>CM038488.1:5092998-5733238 GCA_021464305.1 Kandelia obovata
GCAGCAGGAGATTTTCTTTCGCTTTCATTCTGGATGACCCTGCTGAAACAGCTTTATTAAAAACTTCTAAGAAACTGTCCATCTCTGTTTGTTTGAGTTGTGGATTCTCTCTCTCCTTCTCCTCCTGATAATGTGTTTTGGTGAGAGGGAGAGATGTAGAAAAACATAGATTTATCCTACATTAAGTCAACTAGCAAAGAACTGGGCTTCACCAAGTAATACAAGAGATTAATAGGGAATTAATGGAGGCATACCACCTTAGAACCAATACAAGTCGCGTCTTTCTTGGAGCGGTGGCTTGTAAGCAACGATAGTAGGTTTCAGCAGATGATTCTGAAGGCGGGTAACTTGTGTATAGATCTGCGGTCTAGAGCCATACGTGCGTAGAACCAATGGGAGAGAGTGGGAAGGTGGTGGCAGCGAGTTAGCGGCAGAATACTAT
Source organism: Kandelia obovata (assembly GCA_021464305.1). NCBI lineage: Eukaryota > Viridiplantae > Streptophyta > Magnoliopsida > Malpighiales > Rhizophoraceae > Kandelia > Kandelia obovata. The sequence continues at coordinate 5,093,441 of CM038488.1, forward strand.
GTATGCAGCTGCCTGGTATATTGCTCATATGTCTCATCGCATTGTGGGATTCTATGCGGCTCAATTATTGTGTCGATACGTATTTGTCATGAAGGACGCTCATCCAGTTAACTGTGGAACGCGAAGAAAGAGCATTCTGGAGAGGGGATGTATAGAGTGACTGGACGAACATCTGTACTAATTGAGCGAATATATAGAGCGCAGGAGCGATAGTGTTGGTATCGGGCCGAGCGGCTAACGCCCTGACGTTTAGGATGTATATAGATGGTATTAGGGTAGCTTCGAACAAATCCATATGATGCACTCAAAGGAGATTGGGAAATTGGAATTGGGAGGAGGAGCTAGCTGTAGAGAGGGTTGCCAGACAGGGAAGACCGATAAGTAGGTAACCAAAATGCATACCGGGGGTAGGCAGGCTTACGAAGCGGCGCTATGAATGAACTAAAGCAGAGAGTGATAAGACTTGAGCGAATTGAGGCGAAAGAATGGTAGTTGGTCGTAACAGGTGTAGACTAGATGTCGCGTGCAACGATAAGGAGACCGGTATTGGATTCGTTTGACTCACGCGCAGAGGGACTCTGCAGGTGAATTTCTTCATATGAATGTTATGAGATGAGTTGCCACATGGTACGATGTAAATCCGAAATTTGGACGAGCGACGAAGGATAAAACAGAGTACTGGAAGGGTACATGTGCGGCGAGGCATGAGTGAGCGCTATGATAATCCGGGCCAAGAGTTGTAGAGACACGTCTACGGCAGAACCTGCGCGTGAGGGTGGCACACTTACTCACGACTCCTGCTAATTCCTAATCATGCGCTTACGAAATGAGATGGTTTAATGAGACGTTAGTGAGTTGTTTGCGCCGAACGCGAGGCCGAGCTAGGGACACGGTCGCTAGTTACTGTCTCGTAGTTATGGATAAGGCACCCGTGTATTTGAACGAGAAGAGTTATGAAGGGTTGGCCTATCGCCTAGCCCGTTCACATGTCGATTGGGAATGTTGCGATGAGGCTCAGATGCGGGCAATGGGTGAATGTAGGGTGGGCGGAAACGGGTCATGCGAGGTCAGCATGAAGGCTTGGCAACCTATGATGAAGAATATGAGGCGATCTGGGCAATTGCGCAGGTGATTCGAGCTAATGTGGGTTGTGAGGACTGTTTAGGTGTTCGGAAGGGTTGCGTGACGTGAGAGTACGGGCTAGGGTTGGGGGTGGACCAGTAGTAGGGGGTGCAACATTTCGAGAGATTCCGTACGTCATCGATACGATGATTACGTTTAATAACCCACGCAGTGAGAATCTGCGACGTAAGAGAGGGGGCGGCTTCACGGAAGGATCTTGGGAGGAATCTACATGGGTTGCGAATGGATTTGGAAAAGATTAAACAGTGTACGCCGCTGATTAGAAATGTTGGTCAACCGAGGATGATGCGTCTATATAGTGGCAGCGAATTGTAGATAAAGCGAGCTCCGCTTGCTTTGTCAGTTCCGGGCTGGATACGACTGGAGGATGGTTGAGATACTTCTGCCGGTACCTTGATGTAGAGATAGACAACAAGCGCGAAATTAATACTACTAGTCAGAAATGGAGGATTTATGCTATAGCGAAGAGTCAGGAAGTGTGCGTTAGTGGGAGAAATTAGAATAAGGGAAATGAAGAGCACCAGGAAATGATAGGCACTTCTGATAGGCGACATAGAGTGTAAGGCGGTCTTGGATTAGGAGAGCAGCTTATAGTACGCCGACGAGTGCATGACCTGAGCTGTAAGAGGTTAGTTGGATATTAAAAGACAACAGGTTGACTATAAATTATGAGAGTTGTATGGGTTAGTTCGGAATCTAATCAGCCACTGTCGGGGGACTGGATGAGACTAGTGTAATCTTTGGATCTGAGCGATGACAGTAATTAACAGGAGGGAGGTTGAAGTGATGTGCAATAGCGAGAGACATAGCAAGGTAGAGATATTCGTTATGGGTGATATGTGACTGGAAAAGCGCGAATATGTTATGCCTCGGTTGTACCCGGTGGAGTGAGCGCGATATCCGGAAGGAGGCAGCGCAGAGGGAGATACGTTAGTGCTGGACTAATGGCGGTTCTTGAGCGAAATGGTGTGGGGTTTTAAGCTCTTCCAATAGCGCGCTCCTACGTAGAGTAGCGGATCAAATCGGTCTGAAGGATGGGTTCGGAAAGCCAGAGGTTCGAAAGTGTATGAGGATGAAAAGATAGCGGGCTAGAAGCGCCGTCACTCCTCACGAATAGCTCCGCAAATAAGTGCTGACAAATAAGAAGCGGTGGGCTCCGATTAAAATATTTTTGGTAAAAAAATAAAAAATTTTCCAAACTTTACCTAATATCAACTTTTTGTTAAATACCTAGGTCAATAAATTTTTGAACCGGGGTCCCAAACACGCTGATTAATAACCAGGTCCTGTTATTCGTGTACTCATCTGCAAGGCAGAGTCTTTTGTTGTCTCTATGGTATGACTGAGACATGAGAGGTGCGAGACGGTGAGCAATGTCGGAGAGGACGACATTTCGTAGTTCCGAGGAGAAATCCATGTTATGAGGAGTCAGCGAGGATATAGAGATCGCTATGTGAAAGAAACAGCTCACAGCGGACCATATTATATGAGCGGATGTTGCCATAGAGTACGCTACGCCTAACGCGATGGTGAGCGAGCGGTATATGCATATAAGTACGCTCTATTTAAAATCATGGTACAACGATAGCGGGTATGAGAGGTTTATACAGAGCAACTGTGATTATGGTATAGGCAGAGCCTATCCGAACGTCCGCAGAGACTAACTTAGTAGATAGAGTCTTAATATCGGAAGCGGGTTATCCCGTCGTGGAGTCCGCGATGCGCCACTGCCACGCGCGGCATCCCCATATCCCGGGCGCCCGTTGATCCGGAGTGGCACATCCTAAAGTCTAACACGACTATAGTGTGACAAGCCATCTAGTTCTCTATTATTTTGTTTAATCAATTTTTTATCGCCCGTACATAAACGCCACCGTCCGCGCGTTTTTATTTTTTCTTTGTTTGAAAAGGTCTGTTCACCGTACGTTTATTTCGATGCTACGTTAATCCCACTTATATCAAATTGGGTTGGGCCTGGCTGAATTTCTAGGCCACTGGCCCAAAAGTTGCTATGTTCTTGGTAGCCATTACCAACATTTAATCATCAATGATATCTATTGGTACTGAAATCGTACTGAAAAGTTTGAAAAGATCTCAATCGAGGTTAATTATTCAGAAAGAAAAAAACAAAACCAAACATTTAGATATCTGTTTAACAGTATTGGGCTATTAGCCTTCGGAGGGATAATTTAAACTCATTACTTGAAAATTAAGGACATGGTTTCCGTAAAAAAGCAAGAAGTATGTTCAGTAACATCCAAAATAGCACATTCCATAACCCTCAAGACTTTTTCGAAAAAAATAAAAGAGAAGAAGGGTAGACCAAACAACTCATTTAACAGGCATCAACAGTTGATCCATATTGATTTACTTATGATTCCGGTTAAACTTAGATGTCAATCACCCTCTAAAAGCAACGCTGAAAAGAAACTGCGGTGCTTTTCCACATACTTTCTCGCACCCTTTGAACACCTCTTGTCTCCAGCTTGAGCTTTACATAATGTAGAGATTACCGTCTTTTACAGCCGCCTGTGATCAGTTGTGCCTTCCCTCCTTCGTCTCCGTCAGCCAAAGTTCTTGTAAAGTACAGACAAGAAGTAGTACTGCATTCACACTAATCACTGGAGTTGCACTCTCCAATAGTTGGCTGTTGCCACCGCATCTGTCAAACCCACCCTGCAGCCATTGGATTCAGGTTCAAGGTTTACTTAAGTAGACCAATTACAATTGAGTGATCATTGAAACATAAATGAATTCTTCTGATATCCATACCTCGGCTCAAAGTCTTGCCAGAATAGGCCTGTTTTCCTAGCAAAAAATCCACCTTGTAGCAAAACCAAAGACAATGTTATTAACTTCAAAATAAGAAATGGCAAATGGGAGTTGCCACTGAATCTGAATATAAGCAATGTACTTTGAAAGGTTAAAAAAAAAAAAAAGGGAAGAAGAAGAAAAAGCTATGTACCGGGAGAGATTCCTCAGGGGAACCATAGTCGTGTGGAATTTCCTTATCAGTTGGGGTGATCATCCGGAAACATTGCTGTTGGAATCAAAGTTGTCTCCGTATCTAAGACTTGACCTGGGAATTCTACTTCCCCGTGTTGGTCCATTTTTGGATGAATTTCTAACTATGAATCCATCTCCATTGTATGGCAAGAAGTCCTGTTCTCTTTTGGCTTGCCAAAATGTTGGCTGTGATGAACCATTGTTAGAGAACATTTTGGTCCCATAGCTGCAATTATCTTCCTTTTCCAAAACTGTATATCAAAATTAACTAACGTTGTTTTTAGGAGCATCTCAATTTATATTCTGGGATGGCTTTAGCAGGTCCTCATTTAAACGTTGGCAACCAGATCATAATTATCAAAATTTATTTTTCAATTTTAAACATAACAAAAAACATTCAGTCATGACTAACGATCATTGCCAAAAGAAGTTGCCATCAGGAGCATAGACGAACGCATATAATGAGAACGATAAAATTCTCATCCTGCAATAGAATAATCTGCCGAAATCACTTACCAGCTTCACCATAGGCTGCATCACAGGAGCAAACCTTCGGAGCCCAAAACGGCTGCGGCACCTAACGAGCACAGTAAAGAAAGACTAAATTACGAGAGACAAACTGTTACTCTCTTGTTACAGCCTGCTGCTTCTGGGCCCGGCATAATTAGCTGGATGTTGATGTAAATGCTTGCGCGTTGTGATGATGGCAATGATTTAGCTGGGTGGTGGTCAGCGCATGATGTGCAAGAAGCATGCGGTGAGGCCATTTCTTGCTTCACAATTGCTCGCGCTATCATTCAAGCGTGGCTCAGTCCAAAAATATACTCTATTTTCCTGTATATGAGCTAGAAATTATGAAGATGCTGTCCTAATGTGATATGTCGAATGTATATGGCGACAAGTGGCTGCTTTTGGATATTTGGATGATGATAAGAATGAGATTTTCAAAGGCGGATAGGATGTAGGGGCGCTCTGAGTGGTGCCAAACGACCCGCACAAACATGGGGACAGTTCAGTCTCAATAAATTCGTTCTTTCCGGTAACTGTATCAAACCAACAAATAGAAGGGGCGGTATCAGGACATTCCTGGCTTGCAAGCTGCGAAGAACGCTTGAAAACCATTACATAGCGCGCTCTGGCATACTAATTTATTAACACCATTCATGCCGTGAGTCCGACCTGGCATTTCCTAAAGATGCTGTTTAATCATTCCACTTGTCTTTTTTTTAACAGCCCTTTTTTTAAAAAGAAATAAAATAAAATAAAAGTTTACCTGAGACTTCAAAAAATAAATTAAATAAAAATTCGAGAATCTCGACTTAAAATATAAGAACCTAATTGTAAATACAAAAAGTATTCCCAAGCAAATATACCGTACCAAACACCTCAAAGTATTTATATTATATAAATCTCACGTTATACTTAGTAATCTGTGGATAATCACAATTTTTTGTTAATAGGGCTCCGCCAGTCGAGATTAAGGTCTCCGGAGTCAACTCTTTTATTTTATTTTATTTTTTAAAAAAATTCCAAGCTGTGACATCCCTATTTAGGGACTAAATTTTTTCTTTTACAAATTTTAAATTTACTTTATTGAGATAGAAGTTAAATTTAATGTAATTTAAAATATGAATAAACAAAATAAATTTATTAAATGAAAAAATCAAATAAAATAATGTTCAATAACATTATTTTAATTGGGCGTATTGGAACCCATTCGAGTTGGAGAGTGGGAGGTTTCTAGGGCATGTTTTTGCTTTCTCTGAAGCCTTGGACCATTTGCACTATTTCTTTAGGTGGAAGGCATTCTATTAGGAGCAGTTGATTAGTTGCAGGCGCTCCAAGAAGAACACAAGGTGTGAGCTGCTCATAAGTCACTTAGTGGTGTTTTAATTGCTTTCTTTCACTTCCTTTATGCTTTTCTTGGGCTGTGCAGAAAGTTGATCCTCAGACTGCTGAAGCAATAAATCAGTTCATTCTGAGATTGAGAGCTTGCGCAGCAGGAGATTTGTCTTTCGCTTTCATTCTGGATGACCCTGCTGGAAACAGCTTTATTAAAAACTTCTAAGAAACTGTCCATCTCTGTTTGTTTGAGTTGTGGATTCTCTCTCTCCTTCTCCCTCTGATAATGTGTTTTTGTGAGAGGGAGAGATGTAGAAAAACATAGATTTATCCAAGTAAGCAAAACAAAGAATCTGGCTTTCACCAAGAAAGAAAAGAAGATTACATTTTCTAGTTTCTTTGCCTATGCGAGGGAGTGGGTAATCAAGATGGGTCCTAATGCTCATGTTTGATATTGTGCCTTGTCTTGCTGCATGTGATTCCTTAACACGGTGTACATGGATCTTCACCATTCACAAGATGAACATAATACAAAAGTACACTGGATCTCAAAGATTCTAAAATTTCATACTATATTATGGCATGAAATTGGAGGACATTGTTTCTTTTCCTCGTTCTATCTTCTTTTTGTTTAATTGATGCATAGTTTGATGTGTCTTTTTGATGGACTTACCTTGTGTATTGACCACTTCCCAGCTAAATAATTTGAAACTGAGTGCATGGTTTTACTTTTTGAGATAGTCTTGATGAACATAGAAAAGGCAAGTGGCGTCAGGACTTTAAGGCAAGGCTAAATAAGGTAAATATGTTTGTCCACTCTTTTGAGAGCCAGTTACGAAAGAGATGGATGGGCACCTTTTCTGCTTTCTCCCTTTTTTGTTTTTAATTTTTTTTTTTGTTGGCTGGTTTCCGCTTGTTGTTTTTCTATTTTGGGCACCAAAGGGAAGGTCCTTGACTCTCGTGGCGCTCTGTCTCTTTTACAACAAATTTCTCCGTTCATTATTTACCAATGTGACAGAGCCAGAAGAGGTGATCCTTAATGCCACCCTGAACTGCTGGTTCTTAATTTACCAAGAAAGGGGTGGCAGAAATCTCTTGTATGTTCGACTACTTGCCAGTTTTACATTTTTATCTTTAGAATGCATCAGCCAAATGTTCCCTTTTGCGCAATATACTCCTTCTTTGACTTGAAAAGGTCAACAAAGAACTGTTGTTGAAAATGAAGAACAGCACAACCGATTATTGGAATGTTGGAATGACATTGCCTGGTCGTTGAGTCAAGAAGGCGAATCAACAGGAAAAAAACATAACAATAACAATGACTAAGCATCTGCAAAAGCCCAGCAAAGTTTTTTCTGCATACACTCTTAAATGTTTTTGTCAACCTAGGTGCCAAACTCACGACAACAAAGACCTAAAATGGGGTCTAACAGATAAAAAGGGAGCGATTAACTAGAAGGAGTCATGGAATTAAGAAAGTAAAACCCATTAGACAAAAAATATGAACACGGGTGTCTTTTTCTTCTTTTTTTTTTTTTTATAAAAAATAAAAATAAAAAAGAAACTGGGGTCCAAAAGTGAGAACCGAAAACTGCATGACCTTTTTTGCATTATTGTAGGATCGAACTGAGGACTCTGAACGCTTTAAATCCTTTTTCCTGAACAACCACAGCAAAGTACCAGTCCCAGCATGGAAAACACTGCCTTGATGGAGCTCCTGAGAACTCGGCCACGTTTTGGGATCCAGCGAGGAGCCACAGAAGCCTTCTTCTTTTCATGCGCTCGGATCCTTGCAGAAGGCATTGGTTGGATTTGTGCACCCATTTTTGCCGGTTCTAAGCAGGCAGCCCACAAAGACAGGTATTTGTACCACGACGACTACACTGAACCAACCGATCTAATTTGCCAAAAGGAAAAATAAAATAAAATAATTTTGGTGGGCTATTTCGGAGTACAAACATATGACTGCTGTGAGATGTCCTCACAGACCTCTCTTCTTTGTGTTATATGTAAATGAGAACCGCGTTTGAGTAAGCCGCGTTTGTATACACATGAGACTATATTGACAAGCTTTGTACGCAAAATTCCACGGGCAAGGGCGTGCCGGTGCATGTTAACTTAAGTTTAACGTTTAAAACCCAATTAGTTGTGATGTTCTAGGTCTTTATAAACTCATAGACCCCTCAAAATCCCCCGAGTCCTAACTCCTAAACATAAACATAAACATAAACATATGTAAGAGTTTAATGTATGCAGGTAACTCAATGCATTTTAGACACCAATATATATATATATTATAATTCTCATATGTACATTTATAACTTTTAATAATTATTATGTATGAAAATTTATACAATTAATAATTATTATAATACAATATATATATATATATATATATATATATATATAACCAAGTAGAAGCCACATGATGTGTAACTTTTCTGCATTTGTGTTCCCATTTTGGTTCGTTTTCAAGTCCCCCATAGTCCTTCAAGATTTCAAAGTCTCCTGGCTGGTTGGGCGTGCTCGGGGCTCTTTTTGGGCTCTTTTCGGAATGGGTCTTTTTCCTACCACGCGCTTTGGCATTGAACTGTCCCCTACACTTCCCTATCTCCTTCTTTTACCAATTATATGCATATCGGCTGACATGTAAAACATTTTCCTAAGCCTACTTATCTCATATCGTGCCAATATATGATTTATTTGTGTTTGTATTATATTGTCCTCAAAATTTTTGAATAATAAACTCAATATAACCACTAGGCCTAAGTATTATGAATTTATACAATGTAATATTATGTTTGATCGCTTAATTATATTTAAATTTTGTTCAAGTTTGAAAATTTATTTTTTTTAATAAAAAAATAATTATTTTATATATAAATAAATATGCAAAATAAAATATTCAATTTAAGTGAAAAAAAAATAGTAAAATTTTTGGATTTAAAAAATTAAAATACAAATAAAATATTTGTATATAAAATCTTAGTATTAAAATTTAAATTTATAATTAAAATTATTTATTTTTTATTGCGTATGCTCTTCTCAATAGTTTAATTATACTTAGATTATAAAAATTAACATCTAAATATATTTTTTTCTTTAAAATTTTTTTAATTTAATCACAAAGTAAACAAAAAAAAAATATTATATTAATATTAAATAATTATAATACAAAATAAAATTGGGTTCAAAACGAGTCTTTGTTGTACGGTGCGGCATAGTTTATATATATCACAGCCAAAAGGTTCTAGGCATAGTTTTGGTACGGTGCGGATGATCGATCAATGCATGTGCGCGTCCTACGTGAAGGGTTTTACATGCCTACATATTGGTCACTTTCTAAGCCATCCCATCACCTGAAATTTTCACCAGGGAAAATTGATCATTCCGACTTGAATCATGGATGCCATAGTTGTCCTAGACAAGAAAGTCCAACTAACCAGTGGAAAAAAACAAAAAACAGTACAATGGACTGGGTAGGAATTTTGGTTCTGCTCAGTAGTATAACCAAGCTGGATCAAAAATAGTCAAAAGCAAATTGAATTTAAAAAATAAAATAAATAAATAAACTAGGAAAGTTGGTCTGGGGTTTGGTTAGACTAGCTTTGATTTAAATGTCAAAAAATACAGTTTGACCCTATTTTTTTTATACATATAACTGTAATTACTATTTATCTAAACACTAGTTAAAATTTTCTCATAAACATTTTCTGAAATTTTAATTTATTTGTTGAAACTAAAATTCAGTATATAACCCTCTTTTTTTATTATTATTGGTATTCTGACATTTACTTTTAAACCTAACCAATAAAATGATTTTTAGTGAAATAAATAACAACAACCACAACACCAACACATTATCTCAACTTTAATTAAGGTTGCCACAAATATACAATTTTTACCTTTTTCTTTTAATTTTTAATAAATAGATGTAATAATTTAATATATTTATATTTTATTGTTTACTTCTTAACCCACCTACTTCTTATTTTTTATTTTTTTTGGGGGAGGGGGGTGAGATGTAAATTTTCCAAATATATATATATATATCTTAAGTGGATCAACCTCGTTTCAATTCGCTTGAATCATTCAAGATTTGATCCTTTGACTTCTTAAGTTCAATGAACAATTTGGTTCCAACAACATTTCCTGGATCTCAACAATCTGATATTTACGGGCTTGCTTGATTTGCTATGTCTTGTGCAGACCAGATTTCCACCATTGTCACCCAATTCCCCGACTCCATCGTCATCCCAGTCTTTGTGCATTCTGTTCACCAAAGTTTTTTCAGTTGACCAATGATCAATTCATGCTATAATTTTGGAAACCCCCCCCCCGGGGAATCAGCTTCAAATTCATTAGATCTTTTGTCCCAACTAATTAAACTCTTTTCTTTCACCCACAAAAGCTTTCATGTTCAAGCTAATGACGAAATTCATCACATATCTATATATATATATACACGTAGAGGTAATATATAAAAATAATTTCAATTTTTAGTCTTATTCCAATTATAATACCACTTCTAACTTGTAATAACTTATACTTTGTAATTTTTTTTTAATTGAATATAACATATCATTGGGTTTGTATATAACAAGTTTTATTAAATATGATAAAGTGATGTACTAGTTATAATTATTGAATAACATGTATAAAAAATGAATGGACTATTATATGTTACACAACCATTAAGTTTCATGAGTTTTCTCTTTTTAGTTCAACTTTAATATATTTATTTTAAAATTTTAAAATAATGATTAATAATTTTATTTTATTTTATTTATTAAAAAAAAAAACAGAACGCCTCTCCCTCTCTCAAATTTTCACATTTATTTTTTTATGTTCGATGAAAGAAAGAAAAAAAGAAAAAAGTCTAGATGATCCATTAGATGCTTACAACGGATCATTTATATTTGGTCGAATATTGTCGTCTCTTCTGTCAGACTCTCCGCTCCCTCATGGCTACCAGTAAGATCTCTTCTAACTTTCTCATCTTTCTTCTGCCCTTCTCTTTTTCGTGCTTTGCTTTTTTTTTTTTTTTTAATTTAAAGAAAAATTTATCGAATTTTTATTTTATTTTAAAAATGTGAAGGATAATTCATGAATATTTTCAAATTAATTTTATTTTTCAAAATTTATGACCTCGTTTTTAGATTATTATTTAGTTAGAATAAGAAAATAATTTTGGATTTTTTTTCTTTTTTTTAATTATTATTTTTATTTGCATGAAGATGTACGTGGACTTGACTTGATATTAAATTTGATGGTTTTGACTCATAATGCATTGCTTTTGCATCCTTATCGTTTAATTTTAAATTTTATTGAACTCTAACTTTGAAAATTTTATTTTATTTTATTAGATATTTTTACGGTCTCTGTTCTACGTAATTGTTGTTTGAAATGGCCCAAACGTTGAAGGTACATACGCGTAAGAAAACACAGGTAGGCCCCGGTGTTGGTGGATGTGCTGGCTTTGGTGTTGGAAAAGGTAGCAGCCTTTGAGCGTGGAGGTGAAAGTGGTGTTGGTGGTGGGACACGCCATAGTAGAAAATTTGGTGTCGGAGGGTTTAGTTTTTATTGAAAGTCGGTGGCGGAAGCTGGCAGTGACTTTAGTTTTTATTTTTTTAATTTTAAGATTAAATTTTGTTTAAATATTATTCTTTTAATAAGTAAATTAAATTTAAACTTAAAAAAAACTAATTAAGTTTAACAGTGATATAATATTTAATAATTTATTTATTTTTTTAATTATATATATATATATATATATATAAGCTGGTAGTGACTTTAGTTTTTATTTTTCCAACTTTAAGATTAAATTTTGTTTAAATATTATTCGTTTAATAAGTAAATTAAATTTAAAATTAAAAAAAAAAACTAATTAAGTTTAACAGTGATATAATATTTAATAATTTATTTATTTTTTTAATAATATATATATATAATTAATATTTCACGTGTAATTAAATAAATTATTAATTATAATATAAAATATAATAATATATTTATTTCTTTAATATTATTGAATAAGTATAATCAATATATCACTTTCGAGCAACTCTTTCAAGCCAATCAAATCGGGCAATTTGAAATTTCAAGTGCAAGCAACAAGGAATTTGGAATAGGAGCAAAAGTTTTTTTTTTTTATATAAAAAAAAAGATATATTATTTTTATTAAAAAAATATGAATTTGGTGAACTCTTTCAAGCCAATCAATCGTTTAGGCCCCCCCCCCACTAGGTTCATTTGCAATGGTAATTTCTATTATTCCAATTATTACTATACCCTTTTATCTTTTCTTCATTACCTGTGTATTCATTTACTGTTTTTATTTTTATTTTTATTTTTATTCAGTTTTCCGGCTGTCTTTTCTCTGTATTTTCAAAATTTACTTCCCTTGTTTTGTTTAAATTGTTCTCAATGTATCCATTCTATCTTGAAAATTTCATTGTATCTCCCTTTTATAGTTTTGAACAATAGGGCTTTGTAATCACATTATTGCCTTATAATTTATTGAATTTTATGGTATGATTAATTTTCTTGTGCTAAATTTAAGGCGTGCTATAAATGGGTTTTCACGTCTCCAATAGATGTACTTAATCACATATTATTTTTATTATTAAAAAATTATCAAATTATAAAGATTATAAATATGCAATTGATTTTACATTTGTGTCTTTGGTTTCTTAAGAATATGTGTCCCAACTCTCTTACAAAAATTTGTCATAATTCATGCTTTGATTCAATCATTGGCACCAAGTTTAGATCCACTACATTTGAATTATTTCCACATGTATAAATAGTCAATGATAAAAAATTCTATTAATATCTGCTTATTTTCATTTCTAACAATTGCAATTGAATCAATTTTGATGCCATATTAAATTCTATAATTGTTCACCAACCAAAAAAAACAAAAAAACAAAAAAAGAGAACACAGCAGCGCAGGTTATTATCCTAGTTCATACTATAATTGAAGGAAATTAAAAAGAAAAAGGGTTTTCCAAAATTGAAAAAAGTGGAAATCTAATCAAGTGTTGAACAAACTAATTCGAGTTGGGTTATTTTGTAGAGTTCTTTCAATTAGCTATATGAAAAATAAAACAAAGAAAAAAGCCAAAAAAATATGTGAATTGCTTTGTTCATTTTGGCTCTAAACTTTTGCATATATTTTTCAAATTTTTTTTTGTGTGTGTATTTCATTTGAGTCACTTTTAACAGTTGACCAATTTTTGCTTAAAAATATATTCGAGTAAAATAGAAATAAAAGGTATAGAGCTAATTTGACAAAGGAAAAAAAAGGTATAAAATTATATTGAAAAAAATGTAAAAAGGTTTACAACTAAATTTGGCATAAAATCTTTATGAAATTGCCTATAAGGAGACTTTTGTTATTGTTGCCCCCCATCACTTCACTTTAGTTGTGAGCCTATTGAGCATTTTTTTTTGGCCATTATAAATTATTTTAAATGAATGTTAAGATTGCATTTTTTTTTTTTATTGACATCACGGAGAAAGAATGTACGCAGCCTCCACTTGGATACGAGAATCTACTAGCCTACATCTGTTGTTTTCATCAAACACTTTATAGTCTAAAATGCATTCTTTGAGTATGCTTGCAAATTTCCAATTGAATTGTGCATCAATTTTTTTTTTTTCTAGTTTCTATAATACTGAGTTATCTTTTTTGTAATATAAATAAGGAGCATATTTTCATTTTACTTTATATTGATGATATTTATCGTAGAAAATATTTTATACGTTATTGCTAAACTTTATATATATACTCTATTTTCTTATATTCGTATTATTTAAATATTTAAATATATTTTTATAAATACAATTGGTTATATATATATATATATAATAATTTTTATTTAGAAGAAGAAAATAATACTTTTAATATTTTTATTAAAGATAAAAAATTTATTCTTCAAATTATTAAAATTATTGATAATTTTGAAATTCAGAATCGATACCTTTTTCAACTTCAGAAATCCTTATAACAACCCCAAATCTCCACGTATATACATATTTATCTATCAATTTTAGTTTCTGCAACTACCACAAATTCATATCAGTAATGCAAAATAGAAATATTTTCTTTATAAGTAAGATACAATGACTTCAAAATTATCATTATTATTTTTCTTGTTTATAAAAGTTAGAGTTTGAAATCTAGATCTTTAATATATATATATATATATATATATATATATATTAATATTCATCAGAAAAGAAAATTATTCAATAACTAATTTTACCCAAAGTCCAAAAGATGTTAATTGTCAAGATGACATTGTGGTTGTGGACTTGCTTGATGCGGTGTTAAAATAATAATAATTATTATTATTAAAAAAAAATAAAAATTGGTGGCATATACCCACATTAGATATCTAACAATTAACAAATTAAGAAATGAAGCTTAGATAATATATGACTACTGATTTTCGTAAGCATATGCAGACGAATGTCAACTGTTCGATTAGCCCTGTAATAGGAACATTTGATCGAGCGGCTCATCTTTCGCCCACATGCACACTCGTATAGAATCCTTTTCAATTAATACATAAATTCCAAAAAAAAAAAAAAAAACTATATACGTTTTTAGAATATCATTTACTTTTTTTTTTGTTTTGATCTTTGTTTTTTTTATTATTAAATTCATATCATTCATTATTAGAATTTTAAGGTCATTGGTGTTGTATTTTTATTAATACGTAATTGATACGGAGGAGCATCAAATTTGTATAAAAAAATATTTAAACATTTATAAGACAAAATAAATACAAATTTAGGAATCAAGAAACAATTGATTATCCATCTTTTTGAAAAAAAAAAAAACAAAAAGAAGAAGAAGAAGCAATTAATAAATTAGTGAAAAATGGACCCGAGCCCAATAATTGTTAACATCAACAAGAGAGTAGCCCAACTCCTTTTTTTTTTATGGTTTTTTTTTTCTTGAAGCTTCTCCCAAAGGCTGTAAACATTTTATTTATTTATTTATTATTAATAATATGTATTTTTCGAAAAATATTAACATTGGGAGGGGTGGGGACATTGCCCCAGACATTGATTAGAGCTTTTATCGACGGTGTAGACACTCGCTCGTACCAAAAAGAATAATGCAAACACAACACATAAATTAGTGGGTACTGCCCGGCTTCAAACTTGAACCGCCAAGCCAATTGCTAGTAGTACAACGAAAAAGCCTACTTGTAACTGAATTTTGAAAAAAAGCCCGCCCTTTTGCTCCTCCTCTCTCTAAATCAACAACTTTCAAGAAACGTTATTGACCAAAAAACCCCCACTGAAATTGCTCCAAGAAACCATTTCCAAAGATTTAGTTTTGATCTCGCAAGAGACATTTTTTACCAATGGAGCCACCAGGCATGCAGTTTCTGGCAATGGAGGCCCAAGAAGTGTTGAACCCAGAGAGTTACTTGGCCATTTTCAACTTCCTCTATCGACTCTACGTCTCCTCAAGCGAAACTGCTAAATCCGAGGCAGAAAGGCTCTACGACTACCTTAGGGAGAACCACCTGGGTCCCTTTGCTCTCCGTCTTGCCTTTCTGCTCTCCTCCAGCGGCTCTGCTCACCCACTTCAACAACAAATCTTTGCAGCCCTCTCTCGCATCCTTGCCCCGGATTGGTCCTGTCTCTCCGTTGATCAGCGCAACGAAATCAAACCCATTTTGCTTGATTATCTCAAGAATCAGAATTCAAGGTCCTCTTTGCATAAGATATGTGATTTTCTGTCCAATCTTGCCTCCCAGAACATACCCGGAAAGGAATGGCCCGAGATTCTTCAGTTCATTTTCCTTTCTCTTGATTCTAGTTCGGAGATTGCTATGGAATCTGCACTTTTGTTGCTCTCTAAGTTGGGGCCCGATGGCGCCGGGGAGGGTTTGCTTGAAGGTTCCATCCTTGATTATGTGTACCAAAGCTTATTGAAGATATTGCGTTCCGTTGAATCTTTGGACCTGAGGCTTGCAGCCGCTAAGGCCTCCATTGGTTTCGTTTTATATTGGACGATTCCTTCTAATCAAAGTAAATATGAAGAGATTTTTCCCCTAATAAAGGAGACCCTTTCAGACTTGCTAGAGGACGATGCAGAGGAATGTGCAATGGAGATTCTTGAAAACTTGATTGGGCTGGCAAGGGCAAAGCCGGGCTTCTTGCCTTTCAACAAGTTTGCCTCTGTGATTAATTGCATGGTTCTTATCATACAAGAGGATGAATGCCCAGATGAAGCTAGGGTTCTTGCACTGGAATTTGTTTTGACCTTAGCCGAAGAAAGGGAGCACAGTCAAGAGATGCTGCTAAAATTTCCTCACCTACTCAAGGTTTTCATTGTTGGAATAATGGCAATGCTTGCAGATATAGATGATGGTCAGATGGAGTCAAAGTTTCATGCTGTTGGGATGAATGCCTTGGTCCGGCTCGCAGATGCTTTAGGTGACGAAGTTCTTATAGATCATTTTCCTGATCAATTTGATTCACTTTTTGAGGATGAAGACTGGAAATTTCGTCATGCTGCTGCTGTTTCTGTTGCTGCTATCGCTAATACTTGCTCAAAGGTTTCAGAATGAAGAACTGTACCTTCTGTTCAGTTGTTTACTGGTTCAGATTTGTGATCCTTTCATTTGCCTAGTAATCATCTCTGACCAGTTCAATCTTTGTTTTGCTTAGACGCTAGACCTCAATCTCATGGACTTGGCACGATTTGTTACGAAACTTTTCCAAGGATACATCCACCCTGCTGTGCATTATGCAGGTCTAAACTGCATCAAAGAGCTTTCCAAGTATTTGAGCCGTGAGTTTCATGTTTTATATCATCAAGAAGTACTGCCTATATTGACAAATGCTATGGACTATTTCGACAATCCACCTGTTCAGGTACTGGTTAACGTTTTGTCTTTGCAATTGTACCTTCTATAATTCATTTTTAATTTCTGTTTCTAAATCTCTTATCCATTCAAACAAGATGTAGTAATATTAGGTAGAGCAACTTGCTATATTGTTAATGCATGTGGATAGTGTGGCATTTTATCCAGCTGCTGCAATCAATGCTGTTTTCTCTATTCAGGAAATGATGAGATAAGCAAATCAGCTATTTTAATTTCAATGCTTAAATTGGTTATTCACTATGAAAAGCCATCCCAAAGACAAATGGACACAATTTTGCATCATGTGTCCATCCAATAGCGAAGAATGAATTGTGCCTTTTCCCACTTTTCAAAGCCACTTTTGGTCCAGACCGTTTTTCTATTTTCTACTCAATAAAGTAATGGTTGGCAGCTCTGGTTAATTATTCGTGACCAAGTGGACACTGTTAACTTGGTTAAAATTCTCCAAATTTGCTGCATCTTTTGTAACATTCAGGGGATGAACTAGGTTGGTGACTATACGATTTTTGGCAATTTTCGAGTCTGACCTGCAACATTAGAGTCCTTGTACACTTATAAACTTCCTTCAACTTTTGATTTTTGTTTTGGTACAAAGCAAAATTGAGAAAGATGTTTATACATGTATGGATAAAATGGACTAATAGGTGTGGAAATTTGTTAAGTTTACCTCAATCTCTCTTTTTTTCACATCTGAGTTATTTACCGAGCACCATTTTTTTTTTTTGTTGATCTTGTCAGCTGTATGCTGCTTTAGCAACACTTCATTTTGCTAAGAAGTGCCCTTCAACATTGCTAAAGCCTTACCTGAATCAAATTGTCAGCAAATTGATCAAATATCTGGAGGTAACTTCATATGCATCTGATTGTTTCTCTTAAAATAGGAATTCAGGCATGTATGACCATAAAATATGCACATTTATCATAGGAAGAGATCTGCCTATCTATACACAGACTATGCCATTCGGGAGGAAAAAGATATATCCATGTGTTTATGTGAGCCGAATCTGCATCTTTGCAACCTACAATACAGTTCTAAATTGCATAACTTAATGACTACAACCATCCCTATGCCATCTGCTTTTCCAATTTCAGCAAGGAGAACAAGGTTTGAAGCAGGCAGCTTTGGGAGCATTGGCGTCTGTTGGTCGTGCATCAAAGGTACTCTTTCAAATTTGATTTGGTTGTTTCTACTAGTTTCTCTTTCTCTTACTTTCACTGCATCATGTAATGGTACAGGATCGATTTCAAGATTACTACAGCACAGTAATGCCTTACCTGAAAGTTATAATCAGGAATGGAATTACTGAATCCAACAGAACCGTCTTTGAGTTAGCTGTAGAGTGCATTACGCTGATTTTTGTGGCTGTTGGAAAGGAGATGATCAGCAATGACATTGAAATGGTAACAATGCTTGTAACTTGTCCATGGAATTTCCCAAATAGCTCACTAATCACTCATAAGTTACCCACACATCTTAAACTTGGGGTGCTGTATCTTGAAGCCTCATACTGGCAATTTGAAACTAATTATGCTTTAAATTTGCATAATCAGGAAAAAAAAAAAAACACTAATCTTAGTTGGCAAGAGAGTGGTCCCAGTAATAGCATTGAGCTTTAATTATTCTAGTTACCCAGTCCTGGTGTTTCAGCACTAGAGTCTTTTGAACATCTTAACTCTTAAATAACCTTCAATTTGTTAAATTGTAGAGGATATATGAACAACCATTTCTGCTTATGTTGTCTTGCATGTTTATACATATATATAATCAGAAATTGTCATATTGAGGTCTTCCTCCTTCCCTGCCAGTCCGTATGCACTATAACTTTGGCTTTTCATCCTATATTTCTGTCATTCTCTGTCATTCTATTTTTTTCTTAATCTGCAAAATGTAATTGTTATTTTACCAACTTTTTCATCCCTAATTAAGTATTGTTGGATCACTCAACGAAATAAGCATCGTGATTCAAAGAGGGATTTTGGGGTTGTCTTTTTTATTGATTAAGCTTCATTCCCATTAAATGATTCATAAATCTGCTTGGGCCAAACTTTTGTTTTCTCTTTCTGCCGCACGTTACATGTTATTTCTCGATTGATTAAAATTTGAACTGTTATCTGTCACTGAAAGTTCTATCTATTACAGAAGAAACCCTCGACTAAGAAGTTCATAACAGATGATCTGGATGAAATGAAAGATTTAAACTTTATTTAGCTGCAAAACATTATGTCAGCCTAGTTCATTGAACAATATTCTGCAACAGAAGGACCTCTCTTTTCCAAAACTGTGCCAAATGTTTTTGTAATTGGACCAGTACTGATTTCTTGAATCAATCCGATAGATGAACAGTCATTTGATCTTAGAATGGCTGAACATATCTATTACTTTAGAGAATTGGCTAATTAGTTTTATTCTTATCTGCTACAAGATTGTTGAAGTGCTCATGTCCTTGCAATTGTCCAAATGGGAAGCAGGTGACCCCACGAGAAGATGTGTCTTACAAGTACGTCAATTCATCAATACATTTCCATCAAAACATGAACCTGACAATTATGAATGGTAGTTTCTCTTTAAATCACATGTGCTTGTAATTAACTGGCAGGCATGGGGCAAGCTCTGTGAATGCTTAGGGCAGGATTTCAGGCCTCATATGGCTGTTGCCATTCCTCAGTTGCTTGAATCGGCCCGACTTCGATCATATGTCATAATTCCTGATGATCTTGATACTACTGAAAGATTGGGTGACAGGTGTGCACAACTAAGTTGTTTGGTCTTTCATTCGTCCTTGTGGAAAGGCAGATATGCAAGGAACCATTCGACCCTATGCTTAACCAATTGTATATGGATTAGTAATGACATGCATAAATTGATCTCTAAGCACAGAACCCTAGTGTATTTTATTATATGTTGTGGCTAGGGCAGTTTAAAACTGAGGAATCTTGCTCTAATACAATATCTAGGAACCCAAGAATTTAAGTTCAATGGTTCCTTGGCAGGTAACTGTACAATCAGTTTCACAATTTTGAGATACATTATAAGAATGAGAAAAACTACATATATTTTCCATCATCATATTCTTCATTCAGCGCCTTTTATATCAGCATAGTGCTTTCAAGAAAATAGGTCTGCAAACCTTATAAAATTAGGAGTTGGCATTGTCATGGTCCATTTTGCCTTGTTTTTTCTATCTGTTTTCTTAGTATTTGCATTATGACATAATACAGCGTAGGAAACAAGCAAGTAGAATGAAAAGATAAAAAGGAAAAGAATTCAGGATTAGTCACAGATATCCGAATGCTATGGTAACTTTTTGACAGTGAAAGTTGTTTGGTTGCTAGTTTTGGCAAATTTTTAGCTTTGGGCTTCATGCTTGGGATTTATAATCTCTGTGGTTTCCTCGTAAGTATAAACACTTTTCTTTTTTTTTTTTCTGTAGCATCAAGCCCTTGACTCTAGGAAATCAAAAGGTTTTCCTCAGAACTAAGGTCCTTGAAGAGAAGATGACAGCTTGCACTGTGTTATATTCATGCGCTGCTGAGTTGAAGGAAACCATGCATGCATGGAATGACGAGGTTGGTTATGTTACATCTTTCTTGGTCCTCCATAAACAAGTTGAAACTAATTCACTTCATTTGTGCAGGTTGCTCGCACTTTCATTCCCCTTCTCAAATTTGAACTTGACACAGAAACTCGATGGGCTGCCATCTCAGGTTCTTACAGGCATTTGTTGCATCCTTTTGTCTTCTGACCTTTCCCAGATGATCAAAGTCTAAGCCCCACGGTTTATTACAGCTATGCCAGTATTATTGAGATCATCTAAAGCAGCCATAGAGAAACAGCTGATTAAGTGGCATCAAAATTCATTTCCTTTTGAAAAGTTATGCCTCAATGTGGTAACAGCTTTGATTGAAGCTCTAGATCAGGTAATCTGTGATTAAGTATTCAAAATTTCCAGTTTGTTAGTATGACAAGCAATCTCTTTAATGCAGATACATATTATGCTAAGAAGTACTTTAGGAGACTGAATAGGAAGTTCTCAATTTTGGTGCTGATTCTCGGTGTTTTCTATTTTGTTGGGTGGATTCCCGCGTTATTTTCTTATTTGTCCTTTGGTTGAATTCCTGTCCTTCACCACTCTTATTCCCATGATCTTTGTAGGAACTTCTGAGTGAACTTCGTGTAAGAATTTTCGACTCTTTGAAGGAATGCATGCAGGTCTGTTTCTATCTATCCATAAATGTTGAATACATGCTTGCCCATGAATATCTTTCCATTGAATGTTATTAATTTATTTCAAAAAATTCTGACTTTATTTGACCTTGCACTATAGTTACATTACTCCAGTTTCTTCCTCTTCCTACATACATCTGAATTCCCAGTTTGTGCCTTTATTTGCTGTGTTTTTTATGCCCTGAAATATGCACAGGTGCTCATATCATTAACAATATTTTGTGCCCATGAAGTATCTGTCAAAGGATGTCCATTTCTTCTGTATTGCATTTCCACATGATAGAAATACGATCCTATTTGGCCAACACAATCTCTTCTCTTTCAGATTTCCGGGCCTATTTTGGACGCAGAAAAGGTCAAGCTTTTCTTGAATTGTATGATGAAGTTCATATATTCTAGCTCATTAACAAGAAGCAGCATGGGGGACAATGATCCGACAGAGCAGGAGAGAGCAGTAAAAGTCTATTATAAGAAAGTCTGTAGTCTATGACTTTTCATTGGAGATCTGATTTTTCTTGTGCTTCATTAATCTGTTTACGTGCATCGGCCTAGCAGGCTGGTGATTGCCTGGAATTATGCAAACTATGGTTTGCCACTTTAGTCTTTCATTTCTGATGCAGGCTGGTGATTGCCTGAAGACTTTTATCACAACATATAAGGGCACCTTATCTCAATATTTTGACCACCTTGAACCATTTATAGAATCTGTCTGGGTGAGTTCAGTCATCCCTTTCTCATCAATCCTTATGAGATCTGTTTTGCACCATGCTGCCCATAATATTTCCATTCTTTTTAACTGGTCCCAAAATTGTTTCCCGCTGACTTTAGGTATCATGTTTCTTCTCAGGTTATATTTACTGTTTTCTTTGTTATTAACCTTAAAAGTTGTTGTCAGAGATGCAATAAAATTATTCTCCACATTTCCTTGGATCGTATGGCCTGTGGAGAAAAGTTTTTGATGCTATTCTATGAGTTATTTTCCTGCAGCATAGTGATAAAACGGCTAAAGAGCGCAAAATTGGTTTGCGTGTTTTTCATGATGTTGCGGAGCAAGGCCAGGGAGAAGCAATTCAGTGAGGACTGAGACTTCCTTTCTTTCATTTCTCTTTGAGTTTGCCTCATTAATTACCTGTATCTGATTTAATAGAATTTGATGAGACAGGTTTTACAGCATCAACCGTGAGTTCCTATTCAGAGCAACCAAAGTTGGTAACCCTGAAGTTCAAAAGGTATATCCCAGACATAAAGCCAGTCAAGAGGGTAACGTATATAGTTGTAGAGAAATTCAGATGCATAACATTTCCATTCATTTCAGGTATCTGCAAAGGCAATTGGTGTATGGGCAGAGTTTGGTGGAGTTGATTTCAAATCTGACATTCAAGGTAACTTTGGCTATTATAGTTTCTGCTATTTGAGTTATTGGCTGTCAGCTTCCCTAACATGGTGAATTCCTTTGTTTACCTTTTGCAGAGGCTGTTTTTCATTTAAAAGCCATGATAGAGCATCCTAAGGCATTACACTGGGAGTATGCCATGGCCCGTGATGCTGCTGTTTCAGCCCTTGGAAAAATACTTGCTTTTCAGCACAACAAACTAAATTCATATACGGTAAGACATAAACTGTTTCAGAGACCTTGATGAGTTCCCGAGTTCCTTCAGTAGAAAGTTCCAGCAGACATATTAAGTGCACATATTGTACATATCATTTAATCTGAGATCCTGATGATAGTATCCTTGTCCAAGCAAATCATGGTAATTCAACGATGCTGACTTCATACATCTTTTATTCAGGTTTTCCTGACGTGGTTAGACTATTTGCCATTAAGGGATGATCCAAATGAGGCCAAAGAAAATCACAATCTTCTTTGTTCAATCATTGAAGAGTAAGCTATCTTTTTCAATTAGTCACATGTAACTTAAATTACAGTTGCTAATGGATCTAGGGAAGCAACACCCTTTCGTTATATTTCAGGTTACACAGGCAGGCACCAGTTGGCCAGGACAACAGTCTTCTTCGCAAACTCATTGTTGTCTATACTGAGGTACATCAGTAGCAGGAGCATTGATTAAGCCTTTCTTAGTATAGAAGGGCTCTCACATTATAAGCCTATGACTTCCGAGTCACAGTATATTAACTTTACTGTTACATTAAGACTCGTCCATCTCTTACCTAAATAAAGGTCACTAAAGAATTTTTAGATTAAATATTTTCTCCGTAGGATTGAAAGATGATTTGTTTCAAATATCGAAGCATGCTTCAGCACATACAATGACATTGGTAAACACTGAAAAAATTTCTGTTCTGTTTGTTCTTATGGTTCTCTTTTGCCTTTTTTCTTTTGTTGGTTTCTTCTCTTTCATTTCTAGGTCATATGTGGCAAGAGTTTGGCTACAGAACAAACTATGAGCCTGATGATCAACCAATTGAAGCGTTACAAGAAGAGGTTCGCAACCAACTGGGAGGCAACCATGCTCACCTTGGATCCATATATTCGAAGGAATTTGCAATCTAAATTGTTACAGTAGCCAGCTTGTTCTTCTGGGGTTCAAGTCGACCGTTCTTTGACAATAAATGTGCATGCTTTTGTTGAATATGTTGACCATTGATTGGCATATAATGCAAAAGCTGAGCCCAACAGAAAAAGAACAAGTGAAATTTTGGAGGGATAAGGACATTGAGGTCCATTTATACATTGATCCTAGTTTGATTGATTTCTTTGTTTTCTGTAATTGTTTGACACACTAAACCAAAATGGGAAATGATTTTTCTTCCAGCATAGTTTGCTTTGTCCATTGTTTCTTCTAGTTGTCGATCATATGTGGTAGTGAACAGGATCAAGACCTCGACGTGGCCTACCTTTCAGTTTTTTCCACAATATCAAGCACTGCTCAAGTTGGTTTGTTTTTAACATTACTTAATCTTAGCATAAAGTAAAATCACCGTCATTAAGTCTATTTATCCCCCTTGTAAGAATAAAGATGTCAATTTCCCCTTTCTTTTAACTATTCCAGAGTGAAATTTTGTTGCCTTTGCAAAAATAAAAATAAATAAATAAATAAATTTCTATTATCTCTAAGAATTTTTGTACTTTCTTTTAAAAAAAAATTATATTAAGGATTTAATTATATGTTAATATTTAAAAAATTAAATTTTATTATTTTTTAAATAATATGACGAGCTTTTAGTTCATATTTTAACAAAATATTTTAATTTATAAATTACAAGAATTAATAAATTTCTTAAAAATGATCAACGATGATACTTATTTATTTAAGTAATACTAATACTTTTATGGATAAAAAAATTATTAAAAAAAAAAAAAAAACTTATTGCATTTCTGAAAGAGGCGGAAAACGTGGAATCGGTGGTGATGCCAGGATTTTTCGAGTGCTACTCTAGAACTGATTCATGGAGAACCTCGGAATACATACCTGGAAAGGCACATCAGAATCCAGTTTCCAGTGACCACTTTCTCGACTCAGCATTTTCGGAGGGAAAGTCTAGAGTTGACCAGAAGGTGGCATCATTAGGCTTATTATTAATCCTTACTCCTTTCTTGTTTTATTAGTTAAAAAAGAACAATGGATCCTAGAGAATGGTGCATGGACCATGCTATTGTGAAAGATAAATATCATACTAATATTGTTGATGAGCTACTTAATTACTTAATGAGTTAGGAGATACTTAGTTATTCAATTAACTTTATTTGAGATCCAATTATCATTAAATTTGGATCCATTAAAAAAAAATTTAGAAGATAACTTTTAATACACATAATAATTATAACAAATTTTTGGTTATACCTTTATAGTTTACTAATACTTATTCAACATTTTAAAACGTAATGAATGACATATTCTAATCATATTTATCTAAATTTATTTTAATATTTTTTGATGATATTTTAATGCATAGTTATTCTCTTTATGCGTATTTGTCACATTTTCGAATTATGTTTATTAATCTGTATGAACATTTTTTTGTTTAGTGTATTTGTTATTAAATTTGATACTGTTAGAGTTGAAATAAGTATAGTGTTGTAAAAGGAAGGTCATCTTACAATTTTTATCAATAAAATTTTATTTTAAAAACATTTTAATATGTCTATCTTTGAAAAAGAAATGTTAGTTACTATTTATACAGTTACAAAATGACATAACTATTTGATTGAAAGACATTTTCAAATTTTAACTCACCATAAAAATTTAAAATATTTGTTGGAACAACAAATCTCTGTTATGAAGAAGTATAAGTGGATCTTTAAATTGCTAGAATATAATTACAAGATTGATTATAAGAAAGGAAGCAAAGTCTTGTAGTTGATGTGTTATATCGCATTTTGAAGCATGCTTAATTTATAGTAATTTTTATCTTTATTTATAATACCTTTGATTACATTAAGAATGAGTGGTGAAATGATTTTAAAACTTATGATATTATTAAGAAATTAGAGGAGCATCCTAATTTAATTGCTTATTACCCTTAGAATTCTACATATGTGTAAGGCAAAATGGTACTTGTTCCTAACTCTCGTTATAAGTAAAAAATCTTGTAAGAGTTTCATGTATTTCTAATTAATAGACACTTGAGATTTTTTTATACCTACAAATATTTTTATTATAAATTTTATTATAAAGGTATAAAGAGTGAAATAAAATAGTTTATAAATAAATGCTATTTTTGTCAACATCATCAAAATGAATCTACAACATATATGTCTTTTTTTAATTTTTTTTTATTTTAAAAAAAAATTAAAAAATTATCTTTATGAAATTTATCGAGATTTTCTTTGTTGAGGGTGAAATTATTATTATTATTATTTTTTTGTTATGAATCATTTGACTAAATATGTTCATTTTTATGTTATTAGTCATCCACCATAATCTTCAATTTATTGATAGTTCAAGCATAATGTAGCAAAATGATCAAGCTATTTTTCAAATTCTAACTAATGACTTCAAGAATTTGTTTAAGTCTCGAGGGAATTTAAATATAGGGCCGTCCTAGAAGACGTGAGTTCAAAGGTGACTAGCTAGATAAATGTCTTACTAATAAGAGCTTTTTACTCATGATGAAAATTTCCAAGCCTCGGAATAGATGCACTTAGCAAAGGCATCTGATCTGGATGACATTATTTTTTTTTCAATCATTTTGGCATATTGTGGCTGAAGAAATGTCAAATAAGGTGCTAGAAATTTTGAACAACAATGGACACTTAAGTTCCATTAGCCATACACATATCTGCTTAATTCCAAAGGTGGCGACTCCAGATGAGTGCACTGATTTGTGATCTATTAGTTTGTGCAATGTCATCTATAAAATCATATCCAAGACTATTGCTGACAGATTGAAATCAATTTTATCATATATTATTTCTGAGGTACATTGACATTTATGCCGAGACACCTTATAACAGACAATGCCTTGATTGCTTTTGAACTTTTTCATTATATGAAGCATAATAGATATTGAGGGAGGAAAGGCTACATGTTAGTGAAGTTTGATCTGAGCAAGGCCTATGATAAGGTTGAATGGTCTTTCCTCAAGAGCATCATGCTAAAACTGCGCTTTGCCCAGTCATGGCTATAGTTGATTATGTGTTGTGTATATATTCTATTTCATATTTCATAGTTATTCTCTTGATACCCAACCTTATTTGAGGTGAGATTAGGTTTAAAGTTTGGAAGATTTTAAAAGCTTTGATATTGTGAGTGTTAATTAGTGAAATATATTGTGACTATTTTCCAAATCTATTTCAAAGGATTTCCCCTCTCTCTCTCTCTCTCTCTCTCTGTTTTTTTTTTTTTTTTTTTTTGGTTATTATATCTCTTAGATATTCTTATGTTGGATATAAAATCAAATGATATTTCATTGTAAAGAATTAAAATCAGGGAGTGACAAAATTATTAAATGTGTGGGAGCTGGAAGATGGCCAAGCTCAAGCACTATTGGGCTTTCAAAATTTTAATTTTTTTGCTAAAAAGATTGTGAGCCGCAAGGATCCATTTTTGGCCCACAAGGTGAGCGAGATGCTGTAGGCTCATCATAGTCATATTGGCCTGAGGCAACCAATCCCGTTAAAGTATATATTACATGGGAGAAGGTTGTTTACGAAACTCAGTCAATCAAACTCGGTACAAAGTAGCTATTTACTGATTATGATAACTCATCACGGATCTTGTAATTGAGAAAGTATAATAAATAAATAAATAAATAAATAAAAGAAGAAAAATGTTTGTTAGTGGCTTGAGGAAAATGATTTGAATTGACTAATTAAGATATGTCTATTATTTCCAAAGAATTTTCTAAATCACTGTATTTTGTGCTTTGAAAGAATTGGACTACATTATCATTCTTCTTTAGTTTGTTGTGCGCTTCATTTTATTTAAAACATCGAATGCATACATTGAGCCAGGGATGGATTCAAACAATTAGTTTGAAGGGAAAATTTACGAGAACAAAGAGAAGAGAATAGAACATTAAAAAAAAAAAAATTTAGGGGTCAATTTTAGAAATTTACAAGGTGGAGAGCAATTTTAGATAATCATTCACAAAAAAAAAAAAAAATGCATATTTCGAGATTTACTAGAGAGATAAGTAAGAAAATGTTAGATAATTATCTAAAGCATACGTATGTACCTATAAAAATTTACACTTCGGAGGATCATATGGATTGAGCACAAAGAATGCCCCATTGATTAGACTTCACTTTGAACAATGATTTCTATCTTACTTGAATTTAATGTCGGAAGTATAAAAATTTTGTAGGTCATCAAGTTGCCTCTCCGCTAAATGCCTTATACGAATTCCAACCGTATAAGAACAATCGGCAAATGACAATGACCCTGCTAAAGTGTCCAGGTATTATAAGAGCAATAGCTACTCCAAATGCAGGATCTCAAAGTGTCCAGGTAATTGTAATTGACATTGGCTTCGGATTATTATAAAAGCAACAATAATTGCTTGCTCCAAACTCTACGAATGTCCAAGGCATTACATAGTTTATCGTAACTTGGTGCAAAATTTACCTAATTACGTTCCTGAACAAGTATATTGCTCGTATTCTCGTTGTTATTATTATTATTGACAGAGACAAGTATCGTAAGAGCAATATACAACATGCGAACACACACAAATGCACTATTTTAGCCATAGCTATTGAAGTGCAAATCTAAGAAGCCTGGCGGAAACAGAGTTTACTTGGCGAGTCGATTCTTACTATGTGTTCATCTTCGGCACCAGACTCATCACTGGAGTTGTCAGTGGCATGGCTTTCCCCCTCTATGCTTTGGAGTGGCGACGTGGGAGCTTTGGCTTTAACCTTTCTAGTTCCGAGGTTTGTCTTTACAGTACTAGATCCTTCTGATTGTACTGAAACAAGTGGGCGATCATGCAAAGATGTTGCTCTTAAAAGGAACTGGCTCTGTGATCGTGGAACTTGATTACTTGGTAGACTGTTGGTACGCCATCCTATGTCAACCTGGTGAAGTTAAAACAATAAGGCCGTAAGTGAACAAGCACAACCAAGAAATACAATGATGAAATCATGTGAACAAGCTAAAAAACGGAAAGGCCCTTATATCTACAAGCAATAATTTCTAGCATGCCATATGTTCCAGGAACAAGTACTTCCATAACATATGGTATAATAAACAGGCAACTTCAAAAACACTTTCATACACCTGAATACCATTACATCCTAATCATATATATATATATATATATATATATAAACAAACAAAAGAACAAAAGCTGCCATAAATTATTACATCAAGCCTCTCAGCTCGTATGCAAATCAACATGTAGAACCCATAAAATAGCATCATGACTAGTTGAAATTCCGATAACATCCTAGGAAAATATCTACCAGAAAAATATAATTAAATTCAACGTAGGAAAATATCTACCAGAAAAATATAATTAAATTCAACATACCATACTACCGAAAATGCTCAGCTGCATAGCTTTTGCAGACAAGCTATTTGCTGGTCCAGCATCCTCTGCAACTTTATGCATATTTTGCTTTGGTTTGAAAAAATGTTGAGGCCAGCTCATTAGACCACTATGCTCTCTGCTTAATGGTCTAGGCAAATGATCACCTGGATGTGATATCAATGAAGATGCCCTTCTTTGCAGAGTACCGTGTGACTCAAATGCTGCAATGTCAAAAATGATCACTCTTGCTGTTGTCTCAACTTGATAGACAGATCCTTGATGAGAATAACTGGCTGTCCTGGCACCTGTTTTGAAGTGCCCAAGGTGATTATTATTTGTTAATTCTAGTACAATATAAATTAATATCTGCTAAGACACAGCAACCATGCAGTGAGAATAGAATGTAAAATAATTAGTCTTGAATCCTCAAAAAGAATGGATGATGACCTCTAGTTCTTGTTCCCCTTTTTTCACCCTCCCTCTTCAAATTGCCAGCATAAATTACCTGAGATTTCCATATTTGGCGAGCTCTGATTTCCATGTGCATAGTAGAAACTTTGATATGCATGTGAAGGAAACAGTGCTGCAGGTGGTGTGATCAATTCATTTTGCAAACCATGGGCTTTTATGAACCCCTCTAATAGAAAGCCAATGGAATGTTGAGGAACTTCAATAATTTCTCCCGTTATGTATGTGGTCATCATAGATCTTTCTGCCATTAGGGCTCTCAATTCTTGCATTGCCATTGGTTCAAAAACTTGTGGAAGTAAGAGTTTGGCAAGAATGATAGCACTTTCCTGAAAACACCACAAACAAACATTAAATAAAGTGAAAAAGAAGAAGAAAGGAGAGATATAGCTTAAAACACCAACCAAAAAGCACATCTGAGACATATTTCAGTTAGTTAATCCAAATCAGGGTAGCCAGACATCAAATCCCAAAGAAAGCAGAATGATAAGATCATCCACAAATTCAATTTCTTGAACAGTATGATGGCAGAAGATAATTATGTTCACACCTGCCAGAGAAAATCTTCAACTGCAGGGTCTGAAAGCATTGATAGTATTTTGTCACTTTCAATAAAGAAGCAGAGTACCACAGAATCTGTAACCACGTCACACATATAAGGCTTCCGGACCAGCAATTCATATAGCCCAAGCGTGCTCCCATGTGTAAAAGTTGGATTTACAGAATGCTTGTTCCTTATGCTCTTACTATTCCACTGCCAACCAAAGATTCTCGTTCATTAGGTGTTAACATAGGAAAACTAAGAATGGATATTTTCAAAGTGACAATGATTTCCTTGTTGGACAGAATTCCACTCACCTTGACAGTTCCGCTAGAAATAAGCCAGACACCATTTGGCTTGGAACCCTCCTTGTAAAGTGGCACACCATGTGGTTTCATGATGTCTTTGATGGAACGCTCAAGTGGTTCACGTACCATGGAAGGAAGAGCCCCCACGAAAGGATGGGCACTAATCAGATTAGTTACTTTGGGAGCCTTTACTAAAGGAGGATTCCTTAAAAGTCTTTTCAAGTCAGTCTGCAGTGGGAGGCAGAGCACAGTTTCATTATGAAAGGTAAATAGCATTGACCAAACATCAATGACCATGCAAATGAAACTTAACAAAAATTACCTGCATAGCATCGTGAAGATGAAGCATCTCCTTTTCTTCCAATATTCCAATCTTCTCAAGATTTTGGACATACTCAATTAAGTGGTTCAGCACTGCATACGTTACTTGTCTTGTTTTCACAACACGCAAAACCTAAAAAATATCAAGTTAGAACATCTTTTCTACTGAAACTGTTTATGGGGATTGTTTATTGTTGTAAGCCAATGAGGTTTTGATGCATTCAATGAGTTCTGAGTTAACCAGTAAAAGGACAGTAGTTGCATGGAAAAGAACAAGGTGAATCTTAATGGCAGAGTGGTGGGGAAGGCAACATATACATAAAGAATCATGGGTATAAGAACTGGATCGAAAATGACAGGCTTCCAAGAAGACCAATATGAAGTGCAAGGGGGTATATAGATAAGAAGTTTGTCACCTGCAAGTAGCTGCATTGACAACGAAGTACCAATATTTTTCTAACCTAAGCTACCAACTCTTCAAAGTAATCCAATTAAAATGCCATGAACGTAAAGCTCTATTCAATTGTTCCACTATTATGAGGACCAAAAGGTATGAAAAAAAAAAAAAAAGACAATGCATATTATCAAATTAATACTTTCTGATTGGTCCAGGTTTCATTCTAAGACTTTTGCACTCACATAAGAAAGTGCTGTGACGTGAAATAAATAATAATATGGAATAAGCACAACAGATAGAAAATTGAATATCTACAGAGACCATACCAGCCTCATTCTCATTCTAAAATGCTCTTACCCTACCAAAATCGTGGGCCAAGCCAGGGTATTATTAGGATAGCAATAACAGTTTTATCTGTGAATCACTATCATCCATAAAACTAAAGAGGACCTAAATGGACCTCAACCAGCCAATTGTAACCAGAATCCACTCTAGCTGAAGAAGTAGGGTACTGAAATTGTACAAACCTGAGGAAATGTACCACGAACATCTTCCAAGAACTTTCTTGCCTCTTGTCCTTCGGCCTGGCTTTCATTAATGACCATAGATGCAATATCACTATCACCTGGCATAAGTTCATGAGAATGATGGTGAAATTAACTAGATGCATGTTAAAGAGCAAATTATACTAGTTCAAACAAGGGGGTAAACCACAGCTATTAAGAGAATATTATAGTCTTATTTCACAGGAAAACGATGTTTGAGGGATAAGATATATCATTTTTCTTTTCAATTCCTAGCACACCAAGCCCAGATATCATCTTACAACAGACCACCATTCTTCCAGGGAGTGCCATATTGTTTGGGAAGGATAAATATTATGGTGAAAGATAATGGAATTTCTTATACCATAAAAAGATTTGATATCACCATCTTGTCACATCAGTGCATAAAGAAAACTCAACCACTTGCCAAGGTCTCCAGAAACAAAAGTTGACAATATCAATTTCCACTTTCCATTGATTTTAACACACATACATTATTGTCACACTTTTAGACTTTTGTATCAAGCATGACCATAAAAACTTTAGGTGAATAAAGTTAAAAGTAAGATAATTTAGAATGCATTAAAATGACTGAAGCAAGAAGAAAGCCTTAAACCCAAAATTGATTGGTGTCGGCTACATCAATGCATTCATCCTTGAAATCCTTAAAAGGAAATGGACCACCAAAACTACTGAAGCCTAATTCACTTTCAATAGAACTTTCGAACAAGTTCTGGAGCCTCAAATTAAACCAAAATGTAAAGCCATGCTTTGAGCATTTAAACCTACAAAAGAACTGGATTTGCTAGATGACCCTGTACATTGTTCAACAGGCAAAATAAATCATCATGGAGCAAAACAAAACCATACAGCATTAGCACAATGAGCCCTAATAAGTGTTGTTACTACAACTGGGTTTCATCAAAACTTTGTTACTCTAAGCTTTCCTTTTGGGCAACCAATACCTATATTCAGCAAGTATCTGATGTCTGCTATGGATATAGGAAGAATTTTATATCCTAGGTTTAGAAAGTGCAAAAAGAATAATTAAAGAACTGTGTCTCTTCAGGCTGACATATACCAATTGTGTCTTGCAACAACTCACTATGGAGCTTAATTGGAGATAAAAAAATCCTCGAAACACGAACACAACTAAGACAAACAAGCAGAAGAAATGAAAACAGAACAGGACATATAAAGTGGCCCAGTCAGGGATCAAAAGGGATGAGCTTAAATCTTGAACCTAATATGTCATCTTATTTGCACCAGAGCCCTTCACAATAGAAAGGACAAGACAACTGGACCTCTAATTTGACTTGTTTAAGGTCATCTTAAATTGTTAAACCTCAAATTTCCCAAGAGCGTACAAAAAGGTCACCTAATTGCTGAAAAAAATCAACCTGAAAATGAGAACTTATAAATGTTGAAATCGAAACCAAACAGTAAAGTGAGAATTGGTTTTAGGTCAACTGAAGCCAGACCTAACACTTCTACTGGATTTTGTAGACCAGGTTTGGACATTCAAAAAAAAAAAAAACTAGCAGAATGAAATTATATTTGACATGCATAAAAGCTTGTTAGTTATCTTCAATTGAATTGATAAGTCAATGATCACATGAGAAGCAATTGCACATATTAATATGGAATCTATAAAAACCAACTTTAAAAACTCATTACAATAAATGGTGGCAGAACAAAACTTCTAAGGGAATTTAATTGAGCTTCCCATCTACGAGGATATGGACCATCAACTTCACATCCCTTCATTGATTAGAGCCATTCAACTGCAAATCTAAGCCGACAAGATCTTTTATTTTCAAATTTGTCTCCTTTTGTGCAACAAGAGTTGCTAGAACTGGATTTAGATTAGCATTTTTGAATGTCCTTCTCACAGAATCAAAAATTATTTTCAGCAAATTTCCCAGGAAGATTAACAAATTCTATCAGGAAAGGACCACACTAAAGCCGACACTTGACCTAATTGTCATACTTGAACCCAACTAGTTAAATATAAAAACTAATGAATTATTTTCTTCATGAATTGACGAAACAATTAGTAGTCAAGAAGCTGAGAAACCCAATCCTGTCTGTCACAATTAACCCAATGATGACAGCTATAAGAATATGGGACCAAATAGATTTAAAGATGCTGCACAGATTAAAAAAAAAGGCCACAAAACAGGAATAATTTGTTTAACTTTGATTTTGCACATTGTATGCTATTTGAACCTAACATTTGACACATTATAATTGGCCACACAACATACTAATAGCATCATACAACACATTAGGTAGATAATTTATGATATTATAACCAAAGAGGTTTAAGAATTCAACTTTTCCCAGGAATCTTACAAGATCCATTTGTTCTTTTTTCTCTGACAGATTGTCATAACTTCATCCGGGTTCAAATCCCACTGACAGGTTAACTAGAGATCAGAATAGAGTACATTGAATGCACAGAAATAGCTCTAATGGATTTTCTCTTATACGTATAAACAGCTACTATAGGAGGAATGTTTTTATGCAGAGCTAATGATTTAATAGCTATCTTTGTAGCTCCAGATGGTTCACTTTTCATATGGGAAATGCACTAATTCCATAAATGGCATGAAAAGAAAAGAAAATATAAATACAAAACCATAGGGAAAAACTAAGATAAAAGAGTTATTTGATCAAATTATAATCTCATTCATCAAACATGAAGCTAACAGCTTAAGAAAAGTAATTTTACCTATGAAGTCATATAGCTGTCTTTGTGCAATTCTATGGGCACGTAGAAATGCAGCACAAATGTAACAGGCAGACTCCAACCTCTGTACAGTGAAATAAGTAACCAATTTTGGAGGGAAAATGCCAGATTGGAGGAATTTGTAATAACTTGGGAAATTGACATGCTGTTTTAAACCCTTCCAATCACATAAAGGCTCACGAGAGGCCAAGTCAATTGCTTCTTCCACTGATTGCATTAAAATATTTGCAGTCCTTTGTGATATCCTTCCCTCATCAATCATTCCCCAGTAGGCAGCCTGGACACCTGTTATTGAAAAAGATTTCAAAGAATAAACGAAATGTCACTAGAAGAGAGAGGCACCAAAATGTGAATGTGTTTGCATCTCTAGATGGAACATGAATATTTAGTGAGTATCAGTCCAGAAAACAACCAATTAACTAAATTATACTAAATAAATAGCCTGCACAATGAAAAGTTAAGTCCTATGCTACATGCCAGAATTGACAAATGAAATGAGAAAAAATAGCACCTGAGAAGCAAGTTCCCAAAAGAAAAGATCCTAAGTTGGCTAAGGTGAAAAATGTGAAGGTGTTTGTGTTTCTAGATGGAACATGAATATTTAACCAGGAGTATCAGTCCATAAAACAACCAATGAACTAAATTATACTAAATTAATAGCCTGCACAGTGAAAAGTTAAGTTTTATGCTACATGCCAAAATTGACAAATGTAATGAGAAAAAATAGCACTGTGAGAAGCAAGTCCCCAAAGGAAAAGATCCTCAGTTGGCTAAAGTGAAAAATGGTGAGTTCTGAATGACCTTATCAAGCAAATGATAAATCAAAGATATCACCCAAAAACTTGTTACCATGCTTTTTCATATAGGTGATTATGAGCATCTAACAATAAATTAGTAAAGCACTCGATCAACTACACCAATCCAATTATCCTATTTGGACGCTATACAAGTTCCATGTCAACTTTTGTTAATACCACGAGTTTGTCCAGTATTGCTGTAGCCACAATATTCAGGCAACTTAAAAGTTGTCAGGTTAAGCACTGACCTAGTTGTCTCATACTGGACAAAGTCTGAATTACCAGCTACAATCAGAGATACTTGCCACACAAAAAACCATGAAATAGTGTTTGCAGATCAAATCCTACAAAAGCCTTCGGTCACTTTGTCCTTTAAAATAATTTTCTTCACCTCTCCAAATAATATCAAGGAACAAACGACATGTCAAGGTACACAATCCAAAATCCTCCTAAATGAAGAAATCCCCCTCCCCATATGACTAAGAAAAAATGCATTGAAACCTAATATAATAAAAAAATGCAGTTGCCATGAAGCAACAGACAGACCATTTAGAAGGCGTATACGGATATCTTTTACATTGGTTATGTCAAGTTCGTCATCAGATTCAGATGCCGTATGAGGGTGAACGGGTCCTTCCTCCAAATTATTTATGCTTGAAATATATCTTTTAACTGTAGCCCAGTCAGTAGGTCCAAGTTCCTCATCATCTCCAAGATCACCAAAAGCCTCCAATGCTTTATTCAACATTTCATACTTTGTATAGTGCAAGATACGCTTCTGCATGATTAAGGGGAAAATCCTGTGAATGATTGAATGAAGCAGATTGTGGTACAAAAGACCATAGATTGGAATGAACTAGCTATTAAGATAAATGGTTGTGTCAAGCACAACGGTTAGTACAGTTATAATCATATGCTTCTCTTAACAATCACCATCCACAAAACAGGTATCTAAGGAAAGATATCAGATGCCACTAGTAAACTTTTGACAGAGCCAAAAAATCAAGTGTACAAGCCATCAAACACCTAAATTATAATCATTCATAATTAGGACCTCTTTAATTTTTTTGGATAACATATAACTGTACCTTGGTAGCTGACAGCTTATCCATATCTAGAAGATGCAAAACAAACTGAGTAGTTGATCCATTCACAATAAGCGTGAGAAACACAATTCCGCCAGTGAAGAAAACAAACTGTGAACATGTTGTGAAAATATTAATTAGCTAACAAGCAAAGATTACACGAAAGATACATTGTTCCATTAAAATTTTCAACTGATTTATATGATTTGATACATAAATCCAACACACTAAGCAGATAGTTAGGACTCTAATGAGGAAATTGATAATAGCAACAGACATATAGCACACTGGCACATAAAAACTCACCAGGGTTCCCACTTCAGGACTGATATGCACCGAGCTGTCACTGGTGCGCTATACATGAATGAAAAGAAAAATTAGAAGATACATAACACAAAATATTTACAATCTTGGTAGTATTTCTAAATGAAAAACAAGTTAGGTAGCTCTGGATGGGCCTTTGATTGACCTCCTATGTTTGGCATAATTTTGTTACAAAATTTATCATTGGCTATTGGACATATAAAGAAAGCTTTTGCTTCTAGAACACACTATATCCCTAAACTTAACCATGTATGATCTAGTAGTAAATGAAGAACATACAAAAGCAACTTATGTGCCCATATGATGGGGACAAAGAAATAAAGGAAAATGAGAAAACGAATTCTCATTTGCATTGGCAAAGTGAATTATGTCAATCTATGGAATTAAAAATTGGATGATTTAATCCATGAAATCTTGCCTTAATAGATAGTGAAAGAGACAATGCAACAGCCCCTCGCAGACCTGACCATATGAGAATTGTAGCCTCCTTCCAATCCAAACCATAACCAAGATAACGTAAAAAGGGATACAACACTCCAACAACTACAAACCGAGATAGCTGCACAAAAACGTACAGAAGAAGCAAGTGGCCCCATGAATTCCCTGAAACAAAACCAAGAAATGCTGCTATATAGATACTCCAAAAGAAAATATAAACTTATGGTACAAAGAAATTAAGAAGCCATGATTATCTCAGACCTGCCTTCAAATCAATATTAGTGGATCAATAACAAGTTCCCAAACAGTTTCCACATGATCATAACATGAATCACAGAATATTTTTCCAATAATGACTTATAGCAGTATATTGGTCTGGATGCCAAGGGTGCTAAATGGAATGTTGGTAGTGCATGTGACCAACAATCTATGCTCCATGAAGGTGAAAAACACCAATTCATTGGTAACTCTATTCAATCCCCCATTTTTATTGTCCAAACCACTCCTTTTGCAAGATCTCAAGGATTGCAAGATAAACAAAGTCCATTACAATTTGGGGAAAGGCATTGGGCTTCTAGAGTTAAGTGCACCTTAGCTAAACAATGGATTAGATGGTAACCTATGAGACTAACCTGCATTAACTCAAGAAATTATCCTTTAAGCACATTGGTATGTATTCTAAAACCTAAAATAGATCTGACAAAATCCCCACTAACATATTGTGAAGAGAGCCACGTGCATAAACCTCCACTAATATAATGAGTGTATACAATTGTCCCCCAAAAATATTACAGAATGACAGGTAATTTCAAAGCAATTCATACCTTTGTTATGAAAAAGATTGTCACTGCTCAAAACACTTTCAGCTATGACAACACCACTGCCAAAAACAAAACAAAGTAAAATAAACAGAGGAAGAGATAAAAACTGACTAAATGTCTTAGCCTCACATAAAGCCTTTAATGTAACATGGTATTTCTCTGATTGGATGGAGAGGGAACAAATGATGATGACCACTCAAGCCATTCTATGCTTTATCTCAAATATTCCTTGGCTTTAACATTAACTGTTATTTGTTCCATAACATAACCTAGTTGGTCCCTACTTTCTTAGGTCTGTTAAACAAAAATGGGAAAAATATTCTCCATGAGGCTTCACCTTGAAATATCAGGTTACACAAATTAAAGTAATCATAAGCAGAGGGCTGATTATTTATGTTCACAGCATACATAACATGAAAAGAACTGGACACAAGGGGAAACAAAATAATAAGCATAAAATTAAGGAGTGAACGAAGAGGTAGCAATCTTCTTGGTATTCCCCTTCATCAAATTTCTTGTCAGATCTAATGTTGAATGTCTCAATTAACAAAATTTTGCTGGCAATTTCGCAAAATCTAATCACTCATATAGAAAGAAAATACACTTTCAACAGTCACACCCTCAGATTGTTTATCCCAATTTTCACAAGTAACAAATATTATGAGTATTTGCTCTTCTTGGGTTCCATCCATTTTCATAAATTTGACAATTGAAATTTAGCAAAAAGAAACTATGCCATAAATGTAGTTTAAGCACCTGACAGCCTAGTAATGCTAGATCAGGCTCTTACCTCAAGATGAAAATTAGTGTATTTGCAATATAAGCAACCATTTCCCTGGAAAAAGAAAAAAGAAAAAAAGATGATGCATTATGAATATCATATGAAAATTTCAGTATGCATCCTGACAAGAATTGCTACCACTGCAATCAAGGCATCTTACATGCACCCTTGGCCATAGTGCCTGGTTATAATTGTATGATTTACAAAAGAATTTTGTTCCTACCATTTTTATCAAAAGTTCAGCTAAATACACAGAACCAATGCATGCTAATGAACAGATCATAGAAAGCATGATCTGCATTTTTGTGGCATGGTCAAAAAAAAAACATATCATTCCCAGACAAGCTTTTCCAGGAATTCAGTGCCTTTGATGCCTAAAACTCATTAAGGCCATGTGATTCTAGATGCAAATGCACTCTCTTAATGTCATAACTATTAAATCTTGATTCCTTAACTTTTGCATATTCAAACCAAATATTGACCACATTAAATCTACTAGCAGCTAGAAAGTTACATGGTTTCTTAAACATTCAGTAGACTTGTATTTTTTTTTTTAGTCCTGTTCAATAGGATCAATTAATATGTTAATCCCATTTTGGCTTTTATCCTTTCATAAATTATAAAAGAGACTATCAACTGCTTTCCTCCTTGCCTTAATCGACCAGCAAAACTACTTCATTTAAAATAAATCACCATTCAGATTTCAGACATACCAAAAATGATGCAAACTTTGTTGACTTTCGCCCTTGAAAGCTGTCTTAGCAACAGCAGTATAAAACCTGCAAATAGTGTAATCTCAAGATACATCTTTCCTCTTCGTTAATAAGATATCATTGAGATGACAATATCAACTTACATTCCTAAAGTCATCACTGCCAGAACACCAGAGACATCAGCACCCTCTTGCGCCTATCACATTAAATGGCTGTTAAACTTATTTATACGTAAGAGGAAGAGATCATCTTATTTAAATACAAGCTCCACCACCATTTTAATATGTTTAAAGTTGAATTTTATGTCCATAATTCAAGAATAAGATTCTATTTTTCCTTTTCTTTTTTGTTTCACCAAACAGCACAAACACAAAATGAGCAAGAAAAATGAATCAGATAAAATTCTATGAATTTTTTAATCAATGGTAACATTGTGTTTTTTGTGAAAAGCTTTCCTAAATTCAAATTCAAATTATGCGACTAAAAATATGTTTGGTTGGTCTAGAATAATCACGAGGAGACAAACAGATACTAAAGAAATGATTCCATTCAAAGGAATTCAGAGCCAATAAGGAAGGCTAGTGTCAAGAGCTATTGAAATCAAGAAATTAGCTGGTACACAGATTCCAAAACAAAATTGAAGAAATAAATGAACTTCATCCCACTTCATCTAAAGATTAAAGAGATACAAAATAGAAAGTCTAAAAATTTGACATGTTTCAAAGAAATAAAGTGCCGTCAGTAAAGGAAGATGAGGGAGAGGGAGAGGCCATATGGATCACATGAAACAGGACATATCACTGTGACACAGACAAAACTGTTACTCCCCAAGCAACCTTTGGCTGCATTTGATTTTCTAACCGATAAGCCTGTGCATGGTGATGACAATGAGCTCCTTAAGATGGCACAAATAATGAGTGATATTTAATGTATCAAGTACAACAAATGAATAATAAAACCAAGTGTATCAGGAAAGGAACATACAGTAAAGAAGGCGATATAGCTCACAGCAAGCGTCAAGGCAATCTCTATCACTGTGTCATTGAAAATAAACCCGAGCCACAAGACTGATACAATTCCAAAAGCAAGACCAATGCCTACACTGGAAAAGAAGAGGATATCATAAAGATAGTAAATCATATTTTTAATTAGAGACTCAGATAACTGATACCTACGCTCCAAGGGATGCTTGTAACAGAAATTTTAAAATGGAACCCCAGTTAGAGCTCTCCCCAAGTACCATCCGGTAGAACAGCTGATAGATCACAATTGCTGTCCTGGACATTAATATTAAGCACATACAAAGAAGCCCAAAAATTAAAAATGCATGATAAACCAAATACAATCCAAACAAAATAATAGATGAGTTCTTATATATACATTTCACTAACTCAAGAATGTCCAGTAATCTACAGTCAGTCAGAAAAAGAAATAAACAGAGATTCAAGAAATAAATACCCATCATTCATCAATGATTCCCCCTCAATTATTGTACTCAATTTTTTGCTTGCACCAAGCTCTTTCAATAAAGCGACAACTGCCACAGGATCAGTAGCACTCAAAATCCCACCAAGCAACAACGAAGTTTTCCAGCTCCAGTTATATGGGAAAGCAAGCTGCAGCATGATATTAGATATGCAATTTTATAGAAAAATATCATATCTTACAAAATAATTGTAGTCCTGCAGGATACCTTCAAAGCAGATCCAAGACAGAATGTTGAGATAAGCACCCCTGGACCAGCTAGTAGAAGCATTTGTCCCATACATCTCTGTAAAATGTTGGTATAAAAAAAACTGCTTCATTCAAAATCCAAACACTCTAAACATGAAAAGATCACTGACAATTTCCATAACATTACAATCACTCACTATAAGAGTTGACATTTACCTATCACTCTATTGAGAAACTAATACTACAACACATCAAAGAAATGAAATGAGAAGATAAAACAGAACTACCAAAAGATTAGACAAAAAATACATGGAACCTCTATAATTATGCACACAGCATAAGAAAAGAAAATAAAACTGGAAAGAAGTAGCTTGAAGAACCATCCAACCATGCATGCACACAAATGGTCATTTTCTTTACCTGCATCGCCGTTGCGATAACTAATTTGAGTGTATGCTCATGGACACAAGGAAAACTCCATAATTTATGCAACTTAGCGATAGCATCATGCACAGAATATTGTTATTAACTCACTATAAGAAAAAATTTCATTCATGAAAAGACATTCATTGACAAAAGCAAAAATACAAAGACCCAGATGACTACTTATGATTATTTACAAAGGGAACACAACCTAGATGATAATAAAAACCTTGGGGCTCACATGACAATCAAGGTTCAAGATTTGAAACTTGATGAAAAAAAGAAAAAAACGTTAATGATAGGCCACTCTTCAACTTGTCTTTTCCAGGATCTCACTTATGGTGGTGGGATCATTATCAGGAAAATGCTTTTAAGATTAGCCAAAACATAACTATTGAATTACCAGTTAACACATAAGATGACTCATAACATTTTATTTACATCAGGACCAAGTAATCTTTATCAGCTTTCTTGTTTTCTAGAGACTACTGATTCTAGTTCATGAAAAGTATCTACGGCCCCTGATTAAGCTAACTTTTGACATATTAATTCGTAGTTCTGGATTTCTGTCAGCTAACTAAGCATGGAATTCAAACTACTTACTAATTGAGTCAAATTGCAGTGATTAAGCTAGCTAAATAATATGAAATCCATGAGCCAAAAATCAGGAGAAGCTGTTAAGGCTTACAAAATTAACATCTCAACACTAAAAATGCATACTAATGGCTAATGACACTGAAAATAACAATTTTGGCATCAAATTTTACATTTAGCATCCACAGGTTAACAGTCCATGAAGATGAGGAGTAATTTATCCTTGAGCCAATAGTTACAATAAAGTAGCAAACACTCGTCTTGCATAGAGCAAGGAACTAACTGAGCCACATTTAGACTTCTTAAAATGGTGAAGTTTTATGTCTCTTGTCAACACTTTAGTGTCACTTCTGCTTGGTAAACAATTATTGAATTTCAAGCATGCAACTTGGAAAGAGAGCAGAGAAAGCGAACCTTTATTTGGTGCACTTCCATGGAGAAGGAGCTCTCGAAAAGAAGGGCAGGAAGAAAAACAGCTAGAATGAGGTCAGGATCAATATTCGCCCCTGCATAACAACAAGCAACATATTCTTTGTTACTGCCAAATTATTATCTTTAATAATTAGCAAGAATCTCAGCATCCAAAAATCTAAGAAAAATTAAAGCAAATAATAACAAAAGAAATTGTTGAATTCAAGAGATAACTCACAAAGCCGAATGCCATCTCCAATCTTTCCAAGCCCATGATGGGTGCCATACTCTGCAAGCAAACCGTCACTCATATTAACTAAATATGCAAACTCTTGTGTCCTCTCTCAAATTTTGGAAAGTTCACCCCTCCAAAGCCCCCCCAACAAAAAAAAAATCCGTCCAAAAATCAAAGTAAAGGCAGCAATACTAACAATTCCTAAAAGTGGGAAAAATTCAAAATAAAATGAAACGAAAAAAGAAGAAAAAAAATTATAATTATCTACAAGAATGAGGTTCCAAGACGAATCGAATAAAACAAAACACAATCAGTTTCAAAGAGGAAACGAGTGTTAACGATAAAAGAACAGAAAAGAAAGAGCAACAACAACCAAAACCAAAATAATAATAATAATAATAATAATAAATTAAAAAGAAAAAGAAGCATAAAAATAAACCTAAGGCGCCGAGGGCAATGCCGATGACGAGAAGAGCAACGGTGTAAGGGACACGGGTGCCACGCAAGACGTGGCGGCAGGCGATCCCGAGAACGAGGCTCAATCCGAAGAAGATGACGGTGTCCGTCGGATTCGAATCCTCCGCCGCCGCAGAGGCGCTCTCTTCGCCTAATAACCTGTACGGAATATCTTCCCTGAAAACCGTTGCCATTGCCATTGTTTTCCTTCTTTTCTTTTTACCTCCTCCCCCCCTCCCCCAACTGCTCTGCTGGCTTCACGGCCAGAAAGAACAACAGCACCTCTCTCTCTCTCTCTCTCTCTCTCTCTCTCTCTCTCTCTCTCGATCTATCTATCTATCTATCTGGTTTGTCGTCATTAATAACTGTTATTGCCTTTGCCTTCTTTTTTATTTAAAAAAAAAACAGAGAGAGAAAAACAAATTATTGTGCATAAAATAATTCTAGGTGGGAGTGTCCTGATGTAATTTGAACATCTGGTCTAAGTTAGTCAAACTACTTCCTTTATATATATATATATATATCTCATTACTCCTGTTATCACATTAATAAATACAGTAACGTTAACATTAAAGTGACGCAAGAAGTACTCACATCCACTAAAAATATCATTTATTATCATTTTACTGTATATTATACATCTCAACTTTACCTAAAATAATAATTCAAACTTAAAAGTAATTATAAAAAAATATTTACTTAAATTAATTTTTTTCTATAAAAAAAAATAAATAAAGTGGTATATCCCTACTTTTTCTCACGCCACCTCTCTCACTTATTTTGTTTTTAAAGAATGAAGAATAGAAATATAGGAATCAGTGTATCGAATATATTAATTAGTTGAGTTGGAATTACTTCAATCTAATTCAATAATTGCTTGGATAGGACAACAAGTCTCTAGTGCTGGCAGGAATGAAGCTGCCAGCTATCCTTTATGTGTCAGATTTTTTTATTTTTTTATTTTTATTTTTGTTGCAATAATGGGTAATTCAATTGGCATGTTTCAATTTTATAATTTATAATAATCCAATTTTGCTGCGCCACGATCTGGTGAGCCGGCAAAGAGTCATAAATCAGCCTCTACAGATGTCAAGTTGCGACCCACCATTTACCACCATGTTCTCACCACATGCAGCAGTCTTGCCAATTATAATAATATAATTAAAAAATATTTTATATTTACTTAACTTTATCTTTTTTTTTTATCTATTCACATTTTTAAATATAAGGACTTTTAATTGAAATATCACTAAAAATAGATTAAATTTATAGTTGTACTGATAATAATAATAAAGTCAAAAGATTTGGTAAGTACTTCAAAAAGTCACAATCAACCGCTGCTATTATTTTTATTAAATAAAGAAAATATCTTGGTGAAGACAAATTTTGTGGATTTAAATAACTAAATAATTATTTTATATTATATATAAAAAATTTTGTAATAATAGTATACAATATAATACTCTTTATGTTATAATACAAAAATGTAGTATATTATATATATATATATA
The DNA here is from genome assembly GCA_021464305.1 of Kandelia obovata. Taxonomy (NCBI): domain Eukaryota; kingdom Viridiplantae; phylum Streptophyta; class Magnoliopsida; order Malpighiales; family Rhizophoraceae; genus Kandelia; species Kandelia obovata. The sequence continues at coordinate 5,138,103 of CM038488.1, forward strand.
TAGATATATATAGATATAATTTTATGATTATTTTCATCTAAGAAATTACGTGCTGATGTTGTCGGGTCCTTAAATAAGTCAACAAAATAGCTAACATATGCCCGACAAGTTGGACCTTGGATGCGGACAACAAAGCCAGCTTACGTACACACACCAAAAAAAAAAAAAAACGAAGATTCGTTGCAATTCTCTCTATCGTTTCCTTGATGGTCCTGCTGCTGCGTAATGCACTGGTATTCTTGGTGAAAGCAATGCGCTGCTGTCCTCCATGCACATAACCGGTTCCAGAAAATACGGCACTATATTATATTATATATTTTTTTTATTTTATTTTATTTTAATTATTATTTTTTCTTTTTCCTCGATGAGACCATATGGCATTAGGTACCCCAATGTTTGTGGATCGTATGAATTGTATCTCCTGGATATAATATGAGGTAGGCCATTTATTTAAGCCTCTAGGAGTAGGATGAGCGACACAAATTTTATAAAAATATATAGCATGTAATAAAATTTTTTCATAACATAGATGGTTGTGTAAATATAAAATTTACAGAATTATTATGTGAATCTTTTTTTTTTTAAAAAAAAAAACTATGTATAATTGATAATTTGTATAATTATATTAAATAATGGGTCAAAAAAAATCATAAAAATAATAATAATTTATATTAATAATAAAATATACACGACATCTCACAACTTATAATTTTAAGTTAATAAAATTCTTTAAATTCATATCACTAAATATGTATCATAAGTTTTGTCTTATTTAACCTATTGTTGATATCGCGTAATTAGCTCCCTGAGGTGTATGTTAGATAGATACAAATAAAAATAATTTTTAAAAATATTTTTAATTAGTTATTTTAAAAATAAATAAACAAATTATTTTAAAAACAAATAACTAAATTATTTTATATTTATGAATTTTTATAACTCTATTAAAACAAGTAAATTTTCTTTAAATTTTGTTAATTAAGATGACATCGGAGTATTACATTATACTTATTAAAAGAAAGAGATTTTGTAATATGAACTCTTCAAATATGTCACTACCAGGGAATAGTTCAGGCAATGAGTGTGATAAATGTTACAACAAATAATAATAGAATTAGACATAAGTAGAAGAGCGTTTTGCAATGGGATGACTACATCAAAAAGAAGAAAGGGAGGTCCCCAAATTGGTCTCTAAGTGCTTGGGTCCCTGCCTTGTATAAATAGCACAGTTAATAATAAATATAATAATTTATACTAAGTTAATAACATTTTTCAAGGTGCCAATTTGCTTTTAGGTTTTCAAATAATTAAACAAAAAATATATGCAATAACATAAATATTATATTTTTATATAATAATAAATATCTAATTCTAGTCAAATATTATTAAACTAGATCTAATCAATTTAATTTTCATTGAAATACTAATTAACTTACAATCTTAATTATTTTTTAATAAGTTTAAAATTATACAGAGGATGATTCTTGGTGCGGTGCGTGCTTGTGGTTGGTGTTGCATTGCCAATACCAAATGTATCATATCGTCAAAAGAGCTTTTGAGCTCAAAAGAGTGTAAGGATATATAGGCTTTATTGGTCTTGCCCTATGTTCTGATTGCTACACTTTGGCTGAGTACGACAAGAACCAAGGTTACTCGATGCATTTCCCTTTATCTCTTTTCAAAAGCTTACCCTTTTTTCCACTTTTTTTCTTTTTTTTTTAATAGAAAGTTGGCAGCTTTCTTCCACCTCGAGCCTGCATATATTTACCTATCGTCTCTCTCTGCATGTTCTGTGAATTCCCCGAGATGAGAATTAGAATCGATGCGCTAATGAAACAAAGGGTAAACCTTTTCATTGTTGGCATGGATAGTAAACCCATCATTGAAACGTGAATTTTAAAATATTCGAATAAATAATTTTCATACTAAAAAGTACAATTACAAGGTAATTGTAGAGTTTGAAACATATGACTCACATTGATTACAAACCATAAAAATCGTTAAAAAAAAGAAAATAAAAATAAAAGTCAATGATAATAAGATCAACCCATGGTACCTGGGAAAAGAAGAATAGACAAGGTTGACCTTGCTTGATCTTATAGCATGATAAAAGAAAATTAGGTATGTGTCAAAATTATAATTTCATTCAACCGCTAAATTCATGCGTTAAACATTAATTCTACAATGTTAAAATTTATAATTGTGTTTGACTAATACCTAAATAAAATTAATATAGATGAAGCTTTTTGTTTTTTCTTTTTTTGATTTTGAACTTCATAGCTTGGTTAAATATTAGTATATTTAAAGTTAACTAAACTTGAGTTTCTAAGCATGATTATTACTCTAGTTAATGTCAAAGTTTAGGAAAAATAAAATTAAATCAAATATATAAATATTTTTAAGATTAATTAAATCTTTTAACATGAAACTTTTTTAGCACAAAAAATTGTTGAGAATGATTCTTTTTTTTTTTTTATCATATTCAACAATATAAATATACACTAAAACAGAGCCTACACATTACGTGTATTTTTTATGCATGCGAATAAGATCCAACTAAATAATGAACATAAATTTAGTAGACTCAAGCAAACAGAAAGATTTTATACTAAATATTTACATTTTATAGTATTGTAGATCAATGTAATATAAAAATATAGTATAAAACTTTTTATGCCTACTTAAATTCACCAGATTTGTATTCAAAAACTTTTTTCATGTGACTAAATATTAAAATAAATTAAGTAATAAGCTCAGATGCTATGAGGAACTAAATTACTTACATTAATTCATTAACCAAGGAGCATATCTTGTGAGCCAATAATTAATCTCCTTGTATATTAATATTTTTTAAATTGAGAGAAAGTCACTCATTCTCACTAATTATTTAAGCCAAAATAACTTATATGATGTTGATTTTTTTTTTTAATTTTAGAGTTATTTAAATTAAATTTTAATATTGTTGATAGAGTTAAAAAAAAACTATAAAATTAAATTCTATCTACCTAATTAACCATTATCCTAATAAAATTACGATTTCGAAGTATTATTGTTGGGCGTGCCTTTAATTATTATGGGTTTAATGGTTCCCAAAAAATTGATTTTATCTCTCCAGCACTTGTAGCCATACGAGAGTTTTTCATTCATTGTCTTTTGCAAGATTGTTATTTATATGTTCATCTGTATTTAGTGTTTAGCTATCCTATGCTGGGATTCTCTCGTTATTATTAGTCTTTTGACTACTCTTTTTTCCTAATGAGTACTAGACATCATATTCCCAATCTTTCCTTTATGCATCGTCCATCAGACTTTGATTCACATCTTATGGATCTTCTCCCTCCTTGTTAGTTAGAGTTTTGGCTTCACAAAGAAACTAGACACTCTTGTCTTGTTGCCCAATTATGGACTGAGACGTCACTGAATGTGCGTGCGCTATGGAGACCACACATTGACTTTGTTGCAAATGAAGTGGGAAAAAAGTTGTTCCTTCCTCAATTTGTCAACCATTGTGATAAACAATTTGCACTTGACAACGCCCCCATGGAGTTTTTGACAAGAAGCGTTCTGCTTTTCTTAAAGAAATTTCAGGGTTTAAACAATTATCACTTCTTTTTTACCTCTTTGGGTCTATGTTTATGACCTGACCTTCCTTTCTACCTCATGAAACTGGCTACTGCTGAGGCAATTGACAGCAATATGGGGCATTATTTAGAGACTGACTTAGTTGAAGAAAATGGGTGGACGCCTTTCCTTTGATTCTTTGTTTATTTCAATGATCGGAATCCTTTAGCCAGAGACACCATGGTTCGTTGGAGCAGTTACTGGTATCTTACAAGTTTGAAACGTTGCCTAACTTTTGTTGTTGTTGCCACCATATTGGACATGTTGAGCGGGACTGTGAAACCTTGTCTACCACTGGTTCTGATTATGGATAGACTTCCGTGCAACCAATTGCAAAACAACATAGTGACTCTCAAGCTTCGGGCTTCTCCTCTTGCCCTTCCACTTCAAAGCTATGCCTGTGAATACTACTACTACTGGGCTTCCACTAGAAAATTCGTAACATACTATTGCAGCAATGGTGGGGAAGTGGACCGCTGGCACTTGGGCTGACAATATTTCGTTGGATAAAGTTTCATTTACGCCCTTGACAACTGATATACATGTAGCGGTTACCAGAAAAGAATATTGATGAGCAATTTACTATGGCAATTGCAATGGATAATAATTTGTCATTTACACAGAACGCTACTTCTGGATCAACGCAAAACTTTCCCACTAAATGGGTCCCCTAGGTCAAAATGGGCCTTTTAACTCCTTATCCAAATGCCCCTTTGTCTATATAAAATCATAAACAGATAAATTATAATTAAATATAATATTAATGTAATTTAAATACAAAATTATTTAATTATACAGACTCTTATATTATGTTAGAAAATTATTTTATCTAAAAATTTAAATTATTATACAAAATTTAAAATATCATCCAATCTTAAATTTTAACATATGGGTTGATCTTAAATTGGCCGCCAAGCAACCACTTTCCTACACAATTTCAGAGGCCTTTCATCCTTTTTCGGTAGATGACTCCCTTCATTCCAATAATACAATAAGCGTTGGACGCTGGAAACGTATACCCCACCCTTCTGACTTACTCGACACAACACAAACAAGTGGTCATGGGAGCAAATGGAAATCTAAGGCTTTTCTTCCCACAGAGCCAGCAGCTTCTTCTTCTATTTCTAAATGCGGTAGAACCTTTGTGTCTCCATTGTAGATTAATTCATTTACTTTGGTGGTGGCCGCATAGTAGCGGCGTCCACAACCATGAGACTATTATATTAGAACTATTAGGGGTTTGAGAACCCTCATCGTGCAATTCTCCGTATGAAGAAACTTTTCTTACTTCAAGATCCCATCGTACTTTTTCTATGGGAAACTAGACTCAAATCTAAGGACTTTGACAATCTGAAGCTTCAACTAGGTAATTTTCAAGGTACTGGCAAGAAGCGGGGAAGAGGAGTTCCATTGATACGGAGGCCTTCTGTCCAAGTAATTACTTCTTTTTCACATCATCATATCTAGATTATTGGCTCTATTGGTTTTTTTTTTTTCTCACGACTAGAGATTTATGGGTATTTATAGGTGACAAAAAGATGATGATAAAAAATTTATTTTAAATTTATTAAATAATTATATAAAGACTCTTAATAATATTAATACGATAAAATATTATTTAATAATTTTAAAGAACATACAATAATATAAATAATATATATTTATCTAATTATAAATATTTAAATCTATTCAAATAGTAAAATTTAAATTAGATTTAATTAAACTAACTTTTATTGTAATTATAATTATCTCTTAGTCTAAATTAACATTAATATTCCTTTAATTTTAATTTAGTGATACTTTCAATCACAATACTTGTTTCAGCTTGACAAATATTTTATACTTTAATAGTTTCATGAGAATACCAACCACTTAATTTTCAAACTTACAACATGTCAATTCAATTTTTTTTTATCAACTGAATTTCTTAGAAAATAAAAGAAAATATTAATATATTTAATCCTTTTGCGTATCACTAGATTATTGGTCAAATTGATTGTAAAAATATTATCAAAAAATATCTTTGTATGACTTTTGACTGAAATATATATCTCATTTAGTAAATTATATAACCAAATAACTTAATAAGTAGAAGTTGAAAGTGTCATAATACATTGTTTCTTGAATGACCATAGATAAACAGTAATTTCAAAGTTAAAACAGTATTTCTAAAATCATTTACATCTCTACCCCAATAATTGTTAAAATAGCCTTTAAGAGCACAATTATTAGATGAAGAACAAGTAGACCTAATCATAAGTCCATTCTATGAATTGCATGATCCTTTTAATAACTTGCATATAATATTGACTAAGAAACTCAAGATTCTTGCTAATTAAACCAACTCCATAAGATATATCATGCCTCGTACATGTCAAATATTTAAAACTCTTAACATCCTACTTGAAAAGTGTAGAATCTATAGGTGTTTTATTGCCTTTCTTCGACCATTAGTGCTAATTTCTATAAGAGTTCTCATAGGATTGCAATAATGTATACAAAAATTCTTTGGTAACTTAGTAGCATTCATTTTCTAACACATAAAAATTTCATCATCTCTTTAAATCACTTTAGTGAAAAGGAAATAAGACATTAGATCCAAATTTATCGTCTCAAATTCATGTATGATAGACTTCTTAAAACCTTCAATTATTCTAAGATTGTTGCATGTAAAGATCAAGACATTAACATATAAAAACACTAATAAAATATCACTAAAATTATTGACTATTTATAAGGTAGATTAAAAAAGACACTTTTATAAGTTTGTCTCATGAAAAAAAGAATTAATGTTCTTGTTTCATGCTTTGGGCATTTGTTTCAAATCATGCAGTGCTTTTTTTAATTTATATACCTTATATTCACTTCCTTTCTTTACAAAACTTGATGGTTGCTTTACAAATACTTCTTTTTTAAATGGACCATTAAGAAAAGTTAATTTCACATCTATTTGATGGATTTTCCAATGATTTTGTGTAGCCAAAATAATTATAAGTTTAACAATCTTTAATTGAATAATAGTAGAGAATAATTTGGGATAATCATGGTTATATCATTGCTAAAGTCCTTTTGTGACCAATCTTATTTTATATCTTTATACATTTCCATTTGACTTCATGTTAGTCTTGAAGTTCCACTTCACATCAATAGATTTTTAACTTCATAGAGTAATAATAAGCTGTCATGTATTATTTTTTTCAATTGTCTCGATTTGTTCATTCATGGTATTTACCTATTTTGTATCTCAAATTGCCTTATCAAATGACATAGGTTCACAATATGTAAACATAGAAAAATACACCAAATTCTTATTATTATCAATAGCATTATTAAGTATTACCTCAGAATATTGTAATTCAACTAATTATTAGAGATTTCTCTTTGGTCTTTCATCCTCTTATGGAACTTATGACATATAATTCCATGTAATAATAGGTGAAACTTATTCATTTACATTAGGGATTGCACCTTAAGTTTCCTTTTCTTTCATAATAAAAGCTAGATGTCTTTGAAAGTTATTCAACTACTTAATATCAAAATGTCAAGGTTCATTTTTAGCAAAAGTCATATATCTATTTATAATCACCTTTTATGTTATAAGATTAAACACTTACATTCTCTTTTTATGAAACCAAGAAAGATTGTCTTCACCCCTTGATCATATAAATGTCATTGTCTTACTAGGATATAAGTATAAGTAATAAAACTAAACACTTTGAGATGCTTTACATTATGTTTAAAACTACTTCATGCTTCTTTAAGAATAACTTTATGAATACTTATTGTTAGGAATCTATTCAATAAATAAATAAAAAACAAAACAACTTTTTCCTAAAATGGATTAGGAACTCTCTTAACCTTCAACAAGTTTTTCACCATATTCATGATTGATTTATTTTTCGTGTTAACAACTCCATTATGGTATGAGGTAAAAGTAATTATGACTTTATGTTTTATTCTCTATACTTCACAATACTCTTTAAAATCATTAGAGATATACTTATCACCTCTATTAATTCTTAAAGTTTTAATATAGTATTCACTCTATCTTTCAAAATATGCCTTAAACTTATTAAAAAAATTCAAACACCTCATATTTCCTTTTAGAATCATTAATGAAGGTAAGAAAATACCTATTATTACAATTTGATGAAACACATATTGAAGCACAAATATGATAATGAATTAGCTAATGATTGCCTTGCATGCCAATTTCTTATCATAAAAGGTTGTTTGCTTTATTTTGCAAGAATACAAACTTCATAAATTTGATTAGAATGATATATCATACGCAAGTCTGTCACTATATTTCCTTATTTAATCAAATTCAAACTATGAAAATTTAGATAACCAAATAAAGATGTATAACTAAGATTTATCTTTTACAATAACACTAAGATAAATATAAATATTAGTGACAATATTAACTTTTAAATATTAAATTTTTGGCTAAAGATAATTTAAAAATAAGTATACCTCTTTCATTAATAATTGAGAGACAATTATCACGTATTTCTATGTTATATCACTTTTCATGCAATTAACCCACATTGAGTAAGTTAATTTACATATTTAACATATAAAATATATTTTAGATATAGTTATAATCTTCATTCTTTAACTTGATGAGAATGCACCCCTTTCCCATCATTAGTACATTGTTATTATGATCAAACTTAATTATGGAATGAATTGACTCATCAAGATTAACAAAGAGTTCCTTATTCTTGTATATGTGATTAGTAAACTTGATTATCATATATAATGTGTTGTTTGATTATTCTTTTTAGACTTGCACTCATTAGTTTAATGATTATGCTTGTGACATGAGTGATACTTAACATTAAATTTTTCATACTTTCCTCTACCACAACCTTTTCTTTAACCTTATCTTCAACCTCTATGTGTTTGTTCTGATTTTATTCAGTTACTATATTGATTGTCTCTATTTCTATAATTTTTGTAGTGACTACCTTGACCTTAATTATTGTAATAATTACTACCATATCATTGTCATCATCTTTTACCATGAGAGAAACCTTACTTTTACTTTGATTAATCATTTTAATCCCTTTTGGTAAGAGTTTGACTTTGGAATGTCTACTATATTGGCTTCTTAACAAGCTTCTCAATATACATTGTTCATAAGCTTATGATGTGATCATTAGTACATTAATTGACATTCGAGACAAATTATATGATTTTTTTATTACAACCATAATACACTCGTATCACTATGTAAGTGTCCATAAGGTATTTTCAACTTTCACCTAATTATTTAGCTACATTCTACAGATTTTTATTTGATTTGTCAGGGCAAAAACTCTACTTATATAAATTGAAATAGTTTACAAGGCTTTCATATGCAAAAACTTAAACTAACATTGTAAGATTTGAAGTTTCACCCTTTTAACTTTGTTCATACTTTGAAATGACATTGTTACCATATCTTATGCCTACTTTGACAAAGTCACTCTTATAATTTTTTCAAAAATTTCATCATTGATCTTTTGAAGGATGAATTAAAACACTTTTTATTCTTTTTCTATAACAACTAGTGAGTAGCTCTCTATGTTTCTGTTGCATTTATTGAAATTATTGTAACTTTATTCTTTATGATAATTCATTGTAATCAAACAAAACTTTCATCTGCATACATCATTGGTTGTAATTTTTGTCATCTAAAATAAGAATTGAAATTAGAAGTTGATATTGAAATTTATGATTTTTCAAATTAACACCCTTTTTTTATCTGGTATTAACCCTTTGTTATTTTTAGTACGACACCTCTTTATTTTTTTTTTCAATTTACCCATTAATTTTTATTTTTATTTCTCCTTTTATTGCTCCTCAACTTTTTGTCTTAAAACAAACGTTAAAGTAAAACTTCCATATGGCTACTAAAGGCAAAGAGAACTTATGTTGATGATGGATCAAGATTATGGAATGGTGGAGGATAGATGGCAAACGAGCAGATGAGTGAGCTCTAGCATTCACAGTAATGATGAGATGGGAGACTGACAAAGTCATCCTTTTTTTAATGAGATAATAATGTTTGGGTGGGCTAAAGAGGAAGAGTGGTAACTAATAATGGTATAACTGATGGTTCAATGTTGTAAAAGTAAGCTTGATTGGTTTTGGAAGGCAAGATTTTCATAGATTTGTGGTGTTTCAAGTTTTTTTTTTTTGAGGTTTATGGTAGTCAAATTTATGGTTATTGGCATATGAAAATGCAAGATATGACTCTAATGATAAAAATGATGAATTATGACGGTGAGTGTGGTGGTTGGCGGTGAAGCTTTGGTAGCACGTGCAACAATTTTAGGGATAAGGAACAATGACTTTGAACACTTCTATCACTTAGACAACTTTTGTGGTAGCTATAGTGACTCTATGACAACTTCGACAACTTTGGTGAAATTTATACATTTCCTTTAAATTCATACCAAAATACCTGCTCTTATACAATTATATGAATATTATGAATTTGATAAAAATATTATATAATAATTTAAAAGTACACACAATAATATAAAAAACTCGTCTTCATACAATCATGGACATCTAAATCTATACAAATAATAAAACTTAAATTGGACTTAGTTAAACTAACTTTTACTGCAATTCCAATTATCTTTTAATATGGATTAATATTAACAAAATTTACTCTGTTATCTTTAACAACAAAGCTTTTTACCTTGACTTGTTAAAGGAGATTTCAAAGAAATTTTATGGACTCATGAAAAAGTAGGAGGCCTCTTTTGGCATGTGTTTTTCTATGGATGCTTTTAAGAGTGTGGTTGATGCTTGCGATCTTTCTAATGTTAGCTTTATAGGTTTTAATTTCACATGGGTTGACCAAAAGGAATGGGTCAAAAAATATTTAAGAATGTTTGGACCATGATTTTACTTTTTTTTATCTCTGCTAGTCTCTTCCCCTCATTTGTTAAGATTCGAGTTAGATCATAATGCTATTATAATTAACCTTAATCTTGGTCTCATGGAAAAACACAATGTCACAAACCTTTTCACTCTAAAGAGATGTGGTAAGTGACCTATTTTGTGAGTAGGTTCGTACTAATTCCTATGTTGTGGCTCAATAAGACATTTTTGGAAATCTCCCTTCACTTATATCTTTATGTACCAAGACTTTGTATATGTGAAATATTGAAATTTTTGGGCATATGAATAAACAATTAAAATCTCTTCAATGTGAGCTATGTTCCCTTAAAGAACAATTTTTGTCCTAAGACATTATTTTGTATCAAAATGCTTTACTAACAATTTGATATTTTGTTGGTATGAGAGGAATAAATGTGTTCTCAACATTTATATTTTCACTTTTAAGGCCACTCAATGGAAAACAAAATAATTCAATTAATCAGATCATGGACTTTAATAGGGTATAATGACATATTAAAGAAGCACTTGCTTTAGTCTTCCAATCCTTTTTTGAGGGCTTGTTCTGTTTTAAAATCTCTCTTATATGGATTTAGTTTTTGATGTGGTTTCATGTTATGTAATTGATAAGATGAATAGTTTATTCATGAGTAGATTTTATGAGCTTGAGATTTTGGAATTATTGTAACAAATGCATTGTACGAAGGTTCTGAGTTCAAATAATATGTCCTTTTTGTTTTACCAAAACTGTTAGCCAACTATGGAACCTAAGGTAGTTGATGCTATACTCAAAATGCTAAATCATAAAGGTAATTTGATGCCACTGAATCACACTTACATTTGCCTAATCCTGTAGGTTTCAACTCTTAAATCATGTAAAGATTTTTCATCCAATTAACTTTTGTAATGTCATATTTAAATTGGTTATGAAGGTCCTTGCTAATTGCTTGAAAGCCATTCTACTACATATCATTTTAGCTTCATAAAGTGTTTTTGTTCCTTGGGGTTAATTATGGATAATGCTTTGATTGTTTATAAGTATTTTCCTTTTTTACAATCAAATTGCCACAAGAATAAGAAATATATGGCTTTGAAACTAGATATGGACAAGAATTATGATATAATAAAATAGTCTTTTCTTGAATAAGTTATGCTTCATATGAGTTTTGCTCTTCCTTAGGTTGAATTGGTTGTGTTGTGTGATCTTTATTTTCTACTCTTTTATACTTATTAGTGATCCACAAAAAACTTTTTATTTTACTTAAGGCTTTTGTTAAAATGATCTTTTGTCTCCTTTTTTTTTTTTTTGCTTTATGTAAAGGGTCCATTGGCATTATTAATTGATAGCTATATAAAAGGCTTGCTCTAATAATTACAACTTAATAGACATGCCTTAACCATAATACATCTATTTTTCATAGATAACAATCTTTTCTTTACATTTGCTTCCTTGCAATACTATATTTAGGTGAACTAACTTCTTTTACTTAAAAAAAAAGCTTCCAAATTTTATTTTAGCTATAATGTGCTTACATAAGAGAAAATTTCATTATAGATATATATGGGTATTATGATGACAAATTGTCTCAAGTGTTATCTTAAACTCCCCATGACAGTAGGCTTTTTCAAGAAGTGTGTTTTCAATATGATGATGAATTGTGTTAAAAAACAAAAAAATCTAACTAGATAGAAGGAGAGACATTTATCTAATACCAAGAAGGAGGCTATAATTAAACCTATTATCCAATTTATTCTTATTTATATTATAAGTTGTTTTAAATTATTAGTAACCTATGCATGGAATTGGAGAATTTGGTGAATAAGTTTTGGTGGGTAATTTCAATAAATCAGAGAGAAAATATATTGTTCTTTATAAAATGGATGTATTAAAAAATTATTCATATGCAAATTTTATACTTTAATTCCAATGAGAGTTGTAGAGGTTTAATCTTAGGTAGATGATTGACTCTTATAAAGGTTGTCAAGACTTAATCTTAATTGGGGACAAACTTTTGAATTTTAAGGGGACATCAATGAGAGGTATAAAGACTTTATCTTAGACTAATGTCCTAACTCTATTACAAATTATAAGGACTTGATTATAGGTAAAAGGGTTTAAATATTATAATAGTGTTGTTTGATAAATCTATAATTAGACTCTTTTTAGTTTTCTCCCTTACCTTGATAAGTTACAAGTAATAGTCACAGACTAAATAAGAGTTTTCGTAAGTCCTTTGCAAAAGTTGTAAGTTTTATTACAAGGTACTCATACTTCCTCTCTCTTAACTTAATAGGTATTAGTCAAATTCTAAGACTTTCGTGAGTGTGTGCAAACACAGTTTGGATAAATATGAAATTTATATGTTTGTATAATAATTAAAGAGAAAATTAAATAAAATATTGAGTGAGAAAGTAAATTGTTGAAATGTAAAGTGTGAAAAAAGATTTAATTTATTGAAAGGCGGGTGACTTAATCTTGAATATGGAGTTCATTTTAGCAAAGACTAAGAGGCTTGATCTTGTATAGGAATTTGAGTTTAATAGAGGACTGTAAGGGTATAATTTCTTGTAAGGATTTAGGTTAGTAAGGGCCAGTGACACTTAACCTCAAGTAAGTTTAGGTTAGTGAGGTTTTTAAGGACTTGATCTTGCACATAAATTTTAATTTAACTAAGGTTAGTGGATTTTGATCTCACATATGGTTTTGGCTTAGTAAGGGCCAACGAGGCTTGATCTCATTTAAGTTTATGTTAGTGAGGGCTATAAGGGCTTTATCTCGTATAGAAATTTTAATTTAGTAAGGACTAGTAAGGCTTGATCTCGTGTAAGAATTTGTATTTAAGGGTTTATTTTATATTAGCTTACAGACTTAATACTTAAGATTTTTGATATAGAATATCCACCTTAGTAGCAATTGAAAAGCACCTTACTTATTAAATGTATAAGTGTGAAGGGAGAATGAGAAGGCTGGGAGGCCATGTTATGCTTTTTGAATGTTTACTTTTTTCTTTGGTGTGCATCTTTAAGATTATATCAATAAGCTATTTAAAATATTTTAGGGTTGGATATGGATAAAGGAAAGCCATTAAAGTTATGACTTTTTGTCAACTTTACATGACTATTATGTCATTTTACTAGCATGACAAGTTGTTATAATCTTCACTTGCCCCAATGAGATAATTTTAGTGACAACTTAATTTACCTTTGTTTTTCTTTTCTTTTACTTATAAATGCTCTCATTTTAAGGCTTGGTGAGTTGGACTTTGAGACCATGATTCAAGCCAAGTCTAAAGGTTTAGCTTAGGATAATCTAGCAAATATAGAACTCAGATGTCTTTCAAGGATGATCTATATAGAACTCAAAAACTTAATAAGGATGATCTAGTAAATATATAACTTTAAAACCTACTCAGAGTGATCCTATAAATAAAAAATAATAAGTTATAGCCAGAACTTCTCTAACATATGTGGCATAGAGAGAGCTATCAAAATTTCTCCACTTATTATGACATACATAGTCTAATAAGAGATGTGATGTTGGTGATGTCATAAGTTAAGTCTTAAAGGTTTTTGAGGACCCATTAATGAGGATAATTTCAACTATTTCTCCCACAATTCTTTGGGAATGACACCCTCATATCTTGACGCGTATGTCTCTAATTTTCTAATAATGTCATTTGCATTAGAGTTTTGGATGATTAGGTACTTATGAGATAACTTAATGTAACCCCTTTCAACAACTATGTCAAGAAATGTGAGGTGATCATTAAAATAGCCAATAATATTTAAACAAACTTATGGGCTTGTCATGGATGTCCAGTTGTACCCAATTGACAATAAAGAGTATATCTATGATTGCATATCCTTCCAGTAAAGTAGTCTCATTATAAATTAAGCGAAGCTAGTGTTTTTACGATAAATCTCTAGTCAACCTTCCTGCAAAAGATGAAATAATCATAGTAGCAAGATATTTTTATTTATCTTTAGTGCAAGTTTAATACATTTTTTAGCTTATTGCTTATTTTCTTTTCATGATCCATGAGCTACCAACTCCAAAAATAAGCTCTATGTTTAACATATAGTAGTCTTCATTAAGCAACTAAGATGATGAAATATTGGTTTTTGTAAGAAAAATAGCTTTAACTATTTTTTTCTAATCTAAGCCTCCCCCAAACTAAATAAAGTCTAAGGTGATGCACTAGGATGTTCTTTTTATCAATGTAACTATCTCTTATGCATTTTTTTTTTAAAATCTAACAATAAGATTCTATTAAAGACAAACTCTTTTACTAAGTTAAATGCATGATTTCCATCTTGCATGATGTTTTATCAACCATCTTCCATCAAATTAATGATATTTAAGGTTTCCTTGAATTAACTTCCAAAATAAATATAAGGGCATATTAATGAGATTGTTAACATCATATGTCTTGTTTGGTAAGTTTTGATGTCTTTCCATGATTGAGTGATTAAGTATCTACATAATTTATGCCTATTATGGAAATTTGACGTATGATCATGTTATTTATGTTAAGGTATTTATATTTTCAATATGAAATGCATTAACGACTCTATAAAGATCTTATAGCTTTTATTAGTTGTTTTAAAATGTTTTCAATGAGATCATAAGAGATCTTAAAATAAAAATAAATAAAATTAGTAGATTCTAAAGTTTGGACTAATCAACTATAACACTTAGTTTCGTCAATTGATGTAACAAAAGAGCATTAAGTGCTAAAAACTATAAAGTTCTAGAAATTTTATGTCAATTTATTAGAGGGCTTTCTATAGTCAATCAATGTCAAAAAAAATTACAAGAAATAAAATCTTAAAGAAAGTTTGGATTGAACAACTGGTCAAAGTGATGTAGTCAACCAATGTTTCATGGAAGGAATTTCTTAATAGTGATTGATTCTCTTTATAGAAAGAATTTTCAATCATAACAATTACTTTAACCTTAGTAGTCTATAAAAGAGTATTTGAACTTTTTGTTTTGTAATCTAAAATAAGAGAGAAAAACTTGAAAGATTTAACATATAATCAAAAGAAAAAAGAGTAAGGTGTTATTAAATGACAAAATCAAGAGCAAGAAGCTTTAATGTGAGTTTATGTTTTTTTTTAAAAAAAGTACTCTTAGTTGAAAAGTGTTAAAGCTTGTGAACTTTAATGTTGTGAAGGAGGTATGTCCTTGTGTAAAGTTTCACAAAAGATTTGTGTGATTCAAAGTTGAAATACCTACCAAAAGAAGTGACTAATTGATTGATCATCCACTTTGGTTCCTTCTCAAAATATCCATTCTTTGATTGATTATCCTGTTTACCATTTGTTTTTCCCAACCTATAAAGGTTTTAAGATCTTATATTAATCTCTTGGTCTTGCTCAAATAATCCATCTAATGTCATCTTAATAATAAATTATACTAACTTTTAGTAATGTAATTAGAAAGATTTTATTTGAAAAAGAGCTTGGGAATTTTTCAAGGATTTGTGAGAAATCAATTTAAGTCTTGAATGAAATTTTCTTTTAGTTTTATGTTAATCATTTAAAAGAATATGCTAACTTTACATTAATTTCAAAGGGAAATGTTAACAGGTATCCCTAGGATATAAGGAATGTTTCAATATTTAATGTATAGGAATTTTTAAAAAATCAAAGTTAACATTTATGATAATATATAAGGAACAATAATATGATATTATTTTTTTTTATTACAATCAAAATCTATAAAAGAATTAATACTTTAGTCACATAATATGTGGTTGCATTTACTACTCTGTTTTTTTGTTTGTGAAAATTTCCTTCTTTTACATTCCTCCCATTATATATAAATATACTAATCCATGGTCCGGGCTTTGTGCAAAAGAGAAAAAAAAAAAAAAAAAGAGGCATTGATATATAAATAACAAGTGGTAAAAAAATATATATGTGTTTAACAAAACAATATATATAACAATGTATGATTCATACTTCTGTGGACATATATGTCTTCAACATGTATATATAGATTGAGGAATTTAAATACAAGAAACAACTTGGTGTCTAAATTTATTATAAATATTTTTGTGAGTAAAATTGATAATAATAAAATAAAAAATACTTATATTTGTTGGGTTTTCAACATACATAGCATGAATTATAGTTATGCCTAAGGTAATTTTATGATAGACCCCCCCCCCCCAAAAAAAAAAACAAAGAAAAAAGGTAGAGGAGGAATTCTAGGAATGCATACTAAATTTTCATGGCAGGTTCCATTTGTTTCTGTCTTTTTCTCATTTTTCATTTTAAAAACGAATTCTAGAGTACAAACGTTTTGACATTCCCGAAATTTATTTTCCAATTTGGAGCAGACGGACGTGAGATTGTATAAAATATTTCAATGACCAACGCCACAATGTTTTTCCAATTAGAAATATTGCTTTTATAATTTTATAACCATAACAAATCTTGATTTCTCCCCTATTTCCCAATTTGTAGAGCATATGAGGTTTTACAAATATTTCAATGAACAATAAATGATATGTCACTCATAAGTTAAAAATTTATGTTTTTCGTTAATCAATAAATGAATTGTGAGCTACAAAGTATGGATAACTATTCTTATTTTTACAAATCCTATATCTTATATTTGAGGATTATGATTTGAGACTACAGAGTGTTCTTAATGGGATCCTTTTAGAGTTTATACCCATAACAAATCTTTAAATTTCTCTTATTGTTTGACTTCGGAAGCTAAACGGTGGTCTTGTACGATAAGTAATTTTCGCTATGAACAAATTTTTCACGTAATTCCCATCATAGTTTTTTTAATCAAGCGGGTCAATTGATAATTAGAAACCAATCGAACACTCATTGGCCCCTATAAAATAAATATGGGCTCCTGAGTTTAGGATAACCAAAGAGGAATGAATTGAGTTTCAAACCAAAATTATAGCTGAAATTCTTTTGACCCAATCGCAAACTCTTGTCTATGATCACATAAATATAGCTTGATAACACTTGCTAGTCTTTAGGTTGCATCACAACTCTACCTTATAAATTACACATTTCTTCTTCTTTTCTATTAAAAGTTCCATTGAATTGTGAGCGTATAAATTACGCATATCCTACTTTCATATAGACTGAACTAATCAAATGACACTTTTAACTAATTTATTGTGCTACGGAGCCAAAGGAATTGCATTCAATTATTCGAATGAAGTACGACTCTGAAATTTTATTTGAAACTCAACAAGGAATGGCACTACAAGACTACGCAATCCCAAAGAGTAAAGCCCCGTGGGAACATTTGTCACTTTAATGCACATCTTCAAATGTTCCCATCGCTGGGCAGTAGAGCTTTTGCTGCATCTAGTCCTTAGGATTCCAATGGAAGGCCACAACACTTCTGTATGATCTGCGGTTTTAGAGCTGCTAACCCAGCTGCCAATATTTTTTTATCATGAACTTGGTCTTTAAAGATAGACCAAATGCTCTCAGGATCCTCAATGGGCAGCAGGGAAGGCTGCAAATTCTCCTCTCCGACCATCATCTTGGTCTCTTCTACATTTCTACTGTTGGCAATCACTGCTCCTCCATATCCTTTGGGCAATCCATATCCAAGGCGCTCTTCCCAGTTGCCGTCTTCGGGCAATGAACAACTCAGCTCCTGATGCCACTCATCGATGTCTCGAGCATCGTCTAGCACGATCAGATACTTCTGGCCCATCAGCTGAGTGTGAAGAGCACAGTGCAGGCCAACAAGGCCAAGGCCATACTTTTCACCAATGGACTTGACCATATCTTCATCAACCCCAAGTGCATCCAAAATCTTCTAACAATTTCGTCGTCACCTTCGTTGCCATCTCTCGACATGGAAACTCCAATCCTCGGAACAAACCTGCTCTTCACATTTGGTCTGGCAAGAAGGAATTGGCAGAGAGTGGTCTTTCGAACCCCTTTATTTCCTGTAATCCCAATTGCCTTGAACTTTTCATCGTCCGTCCCATTTAGCAGCAACCCTTCTATTTGAATCGCATGGTTGTTGAAACCTTGAACCTTACTTGGATCCACCAAACGAGGACTCCAGCAAAGACTCTCTGTCCCAGATGATGACCTTTCCAGTGCATGCTGCGATGAAACAGCAGCGCTCCCATTTAAAATCCCGAGGAGCTTTTCATTGATGGCTTTTCAATGGCCATCTGATTTTTTTCCCTGGAAACAAGACCTCGTGGGGTAGCGATCAAAGTATGCTTTGCCGATAGTGCCTGGCATTCACTCAAGATGTCCTTCAGGGAGTAGAGTTTTTCCCTGAGCGATGCCAGACTTGAGGACGACGATGCTGATGAACTGAGAATCTTTTCAAGAACTGATTCGCAGCATGGAGCTCACTGTTTAAGACTTTGCAGGATTTGAGGCCAATACTGAATTGCCCCGATAGATACATTTCAATCTCTCCGCCAGTACCAGCCATACTTATCAGGGGTCAGCCTTGTTTAACGTTTGTCAGTAGAGTTTGTTGGCAGGGAATCTGACCGGTAAAAGATCGGAGAAAAATTGAAATACAGCTTATTTCATTTCTATAATTTGATTGGGAGGGATGTTATTGGCTGTTGAGACTATTGACTATTGACTAATTCATTTCGCATTGGTGAGTGCATTGGCAGCAAACAAATGAAATAATATGTTATCTGTTGGGTCTCACGAAGTCCTCAGACGCCCACTTGCTTTAATTTAAGGGGTTGTCTGAATCTAGAGTAATATAAAACCTTAAACTTACATTAACTTATAATTATGTCTTCAACCTTTCCTTCCATACTCGTAATTTCGTTTTGTCAATGCTCCATTTTATTAGGCTGCCTAGTTGTTACCAGCTTCTTAGTTGGACTTATGACTTCAAATTAGCAGAAATTTATGGTTTTACTGATTGAATACTACCTTTGGCCATTGGCTTGCTGAAAATTCTGTTCTTTTTCGATTGAACTGCTGCTAGTATCTAAAATAAAATTGCTTGTTGGAACAATTCAGTCCACTTAATGGCTTATTGTAGTACTGGCAGAAAACTGGACAATTCTATTGATGTTGAATTTGCTGCTGCCCCTCCAGCGAAATGGGAGCTTAGATAGACTTTTCCTTCGATTTTGCCTATCTAGGTGGATGCTACAGGGCCAATTTTGAGCACTATGTTTGATCATAGGGCCATGATTTGCACGACAAGTTCCTGTCAGACTTACTGCTGAGAGTGGCTCGATTGATGCTTCTGTTTAGCCACTGTTAGCTCATTTTAAGTGAGCATCAAAGGCAAGGATAGTGGCTAGTTGTTGATTCACTATCCGCTATTGATGGCTATCCCTTGGATCGTGATGGTTTCATTGCTTTCGATTGAAGACGATCCTCAAGACCTGCTATCTTGCAATTGATAGTACAGTCACGTTCAGAGTTTCAGAAAACTTAATTTGAACTCTTTTTTAAGTAAATTGGTAGAAATGTTGGAATGTGATTTGGCTAATGAATCAACCTTTGTGCTCGCTTTTGTTGCATTGGCAAGGCTTATTTGTTGGCTAATTCCTTGAAAACCTATTTAACAAAGATTCAATTAAACTTTAGCACTTAGAATTTTTGCAGAGTTTTCGTGAAGAGTCTTATTGATGACTGAAACAGTGCCAGCCAGATTACAAAAATTTATAATTATTAATTTTTGTTGTTCTCTTACATGTTGGTTTGCACATCACAGTTCTCCATCCCAAAGCTCCACAAGAGACCTGTAAGGACCCTTGTCCGAGGCAAACATCTCTGCCAAATTCGCTCGAGTCTGCGGAATTTGATCAATCTTGGCCAAGTCTTCAGGGCTTAGCTCCCAATCAAATATGTCAAGGTTCTCTTGCATTCTTCCTTTTTTAGAGCTTTTAGTTACAACACTGACACCTTGCTCGTAAGCCCATCTCATGCAGACCTTAAAAAACATTGCAAATGAAATTCTGTTCATTAGTTGAATTGCCACCAAATATATATATATATATATATATATATGACATAATAAAGTAATGAGTATTGTGTAACGATTAAAGAAAGAAAATTTTAGAAACAAAAATTTAAAGAAAAAAAAATTGAAAATGATCTACAATTCTTGAAGTAAGACTTGTTAGTCCTGGTGATTAGTTCACCGGTTTCTCACTAGCTAATTATTCAATTTCATCAAAGTGGAGCAGTATCTTTTAATTTGTGCAAATAAACTCCATAAAGTTTCCAAAAATGTTAATTTCAGAGCCCCTGTTGGATACTAACACGGGACTTCTAATGGGATCTGAGATAAATTAATCAGAAGATCACTAACCATTTGATTTTCTCAAAGTCAAAATTGTTTAAAAAAAAGGTCTGCAATGGTTTAAAAATGCCAACATGAGAATGCCGCTAGATTGCTTGTGAGATGTTGATGTATCACCGTTGTGGGCACCTTGACTGGAATCAACTTATGCCCTCTACTTTTTTATCAATAACTACGCGCATAAGACTAGCCAAAAGCAAGTAGTTTTTAACTTTTCAAGTCTTGGCGATGGATGATGGTGTGGAAGAGGTCAGCGATTGAAGTGATAATGATGGGGCTTGGAGAAGGGGTTATGAAAGAGGAGAATGGAGTCAGTCCTTGACGACAGTGCAAGTGCACCAGCGGAATACAAATTGTACAAGATTCTTCTCTCACTTATTTAAACGAGACAGCAACTTAAAAAATTATAAAAAATAGGGTGATTTTACATAAAAAATTCTTTTCAAAACAAAAAATAAAAATTACGAGATATACCGATTTAGAAATTAATAATAAAATTATATAATTTTAATTATATAAAATAAATTAAATAAATTTAATTTTTATTAATAATAATTCAATAACAAAAATTCAATCGTCCAAAATAAAATTTTAGATATTTTTTATTTGTTGTATCAATTAGACTATAAATTAATATTTATCTATACAGTTTACTTACACTCTTATAATAAAGAGAATAGAATATTACTAAAAATAAGTGATCACAATTTGAAATAAAAGTCTGACCTTACAGAAAAAAAAATTATGATGCAATTGTTCAAAATCAAGTTCTATGTGTCCTCAATTAATGGACCAAAATATAGATTGATCGGAACACCAAAAATATTTTGATTATACAATTGATTAAAACTGCACACAGAATAATTTTTTAAAGTATAAACCACAAAATATAAATTAGAATTTACACTTACAGTTCACCAAATCGGATCTTCATCGTTCAGAATGACAAAGCAGATGTCCTCTATCTGCTATCAAAAGTTGAACTTAATCAAACAAAATTACACCGTTGGATTTGGAAAAGAATTACTAGTGCTTCTATTGGATTCTTTCCCGATCGGTAGCCTCTCTCAATTTTCCTTAACCTAATCTTAATAAAGTATGTATACCTCATTAAGTCAACCCTCTCTTATTTTTTTCCAAAGGTTTACTCCATGTAGGAGGGATACCTAACAATTTTTCTCCTCCCGACTATGTGAAGATGTTGACCATCCCAGTCAAAAAACAACACAACTCAAATTTTCCTTTTGGTAGTGTATTTTTCAACATATCAACAACATTATCTTTCATGTGAATCTTTTCAAGTGTTAGTCGTTTACAATCGATAACATCGCGTATCCAATGATATCACATATCAATATGTTTTGATTTATCATGAAAAGTCATATTCTTATCAAGGTGAATTGCACTCTAACTGTCATAATATAATACATACTTTGGTTGCTCAAAGTTAAACTTCTTCATGAATCTTTTTATCCAAATTAACTCTTTAACTACTTCGGTTATAACAATGAACTCTACTTTTGTAGTTGGCAATGTAATGCACTTTTGCAACCATGATTGTCAACTAACTACTCCCCCTGCAAGAGTAATCAAATAACATGAAGTAGACTTTCTTGAGTCAATGTTACCAGTTATATATGAATCTGTGAATCCAATAAAAGTAGGCTCATCACTCCTAAAATAAAGGTTGAAGTTAATAGAACCTCATAGATATCTCAATATCCACTTCAATGCATTACAGTATTCCTTACCAAGATTTGAAAGAAACCGGCTAATTGTACCAACTGCATATGTAATATTAGCCCTTGTACATACCATTGTGTACATCAAAGTACCTACAGCTGATGCAAAAGAAACTCTCAACATCTCTTCCTTCTCTTTCATTGTAGAAGGATATTGCTTAACTAATAATTTAAAGTGAGTACCAAAAGGATTGATAACCACTTTAGATTTAATCCATATTAAACTTTTGAAATACCTTTTCAATATACTGCTTTTAAGACAAATACAACTTTTCATCTTTCTTGTCTCAAGTGATTGACATGCCAAGAATCTTCTTTATTGGTCCCAAATCCTTCATGGAAAAGGACTTGTTCAATTCTCACTTCAAGTTATCAATTCTAAAAATGTTACGACCAATAATAAGCATATCATCAACACAAAGTAGTAAAATGATAAAATCATTATTAGTGAATCTCATAGTGATCAAAAGTTGTCTTCTTGTACCATTGTCTAGGTGCTTATTTTAAGTCATACAAGCTTTTCTTCAACTTGCACACATGATCCTATTTCTCTTTGGCTTCAAAGTCTTATGGTTGCTCCATATAAATTTCTTTTTCCAAGTCACCATGGAGAGAAGTTGTTTTCATATCCATCTACTCAATCTCCAAGTTTTGGCATACAGCTAAACTCAACACAATTCGGATGGAAGACATTTTGACCACCGGTGAGAAGATATCTTTAAAATCAACACCTTGTTTCTAACTAAATCCTTTGACAACTAATCTGGTTTTATATCATGGATGCAAAGTATTTTCTTTTTACTTAACCCTGTAAACCCACTAATTTTTCAAAACTCTTTTACTTATAAGTAACTTCACCAATTCATAAGTGGAATGCCATACAAGGATTTCATCTCATTTGGCATAGCATTTATCCAATGTTATTTGTGTTCACTTTATATTGCTTCTTAATAATACTCAGGTTCTCTCCTATTAGTTAATAACACAAACACATCAAAAGAGTATCGAGTTGAAGGCACTGAAACTCTACTAGACCTTCGTGGTTGAAATAAAGATAGATGTGAGGTTAAATAATCTTTTGTGGGAGTATTAAGATCACCTACACCTTATACATCATGTTCCTACTGAACATTCTCATTATATTCTTGAATGTCATGTTCAGTGTAACTTGAATCATTTGCCAGTATCTGAGAAATTGGATCAATATCAACACAATTATCATTAGCCTAAGTATTTTCCTTCTCAATGCTTTCTATGTTTTAATCCTTAAAGAATACAACATCTTTACTTTTGACAAAATTTTTGTCAATCAAATCATATAATTGGTATCCGAAGTCATCTTTACCATAGTGAAGGAAGATACATTGTTGTGTCTTTGTATCTAACTTTGTTCATTTATCTTTAGGGACATGAACAAAAGCTTTATAGCCAAAGACTCGCAAATGATCATAAGAGACTTCTTTACTAAAACAAAATTCTTCTAGAACATCACCCTGCAAAGGAACACTAAGAGATAAATTAATCACATGTGTTGCTATATTCAGGACTTCACCCAAAAAAAATCTAGGTAGCTTTACATCTGGGAGTAGACATATAACTTTCTCAATCAATGTTCTGTTCATTCTTTCAGTTAAGTCATTCAACTGAGATGTTTTTAGAGGTGTCCTTTGGTGTCTGATCTTATGCACTCTATAATACTAATCAAATGGACCATTATACTTACCACCATTATTAGTACAAACACATTTCAACTTCTTTCATGACTGTCTTTCAACTAAGGTATGAAATTGTTTGAACACATAAAAAACTTGATCTTTAACCTTTAAAGAATAAATCCAAAGTTTCCTCAAATGATCATTAATAAAAGTCACAAACTAACAAGTACCACTGAGTAAGCATACCTTCAAAGGACCACACACATTAGAATGTACCAATTTTAGCAATTCAAATTTTCTTGATAGAGGGTGACTCTTAAATGTAACTTTGTTCTATTTTTTAACCAAACAATTAGGACATTTATTTAAAAATGTACTCTTTATGCCCAAAAGTTGATTTTTCTTTGTTAAACAATTCGTCCCCTTTTCACATATATGAATAAGTCATTTATGTCATAACTCAATTAAACTTTCATTATCCACAACATTCACAAAATCATTAACAATAAAAACTTGCATAAAATACAAATTGGAGCATTTTTTTATCTCATGCCACAACTGAGGAACCTCTAGTAAATCTCCACTGACTATCACTGAAGATACTGCAATAGTCTTTGTCATCAAGTTTTCTTATTGAAATTAAATTCAATCAAATGTCTGGGAGATGTCTAACATCCCTCAATGTTAGTTGTGCTACGCTGCTAGTCTTTAAACAAATATCACTAACACCAATAACTTCTGTTAAGTCATTATTACTCATCTTCTATACCTTATGATTATCATGTGTATATGTAAAGAAGAGTTCCTTTCGAGAAGTAACATGGAGGGAGGCACCACTATCTATAACCCAATTAGTATTATGAGATTTCAGATTAATCATATCCTCATCACAAACAATAATGAGGTCACTAGTACCAAAAGCTAATACAGTAGCAACACGATCATTATCATTATACATCTTCTCGTGCTTATCACTGTCATCTTTGTTTTCTCTCTTCCACTTATAACAGTTTTTTTTAATATGATCCATCTTTCCATAATAATGACATTGAACATTCTTATACTTTGATATTGACTTACTTCGGCTTTTACTTTTGCTTCTTTTACCATTTTCTCTTTCTTGATTTTTACCCCTATTTTAAATAACCAAAATATCTGAATTGGATAATGATGAACCCTAGGACCTTCTTCTCATCTCCTCGTTCAACATACCACTTTTCACAAGTTTTAATGAAACAACACCATCAGAGGTAGAATTAGCAAGTGAAATTCAGAACGTCTCCTAAGAATCAGGTAATGTACCAAGTAACCATAATCTGAGAACCTCATCATCAAAATTAATATCCATACCCAACAATTAATCAATGACACCCTGAAACTTATTCAAGTGATCAGCAACTGAACTCTCTCCTCTGTATCTTAATTATATCATTTTCTTTAATAGAAATAACTTATTATTACTAGACTTTGAAGCATATAATATTTCAAGCTTGCTCCACAAAGTCTGTGTATGTGTCTCATTACAAATGTGATTGTAAACGTTGTTGTCAACAAATTGTCGTATAAAGTCATAAACTTGTTTAGGCTTGAACTCTATTCTTCATCAATTTTTTATTTAGGTCTAGAAGTAACAAATATAGACAAATACATTTTCTTCACAAATAGGAGATCTTTTATTTTATTCCTCTATATATGATAATTCATGTCTTTTAGACAAAATATTTCTTATTCATATTTAACTTTATCATTCAAACAAGTCAAAAACGTAACCAATATCTCTAATACCACTCTAATGGGAGAGGGGCAACAAAATACAAATTGTCCAAGATACCTCTCCCACTTGTTTAAATATGTGAGAAGTTGATTGAATAAAAAAAGACAGTAACTTAAACAATCATATAAGGACACACTGATTTTTTATGTGGAAAACTCCTTCAAAGCAAAGAGCAAAAATCATAGGACACACTAATCCAAAAATCAACTTCACTATAATTAACAAGTGAATACAACAGAGGTACATAACCTCAATTACAACAACCAAATTGAACAAACTCAATTTGAACCAAAATGAGAAGCCAAATAAGTTAACTCACATGAAAGACATTTTTTATCAATAATAACTCAACAATCAGACTTTCAAACAACAATCCAACCGTATAATATGAAATTCCAAATGTCCTCGACTAGTTGTCTAAATTTCAACTCAATCAAACTACAAATTAATATTCATCTACACATTTCATCTACACTGTCGTAATAGAGAGAATAGAGTATTACCAGAAATAAGTGATCACAATTTAAGATAAAAACCTGACCTTGTAGAAATCCAAATCACGATCCAACCATTCAGAATCAAGATCTATGTGTCCTCAATTAACTAATCAAAAAATAGCTTGATCAAACCACAAAAAACCCTCTGATTATGGGAGAGGGGAAGTGGAATACAAATTGCCCAAAAGATCTCTCCCACTTGTTTGAATCCATGAGAAGTTGATCGAATGACAAAGGTAGCAACTCAGACAATCACATAAGAACACATTGATTTTTTACATGAAAAATCCCTTCAAAGCAAAGAGCAAAACCACGGGGTACACTAGTCTAAAAATCAACTTCACTATAATCAATAAGTAAATACAACAGAGGTACACAACCTCAATTCCATTAATCAAATTAAACAAACTCAATTTGAACCAAAATGAGAGGTCAAATGAGTTAACTAATATGAAAGACAACTTCTATCAATGATAACTCGACAACTAGACCTCCAAACAACAATCCAACTGTACAAGATGAATTCTAGATGTCCCTTACTAGTTGTCCAAATTTTAGTTCAATCAAACTACAAATTAATATTTATCTACATGGTTCATCTACACTACTGCATTACTATAAACAAATGATCACAATTTAAGATAAAAATCTAACCTTGCATAAATCAAAATCACGATCCAACTGTTCAAAATCAAGATCTATGTGTCCTCAATCAACTAACCAAAATACATTTTTATTGGACCATAAAAAACCCTATGATTATAAGGTTGATCAAAACTTCACGCAGAATAACTTCCCAAAGTATGAACAACAAAATATAAATTCTAATTCACACTTATAGTCCACCAAATCGGATCTACATTATTCATAATGAAAAATCAGATGTTGTCTATTATTTTTCCCTTTTTTTTTCTTTATCTTTCGGCAAGTAGCCTCTCTTAATTTTCCTCAACCTAATCTTAATGAGGTAGTTATACCTCATTAAGTCAACCTTTTTTTTTTTCTTCAAAAGTTCACTTTACGTAGTAGGGATACCTAACACTATTACCATTGATGGAAGGAAGAGAGGAGAGAGAATCATTAGCTGCAGGAGTAGGAAGAGATGAAGTCAAAATGAGTTTAATCTCGTGAAAATGGGACATCATTGGTCTTACATATGTGATACATTATCATTTAATAGACAAACTAATGAGAGTTTCATATTGATAGTCTTAAAAACTTTGGTCATCGTATTTAGGCATATCATTTGCTACAACTTTAAAAGAGCTATTACTTAGACATGTATATACTATAATCTTTTTTTTTTAATCTTTCAATATTTATGAAAGCTTGAAAATTAATAAAGAATCTAAAATAATATTTTATAGAGATATAAAAATTACATAACATTCTTAAGTCTCGAACCCTAGACTTGAGTGAGGGTAAAACTAATTAAACCCTAAGGCTAAATAATAACTTAAATTTATTATAATATATAAATATATAATACCAAATGGATAATCAATGAGATAATTCATTTCTTTTATCATGTTAATAACATTATTTTTTATTTTTTATTTTTTGGTAATCCTTAAGGTGTTTGTATAGTTATTTTGCCACAAAAATATGCATATGAGAATTATAATACTAATAAGAATTTATGTGATTGGAATGTATAACTTGATAATGTCATCTTCTTTCTTGGTCATCGGATTTTGATTACAACATAATAGTCTTTTTTAATGGTAATTTTTGTTTAATTGTTTGACTTGATACAAGTTAATTTTTCTCAATTAAACCATTTCAAAGAGATTTATCTAGCCATAAAAATTTTATGGTTAAAAATTATTGATTATTAATAACAATATTATCATAAAAAGCTTTAGGTCCACGCCTTGCCAAGTTCCCACCTTACAACAACTCGATATCATTTAGGAACTTGGGCAACTTGTTATAAGATAATTTTAAAGGATCTCTCTAGATAACTTTCCCCTTGATAATATCCAAAGTACAAGATATGCATCACTAATGGAGAGGTTTTCACACTTGTAAAAAGGATCAATACTCCTAATGCTTGTAGCATACAACTAATTTAGCATTGCTCCACTGCCACCACATAAATCAAAAGGGCATGTCAATATTACTTACTAAAGGTCCCTAACTAGCATGCCAATCTGACTTATAATTTCTTCATTGACCAATAAAACCCTCTAAGCAATCTATAAATACTTCATATATCATTTATCTTAAGGTAATAAAGAGAAGTATTATCTAAATTCTAAATTCTTATTCTCTCTTAGACATCAGATTACTGACACTGGACTTTAGCTTAGTAACTCTAGTCTTTATTTGTTTTGTAGGTTTCTAGTCTTTTAATTGAAAAATTCTTTATAATATAGTGTTGTCTAAGGAAACAACACATTATGTGTCTCTTTCTCATTCCTTGAAAACACCATGTTATTTCTTTTTCTATAAAACATACAAATTTATAGAAACTAGAGTCATAAGAGACAACTTAATTTAGCAAAACTTTAACATAATCTTTCTATTACCTTTAGGCATGTAACTAATGACCAAGCTTTAACCCTTTAAAACCAACTTCAAGTTATGCAAAACCAATTATGGACACTTAAAGTGATTATGGCAACTCTATAATCACAAATGAGCTAATCACTTTTAGCCCTAAAGTCTACTCTTTAAGTATAAAGCTCTCTTTCTCATTACCTTAGGAGGCTCACAATTTCTTTAAGAAATGAAAAACGTAAAAGTCCTTCTTTGGTCACTTATTAACGAGACCAGTAATCTAAAGGGGAAGGAAATAAAGAGACCCCACTAAATGATGATTAAGTTGCTAAGCAATTAAAAAAAAACTTATACTGGGTGTAACCCTGTTACTAAATAAGGAAGCCATTCAATTAAATGAGGATGGTTTTGGAATGCATTTGTCTAAGAAAATCAATGATGCATCTATCTAAAAAAGGTTTAAATTGCTAACTTGAACAATTATAATAGGACAACATACCTCATTGATCATTAGAATTGATTTTAAAATCTAATATTTTTACACGAGACATCAAATACTATGATATGCAAAGACATTATGGTCATTTTTAAAGACAGACTTATGATGCTATGTTGAGTTATTTTTATATTCCATCTCGAACTTAAAGTAATTTGGTAAATAGTTTGTAATTTAGTTTGTGACAAGTAAACCAAAATAAATGGCTCCCTCAACCTTAATTGTATTTCATCATTGGTGAAAAAAGTAATTACAATTCAACATAAAGATACTAAATGTTAAGTGATTAAAAGATTATATCGCATTAGCTACTTTTACCATCAACTTGAAGAAATTATGTTTCACCTACAAGAAGTTGTCAGTAGACTTTTCCAATGTCATGCAAAAGTAGGAAAGATTCATTTAGGCAAAAGACACATTAAAATCCTAAAATGACGATGAAGATCAATAAAAGAAAACAAAAAATTGGAAAAAATGGTAACATAAAACCTAAAGATAAAAAATAAAAAAATAAAACTTTACCTTACAACACCAAAAAAAGGAGAAGCACTAACCTAAATTCCAACTAAACTAACTATACACCTCTAATAATCTTTAAGTAAAACATCTTGATGAAAATAAAAAATAAAGACTTGATAAAGCAACCAACCTAACTCCCCCTATAAAGATGTGATCGAACCAAGTTTTTTCTTTTTAATAATAACCATAAACATATAATAAAAGAATATAAAAAATTGAATGATGAAATTAAAAAGATTATTAAGCATAGGTTATTGCAAAAATATATTTGGAAAGATGAACAAGACATTTTAATAATAAAAAAATCTAATGGTAGAGTCACATAAACTTATAGTTTCAGGTTTAAGGTTTTATTCTTAATCCTTGAAAACCAAAAGAAAAGATGAATAAGGTGAAACTTAGGAAAGGATACCTAGGTAAGAAAACTATGCTTGAGAACAATTTATTCCTTTAAGTAGATAGCCTAATGATACTAACCAACCTTTAAGCTAACATGGAAAAGCATTAATCAATATGATCATTAGAGGACCCTCAATAAGATATTTTAAGCAGCAAAAAATTCATATATTAAAAGAATACTCAAAGTGAAAAAGCTAAGAAATGATTGACATAAGAAGTAAAACATATTATTTAAATTTTTTCAAACTAATAACAAATAAGGAGTTAGCAACTATGGCTAAATTGTTAGATGACTCATAAATTGTTTGATTGTTTTAATACTAAGCATTATTTCCCAACAACATAGTACCCTTAAATGCTATCTCATATGTTAAAAACTAGTTTTGATTAAGACATATAAAATGTGTAACTTGAATCAAAAATATAATCCTTACAAGGTTTAAAGTTGTCAACAAAAATAGCTGAAAATTTCCTATCATTAAAAGTATCTTTTACAACACTAGCTATACCAAAGCTTTTTGATTGTTTTTTTCCTTCTTATTGTCAATAGTTTTATGATTCTTATTTTACAAATTATAATATTTAGCTTTGATATGCCTATTTTTTATTTCAATTTTCCTTCTTCATTACCACAAGAATTCCTTTGTTGTGACCTTCCTTGAACAATAAAGCTTTTTATTTATGCCTTAAATTTAATCACAGGTTGCTTAATTTTTAATCTTTAAGGAAAAATGACTATATAAAATAATATTTTTAAAAGTCAAATATAAAGAAAGCAATGAACACAACAAAATCAATGCTAAATCTTCTTTACCATACTTAACCTCCACATTCTCTAGATTAGATATTATTTTCTTAAAAAACTTTAGGTGATTTTTAGTAAAATTACTTTTTATCATACAAAGAGAGTATAATAACCAGTTCAAATGCAAGTTACTGGTTAGACTTTTTGTCATACATAATTGCTCTAATCTTAACCATAATGTAATAGTTATTTTCTCCTTTAAAACATGATACAAAATTTGATTAGACAAATGTAGATAAATTTGAGATAGAGTCTTTCAACCCCTACATTGTTTTTCCTTTGATGACCAAGATTAGGGCATCTTGTCAAACCCTAACAATGCATCATCTATCCAACTATATAAGCACAACTTGCATCTTGATCTATTATAATGAAATTTTAATGTTGCAAATCCAAAATCAGAATATCATATTTCATAGTTGCTATTACGAAGATCAAATCTAGTGTAACTTTGATACCAATTTTTAGAAAGAAATAACATGAATAATAACAAAGAGCATGAAATTAAGAAAACACAAAATTTACTTATAAAACCTCAAATCAAAGAAAAATTATAGATAGAGAATAGTAAATTTACTAATTTAAAGAAAGAGTACAGAGAGATTATTTTAGACAAATTATGTTACTTTAATAATGTGTGTGTGTGTTAAAAAATCCTAAACCCAAATATAACTGGTCCAAAAACACACTTTTATTTTATTGCATTATGAGCTCTTTGAATTGAATCTAACAAAATTTGGGTCATCGAATTCCAACAATAATTTTTAGTTAAATCTAACTAGCTCTCTCAAGATTGTTGTTCAAATTGTAGTCATTAGAATCAATTTCAATTCAATTCTTATTGAAGGATATTTCAATTTCAATTTGAGCTAAAACCTTAATTATGTCTATGTCACATGGATATTTAAAGCATTCATTGGTTGGAAGAAGTATTTGAAAATTAATTTTTTAGGTTTCGTGACTTAAAAAAATGTATGAACATTATGGTGTTTTAAAATTCAATACAAACTTAAATTTTTATAATTTCTTTTTTACTTACAAAGTTTAATATGGTCCCATAATCAATCGAAGTTTTTGTTATTTAACAAACATGGAATTCTGTTTTTTTTTTGGTCCAAAAAAGGAAGCAGGAAAGACAGAATGTTTCATTGGCATCCACGAGACAATCCAAGATGGTACCATGTTTTTTCCTTTTCCTTTGTCCTTGTTCCCTATTTTTGTTGATACCATGTTTTCTTTTGGAGTGCAAAAGGCCCATCTTTCCTACGGGCTTCTATCTTTTGGGCTTTCATCCCACCCACTTATTCCATCATCAACCGAACTCATTTCTCGAAAGGTCTTTTTCTTCATAATCAATCAAGTATCCAAGGATCCCTCCTACATTTCTAACCAGATATTGTACCATCAGGAAATTCGGGAGGGTATGTGGAAAAACGAAAAATAGACCAAAGAGATAGCTGAAAATAAGTATCTGCATATATCTTAATCACTTATTCACACACCTTGGGTTCTAGTATGGTTCTTAGAGGTTTGCATAATGTCAATTAGTATCGGTATATCACATTAGTGAAACAGTTGGGATTTTTGGCGGGTAAGGTGTGTGATCGCACACATTAGTTGAATTCACATATATGATAACTATGAACAGCCCCTTCATAGCTTTTGTACGTTGGGCACTCCACATTTGGTCATTGGTAGCTTATGATTCCTTTGTTATGCGTTTGCATTAGGATAGGATCATCTTCATATCGTCCCTATAATAATTTGCTCATTGTTCGTCCTGCTGCCTCACTCGTGTAGAGTCGCACATAAGGCCAATGCATCCATGCACATTGGCAGATTCAGGAATTTATTTCAATGGGGGCCAAGAGTATGTACCGTATGGGTCTTCATTAATGTCTAATGTCATCGCCTTAAATCTACAATCCCCACAGATAGTAAGTGTTTGGACATGATCTAAATTACTCTCGTTTGCACGTACCTCTAACGAAACTACAGTTGCAAAGACAATGACATCTAACTTGATAAATGTAAATTGATTCTCCGGTCTCACGCTATTAGTCTTACGTTTGTACTCTGATAATAAAGTAGTTATTAGTATCATGTCAAAAGGAGCAGAAAGGCGTCGCTTCAATTTAATTAATCAAACAAATAAATAAATTTTTGATAATCAATAAATTATAATGATGTGTACGAACGACATGAGAGAAATTAAAATATATATATATGTGTGTGTGGGAGTACTTTTTTTTTGTTTTCATGCATTTTTTAGATCAATGGATAAGTTGATAATTTTTACGATTGAAAGATGGCATAAACTCTAAAAAAGAGAGGCTGGGAATGAGAGTGACATTATTTTTATGTTATTCCCATTTAACATTGTCACAGACTTAGTTTTGTACTCCCAACGATATGTGTGGTATTAGCAACTCACTTGACTTGAATGTTAATTCAATTTTTTTTGAGAGCTAGAATTCTACTAGCAAAGGATAGAAAAATACACACAAAAAGATATGAAAAACTTGGAGAATACTATATTATTTCAAGAAGACAAATATGTTCTTACTTGAATGTTTACAAATAAAGTCCCTAAGGCTATATATAGTCATCCACCTTCTCAACAAATGGTTAGGATCTATTTAATCTAACGGTTCTTATTCTCATTATAGAGTATTCTACCTAACTCTACGCGTTACAAGAAGATGAGGGAGTTATCTATAAAATTCTAGAGACTTCCACCTTATTCTGGAGTAAGTTTCTTTAAATGGCTCAATTTTAGGCCGAATTACGTGGCCTATGATATTCTCCCCCACCCAATTTGGTGATGCCCTCGTCGCGTCCCTCCTATATGCCTCGAACACATCGACATTGTTCCACAAAGTTAGCCCATGTTCCCAACTTGCATCATTATCAGGTAACCCTTTCCATTTAAAAAAGTACTCAACATAACTTAGATGGGTGCCTCTCCTTGGAATGATGCGATGTGCCAATATTTCTTCCACGTCATGATCTGGTATGGTTGTTATGGCTGTAGGGTCTTTAATTTTCCCCCGCTCGGCTCCTCTTTGTCAGGATGGTAAGGCTTTAGCAAACTCACGTGGAATACTGGATGCATCTCGAGGTGTGATTGTAAGGTTAATCGGTAAGCTAGTTTGCCAATCCTTTTATCCACTGGGAAGGGTCCTTCGTAACGCCTTACTAGACCCTTATGCACCCTAGCAAACCTTCAACTTTGATGGGGAAGGAGTTTCACCATCACCAAATCTCGTTCCTCAAACTCCAAGTGTCTCCTCTTAGCATCGACCCATTTCTTCATCCGTTTAATAGCCTTAGCCAAGTTTGCCCGTGCCATGTCGAACTTCTCATGCCAACCCTTAGCAAACTTGAATACAGCAAGACTAGGCCCTTTGTAGCCAACTGCCAATGTGTGTGGAGTCATTGATTGTAGTCCCATAGTAACCTCGAACGGACTAGCCCCAGTTGAATCGCTTCTTTGTAGATTGTATGAGAATTGGGCTATGTCAAGCAACTTAGTCCAATTGTTCTGGTTGACACTTACATAATGCCTTAAGAACAGCTCCAACAAGGTATTCACCCTCTCTATTTGACCATTTGTATGGGGATGAAAGCTTGTGGAGAAGTTGAGATCATATCCCATCAACTTGAATAGCTCCATCCAGAATCTCCCAATGAAGCGAGTGTCTCGGTCACTAACAATCATCTTTGGAATGCCCCAAAATTTCACCACGTACTTGAAGAATAGGCATGCTGCATCTTCAGCTGTAAACTTTGAAGGTACGGGGATGAACACCCCATACTTGCTAAAACGGTCTACCACTACCATGATGTTGGTACATCCATCCGACTTCAATAGACATATGATGAAATCCATTGAAATACTCTCTCATGGCTTCTCTGGAATAGGTGAGGTCTCCAACAATCTCGACAGTTGCTGTTGCTCCACCTTATCTTGTTGGCATATCAAACACGTCTTCACATAAAGCTCAATGTCATCCTGCATTTGTGGCCAATAATATGCTCGCTCTACAAGTGCCAACGTACGACGTATACCCGGATGTCCTGCCCATTTTGAGTCATGGCACTCCTTGATAATTGCTTTCCTCAATCCTTGCCACTTTGGCACGTAAACTTTATTTCCTTTAGTGGTGAGCAATCCATCTTCAAGCCAAAACTGGTGTGTCTTCCCACTACTTGTCAATTCCCTCAAACTCTTGGCTTGTGGGTCATGCTCCAATCCCTCCTTCACTTGTTCTACCAAAGGGAAGTTTGGACTTGTGATGACAGCTAATTCGGTCTTCCTACTCAATGCATTAGCCACTGAATTATCCTTACCCGACTTATACTCCATCACAAAGTCAAATTCTGCCAAGAAAGCTTACCACCTCACTTGTTTTGGTGTCAACTTCTTTTGATTGAGGAAGTAACTTATGATAATGTTGTTTGTCTTCATGATGAACTTAGACCCCAACAAGTAATGCCTCCAAGTTTATAAGCAATGCACCACTGTAGTCATCTTCTTCTCTTGGATTGTATAACGACGCTCAGTTTCATTCAACTTACGACTTTCATATGCAATGAGATGTCCTTCCTGCATTAAAATATCACCGATTGCAAAATCTGAAGTATCAGTCTGTACCTCATATGGTTTGGTGTGGTCAGGAAGAGCCAACACTGGCTCGTCAGCTACTTCACGTTTATTTTGTTGAGTACTTGATAATTGACGCACAACTGAAGCGACCCATCATGCTTCTTTTGGAAAAGCACAGGTGCACCATATAGAGCTTTTGACGGTTGAATGTAACTTGCATCCAACAGTTCCTTTAGTTGCCTTCTAAGTTCCTCCAACTCAGGGGGGTGCCATTCGATAAGGCACCGCAGCAGGTGGTCTTGCATTTGGGACCAATTATATCTTGTGGTCCACCTCACGCTTAGGTGGAAGTTTCTTAGGCAATTCGGGAGGCATCACGTCCTTAAACTCCTCCAGGACATGAGAGACTCCCTTAGGTAAGACATTTAATGAAGAAGTATCCTTTCCATCCTTTAAGGATACAAGAAAGGTGGGTTACGACTTCTTTACACCTTTGGAAAGTTGCATAGCCAAAATTTGTCTGGATTGAAGGCAGGTCTCCCTTACCAAAGACACCATGCATGTATTGCCTTCCTCAAAGATGCACATTGTGCTGGCAAATGGAATAGGCATGGCCTTGACATGATCCATAAACTTCATACCAAGCATAATTGGATAATCATCCATTGGTACAATAAAAAAATCTACAAGGCCACACCATTCACCCATACATACCTCTATACCATGAGCAATGCCGAAGATCAACTTTGGCTCTGAATTTGCTGCCTCAAGCCATCCTTGCTCCTTGTTGTATTTGATGCCTAACTGCATGGCTTCCTCTTCTTAAATGAAGTTGTTAAAAGCTATGGTATCCACTAAAGCTTTAACCACTTAGTTACTCACCTTTGCTTCCACATATAACCGTCCTCTCTTCTCGGCTTTAGGCACTTCGACCTTAGCTTTGATGGCGTTAAGGATTTGTAAGGATCTCATCCTCTTCTCTTTGCGTTGCTGCTGTTCCTCCCTTTCTTCAACTATGGCAGAAAGCTTGGTTCTCTTTAGGCAATCCCTAGCCTTGTGTGGCCCGTTGCAAAAGTAGCATTAGATAAGAGGTATGTCATTGCCTTGACCCTCCTTGATGTACTCCCCTTCCTTAGGCCTATTAAACTTATGAAAACGGCCTTTGTTCGAGGGACTCTCTCCCCCATTCTTTCCCTTGCCACCCTTGTCCTTATGAGACTCTGACTTCTCAGACTTTTTGAACTTTATTAATGATTCGGTAATGAAAATAGCGGTGGCTAGATCTTGAGCACCATGTCTTTCGATCTCCATCTTTGTCTAATTTTGTAAGCAATCTTTGAATGCAAAGAATGCTTCCTTGTCAGGATAATCAAGAATTTCTAGCAACACTTCTGAGAATTTCTTCACGTACTCTCATATGCTCTCCTTTTGTTGAAGACGCTTTAACTTTGCTCTCGCCTCTTCTTCTGCATTCTCTGGATAGAATTTTCGTTTGAGTTCTTTCTTGAACTCGTCCCATGTATTAATGATGCAAGTACCCCCTTTCAATATCACTATACCTCTTTTTCCGTCATACCATTACAGTATCCAGGAGGTATAAGGCGGCACTATCAATCTTCTTGGCATCCTCTATGACACCAAGTGCCTTAAAGTATTGTTCCAAGCTCCATCGAAAATTATTAACCTCCTTTGTGTTCCTCGACCCATTGTACGCCTTAGGTCTTGGGACATCCACTTTTGAAGAAGCTGCAACTATCATTGGAAAGGCAATGCTTCCACTTTGAGCAATGGCCTTTTTACAAAGGGTTAGCTCATCCTTGGCCTCCTTTAAATTGTTAGAGACTCTTTCAAACTCTTCCTTCAACGTTCCAACCTCACAATGAAGGGCATCTTCCAAGGTCTTCACTTGGTCTAGACACCTTGATAAGGCCTAGTTTAAGGCACCTTATAACTCCCCACGTAGCTTTTCACTCTCTTTCTCGAGCTCGTTGATGCGTTGGTCTACTACCTCAAACTTCTCCTGTCCGTCGACCACTACAAGCTCAACTTTTGTGAGCCTTGCACTAGTGTCTTCCAAGACATCCCTTGACCTTGGTCTCCCTCTTTTTGGTTGCTTCTTGGCTTCTTTAACCTCGTGGGTAATCTCACTGTGTGGACCAGACATCCTTATCAACAGAGCGTGCTTGCTACTTGTAGAAACCTTGCTCTGATACTACTTGTCACGGACTTGGCCTTGTACTCCCAACGACCTGTGCGGCACTAGTAACTCACTTGACTTGAATACTAGTTCAACCTTCTCCGAGAGCTAAAATTCTACTAGTAAAGGATAGAAAGATGCACAAAAAGAGATATAGAGAACTTAAATAATACTATATTACTTCAAGAAGACAAATACACTCTTACTTGGATGTTTACAAATGAAGTCGTTAAAGCTATATATAGTCATCCACCTTCTCAACAGATGGCTAAGATCTATTTGATCTAACGGTTCTTATTCTCATTATAAAGCATTTTACCTAACTCTACGCTTTACAAGAAGATAAGGGAGTTATCTACAAAAGTCTAGAGATTTCTACCTTGTTCTGGAGTAAGCCTCTTTAAATGGCTTAATTTTAGGCCGAATTACGTGACCTGTGACAGCATGCACGCAATTATGTTTTTGGTGCATTGAGATTGATGGGGTGTAAATAATTTTATTATTAAAAAAATAATAATAATAAAAGGAAGTTATGAGAGAAAAATATTTTAGTGGGGAGGAATAGAATATATGAGTGGGAGGAAGCTCTTCTAATGGGAATAACTAGGTTATGTATATTTTGTTGTTTTCAGTAAGGGCAACCAAAAGGGGGAGTTTTCTCCACTGACTCCCTTGGCAGATTCCATAAATGTATATGCTATTATATATAATAAAAATTATCATCTTGTGTGTAGTGGTTATTGTTGTTGTCCCTTTGTTGTAAGTTGTTTTGGATCCGTCCCCCATTAGCTATAACTTGTATCGACCCCTTTCCATGCTCGATTGCACACACCTTCATGCTCGATGGCACATCACATTGCATTCATTTTTAGTAGTCCATCCTCATGTTTCATTCGCAAACGATATTGTGGTTTAGACGCCTTAACACCTTCATATCTCATACCAACTTTCCAAATTAATAAATTTGTTAGATGTAAACTATATAATACCCTATTTTCATAAACTTCATACTTTCCTTTCAATCATAAGAACTTAAAAATTCAAAGATAAAGATTAAATTCTTAGTTATTGAAATGTTCCTAAAATACTACTTTTTTCTTCTACTAACACTTAATGGGTTTTTGAAAAAGAAAAAAAAAACAAAACAAAACAAGAAACAAGTTAGAGGTTTTTACCTAAAATTTGGTCAGTCCAATTCATGTAAACAATTTAAATATTAATTGAGAAAATACTTTTTCACTTTGACCCAAGAAAAAAAAAAAGTTTAGCCTAGTTGGCAATGGTTTCTTAATTTTTACATACATTTTAAGGAAGTAAAAAAGATGCAGTAAAATTTTCACCTTTTTTTTCTTTTTTCTTGGTGTCAAAAGAAGGCATTTGACTATTAAATTTAGATAATTGGGTAAAAATTGGATGAAGGATTCGAGAGCATGCATAATGCTGATTGTAGGGATTAAAATAAAAATGAAATATAAGTTTTAAGCCAAATTAAAAGTCAAGTAAAAGTTCAGACACTAAATTTAATGTTTGCATTTATACAAGACATCTCATCCAACCGTAAAAAGTCGACCACTCTGATCCAATTCACAATCTTACCATTGTCCAACATATTTGTCCAATTTTGATTCAAAGAGTCTTATGCGATCAGACTGATTTCTAATCTTCTTGATTGGACCGGCCGGTCGAATCTGACTCCGACAAACACGATCTTGGATTTGTCATCGACCATATGTTTTAGAAGTGCTGTGAATGTTGAAATTTTTAGCTTCGTCATTGTATGTTAATCATCATACTTTTGAATAATATTAAAAGGATAAATCGTTGGAATGTAGTGATCATTCATGTAAACCCAAGTAGGCAAATCCTGATCAGCACATCGATTATCAGTATTTGAGAACCCAAAAAATAAAATAAATAAAATAAAATTCTGTACTTGTATTTTACCAACTCATCACCATATATAAATTTTTTTTATTTCACTTTCGATATTATTATTTATTTTACTCATTTGTAATTATTTAATGCTATGATGCAATTATGATTGATGAAGTTATAAGAATATTATATGTCATTTATAATCTTGTAAATGACAAGAAATTTTCTCTGTCAAAAAGCAAAACATTGTAGAAAACCTAAAATCAAAATAAGCGTCATCTAAATCTCAATGTTGTATAAATTAATTTTGAAATTGTTTTTTTTTTAATCAAAAAAAACTACTATGAGGGAATACATTTATGTTTCAAACCGAGTTATATAACTTAATAAAAAAATATTAATAAAAGTTTTATTTCTCTCAGAAATTAGAAGGCAAACCCCATTCTCTCCTATCTTCCCTTTCCTCTTGTTTTTTACTAATTTTCTGACTATAACAATGCTTTATGCATGCAAATGCAACGGTACTGAAAGCAAACCCATGCCAACAACAATTTGAATTATGAAAAAATTACATGGATGAAGTAAATCAAAAATGTTTAAGACATAATCTCACATACAACATTATTAACATCATTAATTGTATATTTTATCAATCTATCTATAATTACAATTAATAATTAAGACCACAAAATGTAAATTTAACGACAATTATAATCATTGTGATATTATATTTAAGAGAAATCAAGTTTACTATGGTACTTTAATAAAGTTCTTTTAAATTATTTACCGTGTTCATTATGGTGTACGCATCTCATGACATGGTGTACGCATAAAGAAAGCCATAATAACCCAGTCTTACAAAAGCTTGCACGCCAAGCAGGTCAGCTTTCATCATATGAAATGACATTGATTCTCATAAATTTCCCGTCCCTATAAGCTCTTTTTTTTTTTTTTTGAACAATGTAATAGCCGAAAATTAGAAGTTAGAAGTTAGTGAAAGGGAGACCTTGCACAGCACAGGGGGTGCTTTGCACCCCAACCAATCCACTTAATATGGAGGAAAAGCTGTAGGTCCAAAACACTACGAAAAAAGTACTTTATACTCCAACAAATTCACTTATTGTGCAAGAAAAGAGAGGTGAAGAGATTTGATCTTTGATCTCTCCCCATGACACAAAGTTATGGTGGTTACTTGGACTACTTTAAGTGGTTCCTGTCACCACTATATTCATACATAACAACGAGAGTGTGAGAGAGAGAGAGAGAGAGAGAAAGGATAAGGCCATATGGGGATTGGAGAGACAAAAAGAAAATCTGGGTTTGGGGCCATTGCCAATCATTTGGATAGTGCAAAATTCTCAATTTGAAGAAGTTGACATAAAGGGTCGGGCCATTGGCGTGCCATGATCGACAACTCTGGTCTTGCTAGCCCCCACATCCATCTCTTGCTTGCTGTGTTGCTCTTTTTGTTTTTTCTTTTTCCTCTTTCCATTGGTTTGCATCAAAAGTCACCCTCCATTTTGGTTCTTCACTTCAACTCTGCCAAAGGCCATGGAAATGAAGTCTGCCAAGTAAACGACACTATCTTGGATTTATACTGTTCAATGATTGTGAAGCACTTCAGCTGTCATTTAGTCTTGTCAAGCTTTAATGGCTTTTTGACTCTCAGCATCCAATGAGGTCACTGTTTTCCCAGGAGTGGGATTTAAACAGAGAATATTTCTGCATGAGACAAGATAATAATAAATTTGTGAACGCTATTCTTGATGAGCTCGATCCCGTTGAGAAAAATAGGTGGAATCGTAGACAGACTTATGAAGACAAACTACCCTTTATTATACTTACGCAACAATTTTAGGACACTCTAAATACTTTGTTTGGATTTGAAGTACAATGTGAAAAACAAAATTATGAAAAAAAAAATTGTGAGAAACAAAGATAAAAGAAAGAGATAAAAAATTTTATTAGTTATTTAGATAAATTAAAACTAAATAAATAAATAAAAATTAAATTTTTTTGTTCGAATTTAATGAGAAAATGGAATAAAAATATATGATATTTATAAAATAATAACTGTATTCATGTATAAAAAGTAATGTATGGTTAATATATATATATTTATTTTTATTTTTTTTTTGTACATCACTTTGGGAAGGCAGCTTTCTTCGTACAATTTATTTTACATTCGCTTTCCTTTGTATCAAATTATAAAAATTCAACTACAGGAAAAAAGATTAAAAAATAGAGAAACTCTTAAAGTATAAAATTATTAAATTATTAATGATATAAAATATCATGTAAATATATTTTATATAATAGTATATTATTAGCAATTATTAGAAATATTTTGTATTATTAATCTTCTTTTCTTTTCTTTTATTTCTTTTGAATCGATAAAATGAATAAAAATAGTATAAATAATGAAACTAAAAATCAAAACAAAAGGGGTATTTTCATAAAGTGATGAATTGATTTCCATTAACTTTTTCATCATTTTCGCACTGATTCAGTGAGATTAAAATTTGGTGGAGTCCATAAAAAATTTTTGTGCAATTTTCATCTTTCTTTGTTTCTTTTGTAGAATCTAAACATAAGAAAATTCCCCCTTTTTTTGTCACATTTTTGTGTTTTTGCTATGTCTTTCTTATCCCTTACTCACAAACTAAACAAACTCATATCATTATCACTTTTAATTAAAGTAACATAATTCTCCTTTTTATTTTAAACTTACTTATAAAATCCTTTAAATATCATTAAACATTCATCTTTGTGAGTCAAGACTGTAATTTATACAAATCTACTATAATCATATATAATGATATATACATATGAATTACTACTTAAAGATAAAACATGATTTAGATCAAAAAAATTCATATACAAAATTTACAAGGATCTAGTAGTAGATGTTACCTTCCTACTCTTAAAAAAGTTTTTGATTTGCTTACTTATTTAGCATGTGGAACACATCTTATTTTTCTTAAAATTCAACTTTGGACGACCTCTTACAAGGTTGCATTGATTAAAGTTTGATGATTGTTTTAATGC
This sequence comes from Kandelia obovata, assembly GCA_021464305.1. Taxonomy (NCBI): domain Eukaryota; kingdom Viridiplantae; phylum Streptophyta; class Magnoliopsida; order Malpighiales; family Rhizophoraceae; genus Kandelia; species Kandelia obovata. The sequence goes on from CM038488.1 coordinate 5,181,042, forward strand.
TTGCATAACCCAACCTTTGATGTTATATTCACAATTCTTCACCATAAAAGACAAAGAACTTAATATCTTAGTTTTTCAAAGTGTATCAATCAATAATATATACATTGTCTAACTATTTAGTAATAAATAGAAAATCATTTATTTTGGAATGAGAAATGCAACAAGGTTTTTAGTAAAATGATGCCTTATAGTCATTATCACATAATAGACTAATACTCCTTGAACTTAAGTCCATTAGCAAGTGAGATATTATTAATCATTAACGACATTGTCTTACCTATATTTCCAATGCCAATAATCTTACTTTTAGTATTGCTTCAAAATATTACCATTTCATCGTATATTTTCTTAAGGGAAATGGAGTTTTCAAGATGTCACATGTTTAAAACAACCATTATCTAGATATCATTTATCTTTTTTCATACTACTCTTAAAACTGCATGCAAACAATTCATTTATATTTAGGTACCAAAAATTTCTTAAGCCTTTATAAGTTAGCTTTGGTGTATCTAGTAATTGCATAAGAATATTCATCTAAATTTCGTCTTAAGTTGCAAAAATAATGTATGTGATCATAATTATCATAGACATAATATATAATATAATACCTTACATGATATTTATATGCATGAACATCATATCTATCATGATCATGTCATCTATTATGAAAGTATACATGCTTACAAGATGTTATAAGTCTTTATGTGACTTATGTATGTATAAGCCTGCTTATGAGATACTCTCTTACCATAATATGACGAATAAGAATTCTTATGTAATGTATTACTAGATGTTTGTGTAAACATATGTACATGAGTTATCTTGCCTTAAGAAACTTTAGGTTAATATACATGAAAAGCATAACTTAGACCATTATTCTCATATTAAGGCTTTTAATAGTCAATTAGCATATTTAGTTTATCTTTAATTTAAACAAACTCAAAGTGAGACTCTTAAAACTTAGATACTTATTTCTTAAGATAAATATTATTATTTAATAGTTTTATGAGTATTACCTTATTGTAGATATTTTTCAGCTCATTATTCTTTTTAGTAAATGACTTGACATCATCCTTTAAAGAAATAATTTCTTACTTTAAGGAAACATTTTTAATATAAAGATTTTTGTTTTTAACAATTAGGTTTTTTAGCTTTATATTCATGCAATCTAAAGTCTGATATAACTTATTAATCCAAAGCTCATCATTGTTAAAGATATCATAGTTAGAATTTACCTTAGTATTTATAGCCATAAATGTCAAGTTAAATTCATCATCACAATCATCTTTTACTTCACATGTGTCATCTCAAGTAGTTTTTATTATCCTTTTTCTTGTTTCTAGGATAATTATAAGTAAAGTGATTAAGTTTGTTATAATTGTAACAAATAATCTCACCCTTTTCAAACTTACTATTGAAGAGACTCTCGCCATTTTTTTTTCTTTATCTAAAGTTATAAGACCCTCTTGGTAAACATAACAATGATCATAATCTTATCAACATAACAAGTGACCCTTTTAATATTTTCTTTACAAGATCACTCGTTCTTAGATTCTTGCCAAGGTTCTTAAGTGGATTGATGAGGTTGGTGAATATTACATACATCTTCAAGATTGTCTCATCACTTTTCATTTCAAAGATTTCATATTCCTATATAAGCAAATTTATCTTCGTATCCTTTAATTGTATTATACTCACATAAATAACTCTACATTTATCTCATATCTCCTTTGTCATCTTACATGAAGATACATTGTTCTATTCACTAATATTTAAACCGCAATGAAGCATATCAGTAGATTTAAAGTTAAAGGTTTTGAATTTCTTCTCCTTGATGGTGGATACACTCTTTTTTACATTAGTACTTGATTTTAAGACTTTTTTTGGGGCTACTCTAAACTATTTTCTAAAATTAATAGTTTTTGAATTAAATATACATTTTCATTTTATCTCTCTAGTAATTATAATTGGTATCATTAAAAGTAAGTGTTTAAAGATGTTTCCACATTTAATATGATACATGAGTACAAGGAACTTTAAAAAGTTACAACTGTGAAAAAAAGATCAAGCTTCAATAACAATTGTTAAACCTTGTAGTAACTTAAAAGTGGAGGTGAATTAGGTTTAATTAGTTTAGTCAATTAAATTATGCTTAATCTACACTCTAAAGAAAGATAATAAATTAAATAATAATTGAATAATAACACATTGTAGGGAAAAGATAACTTGCATAAAGATTTATAGTGGTTTAACTCAAATTAAGAGTTTACATCCATTACTCAAGGTTTCTTCTTTAAAAGTTTAACTTCATTATCACTTTCTTCTTTAACAAGGTGAAGACAACTCATATCACTTCATTTCATTTTGTTTAATCAATAATGTATGTTAATCAATCCCAAATTTCTTTCAATTTTAAATTTTTATAATTCTTTTAATCTTTCTTCGAGATCTTTTAAGATTTCATTCAATACCTTTTTAAAAATAAAGATTTGATAAAAGACAAATCTTTACAAGATTGTTACCCAATTTAAATTTGAAATTCAATTATTTTACCAAAAATAACATGAATCATAAGTAACTATCCTTATATATCACTTAATCAATCAAGTAAAAATATAGAAATATAATTCAAATATATTCATATTAATCAAGAATAATATAAGGGGACACATCCAAATACAAAGAATAATATTGAATTAAGTTCTTAAAGAGCTAAAGTTAGTTTAATTAAGTTTTCATATAAAAAGGTGTTGAGCTACCAAAAGCTATGAAAGCTCGGAGACAAGATTTGTTGAAATAGGAGCTAAAGAAAGCTTGGGTATAAGTTCAAATATAAGAACATATGAAGTTAAAAGCTAAAAGAAAAGTGGAGTATTCATATAATAGTACTTTATAGAAATTGTGTAGTATAAAGTTTCATAATGAATGAAATCTCAAATTTTAATATTTAAAGTCTTATGTCATAAATTACCTTAAAGATTCAAAGACTAAAAGAAATCAATTATAAACTATTTGAAAAAAAATTTGTAAAAGAAGTTCACGATAATCGAATTGAAGAGGATGGAAAAAAATTGCTATATTTGCTAATTATGAACTTGTAAAAAGACAAGTTAAGGTTTTGAATTAATATATGTCATAAATAAAGATAAAGTCATAAAATTATTGATACAATACAAGTTTTGTAGACAATAAAGTCTAATGAAAAGATTAAAAATAATTAATCCTTAAAGCATAATTGTTCTATCAAGTTAAAGTAAATGATAGGAATAACTACATTTTTTTAATTAGAATGAAGAAAAAAAATATTAAAATTAATTAATATTCATTTTCGATTAAAAATTAGTGTTCAAGTAAAAGTTAGATAGTTAAATTATGTTTCTTTAGATTTTAGTATTATATTAGGATTAAATTTTATTAATATGTAATATGTAACGAGTTGAGAGATATTATAAGAGTTATTGGTATGATTTAATGTTCTTATAATTTGCATGCACTTTTTAATTAATTATTATGTTGTATTTTAAAATTATTAAAAAAAATATTTATATAATTAATTAATAATAGTGTAAGAAGTAATTAAATTCTAACAGTTTTCCCTCCTCGTAAATTTGTACTTTATTAATAAAATTAGCATGTAAAATTTTAAAAGTATAAACCTAAGAACTTAATCATTGCAGCATATTTTAAGAGACTATATTTATATTTATAAAGTTACCTGCAACTACAATACATGTATGGTTTATTTTAAGAGTGTGCAATGTAACAAAAAGTGGTCCCAAGCCAGTGGTAAGGAAGAAATTTCGCATTTAAAATCGAGATGCCTTTTGCCAAGAAAAGGGTAAGGGGCATGAACAGCGGCAAAGCCTCATCCCAGCTTTCCCTGTCCAGAAAAGAAAAAAAGAAAGAGATTGAATAGAGAGCCATCATCACTTCCCAATGGCAATTTGCCCATTAATCCACTGTACCTCATTAATGTTGTTCCTTTTGTGGGCCCCTCTTTTTATTATTTGTATTATCTTTCCCGAATTGTGAATTATTTTTTTTTCTATTAGCTGCACCAATTGACTCGTATCATTGATTCCTGCTTCATATTTCAGCATACGGGGGCCCACAAGAGTAACATGATCTCCTTTTAAAATTCTCTCATTGACTCCTAAGGTTTTTAGCTCAAATGATCGCCCACTAAAAGAGAAGCAACAAAAAAGGTAAAAAAAAAAAAAAAAAGAAGGGTAATATTGAAATTATGAGACATTTGCTTCCATGTTAGCACCATAACAATTGAGTGTCAATAATGCATCTTTTACTGTCATGTAGTCGCAACAACGTGGGGACCTAATGTTTTAACCTACATAATATTCTCAATGCTTCCTCCAATCAAATAGGAAAATAACACATATAACATGACAAAATGTATTCAATAATAGTGATCATACATTCAATAAACAGAAGTGTGCAACTAAAGGTCCTAAGTATACTATTTTGATACTAAATTAAAATACTTAACTAAATTGTGCAATCAATGGCAATAATGCAAGCATATATATATATATATATATATATAGATAGATATACAGGCACAAGTGCGTGCGTACATAGTACATATGCATATTTTTTCACACAAAAAGTGAAGATTGCCAAATATAAGATATGTAATTATCATAAAGATAAATATAACTAAGTTTAAAAAGTATATAAATCTATCAAATAGCGCTCTCACCTAATTTCACAACATGTCAAATTTCCGTAACTATGAAATAAAGTTTCAAAGCATGATGGGTTTTGAAATTCAATTAGCGTGTGCACTGTAAAGCCAAATGATAAGAAATGTAAATCGAAATTAATTATTGAATACTAATAGATCTGTGCATATATATATATATATATATATATATATATAAGCTAAGGACATGATGAGTGTAACAGCATATTCAATCCAAGTATGATGGGCAATAAGTGCAAACATTTCAAGCTTAACTTTTCCAAGCATAAACATTTTATAGCTCATAATCATTAAAATTTAGATGGTTGTCTCTTTCTTTTCTCCAACCACATCGTCTCTCGTTTGATACATCTCTAGTTCTGTTTATTATATGGGATACGCTGATAAGTGTTACTGTGACACTGTTCAAAGATTATTAAATGCTTCTATATCACATAGTTTTTATTTATTCTGATAGCTAGGAATAACATCATTTAATCTTTACAATAGCATTAAGAGTACATTAAAGTTTAACAAAATGAATAATTTTTGTGATACGATTCTTAATCTTGAAAAGTCAAAATTCATGAAAAATATTTTAATAACATGGATATGTCTTGCTTAAAATTGATCTCTTGTAATGAAAATAACTTTATTATAGTTAGTAATTTTCAAGCTTCATTTTGGCACCTTGCTATGGTGAAGATCTCTATCAAGTAGAAAGATGCAATGTAACTAATCTCGGGGAGAGCTTACCAGGATTCCTCATGCTTTAATGTACTCAGTCAAGGATTTTAATGGATCTCTACTCGCACATTAACCTCCTTCTTTAAAATGAAAAAATGTTTCAATAATAGTGAAATTCGGTGTAGTATTGCCTGTACTTTATATTTAGAAGGAGTAGGGAGTTAGCTAATATTTGAGCAGTAGTGGAGTTAATTAGTACTAGGGCAGTAAGTTATAGTTGGAATTAAGATATTAACAAGTAACTTTAAATTTAAATTCATTGAGAAGATAACCCTATATCTAATTATCTTTTTTACGATATGAAGCCAAAAATAAATAAATAAAATGAGACAATATCAGTGAAGATTCAAGTTACAGCTTTTAGGGTAGATAGAAAAGGAGAATGTGTTAGCAACGTTGGACTCTCTAATTCATGTTGAAACTCCACATTGATTTCTTTTCTTTTCTTTTTTCTTGGGGGTTGAAAGAATTATATATTATTTTCCCACTTCAAGAAAAGGAAAGACCCAAAGACATGGAATTTAAGTACAGCTAATGACAATGGTGATGTGTGAGCTACGTGCCTTCCCAAAATATATATAAATAATTGGAAAAGGTGAGCCAAGTCAAGAGGCAATCATCATAGTCCAGATGGGTTGCCTGAATTCTGAAATGTAAAAGGCAGCAACAGACTGCATCCTATCCATGTTCTCCCTTCACTCACATTTTTTCACCAAGAAAACATTCTTCCACGCCACACTGACAGACAGTCACTCTTGGATCAAACACAATCCAATAATTTTTTTTTTTTTTATATATATTTGTTCTCCACCCTCTCTCTAAAAGGAAGCCCAGCCGACCTTTGCATAGTCATTGTCTGTGGGACCCACTTCTTTTTGACCAGAAAAACTCAAATCAATCCTCTCAACAAAATTCACGTCAAACTACTCTCTATTACATTCACCTCAAGGATTGAGACACAATATCGTACCATGATATTACAACCTTTTTATACATTTTTATAATATTTTTTTATATATTAAAAATATACAATTAATAATCATAATAATACAATGCGTAAATGTAACTCTTTTTTTTTTTTTTTTTTTGAATTTTCATATGTTCTCGCATGTGTGATGTGTCTCTTTCTCTTAACGTACAGTTGCTAGTTCTCAGGAGCTCCAAGAAGAACCGTATGAGCACAGACAAAGATACATACATGGGGCCAGTAAAGTGTGATATAAATTTGTTTCTTATTTTTATGCCTTTCCCACGTTCCCTCCTTTATCATTTTGGAAAACATTACAAAAAGAGCTCCTTTTACTAAAGCTTCTCCTTCGCTTTGCACTGGTTGCAGCATCAACAGCGAAATATCATCATATTCACCACTTTCTCCATCTCTCTCTAGACTCTCACTAAGACAAAAACTGTCACTCTTTCATTCCGATATCCTCTCTTTACTCCTCCAATCTCCAACCAAAGTCCAAGCTCTGGTCTTTTGTTTTGGCTTCTTCAATGGACAGCAACACAGCTCGGCTTTTCCATCATCTTGCAGTTGCATTTCTTCTCTTCATGGCGTTTTCTTCGGTGTCTGTTGGCGAACAAGGAGTGGTTCCATCGACTACGACCGATGCAGCGGGCCTCCTTATCTTCAAGAAGATGATTCAGAATGACCCTAATGGAGTCTTATCAGGATGGAAGCCTGGTAGGAATCCATGCACCTGGTATGGAGTTTCCTGCACTCTTGGAAGGGTCACTCAGCTCGATCTTACTGGTTGTAATCTTATTGGAACTGTCTCTTTCAACCCTTTGGCTTCTCTGGACATGTTATCTGTTTTGAAATTGTCTTCCAATTCATTTACTGTGAACTCCACTTCTTTGCTTCAACTCCCATATGCACTGCAACAGCTTGAGTTATCTTCCACATGCCTTGTTGGTGTTGTTCCCGAGAATGTGTTCTCTAAGAACCCAAATCTTGTTTACGTGAATCTTTCTCATAACAATTTGACTGGGTTTTTGCCTGATGATCTCCTCTTAAACTCTGAAAAACTGCAGGCTCTTGACCTTTCTTATAACAACTTTACCGGCCCCATTTCAGGATTGAAAATAGGAAGCTCTTGCAGCTCCATGACAGTACTTGATCTATCTGGAAACTATTTAATGGATTCCATTCCTGCTTCCCTTTCAAACTGCACAAATCTCAAAGCTTTAAATTTTTCCTTCAATATGATGACAGGGGAGATCCCCCAATCTCTTGGTGAACTCAGCAGTTTACAAAGGTTGGATCTCTCTCATAATCATTTCACAGGATGGATTCCTTCTGCGTTGGGAAATTCTTGTAATTCACTTCTGGAGCTTAGGCTTTCTTACAACAACTTGTCAGGATCTATCCCTGTATCCTTCTCCTCTTGTTCTTGGCTACAACTTCTTGATCTGTCCAATAATAACATATCAGGTCACTTTCCTGATTCGGTCCTGCAAAATCTTGGTTCACTAGAAAGATTGTTGTTAAGTAACAACATCATCTCAGGGTCATTTCCAGTTTCCATTTCTTACTGCAAAAATTTAAAAATTGTTGATCTGAGTTCCAACAGATTCTCCGGTGTCATCCCGGGAGACATTTGTCCTGGAGCAGCCGCTCTTGAGGAACTTAGAATGCCGGATAATTCCTTTTCTGGAGAGATCCCGGCTCAACTGTCAGAATGTTCTCAGCTAAAGACACTAGATTTCAGCCTGAATTATCTCCATGGTTCTATCCCAGCTGAGCTTGGAAAGCTTGAGAAACTTGAGCAGCTGATCGCATGGTTTAATGGCTTGGAAGGGAAAATTCCAGCTGAATTGGGGAAATGCAAGAACCTGAAAGAACTTATTCTCAACAATAACCACCTTATTGGTGAAATTCCCGTTGAATTATTCAGTTGCAGTAATCTTGAATGGATATCTCTAACAAGCAATGAGCTCACTGGAAAAGTGCCCCCGGAGTTCAGTCTTTTGACGAGATTAGCAGTTCTGCAGCTTGCTAACAACAGTCTGAGCGGGGAAATACCAGAGGAGCTAGGAAATTGCAGCAGCTTGGTATGGCTAGACTTGAACAGCAACAAGCTCACTGGAGAAATCCCACCTCGGCTTGGCCGGCAGCTCGGTGCTAAAGCCTTGGGTGGAATCCCATCTGGCAATACCTTAGTGTTTGTAAGAAATGTGGGAAATTCATGCAAAGGAGTCGGAGGTTTGCTGGAATTTGCAGGTATCAGACCTGAAAGATTGTTGCAGGTCCCAACATTGAAGACTTGTGATTTCACGAGAATGTATTCAGGACCAGTCCTCAGTCTCTTTACACAATATCAAACTTTGGAGTATCTGGATCTTTCTTACAATGAACTTCGTGGTAAAATCCCGGATGAATTCGGAGAAATGATTGCTCTGCAAGTTCTTGAATTGGCCCATAACCAGCTATCCGGAGAGATTCCTGCAACACTAGGCCAGCTCAAGAATTTGGGTGTGTTTGACGCATCGCATAACAGATTGCAGGGTGAAATCCCAGATTCATTCTCCAATCTGTCTTTCTTGGTGCAAATTGATCTGTCAAATAATGAATTAACAGGGGAAATTCCGCAGAGGGGGCAGCTCAGTACTCTTCCTGCAAGCCAGTACGCAAACAATCCAGGACTTTGTGGGGTTCCATTGCCAGATTGCCATAGTAATAGTTACCATCCAGAATCCATTTCTGCTGCGGATGGCAGCAGAGGAGGCAAAAAGAGTTCAGCTGCCTCATGGGCCAATAGCATTGTCTTGGGGATACTCATCTCAGTTGCGTCTCTCTGCATTCTGATCGTGTGGGCAATAGCAATGCGAGTAAGGCACAAGGAAGCAGAGGAAGTCAAGATGCTTAGCAGCTTGCAAGCAGCCCACGCAGCTACAACATGGAAGATTGACAAAGAGAAAGAGCCATTGAGCATAAATGTTGCTACTTTCCAGAGGCAACTAAGGAAGCTCAAGTTCTCTCAACTCATTGAGGCTACCAATGGCTTTTCCGCCGCAAGTCTTATTGGGTGCGGTGGTTTTGGAGAAGTATTCAAGGCCACATTGAAAGACGGGTCAAGTGTTGCGATTAAGAAGCTAATCCGATTGAGCTGCCAGGGCGATCGAGAATTCATGGCTGAAATGGAAACTCTGGGAAAGATAAACCACAAAAATCTGGTCCCTTTACTTGGATATTGCAAAGTTGGGGAGGAGAGACTACTTGTGTACGAGTTCATGGAGTTCGGAAGTCTCGAGGAGATGCTCCACGGAAGGGGAAGGACGCGAGACAGGCGGATCCTAACATGGGACGAAAGGAAAAAGATTGCAAGAGGAGCTGCAAAAGGGCTTTGTTTCCTCCACCACAACTGCATCCCACACATCATACACAGAGACATGAAGTCCAGCAATGTACTCCTGGACCATGAAATGGAGGCAAGAGTTTCAGATTTTGGAATGGCGAGGCTCATTAGCGCACTAGACACTCATCTTAGTGTAAGCACACTGGCAGGGACGCCCGGTTATGTGCCTCCCGAGTACTATCAGAGCTTCCGTTGCACTGCAAAAGGCGATGTCTATTCGTTCGGAGTAGTTCTGCTGGAACTTCTGACAGGCAAACGCCCCACCGATAAAGATGATTTTGGTGACACCAACTTGGTGGGGTGGGTGAAATTGAAGGTCAGAGAAGGCAAACAAATGGAAGTAATAGACCAGGAACTGCTGTCTGTGACTAAAGGAACTGATGAAGCAGAGGCAGAAGAAGTCAAGGAAATGGTGAGGTACTTGGAGATCACATTGCAATGTGTGGATGATTTCCCTTCCAAAAGGCCTAATATGTTGCAGGTAGTTGCATTGTTGAGGGAACTGATGCCTGGATCAGCCCATGGAAGCAGCAACAGCAGTTGATAAAAACTTTTTTGGTTTTTGCTTCTTGTTTATCATAATTAAGCTCAACTACTGTAAGCAAAATTTTAATGCTTTCAAGATTTGCTGTTGTAAGTTTTTCTTTTCTTTTTTCTTTTATATTAAGTAGTATCTAATTCCCCCCTCCCCTCCCCCCCTCTCCTTGTTTCCACCTTCCATTTGGCTTTTTAAATGGTGCCTAACAGTTACTCATATTTCGCCAAATAAGATTGTATTCTGTATGTTGAGCACACGGCCTCTAGTTTGAATTCTGGTGATAGCATTTCACGCATTATGTGGAAACTATGGTGGTGAAGTCGCACCAACAATACAAAATTTGCATGAAAACAATTCCTTGTTATAAAATAAAAAATAATAAAATAAAATAAGAAAATATTTTGTCTGTCATGTAGCTATGCTTTTAAGATGCCTTTAGGACAAAGCCAAATGCTTTATATCATTAGTCCAACCGTAGGTCAATATTAATTTATTTATTATATTTATTCAAATATTTGAGAGTTTTATGCATTTATATAATAGTTTTCTTTTTTGTTTTTTTGCCTTCTTCTTCTTTTGAGTTTATATTCAGCATAAAGGAAATTGTATATTTTCATAACTGAAAAAAAAAAAAAATTCTATACACCTTTATTTAAGTTAGGCTAGTAGCTATCTGATAATTGTATGCAATTCATATGTTTTTTAATGAAACAAATTTTACTTTAATTTTTTTTTAAAGCAACTATTTCATTTTAAGTGAAACTGAAATTATTATATAATTGATTATTATTTTTACATATAACCATAAAAATATCATCTAGACAGATTAATGGTAAAGGAATGTTATGCACTAGGTGGACTCCTACCATTTTTATTCACATAACTAAATAGTTTCATGTGCATGATATCTTTCTATTAGATCAAATATCCATCCTTTCAAAATTTGTTTGTTTTACAACTTTGAATTTTTTTAAAAATTATTTATCCTTGCAATAAACAAAAGATTACAAATTTATGAGTCAAAAAAATAATAAGTTCACATGATAGAGAAAATAGTAAGTATAAAATAATATATTTTATACTAAATGTGAAGACAACATTATAGGTAAAGTGAAATATTTCTATTTAAAATTACAAAAACATAAATAAATAAAAGAAAGAATATATTTTCAAATTAAAACTTAATTTCAAATAGGCATTCGTTTAGTTAAACTTTTTAAGGAGTACTTAATGTTCATATGAAAATTAAATGGTCTTATTCTTAAAAGTAAGTTGAAGTAACTAAACATACTAAAATAGATGCATTTAAGTCATTAAAGAGTGCATCTCATTAACCTCTCCCTTTTGGTAAAATATATGTATAATTAACTTAAAATTCTTGTTTTTGACATAATGCGAAACTTTTCATTATCTTAAAATAATAACATACATCATCAACTTATTAAAAATGGGTGTTTATTTTAAGAAATGTTAATGATTGCCTTTAAGGGCTATTAAATGCCTCTCTATTAGGTATTTGGTAATTATAATGACTTTAAATAATAATATTCTATACTCTATGTACCATTATCAAATGCACATTGAAAAGGTTAACAAAATAAGAAAATAATAAAATTTTTATTTGAAAAAATGAAATGATTATAATTCATTCATATGAATTATAATTTAGTCATGGATTTTTAAATGTTCAATCTTTTGAAAAATCCGTACCAACTAAAATCCACTCAATATTACATAAATATTTTTTCTTTTTTTGTTTGTTTTCTTCTATTTATTAAAAATATCAACGAATATTAAGAGTCATTATATCAATTATACAAAGAAATTTTTTATTAAAAAAAAAATTTAAAGTTGCACATATGATAGCTTTGCAGTGTAGAAATATTTAATACATAATAGGATATGCTATACAATATATGATAGCTTTTTGACAGTGAACAAATACGGTGATTATTTAATTGTGAAGAAAACATTTAATACAATCTTAAGAAGTGTACCTATTTTATTCGTTGATAAGACCCATATATTTTTTTTTATAAGTTATCACTTGGAATTTAAGTGAAATAACCAACCAAAGATTAATTTATAAGTCGATTAATCAATGAATATCAGTTGCTTCCTTTCCCTTGAAGTTATTAGTATGTTTCTTTCATTTTTTTAAGTGGTATCAAAGCAAGAATGCACTCTGTACAGATACGGGATATTGCAAGTAATGATGCTATTTGAGGTGCCTATAACAAGACATAATCGAATGTATCATGTTTATTTAGATGAATGCAAAAGACAAGATCTCAAAGAGAGACGAGGCATTTTCATTTTGAAGCCTAAATTTAATTGAACAATGTTATCATGGCCAGGAATGAATCTGGAAAGAAGGGGGAATTGGTGAATAATGCTATGGTAGTGATGGCAAGATGATGATTTCGTGCTCGCAACGATTGCAGAGAAATATATGAGGGAGTTCCTGATTATTTGGAATCTGAACACATCTGGTGTGCTGCCAAAGCTCACAAATGTCACATGAGATAATTCTTTCTCCATCATCATCTGTGGCTCCACAAGGACAATCCACAACTCTGCCCTTCCCAACACTTTCATACATCAGCTCATTGATCATTCCTCCTTCTTTGTTGCTCCCTCCAAACACAAGTTTTCTGCCCACTTCAACTAGTCCGAAAACAAAATCTTTGCCATCAATGCCATTCAAGTTCAATATGGACTCTGCCACAAAGCTTCTTAATCCCCAGTACAATTCCCTGAAATTCCTTTCCACTTCTAACAGAAGCTCGTGAATGGTGGCATTGGTTTTCAATGTGATGCATTCAAATGGTGGGGTTGGGGTTGCATTGTCGATTCCATCAAGGGCCCCTTCTTTAGTCCTTACTACAACAGTGCAGTAAAGTTTCAGTTTGCCTTCCAGGCCTACGTCAATTTTGGAAGGCACTTCTTCACAGTATTCTTTGACAAGGTACTTGGTGTCAAGAATTATCCTTGCAGCTGCTGCTATTGCAGCAAGGATCGCTGTGTTATTCCAATTCAGTTTTTGGTCTTTCAGAATATACTTGTAGAGGTAGAAGATGTCCCTCATTACTTGAGACTTACTGAACTTGTATCCACCTCTAAAAGTTGAACTGTTAAGGCCTCCTTGGTCAGGGAACACATCAGAGGCATCTTCCAAGCAGTACTCCAGGACCTTTGTCACCGGATTCAAGCTGCGGCGAACAAAGTAATTCCCCACTACATGGTTTCCAAGTGACTTCAGGACAAAATCTAGCAACCCTGTGTCACCTATATAGATGCGGGCGGCATCCCTGACTTCTTGCCTCGAAAGCCACCTGAACTCAGACCTTTTCAAGGACTCAACAATAACTCTTGTTGCCATTTCAATTCGTTTCGGAGACCATCGACAAGTTGATTCCAGAGATGTGCTAGGGCTGCAAATTTCTTCAGGAAGCCTAGTTTTGAGGTCCAGCATGAAGCGGAATAAGTCACTAAGTGTCGATAAGCAATGGTCAGATAGTGCTTGGTACCTAGAGAAAATGACTGGAATATCATGATTACAACTGCCCCAACAATGGACAAGTATATATAAGGGTATGCACTGAATTGTTTCTATTGCTTGTCGGTACATCGGCTGAGTGACACCATAGCTTCCACGTCCGAACTTGTAGCCCCAGCGGCCGAACCATGGCTCACCGTATGCAAAACTATAGAGTAACCTCAGGTCCAAGCCTCTCTTCTGTGATATGTCATATAAACTCACTTTCCTGCAAGTGAAGCACCCAGATGAATTTTATTTTGGACTCAAATTGCAGTATTAGCTTGTTCATGTAGAAAAGACTTATAACCTTGCTCGCAATCCAGTGCACAGACGATCCCAAAAATCCATGATCTGTCGCCCTGCCAAGTTGGAGCCGGCTTCCATTCCATTGATAAGAAGCAAGTGACCGAACCCACTGGAGTGAAAGACTCCATGCATGATATGGCCCTGTAATTCAACAAAGTTGAACTTACCCTTGGTTGTAGTTACCCCATCATCAAAGCTACCTTGTTCGTAGAACAAAATATCTCTGACAGTGTCCCTTGAAGGCATCACAAAGTGATACTTCTTATTGCAGATCATACTGTGACCCCAGCCTGAGCTATATAAGGAAATCAATTACCACAACCATGAGACAAGATAATAGAAATGAAATTTTGTTGCGTGCTTTATCTTAATATATATATGTGTGTGTGTGTGTATGTTTGTGCATAACGGAAGCAGACACTTGAGACAACAGTTACAATACTCTATAAAATAGATTGCCACAAAGATTGCAGCATACCCATATGCCACCTACCCATGAAGACATAGTGTCCATAAGAGTTGGACAATTTGCTGGCCTGAATGACAGGGAACAGTTAGAACATAAGTCCATGGAGTTGGTGAGCATAAATTTATTTTTTCTTTTTAAAAGTTAAATAGTTTCAGGTTAGATTGTGCGTATGATCATTTGTCGGATTATCGAGATGAAAGAAATTCATTAATTAAAGCAAAAAGGGCTCAAGACTTCACCGACATATTGGCATTGCTTGCAGTGTCGCTCTAATGATGCATCAATGGGCTCTTCCACAACAAACAAGAAGACGTGGAAAGGAGGGTGGCGGTTAACTTCAAGCTGAAATGACCAACTTGGCATTCCATTGTTTATGTTGCCCTCAAAGTGCCCAAATTCAAGCAGCTCTTTGACATTTTCTCTGAATGACCCATCAAACTCAAGAGGGTAACCATGCTCACAAAATGTCTTGAACCTATACACCCTCTGCTCTCCTCTCCTTCTCTTCTTGCATCCCTCAGCAGCCTCCAAATGGGACATTATGACATCTAGAATAGAACTGAGACAACTACCACCCCAGGGAGATCCCCTTACTTATACATTGCTTGGTCACACACTTAGTGCCAATTAGACACAAGAGAACCAACGAGCTTATCAAATTCACCAAAGGGGTCGCTCACTATATGCATGACCCCGTTTAAAATTGACTTCCATGCAATTCTGTCGCTGTAACATACATGCCATGACCCAGGTTTTTGGAGTAAACAAATGCGACCATGCTTTGAACATTGCTGCTGTAAAAAGCCAAATAGATTTTCTTTACATATAGATCGGCAAATTAAATGGTCAGCTTACAACTTAAAGGCACAGACGTTCAACGCAACATTTCTTGGCCAACTAACTACTTCTAGCTGGTGTTATTCATATCTGCTGATCCAAAAAAGCACTTTGCTCCAGTAGTTTTTAACATTTTTAACTCAACCTGGAAAAGAGAACAGGTACAAGAGGTGATATGGGTTATTTGCCATTGAGGCCCATCAAGACAAGTGAAGCCCAAGCTTGCATGCTTCAGTGGCTTGATCCAGTTCTGCACTGAAACACCCCCGGACTCTCAAATCTTACGGGGAGCACAAAGTCTTCTTAATTTTTGCTTGACAAAGAATAAGACTGATGAGATGATAATATATATTTATATATAGTGAACGATCATGATCATAAAATATATATTACTAAAATGTGCAACAAAGTCATAATTATATATTTGATAATTATGAATATGCAACTAAAGAATATATAATAATAATAATAATAATAATAAATTTAAGTATTTATAAAAATATGTATTTAATAGTGAAAATGAGCATAAACATAATATATATATATATATATATACATGTATATACTTTTTTAAGCGTAAGAATTAAAAAATTATCAAGTATAAAATGTGTAATTATTAGTTAAATGAATATATTTTAGATAAAAGAATATGCATATTAATTATTGTGTGTACTTTAAATTAAAATTCTTGTATACATGACATAGAGTTCGTTCTATGAATAGGTACTTATTGGAGAACATGAAAAAAAGATAGAAATCCTAAGTTGGGAAGAGAGTAGATTTTCTTAGTTTCATAGTTAAGGTTCAAATTTTAGTACGTGCAAATCAAAAAAAAAAAAAAAAAAGCAAAGTTCATAGCACATTTTGAAAACAAAGATAACTAATTAAGTCAAATCGTAATTTTTTATTTTTTGTGTTTTGTGTTTTTACGTAGAAACCTTGGATAATGACCTGCTAATCTACTTATCTTAGTATTTCAAGTTAGGGATAGACTAAGTGGTAATACTTGAGATGACACATGATAGATACACGTAATATAACAAAGTTTAGTGGATCTCAAAATTGAATTAAAAAAAAAAAAAAACCATTTGCCCCAATGGATCATCTGGAAAAATCTTTAGTGGGGCCTCATGTTGCATCCATCTGTTTGATAGATGTGACATTATAGAAGTTTGAGGCCATTTAGTGGCTGAATTTTTGAGATAAATTTCGACTAGCCCAGCCCAAATGGTTGTATTTTGCACACAAGCACTGAATGGATGAACAATGCTGCAAATCTGCTGCAGAGAGGTCAGTGGCTAATTGAAATATTGCTTCCTTTTTCTCTCTTTAAATGGATAGAAGAATTTCATAAGAATGCTAACTCTATTTTGTTTCTCATTATTTAATTGATACGAAAAGCTTCCAATCTAAAGTTATTTTTGTAAGTTGAACCTGTAATTTTCAAAACACAATAAAATAATTTTATAATTACATTATAACTTATTTTGTAAGTTGGCACTTACTGTTAACAATGTGGACACATGACCAACGATCTTGACTTAGCATCAACGACAGAGATGTACAGAACACTCGTTGATGATATATGGCTACAATCTCCAGGGCCACTTCTTGTGGTTATTGTTTGTTGCCACATTCGTCTTTGCCAACTCGGGAGCTGTTTCCAGGGCTACTTGATTTTGCTTTTGCATCCAGGGCTGTTCCTCACAATTATATTCCACTTTGACAAGGAGCTGCATGCATTTGGAAAGAAGTGAGAAACATTGCAATTAGCAGCATTGGCAGTCAGTTTGTAAATCTTTAATTCTCTCCATCCATTGATGCGCTTTGTTTTGTCACTTTCTTCCAGGGCTCTACATCAGCCATTCCTCTTCCTAACTAGCTTTTCCATTTTTGCCTGCAGAGGAAAAATGCGCTGATTTAATTATCTACCCCAATCATCAAAAGATACTTTCAGGACACAAACCTCATCTCATTTGTTGAAATCCCAACATAGTTTGAACCATGTTGCCCTCCTGTGTGATCGCAGAAGAAAAATGATTCTGTTCATCTGTCTCTGTACCAATCATCCCAAAAGCTCTCAAATTCAAAATGGACGAGAAAGTGGAAGAAATATGAAACTAGGAAACTAATCATTCAGTTGACCTATTGGAAGTCCAAATTTTTTAAAAAATAAAAAATAAAAAAAAATAACTCATTAACGACATTAACTAGCAAAATTTTGGCATCAAGCATTTGGAATTCCCATGTTACCACTCACAAGAAGCCAAAGAGAAAAAAAAAAAGAAGAATATCTCTTTTGGTTGATTTCATTTGGTTGTGGATCTTCCTTAATTGCATAGATTATAAAAGTCACAATGCCACATCTATCCACATTTAAAGAATAAAATGTAACATTTGTCTTGTCTCTAATGTAAAACACATAAAGTTAAGAAAGAGGAACTATCCTCAAAAGTGACAATAATATAAAAATTTGAAGGGGGGGAGGTGTGGGGTTTTGCTTCTCTCAAATTGGAAAAAGCATAAAAAAGAAAAAGAAAAGAAAAAGAAGATAAGAGAAACATAAGTAAACCTATGCTGTCCACATGGGATGGGGGCATTTATGTATGACCAAAAAAAAAACACATAGATAATCCATCTGTGATTTTATATTTTACCTTTTTTAATTGTTTTTAAAAAATACCTGTTACAAAAAATGAAAAAGAAACATAAATTAAAAACATTTTCCTACTTTTAAAGATACACATTTTTTATGTCTTTCTGTCTCTCTCTCTCTCTCTCTCTCTCTCTCTCTCTCTCACACCCCCTCTCTCTCTCTCTCTCTCTCTCTCTCTCTCTCACACCCCCTATCTCTCTCTCTCTCTCTGTCTCTCTCTCTCATATACAGGTTTCTCTCTCCTCTCTCTTCTTTCTCTCTCCTGAAGGGCAAAACCCTAAAGAGCCGTTTACATCCCCAAGTAAGTTTTCTCTCTCCTCTCTCTTCTTCTTTCTAAAATTTGAATATATGGGGTCCTTTGCACTATCAAACCTTCCTTATTTGTGCAGATATTCTTGTATATTATCTGCATTCCTTGCCTGAATTGCAGATCCAGTTTTTGTTTTTTTTGGAGGGGGGTTATCTATTTTCTGATTGCATGGATCTACAATTATTGCATAGCCAATATTTTGAAAAAATATAGTTTTTTCTTATGTTAAAAAGTTTCCATTTTTCATTTTAAATGTTCTAGATCTGACATGGGTTTTATGTTGTGTGCCCCCAGAAAATGTGGGAAAATGGGAATAGATTTAAAATCCCATAGTTCTTTCATTTGTTTGGTGGGTATTTGGAATTTACATTTTTTTTGCTAATGGGGGAATCTTATTTCCGCCTATTTTTGGACCGGGAAATGATTAAAACCCTCAAAAAAATGGTTTTGATTTGGTTTTTTCTTTGTCGGAATGGAAGTTGTTCGATTATTTACAAAATAGTTGATTGAATTTTCTTAAAACAGTCTCCCCTTGTACATCTTTTTTTTTTTTTTTAATCTGGGAACCAAACAGAAGATTAGGCATTGTTGATTTGTGTTTTGCCATATCCATTTTCTGATCTCGTAGCATATTTTCTTCTTTTGGCAGTAATTGATTGGATCTTTTTTTCTTTTTCAGAGCATTGTCCTGATTATGTTCAGCCATTTTGTGACGAATTAACGTTATCTTTTGTTTGTTCTGTCTTTTGTAATGAGGATTCCATCATAGCTGCGACTGTCAAGAATGGAATGCAATGCAATCACCTTGTTTTTCTGAAGCTTTTTATTTTCTGCCACAATCATGGTAATGGTTAGTTGGAGAAATGGAAAAAGAAATGCTGATTTTGGTTTTCTTTGTTCATCATTTCTAGGTTTCATGGATGATGATGCATTGAACATGCGCAATTGGGGTTATTATGAACCTGCCTTCAAGGGGCATCTC
This sequence comes from Kandelia obovata, assembly GCA_021464305.1. Classification (NCBI taxonomy): domain Eukaryota; kingdom Viridiplantae; phylum Streptophyta; class Magnoliopsida; order Malpighiales; family Rhizophoraceae; genus Kandelia; species Kandelia obovata. The sequence goes on from CM038488.1 coordinate 5,200,485, forward strand.
GGTCTGCAGCTTATGCCGAGCATGGCAGACCGAGACACCAAGCATTTCTTGCCTGGCCGGGATCCCAATAACATTATGGTTAGTGCCAATGGAGCCTTCCATCCACGCGATTGTGTGGTCTCAGATGCCCCTGTCCCTATGAATTATGTGAGAGACAGCTGGATTAGCCAGAGGGAGAAGTTTTTGAACATGTTGCCTCCAAATCCTAATTATTCAGTTCTCCCAGAAACTTCAGGATCTCACTCATTGCAGATATTACAGCCACCCAATACATCAAGGGATGACAGATTGCTTAGGGTGGAGGAGCCAAGCATAACTAAGGAAGGTGACCAGTCGAAGAAGAGACAAAGTGGGGGTGCCCCCAAACCCCCCAAAGCAAAGAAACCTAGGAAGCCAAAGGACCCTAACAATAACACTGTTCAGCGAGTGAAGCCAGCTAAGAAAAGTATGGATGTCATAATAAATGGGATTGATATGGACATTTCAGGCATTCCTATTCCTGTCTGCTCATGTACAGGAACCCCTCAGCAGTGCTATCGGTGGGGCTGTGGTGGATGGCAGTCTGCTTGTTGCACAACAAATGTATCAATGTATCCCTTGCCAATGAGCACCAAAAGACGCGGTGCAAGGATAGCTGGAAGAAAAATGAGTCAAGGTGCATTTAAGAAGGTACTGGAGAAGCTTGCTGCTGATGGATATAACTTTGCTAATCCAATTGATTTGAGGAGCCATTGGGCAAAACATGGTACCAACAAGTTTGTCACTATCAGGTAGATTTATTTTGTTGGTACTGGTAGTTTTACTGCCAGTGCATTTGGTCTGCTTCTCTTGTATATGTTATCTTGAACTAGATGCAGAGATCCGTTGGGTTCAGTGTAGTTCATGAGCTTTCAGTCGTGATATTTGTTCTCAAAATTTGGACATCTAGAGTTTCGGAATTGTTGTTAATCTTTCATTTCTGTTTGTGTTGTAAAGGCAATCAATTGTTCTGCAACAGGAAGTAGGATGCATGAGCTTAACTCTGGCTTTTTGTTTAACGTATTTAGATTCAATCCTCTTATTTATCTTTCGAAAACAGGCTCCTGACCATTCTTAGGGGAATTTGTGACTACCGATGTCTTCTAACGGTCTTGATGTTACAAGGATGCAATTATGTTCAGAAAACAAAACACTTCTAAATCTCACAGTATTTTCTAGTTTCAAAATGTTTGATTCTCAGTGCTGCTGCGGCAGTTGTTATGGAGCTCCAGGTATAGAGTCATGGACTTATCTATTCATTAATGTTTTGTGGGGTTGAGCATGTTTCTGGATGGGCTACTGTGCCAGAATGTATGGAAGTGTCCAAAACCTTTATTCAATGTCAATTACTGTGTGTATGCTCATACATTCTTTCTCTAGCATGTGTGTATTTATTGTAAAAGGCTTGGTTGATGGTTGACACTACGGTTTCACACCTCACATAGCTACTTATATTTTGGAAGCAAAACATTTGTTTCTAGCCTTGTTATTATTCCAAAATGTTTCTCCATGTATAAAGTCATCATTGACTCTGGACAAGCATCATGATGGCATACGGCACAGAAAATTGCTCCTTGTTCTCCCAGAAAGCCTGAAGCCTGTCTTTATAATTATCTTGATCTGAGTTTTCTCTCTTTCTTTCTTCTTTGTTCTCTGGTATGTGTTTCCTCGCACACACCTTCATGCAAAGCTGGATTGAATATTTGTATGAAATTCCTTGATTTGGGATTCTCTGCGTGCCAAAAACAAATTCCGCTGCATACAGGTCTTACAAGGAGGTAGCATTCAAGAGATTTTACCGTGTGCCATTAGTCTCTTTGCATGGATTATGTACTGTATGCATTTGTTATTTTTGCATAATTTGTTACCCTTTATGATCATATTATGCTTGCTCAAATTTTGCTTTTAACAATTTGCCTTGTACCTGGCATCCAAAGTATGACATATATTGGTTCTTTAATTCTCTAAAAGTTCAATCATTCGTTTAGAAAACTGACTTTCTGGGTATGTGAAGTTCACCGTTTGCAATGAAATTTTTATGGGATGCTTGCAGAGGTAGGATGATGAGCAGTGATTTAGTTGGTATATGTGTGGCATTTGCCTGTTATGATCTCCCCCATCTTTTCTTTCTGCCATACGTCTCCTTATTGATGCTTTCCACAAAAGAAAAGTTTGTGGTCCTACTCAGACTAGTTAATTGACTTCACTTTTACACTCGCTTTTTTTTTTTTTTAATTTAATAATTTTTTAATGGGTATGGTAGATCTAACACAATCTGTTTAGCAATTTTTTTTTTAATTCTCTCTTAATTTTTTTTTTTCTTCTACTATTTGATATGTAATTAATTTGACTAATCTAAAAGGAAATTAAATTAGAAAATTCTTATTTATGAACGAACGTGGCCTTAAATTCATATAATCTTTCACACCACAGGAAACTATGCAATCTTAGGAACTGGTTTGTGTTATTGATGAAGAACCAAAACAACACTGGCGAATATGGTTGATCGGTTTGCATTGAACGGATCAGGATTACCCCACAAGGATTCTTTTTCTTCCCTTCCAATAATTCCAATACAATCCTACCTTTAAATCACAATTCTCTTTACAAAATTGCAAAAAAAAAAAAAAAAAAAAGATAAACTCATGATGTTTAGCAAACTTGAGATTTTATATTAAGACAAAGGTTATAAATTTGATCTTCTAAATAATCCAACCATGAAATCAATGGGGCCTTGTCTGTGTGGTGTAAACTATGCTCATAATGATCAAACGGGATTTGATTTTTCGTTATTGAGAAAAAGAAATTGGGGGTCGTTTGGTACCTATACTCAATAATCTAGGATGGTGCAAATATATATAAATTAAGTAAAATTAATATTCTAGATTGCAATTGAAAAAATATTCGACAACATAGCATAGATAGAAAGTATAACGTATTAAAACTGCTTTTATAGTTTTTATAGTGTAATTAATTATATTTATTATTTATTTTAACTCTTTTTTACAACAAATAACTAAAATTAAGTATTAAAAATATTTTTATTTTATTTACTAATAATTTTATAATATTAATAAATCTTTAAAATTTGAATTAATTATATAAAATATTTATTAAAATAATTTCGTAAAACTAATAAGATATGCATAAATTATATAAACTAATTATCAAAATTACAACCATATTAATGACTAACAAGATTACCTTCTTTTTATTTTTTTTATCTCTCTTCTTTGTTTTATCTCTCCCTATCATATCTTTTTTGCCCTCTCTTTTCTTTCTCTTTACCTCCTTCTCTCTCTCTCTCTCTCTCTCTATATATATATATATATATTTTTTTTTTTTTCTTTCTTTCTTATAGTTGTAATTATTTTTATATATTTTATTGTAAAACAAATTCCTTTGTAAAAGGGTCATGGTACAAAATTCAAGTGCAATAATGATGATGGTCAAGGAACCTACTTCTCCTGCTCGCTATCCTTCTATACTAAGTCAACTTCACTTAGTGCTCTAAACTATCACTTAACTCCGTTAACATTGAATTTACTAAATTGACAGACACTAACATCAACTAAAGATAATTATTGATTGGTTACATATACTTGATACAACCAAAAACTATTCACAAGTTAACTAAACACAGACACAAAAGGAGGCTTCTGTTTCTTGCTGCTGAATTTGCTGTAATCTTCGTTTTGCAACTCAACTTTCAATTCTTCTTCTTCTTCTTCTTCTTAAATGTTGAGAGATTGAACAATGAACAAGCTAGGCCTCCCAACGATATCACATTGAGGCTGAGAATTCGGTTAGTTTTAGAAAACATGGATCAATAAAATTAGGATGACAGGGGTCTAGTCGATTTTTAGGAATTGGGAACTAGGATCACTAAATGAGAAATTTTGTTGTCAAGATACATATTATTCAATTGGCTGGCTCTGTATCTTTTTGCTGGAGCACTGCTGCCACCTCTCAACTTTTCCTAACATCATTCATGTGATACACGTGCAGTTCATGTTGCAATTTTTGGTGCAATAATGCACTACATGTCCAAGTCCTATGAAAAGCAATGTAATTTACTCATTTTGGCCATGCAAAAACTGCAATGAAGTGCTTTTTCAAGTCCAGATGGGGATCATCCTACATTGATTAATGTGTATCGAGCAGCAATTGAGCTATTGGAAAAGAGAAATGCTGAACTAATGGAAAAGGCGACTCTAATCTTCAGAGGGGAAATGAGAAAGTTACAGGGAAATGGTGTAAGAAGAATTTCATCAATTTTCACTATCTAAGGCAGGCTGATGACATTCACAGGTTCACCGTGGAACTTTCTTCTCTGTTTTTAACCTATGGTTTGCACTTCTGTTTCTCCTTTGGGATTTATGCCAAAGTGACATGCTCAGCAGGGCACCTCAGATTTATAATATTGTAATTGATATTTCAACATTCTTTATTTCGTGATTTTCTGCAATCAAATTCGTGCACATATTGAGCAAACGGTCCTCCCTGTCTCTTCTTGTGGAGTTGATATTCTTCAATTTCACAGATGCCTTGGTGCTTCCTTTTCCCTTAATGCGGCTTTGAAGCCATCTGACGGATCATACAGTTATTAATCTTGCAGCATAGGACCATCTCAAATCTTATTAAAATGGTGTCAGCTTAAGCTATTTCTACTCAATCTTCTGTTTCTTTTGTATTATCTTTTCTGTCTCCCCTTTTCAATATGAAACACTTGACACCTTTAACTCAATCACAGGGCTTTGGCCAGTGATCAGACAGTGCAGATTCACCCTTTATCTGCATTATTCAAGTCAAATGTGCAGTGTGTAATTTTCAACAAATTTGCCAAACTAGTCAAAAGCACATACGCAATGTAACTAGGATTTGATTATTTGTGGTTAGCTTAACTTGCTCCACGCTATTATGCCATGCAAAGCTGACATTTGTGGCATGCTTCTGACAGCTAACATATTTAGTCAGTTATATCGACTATTAATTTTTTGCTGATGTGAATGCTCATCTTGGTTCGGAATATGACTTCATATCCTTATCACTGTTAGGCTGACCAGTTTCTAATAGTTAATCATTCAAACAGGATGAAAATGTTGTGTTCCTCCCTCCACAATCAGCACCTTGTGTCCGCTATATGGATTTTCTTGTCATTCTCGCAACTTACCATGTTGCTTGGGAGCCATTGGTCATTTGAAGTTTCTACGCATCCTTTGTTTCGGTTGGAACAATTATTTTACCAACGCTTGCCATGACATCCGGATGACTTTTCATTTTGTGGCTTAATGCCTCCATCTTTTGTTCTTCGGGTAGGAAAACATGCATAATAATATCATGAATAATGTGCTATTTTGTTTCACTGAGTTTCTTAAACTTTTGTCTGATTGTGGGATACTGCTAAAGGGATTTTGCTCAGCGTCCAAAATCAGATTAGGTCCGTCTGGTGTTCATTTACATTATTTGATCGCCCACTTTGCTCTATTTTTGTGGACAACCAGTTGCCGACCAAGCCTAGAAAGCTGGCCCTGGCATAAAAAATGCAATTTCCCATAAAATAAATCCCAAAACATCCAATCAAAAAAAAAAAAAAAAGAATGCATGTTTTTTCTCTTTCTTTTACATGTTCTATCGTTGCTTTGATTTAAAAGAAAGGATATATGCATTTCTAAACTGTTTGAATATGAGCAACAAATTAAAGGAAAAGACACCAGGAATCTCCTTTCTCCACAAAAAATGGCTCCATTGATGAGTAACTCCAAATCAGAATTGCAACAACTAGAAACTAATTAAATCAGGAATGTCTTGTGTATATACTGGTACTGGTACAAGAGGAAGTGGACAATCTTGAGGGGTCTCAAAAGGGTTCAATGTTGCACAAGTTGGCTTAAAATCAGAGGCTATGTGTTGTTCATGCACCTTCAAATCTTCATCAAAAGTTTCCCATTTATCAGTTACTATTGTCTTCAATCCGCTCTTTGATCCCCTATCCTCGACAATGACAACTTCTTGTTTTACCTCTATCTGCTTGTGGGGTGTCAAAGATTCGGAAACCGTCCTCTCCGAGACGTCATTGATTATGCGCTCGAGGTCCCGGATATCTTCTTCAGGAATCTGCGCAACTTTAGGAACCTCCATTGCATTAAAGACCCCAAAAGCCCTGCAAAAATCGAAATAGAGAGAAAGGTTCACGCCTTGAGTTGTGGCTTTCTGAAGGACCCTCAATGCCACGGTGGCTTCAAGTTTCCCAGCAGAATATATTCTCGTTAGAACTCTTGCGATCCCGTTGCAAATTCTGCTGTAAACGTCGTATATTTCGATGATCACGCAATCCATGGCTTCAAGGATTAGAACAGAATTCATGTTGTTGGCAAGCGGCTTGACCTGAAGCAACAGATCAAGCAAAGACTGCCAGTTTTGCAGCATGACAAGCTCCTGCACCATTGGTTCTTCCGTTTTGTTCCTTTGCCCATACAGCAAGGCATTTCTTTGATCCAGGAATGCGAAATAAGTGCGTACAAAGGCATTGAACCCCCACATCTTCCCAGGGTTGGAATGGCCATCAGTGAAATTCGACAGATCGAATGGTAATCTTCCGATCCTCTGCACGGCGGGGGTCTTACAACAGAAAACGCCATGCATTAGCATCAAGCCTTTCAGAGCCACCACCCAGCTCCGCGTCTTCTCCACTCGCATCGCCAACGCCACTATCAGAGGCCTCAGGCTCACCGGGGATGCGCCTACCCATTCAAAGACCCTCTGTGCATTCCTGTAATCCACCTTCTTCTCATTGTGGTTCGTGGCCTTGATGATCGCCGCCTCGAGGTCAGAGTTCCTGTACTGGGTCCGCCTCGACAGGCTGACGGCAATTATGCTGTTGTTGTCCTTGAAGGCCCCGGCTGCCTTCTTCCACAGCTTCATGGATTTTCCTCTTCTAAAAGATGCGCCCCCACCCCCCAAAGAAGCTTTTGAAACAAAGGTGTCTTTCCCTATTTTAAGTGCTGAACCCTTTCTTAGTAATCTTTTTCTTTTAAATTTTTTGTTGGGTTTTTTTCGGAGGAGGAGGGAGGGAGAGGGGGTGGTTTTGTTAGTTATTTCTGTTGTTGTTGCAAACTGGAAAATAGTGGACAATTCGGACGTCTGAAGCCTAACTACATTAAAACCAAAATAAATGGTTTCCCAAACCAGACAGCAGTCTCAGTAGTTCGTTGGACCAGCCAAAATTGTTATATGGCGCGTTCATGTATGACCGTGCTGTGCTGTACCATTTATGCTTGTTTTGTGGAGAGCAAAGCTTCTTAATTTTGGAGGTTGACATTGTCATTACGGTGGTTACCAAAGCCATCGCACCAATTGTCAGCCATTTGTGAAAGAACATTTTTACTCTGCATTGCATTGCATTGCAGCCGGAAAATAAGTAAATAAGTGATATTCATATAATAGCAATAGATTTCCTCACTCCTACTAAAACATATTCTTTGATTTGGCATAGCATATACCCAATCATAATATCTGATTTTTTATTAATACTGATGAGTTAAAATATAAAAATTTATAGAGTAGATAAATATATTATATTATTATTTAAAAAAAAGAAAAGAAAAAAAAAAAGAAGCATTTTAATGTACAAAATTTTTATATTTATGATATTAATATATCTAAAGAAAGATTCACAAACATAAATATTAGTCACAAAAATAAAAATACGAATAAAGATATTTTTATATGATAAGACATATAAAAATAATAAAATAATTTTTTTACACTCAATTATATTTATTTATAAGATAAGTAAAATATAATAATTATTTTTTTCTATATTATTCTTTTAAGTATTTTTTATTTTTATTTTTATTTACAACTTAATATAGATTGTGATTAAAAAATATATTAATGACTTTATTGACAAGGAAATGTATATTTACTATAAGCTTATTTGTACAGGACATGAGTAGGAGTGGATCTATGGTTTGTCCCCACTTTAAATTGTGTTTTTCAATTTCATTTTTGAAATTTACCCCCTAAGAATTTATATTGCACCCCTAAAATTTTAAATTGCTCCCATATATATACATATATATTTCACATACTCTCTTTTGTTGCCATAAATTTGTTCCTCCTTTAAATCTTATTAATTAGTAAGTTGATAACAATTACAAAAGTTAAATTTTAAATTGAATTTGTAGATTTATTATTACAAGTTCACACTTTTTTTAAAAAAAATATTATTAAATTTTATTTATAAGTAAAAGATAAATAAAATATACACAGTTAAAAATTATAAACCTAAAAGAAGTCAGAAAAAAAAAATAATCCCTCATAAAATTAAAATAAATATATATAAAAAAAACTTCAACCATGCATTTTGTAAACATTATTTTTTAAACTTAATGATTTATATTTCATAATTTTGTCATATAAAATATAATATACTGTTAACATAACAAATTTTGTTAAGTGACATGAAATGCTGACTATATTAATTTAATGATGTAAAGAATAAATATATTGTCAAATATTATGAATAATCTACCTTAAATGTAAGTTAAATTACTGTTATTTATTGATTTATTCTTTCTTTGAGACTGATGTTTTTTCAGACTCCAAATAAAACAAACGCTTTTCATCTTACTAAATTTCAAATTAAGTTCTCAAAACCCTACTAATCCTAATTCAAAATTTCCTATTTTTTTTAATGTTTTTCAATTAAAAATCTTCTTCAGCTCTGGCAAAGGAGGAGTACTAAAATGATCAATCAAGATTGTGCACGAATTCGCAGATGATATCATCGGACCAAGAATTGAACAAAAACACCACCAAGAAAGACAGGATTTACCGTCACGATTCAATGTAAATGTTTTTGTTTACGTTTGGTTGGATGACGCAGAGAGAGATTGTTTAGAGTACCGCCCCGCATCAACAATAACAATGTTATGAACATATTTGCGTAAGTTCCATGATGATGAGAATAATGGACAGAGAAAGTGAAACAACAATAATTTCTTTACATCTACAATGCCATAATCTTATACATAACCCTGCCTTCAGTATAAAGATGTCCCTACACTATTGAAGACGGTCACATGCAGAACATAGTGAACAAAATAGTTTATGATGTGACCACAAGTGCAAAAGTTTTTACAATATATCTATAGTAAATAGCTAATCCGATGTTTAGTGATGATCATGGTGGAGTACTCACAAAATGCATATGGTAAACAACTGAGAGATGCTTGTCTTCTGAAGTCATTCTCCAGACCAAATATGGTAAATAGTAACTGTCATATTTCATTATTGTCCAGATCATGCACCTTGAATATGTGTCTTGTTGAACTTCTGATGTCCTAACTTAATCTGCAAATTTCAACCATAACTTGCACTAAAATGTTTCTGATAAACAAGACACTGAAAAATCAAAAGTCCATCCCATGTGAAGGAGGCTGTTCATGTGCACCATTCTGTACATTATGAGGTGTGGAAGAAGAATTACTGGAATCTGAAGAATTCACAGCTGATGAGAGTACCCCAGATTGCCCTCCTTGAACATTATTATACCTCTTGAAACTATCATCAATTACGACAAAGAAAGGAACAATATTCAACAAACCCATAAAAAGAAACCTAGCTATTGCTATCCCATCCACAGCTTAGTGTCACGGAGTTAGGCGTTCATCGTGCTAACCTGCACGGTACTTAGTCACCTTGACATTAGGCAGTGACAGCAAAAGAACTACCAAAAAACCCTAGACGGATAATTGAGATAAAAGAAAGGAAAATTTTGAGTTTGGGGGATTTGCTCAAATAAAAGTAGCAAGGAGGTGTGAGGGTCTTGCTGTTAGCGTGGGGGATAAGACTTCCCACAACAGGTTGGGTGGGGGACTTTCCTGGTCTGAACTGTCAATAGTCAATAGTAATAGTGGATTATGCACACAATCAGTGTTTGATTTGAGGGAAACAAGTAACTTTTCTATTAATACTCTTTCAAGTTACACAACATAGACGTCATTCTTTGCAGTCAATTTTATAAGCACGTCAGTTTCCATGGCTTTATGTTGTTGAGATTTCTCTTACTTCAAATGCCACCTTTCATACTAACTTTCTAAAATTGGAAATTCATGGACTTTATATTGAGTGTGATGGCAGGGAAAGAGGTGTCAGATTTTGAGGTGCTGCTTTATCCTTGAATGAACAGTTTGTGTGGGTGTGCTGGATTATGTGCAAGTGTTAGAAAAGCCTCAACTGGTTAAGCACATTTCATGACCTTCTATGAAAGCCTTCAGAAATTTTGCCTAAAAAAATTTGGAGTGGTCCCCCTATGCCCAGCTGGGCTAAGCTAATGGACATTCCTCTGGCAAATATGTCAGCCCTCCCAAATAAAGGATCACCAAAAGCAAGAAAGACAGTAAAAAAAATATCACTAACTTCATTAGTCCGGCAATTTATATGGAAGCAGCACTGCAGGAAATGGTTTAAACCCTTGAGTATTGTTCCCAGTTTCCACATCATGGTTCCAATTCACCATTCCAAAAGTTAGAATTCCCTCAAAATTAATCAGTCTACAATATGTCAAGAATGTTCCATTTTGGTATCATAGCCATGTTGTACAATAGATCAACTCAGTAATCATTATACTAAATTCCTCTATTGAATAATGAAAAAAAAAAAAGTTCAAAATGTGATAAATTACTACAACACCACACATGGAAGGCATAAGAGGCAGCAAAATAAAATAAAAAAATCACAAACCTCATAATTGTCCAGCAAATGATGGAAGCTTCATTGCAGGAAACATTTCAAACCCTTGAATAATTTTCCCAGTTTCCTCATGCTGGCTCCAATTCATCACTCCAAAAATTAGATTCCCTCAAAATTAATCACTATAAAGTATGTCAAGAATGTTCTTTTTTGGTATCATAGCCATGTTGTACAATAGACCAACTCAGTAACACTATACTAAATTCCTCTTTTCAATAAAAAGAGAAATAAGAAAAATGAATCTGGTCAAAAAAATGAGAAAATTACTACATCACCACTCCTATGTGGGTTTTATATGAATATACCAATTACATTAGCCACATTAATTATTTTAATTTATATAATAATGATTTTCTTCCGTACAGAAAATACTACTCATGTATCAATGGAAGACAGATAGAAATGGGTGATCACATCAAAGTTTAGCACGTGCATGCATACACGTAAAATAGATGTATACATACAACACAAGAACAAAGTAGTAAACCACTCAGTAATTGGAAAGTGGTCCTCTATCTCTTCAAGAATCCAGGGAGAGGAATCCTGAGTAGGAACCATTTTGTTTTTCACTTATTGAACAACAATAATAGCAAATATTGACATCCAATGCATGCATGAGCAGGCATGTTAATACACGTAAAACAAACGTACACATACAACAACACAAGAGCATGGTAGTAGCCCACTCATACTTGGAAAGTGAATAAGTAGAAATCATTTGCAACATTTATTGAGCACTATTAATGGCAAATATTGACATCCAATGAGTAAAACTATTCTCTTTTGATAAATTATTTATTTTTTTAATTACAACAGAACTAATTCACAGCACAATCTTTACATGTGTGCATTAACAACTGCTAAAAGCACACTTGAAAATAATTGTGACTAAAATTCTTAACCATAAAACCAAAGACCATGAGAAAAGTTATAGAAACAAGATGCTAATAGGGTTTTCATTAATTTTATGCTTTCGACTTTGGTTTAGAAAAATACAGCTCATCCATGCAATAAACAAATATAGTTTTCATTAGGCTTGATCTCATTGTGTGCAAACCAGTAACAGAATGCAAAAGAAAAAAAATAAAGATTTTTTTTCATCTTAAGTTTGGTATTTAAAACAACATGTAATAAGACTAATGGAAGTAAGATGAAAAGATTGTTAATTGATAAGAACACATCCACTCATAACACATTGTAACTACAAAATTGTTTAAGTTTAGATTGAGTAACAAGGGCAACATATCTAGCAACCCAGATAAATTCAAAGAAAAACTAAAAACAACATATGTTACATGGAGCTTCCTACTTTAGTTGCATCTAATACCACAATGGAATTCGCTAATATGAAGCTCTATTTCATTAAGCTGGAGTCTTCACACTTAAAATTGAACAAAATCAAAAGTCATGAAACACAGAGGCCTTTTCTTTTGAAATCAAAAGACAATTACATGGCAATTGAGATGCATATTGTTAGAAAATAACAGAACAATTACTATGCTAAGCATAATAAAAGCAGCCACTAATAATTTCAAGTAAATAACTTTTTTTCTTATCCTAAAAATAAAAAGGAAGGTTCAAATCTGTTCTTCCCTTCCCATGAATCAAGAAACGACAGTAAGAATTGGCCTTTCACAAATATAGCAACAGAACAACTGCAATTCCCTAAAAATATCCAAATCATTGGCATTAGTTCCCATGGCAAGAAAAGCTTATAAACATGGTATTCATATGAGATTGACAGCATCTTGATTCTTAAAGTCCAAATATAGAATTAGTTTCATGCACTCAATTACACAAAGCTATTATATCATATGCCTTGTGTTTGCATTGGACAGAAGCACACCTGCTTGGGTTTATCTCTCAATATCAGTATAATTTCACTTGTGGGTGACAAAACCACAAAAAAAAAAAAAAACAGAGATGAATCTAACATAAAATGAAGAGAAGCTAAAAAGAGTTTAATGCATGCTGTGTAAAGCTAATAAAATCTGGTAAATTTCGAAACATTATCAACTTTTTGTCTCCGGTAAAAATCTTCCTCACCGTCATCATCATGGGCCATCGTAAAATCTTGATCGGCCGGCCGGAGGTGGAGTAGGGTGGTGGCGGCAGCAACCCCAAGTTTTTTTGTTGCCCACAAACAGGACATTAGGAAGCTTTGTATTATAGGGAGGAGGCACTGTTGGAGACAGACAGACAGACAGACCGACCGACCGAGACACAAACCCTAAACAAGCTTCTAGGTTTCGGTGTTGGGCCTTGTAAAGGGGTATTCTTGTAAATAAATTTTATTCATAAAATTATATATTTAAGATTCAAATGAAAGGTTGAATAAATTTTCAAAAATTATTTAGACAAATTAACATCGTATTATTTTAAATATTTATTTAGTTTATTTTCCTTCCACTCTCTTTTTCCTTGGAATTTAATTTCATTTTCCCTTTGTTTTCTTTCTTTTCCCTTCTTAAAACTAATCCACTTTTAGATTAAAAAGATTTTAATTTTGACCAAAAATAAATCATTTTGTATAAGAATGTTATGTCAAAAAAAAAAAAAAGAACCCTATTTGTTTCTTATAGGCCATTTAACTTTTTAGTGATATCATTGAAATGAATATAATTGTGTAAAACAAAAAAAAAATAAAAATCTTACATATTTTTTATCTACACCATTCATTTGTTCATAATAAATGGTTAAGATTACATCAAGTAATCAAGTATTCTTTTATGTTAGGTAGTTAACTTGAGGTGATCTAAATTCACAATTTTTCTTGGCTTTTGGAATTAAGAAAAATTAGAGATATATTTTTCTTGTGTTTAAATTTGTTTTATATATGTGATTTATATTATCCAATAAATTAAATGTTTAGATGAATTAATTTTTTAATAATGTGAACCTATCAATGAAAAAGGCTTGATGATCAAACATTTTCAAATTCTAATCGGACTTTTTTCATGAAGCAATCCCCATCTTGACATGGTCATATATAACATGTTGATCATAACAATATGTATAAAAATTTTCTATTACATACGGTAAATAAGACGTATACAATATGTGTAATATACGTAGTTAATGGTTTTTTTTTATGCGATTCTTTCTTTGGTTTTTGTTTTTTTTGTTTTTTTTTTTTTTTTGACAATGTTGCTTTTCAATGTTGGCAGCAGCACTCCGAGGAAACCTCATATCACGAACTCCATTCTTTTTCCCCTTGACCATGCTCCCACTCTATAAACTGTACGCAAATGGTGCAGCTGCAAACTTTTGGGGAATGTTATACTGTGCACAAGAGGGGCGTAGTTTGGCACAATGGCTGACAACTTTTGATTTGCTTCCTCGTTCTGCTGTAATTGTGCTAGCCATGAACTGCAAATATCAAAATTATAGAAATTCTTCAATGATTTCTTCAATGAAACAAAAAAAAAAAAAAACAAAAACAATTATCAAAATGATAGAAATTGTTCAATGACTTCTTACACAAACAGGAGATTGTGTTACGTTCTAGACATCCCCTCCTGTTTGTTCTTTGACATGTTGACTTGATTCCATGAAATCTGTACAAGCAGCAAAGCCATAGACACATATAGTTATGGTGAACGAAAAGTATTAACAAACGATACGTAAAACATATATCTTGGATTTCAAGAAGTAATGCAGATGTGTAAAATAGGCCATTCTAACCCATTTCAGATTTAATTACTCGTCTATCAAAGGCATGCAAATTCGGAATCGTTTCTCAATTAGAACACGGCATACCCAGTTACCAGACAAAGGATTAGATTACTGTGCTCACGAGTCATTTAGTTACTATTACTTTTGAATCACAGGATCAGCCTTTTCAGGTCAATAGAATTTATTTATATGTCATAAACTCAATGACTTTCAATTTAGTGGCAAATTCTGATATAACAGCAATAGAGATTTACAGAAGAGAAAGAATATACCAAGTCGTAGTGATAAAATCTGGTAAATCGCCGATCTGATATGAAAATTTGTCTAAGTTCTTCGTCACGATCATCCTTGGTATTTCCCCCCCCCCTCATCCTTCTCACCAAGGATTTCTGTAACTATGTACACATATGGATTAAAGGTGTGTGGGAGACAATGAGAACTACAGAGCTATTTATAGGACAACATATGGCTCCTATAAAAACATTATATAAGGCATGTATTTATAAAAGAGATAACTATGACACCTAAGTTAGATTCTAAAATAGGTGAGGTTTAGAAGTGTCATCCTAAGAATAATAAAAAAACAAAAAAACAAAAAGATGTGTACATATTTCTATGGAAAATTGTTAGGTAGAGAATAAGGGCATCAGTACTTAATTTTGTTGATTTTCTTGGTTTAAAAATTGTAAGAAGATTGGTATCACACTTAATTTCGTAGATAAAGTTATTTTGTTTTCCACGGGAGTTAGCTATACAAAATTAAATAAGGTGTATTTAAGTCTTCAGTTATATTTATGTATATACAGACGTTTTTGTTCTGTCAGAAGAAGACAAAACATAATAAATTAAAAAGTTAGCAGAGAGTTAAGAAACAACGTTAATAAGTCGAACAAGACAATAATAATAATAATAATAATAATAGTATTATGATTATTTGTTATTTTAGTGCTCTCTGGGTTTGATTAGACCAACATGATAATCCATACATATATAAAATTATTATTGATGGTTACGACTTGCTATTCAAACAATTCTAATTGGGTTTTATTCGGATGCAATTTTTCTTGGTTTATATGGGAAGGGAATGTGGCAAACAGCCAGCAAAAGCTTGAAGGCATGCATGCCGCTAATCTCGTGCTTTTCGCTGTCATGACTTTTTCGAAGTACAAGTTGGCCTTTGGTCTTCTAACCTAAGCATCGTCCCCTATTTTCAGTCCGCTCATAGGTGTACGCATGGTTCCTCAATATGCTTTAACGAAGGAAAGCACAAAAGTGGAGGCGTGGATTGTGAAGATTTCCCAAAACCACAGATTTAATTAAACCAAAATAAAGTAATTATAATTAGAGATTTTTTTTTTAATTTAATTGAATAATTTTATTTTAAAAAAAAAAAAAACTAAAATTGGTTTAGGGATCTAATAGAACAAAACTCTAAAAAATTGAAAACCTATTACAAGAACAAAAGCAGAAACAGATAGCGTCTTAAGAGTTGTGTAAGTACGTGAACATCATTCCTCGTTAAGATCGACATTGTGAATGGAAGTGGAAGCGTGGATATTTCTTTTTGTTGGCTTCTACAGTAAAGAGTGGGGAAAATCTTATACTTTGTTGCCTTAGAGTTGCACCTCAAATTTATACCTAATAGAATTTTGGTACGTCGCTTATGAATGTACAATGATTGTTGATTTTTTTAAATGGGTTGACCTAGAAATAGGATAGTGTTATAAAGAGATTATTAAGTCTATTCGGAATATTAATAAAAACTTAGAGTCGAGAGTTATAGCATTATTAAGACAGATAATTGAGTTACATAATTAAAAACTAAAATTGCATTAATGAAGAAGGACATTCAATTGTTAGGCAAGGAATAACTAAATTAAGATTTAATTACGTTAAACTACAAATGAAAAACAAAAAATTAGTACAAAAGATTGTAAATTTAAAAAATTACAAAAGATGTAGAGTGTGTGTTATACTATGTAGTTTTATTATTATTATTATTATTATTGTCTTTTATTTATTAAAAGTTAGTGATAATGAAAAAATTATATATATGTTGTACTTTAAGAGATGTGTAAGCTTCTTTTGGAACAACAATTTTTTTTTTTGTAAGTTGACAGTATATTTAGTGAAAGCGAGAACAAACCATACATAATTACGGTTTGTAGAATAAAATAGAATATTTCAAATAACAAAATTGATTTTTAATGCAATTTGTTATGATTTCTTATTAAGAAAATAATATGAATGATTATAACTTGATATTGTTGATATAATGTATAAAAATACATAAATATGTTCTATGTCATCAAAGACAACATAATAATTCATATATTAATTACAATAGTAAATGGTTTATAAAAAAAGAAATTTGTTTTTTCTAATATGCATTTATTATATAATTAACAAACTTAAAATTGAATTAAAAGATGAAAAATCATGTGTGTTATCTTAATAGTCAGTGAAGAGTTTACAAAATAAGTTGTCCAAAAAATCAAAAAAACAAAACTCCTAAAAAAATAATATTTTTTATTATGATTGAAGATTGTTGTCAATAACTTTTTTAATGAAATTTTTTGGAGATTTTTTTGGCCTTTACTCAGTACTCATGTATTGCATAAATGTTATATCTTTAGTAGTTTTATTTTCATATATGACTACTTGTTGAATAAAAAATAGAAGACTATAATCTTAAACCTCATATTGGAATACAACTTTACTCTGAGGTACAAATTTCTTCTTTTTATTACATCATTAACTCTAAATTCCTTTTTACCTTGTCTTTTTTTCTTTCTTTCTTTCAACTTGCTTATTATATGTCACAAATAGTGGATTAGCTTCTACAGAAGTATTAGTTCTTCTTATTCTCCCTTTAGTTGTTATAAGAGATTAGTCACATTGAGTTGGTGAGACTAAAGAGGTTATCTGGGAATTAGTACTTTTCCTCAGTCTTATTCACTTTTTGGCCTACAATAATATAATAAAAAATATTAATTATTATTTTTCATAAATTAATTTATTAAAAAAAAAAGTCATGTGTTCCATTTATTAATCGCATTTGATTTGCATTTATATCATATATCTCATTTGTTGGTACTTGCTAACCTACATTGGTTAGCTATTATAACATGTATTTATTAACCTACATTGATAGCTTTCTTTAATCTCTTTCTCTTTTTTGGCTATATCTATAAATAAAAATGGGAGAAAATATTGCAAGATATCCTATTTTAATCGAAATTGAAAATATTTAATCTAATATTACAAATTATAAGGTTGATTACTTACATGTTTACAAGCTGATATATCTAACATTTTAAGATGAGTTCTTAAACATTCTTTTTTATTGTGATGAAACTTTATACATAGTTTACATTGCATTTTCACTTTAACCCTTGACATATTTCCATGCCTTTAGATGTTGATAGTGAACATATGAAAATTAAAAAGAGGTATAAAGTGTATGAGCCAACATGTGATTACAAAATTTTAGAGTTCAATATCAAAATGAGGTTTAAAGGCCTTAAAAAATTTAATGTATAAAGAGATATGCAATCTTTAATAATTATGCAATTACCTAACTTTAAACTAATGATGCTAAAATTTAGGTCAAATGTGTTGTAGATTTTGCATAAAGAATTTCCAATTTTTTTTACTAGTCTTTAAGGCACATGGTCTCTTAGTTCAA
Organism: Kandelia obovata; assembly: GCA_021464305.1. Taxonomy (NCBI): domain Eukaryota; kingdom Viridiplantae; phylum Streptophyta; class Magnoliopsida; order Malpighiales; family Rhizophoraceae; genus Kandelia; species Kandelia obovata. The sequence goes on from CM038488.1 coordinate 5,218,624, forward strand.
TATATGCTTTATAGTGACTTGTTCTCTTGTGCCTTATTATCGTCTTTTTCTTTCTTACATTTATATGCTTTTCGTCATCTATCAACAAATTATCATCATTGATGGTACTCTCTCGTACAAAAATAAAGTCAAGATAAACTTCATCTAAGTTGCTTACTTTTATCACTTTACCTTTGATGTTGCCATCATACTACTAATCATGTTAAGGTATGTCATTTGGTTATGTAATAAGTATATGTCATAAACTCTCAATCATATTATTTCCTTCTACTTATTATAATGGTTCAACACAATCAATGACAACATGCTTATAAGATTGCATGACTATTTCATTTATCTGTTTATCTTTTGCATTATGTTCACAATCTTTATTTTATATCTCTTAACTCAACTTTATCTATATAACCTTTCTCACACGCTTACACCTCATACTTAATCATAAAATTCTATTTTAACTTCATCATCAAAATATAATGATCTAGTGTCGTCAACTGCTTATGCCTTATATATCTTATGTAAAACATAAATTTACATATTGCACTCTTTTAAACTACGCATTTTTGTCAATATCATCATCAATGACATATATGAAGTTTTGCTTAATAGCTTTAGATTTTTAATTTTTGTATAGAAACTTGTATATGTAATCAATAATGTGTTAGTATCCATGCTTCTTTACTACAACTTTTATGTTTAGCATGAATTGGTATTATATATTAATGACTTCAAGCACTTCACATTTTTCACTAACATATTGCATTTTATGTTTGAGTTTTATAATCCCACTATGATAAATTATCACATTAATTAACATTTTGTAATGATAAATAGTAACTTTAGTCTGTAACTCAATAATAATTATTTATACATAATTATATATTAGGTAAGATTATAAAATGTAAAACCATAATTTTAATTTACAGAATATTTAATTAATATATTATCAAAAATATTAAAATATCTAAAAATTTTATACAAATTAATTCAAGAATTTCTTCTTAATAATTAAATTTACAAAAATACTCTAATTTGACATATTTTAATTTTAACACTAAAGCTCAAATTGTGTCCAATAAATAATTTCACATTTGATTATTAAAATAACAGTAAACCCCAATTTCACTTACAAACTTCATTGTTAGTTATTAAATTAACACAAATAATTCTAATCTGACAAATTTTTATTTTAACTTTATATCTTGCAATGTTTATTGTATAAAATGTTCTATATGATTATTAGGTTAAAAAAAAGTCTTAATTTGACTTTAGTTAATTTTACTCTTACAACCTTAAAAGACTCAAAAATTAATAATTTAACAAAAAAATCATGATAAGAAGGTATCAAAAACTAAAGTAAGGGATCATGTCCTTTCAAATCCTTTTTTGTAAGGGAGGATCATACCTTTTATTATATAATTTCATCTCTGTCGCTTTCAGCCAACCAAATAAATGCAATTCTTGCAATATTTTTTTCTCTCTCTCTCCTTAATAAATTTTCAATTTTTTAGGATTCGGGTCGGTTAGCTCTCTGGATCAATTTTATTTTTTTATTTTATTTAATTAAATTTAAAAAATTAATTTAACTAAATTTGTGGTTTGAACTGAACTAAGGCCAAATGGCCCACTGACTAATTGGGCCATGACATAGAATCAGATGAATTTTGTCAATAAGACGTGACTGTGTGTTAGATTTATTAAAAAGATTATAGAATAAATTGTTATTTTTTAAAAATTTGTGAGATGATATAAAGGTATTAATTTTTTTAAAATATTAAAACAACAACAAAAAAAAAAAAAAAAAAAAAGACAGAGCCGTTTGTCGCCAGTACATGCATAAACAAAGACAGGGACCTGATAAAGAGGAGAAAAGCCTAAAGGCAAGGACAAGAAAAAGCAAAGGTGAGGAGTCACAAAATCAAGAAAAGTAGGGAAATGTTGGGGGGGGGGGGAGGGGGGGTTTTGGTGGAATCTTTCTTTCTTCTTTCTCTGTGCATGCGATCCCACAATTGCCACCTATCAATCCCCCTGTACTCCTTTTCATGCCCTCTTTACCCTTTATTTCCTCTCCTTTGTCTGCACTTTTTCTCCAATCTCAATCTCTCTCTCTCTCTCTCTCTCTCTCTCTCTGTGTGTCCATCTTTGTCATACACAGACAGACATACACATACACATACGCGAACACAAAGCACACAGACACAAGCGCAAGACAAAGTTTAGATTTTGCTGCCTGGCTGTCAAAACTTGATGAGTATCTGTCTGTCAAATGGTTTGTCAAGTGGGGAAAGTTCCCCCCTCTCTCTATCTTCTCTCTCTCTTTTCGAGAATTCCATTCACTTCTTCACTAGACTAGTTCAATCTACTGAAGGTCGGTTAAATTTTTTATGGTGGTTTTAGGATGACAAAGGAAGTGAAGTTCATCCACTGGTAGATGAGACCACGGAGACTGCCGGACTAAAGTGTGGCAACTATATGGATGTACAGAAACATTCAGTGGAATTTGAAATACAATTCTGGCCAGTTGAACACCCAATGGAGCCACAGGATGAAGATCGCCCTGTGAAGTGCCCCATTCCTACCTCCTCTGTCATCAAGGTAACAATCTCTTGTTGTTGTCTTCTTAGATATATATATATATATATATATATATATATATATATATATTATAGACTCTGCCTGCTTCTGGAGGACCACTACTCTGTAGCCGTTATTAGTATATGCCTCAGGGCCCAAGAATTTCCTCTGCTACTTTATTACAATGCCATTCTAACAGTTCTGGATTGCACACTAGAGATACATATATATATATATATATAGCTACTGTTCATTGATGTACGCTAATGAACATGACCATCAAAAGAACAACACCCTACCAGTGATCTGTGATTCAGTAGAAGAAAAATTGTCTCAAGGATTAATGGTCTACAGTTCAAGACACGTTTGAAAGTCATTGATAAAGATAAAACACCACTCCCTTCTGGAAATTTTGCTTACAGCAACAACTCTTGAATGAGTAACAAAATTGTTTCTGATAGATTAAAATATGAAGCCAAATCAGTGCCCTTTGTACCAGAAAGGGCTGCCTCTGGATTTCTTAGTGGATCTCACAGATCTAAGTACTTACTCTGCGTTCATTTTGCCAAACAAAAAAACAAAAACAGAGAGACAAAAGAGAGAGGGAGAGAGAGCTAACCTTAGGCTGTAATTATACTCATGCCTTAACCTCCACAGCAGAAACCAACTTTTTCTATAAAGCCAAAAACCATAGATCAATATTCAGGAAACAATGGCGAGACCTCTGGCTTATGAGCAGGTAAAAGTTAGTAACGCACCAACTATATGCTGTATAAATCAACCTAATCTTGTAAAGAATGTTAAAAAATGAGTCTGACCATGATATTTTCTAGCAAGTGAAAAGTTGTGTGTCTGACATCTCTTTTGATGGCTGAATGCAATTTTTCAATGTTGATAACTCCTTGGGTTTCTCTTCTTCCCTGTGTTGCATCATCTGAGTAATCATCTGCATTCTTGACAAATTTTTCCAGTTTTGATCAGCTATCATTCATCCTGACATTGTGAAGTCAGCTAAAATGGAAAGTCTGGGACAGGGAAAGATAGGAACTTCTACTTGGAGGAATTTAATCTATAATTGAATTAATGTAAGATAACTTTGTTTCCTGGGATGTCTCTTGTGAAAAACAGCTGTTATGTGCTGTTCTTTCACACGGCCCAATAACATGTAAAACAAACAGGCCTATGGACTGGTATAGTGTGCATGGAGAAGAAGACAAGCAGTAACAATGGCAGGCTTATTTCTTTTTGGACAGTCCTTTAAATGGCAGATTACAAATTTACAGCCATACCTATGACAGATTATGCAGAATGAGGACTTAATGCCAAAATTTGGTGGTATGATCACAATACAGGATATTAAACCTATCCAGCAACTTTGATAATTTCTGAAATTATAGAATAACCGAAAGTAATAGATGATTGTGCATATAACTTGTTTAACCAAGTCCAAACCATTAAATAAACTGCAATTGCAGGAGAGGAGAGTGCAGGAAGAAAAGATTGCCGAAAGCTTGAGGAAAAGGGCAGAGGTACCATTAGAGGTGAACAAAGAAGGCATTGTTGTTTTGGCTGCAGAGCCTCCAGTTCGAGCAGTCCGTAAAAGGCACCACACCCTTACACAAGGAGACCATGTAAGAACATCCTCGGCAAGAATGCCTTCCCTTCCCACTCAGAGTATTACCATCTCCCAGATGCTGCAACAGGTGGACAAGTTTGACTGTTAGTAGCAAGGCGCCAACATGTTAAAAGCTGCATTCCTCTATTCTCATCCATCTTTAGGCCTCGTTGTGAAGCAAATTGATGAGAAGACCTTGCTGATTAAGTGCTTTAGTTTCAATAGCAAACGAACAAAGTCTTAGAAATGTCAAGGACCTTTTTGTACTTTGTAATGTAATTGGATTTTGTAAGATAAACATCATGTATAATACCATCCAAGCCATGTTCTAGGAGCTCGCTTCACCGTCTATGTTCAACCCCATGAATTGGTTTTACTGGCAAATACGGGCATGCTCAGCATGTTATAGACTAACGTTTGAAGTTTATGGTCAGATTGCAAAAAGGTTATTCTTATCATCCAATGTTATCTCAAGCTCTTCTTCGTATCATCCGTTTGTAGCCTCTCAGATAACAGTTTGATTATGTTATGTATGGCTTCATGAATCTGTCATTGGAGTTAGATTCCTAGAGAATATATAGGAAATTATTACGTAGAAACACGATTTTCTTGAATATATATATATAAAAAAAAATATTCTAGATACAAAATATTTTAGACTATATAGATAATTTTTTATATAATATGATTTTTTATAAATTTATATTATTTATTATATATTTTTTACTTATTGTATAAAATATTATTTATGCAATATAAAATATATTTTTTATATAACATAAAAAAATTCATTTATTTTTATGAGATTGGGGCAGTAAAGAATTTTCCATATGGATCTGTCTCCTCTTGGAATTAGGCTTTTGTTCCGCATATGTCGGAAAGTTGCAAAAGATAGTGATGCCATTATCTCTAAATGAACCCATTAATATAATAATTATTCCACCCAAAAGATTGTTCCCTTGTTTTTTTCCCCTTTTTTTATTTTTTCATTTGAATTTATGTCCTCGGAATAGAATTATCTTTATCATCATAGTGATGGGCTTCTCGTTTGTTTTTAATTTTTTTTTCTCCCTTCTTTCCAACAAGTTTTTGCAGTGAGCCCCTTGCTTTTAGCAGAAAATGATTCTGAGCGGTAGAGAGTTTCTTTAGGCCAATTAAAGTTTGAAGGCACTTTCAATCCACCACAGAAAGAGAGGAAAATGCTTGATTGCAAGTTTGCAAACAAGCTGTCTCATAATTTGACAATCACCCTTTTGTAAAGAGAATCAAAAGGCAAAAACTTCGCCAATCATTGCTTAGACGCTATGCAGCTCAATCAAGCAACACACGCCTTATAAGAGAATATTATTAGGTCATATAAACAAAAATACTATTTACCCTAATAAATACTATTTTTGAAGATAAAATAATGACCGTATAAATAATATCAGAACTCTCAACTTGACAAGAAATGTGAAAAATTCTTGATTTTACTGGATCTGTGTATACCCGAACATCGAAAACAATATCAATAAATTCAGTGTAAGGCCATATAAGCAGTAATACTTCACATTTTAGCGATTACCTGTAACAAAATACTCAATTCTTAATTTTAAAATTTTTGTTAGTTTCTTCAAATAGACAAGTAGATCTCAGATTTTTTTTTCCCATATACCAAAAACAAAAAGAAATACACTTTGAACTTACACACTCAACCTAAAAATGAATCTAATTTGTTTTTAAAGTGGAAAACTTTTGGCTCCTGTGCCATGATTAAACGTTTATCACTATCATCCTGTTTTCATTAACAGTACAATGAGTTTTGGGAAGTACTGCATAATTCGAATGGAGATAGTGGTGGAGGAGGACGAGGAGGGAGAGCGAAGATGGTTAGATAAAAATAAGATGATTGGAGTTCTAGGGAGAGTGAGAGAAGGTGATGCTTAGTGGGTGAAGGTGGTAGAGGAGGAGGGAGCGTGGAGACTGATGAGGTAAGGTTAAGATGATTGGGCTTCCAGAGAAAATCAGAGGGTGATGGGTGGGAATAAAAGTCTCTTGCAATGCCCCAGAGGTCATAAATATGCTCATACTTGAACCCAATTGCCTACTTTTCCTTTTTCGAAAAAATAACTTTAAGGAACGAGAAAATGGGCGCAAGCTCCTGGTGCCAGGCATCAAAGCGATACCATTGCAAAGCTATTAACCCAATGACACTGGCAACTCATACTTGACTATACAGTGATAGACGAAAGATAAATGGTATGGCTGTCAAAAGCTTGATTCCTGTGTAGCTTGGACTAAAATTAGTGTTTTGCAACATACATTCACTCAACAGCAACGCACAACAATCATGCTGCTATATATAATGTAATGTTTATACAGCTAGAAATGGCCATGAGAAAATGTTTTACCTTTGAAAAATTTGGCAACAATAGAACGGCTTAATCCATTTTCATTCCACAAGTGAGATACACAGTGCAACAGCCATGCCCATGACCAACGAGGTTATTTGGGCAGCTGCACTTCTCAATGTTGATTTGCTGTTGTTCATCTCTGCAAGAACTCCAGCAACTGCAATGTAAATAAATCCACCAGCTGTGAATCCCTGCAAAAGAAATGGCAATTTCAACTTAACCTTAAACCATTGCTTGAACAGGAAGTCCACAAACAAATTTCGTTACTGGAATCCTACCTCGATCAAAGATGACTGTCCAGGATCTTGTCCCCAGAGCAAAGCCTAAAGAAGAAGTTGTATTTTGAGTTTTCTTGTCTCCAATGGCTAAGTCTAAAAGGATAATATTGACTGCTCATTGTGAAGAGCACTCACCAATGCAGTTCCAAGTAATGCCACCAATGCTGAGAGGAAGTTGAGAAAAAGGGCTTTAGAAACACTGAAACCAGATCTCACCAGAATACCGAAATCTCCTACCTGTAAAGAACATAAGCTTTCAGGAATAAGCATATGACCTCTGAAACTATTATAGAAGCCAAAAGAATGGACAAAAATGGAACATCACAAAAACTTATGGCAGTGTCATTATTCCCCATTTAGAAAATTAATAACCTTAAACATGTACCTACATATGCCACAACTCTATATACAACTTATTTGTTGTATGTAATTTGAACTAAGAATGAACAAAAGTGGGGAAGAAGGATTAAAAATCACATGGGCATAAATTATTAAACATTCTTCCCCACCTGTTCACACAATTAATAAACATGGATATAGGTGATGCAGTGACCCAGAGTCCTTATGGTTATGTGCTCACAAATTCCCTTGGAATCTCTCCCTCTCTACTGCACACACGAATGCATCTATACAGAACTTATTCCACAATAAAGGTCAGTAGTTAGAAACAAAATTGCAATGTCCAAACAGAACTAGGGGTACAGTTAGCTTCACATGATCAACTGACAGATTCTAATAGCAACAAATACAAGAAATACTACATCAAAGTTGCTTCCCAATGCTTGAAAGATGGAAAAAAAAAATCTTGGGTTATGAATGATGTCAAATTGTAAGATAGCGATCTCTAAGAGCATCACAATCAATTAATAGATGGGAGAACTTGAACCTCTTGAGGAAGTTCATGTGCAAGTAAAAAGAGAGTTCTAGACCATCCACCAACAGATCCATACAGCAGAAATGCACTTCCCAAAGCCATTCCATCAGTAAAATTGTGCTGCATCATTGACAGGCGTCATTACTTCTCTGCTTTCAGTTAAACAATCTTATTTAAGTCACATAATTTAGAAAGTTGAAAAGGAACACATACTTACAACACCATCAGAGAAAAGATTGAGATAACCAAACACGAGGTTTGCTGGTGGCTGCACAGAATCCGTTTTGTCTAAAGATTTAACATCAGCAGAGCCATTTGCAGTGTCTTCAGTTCTACTATCATTTTTGTCTGGGGTGACATTCCTCTGCAAGATACAAGCATATCAAATAAGGTTAAGTGACTTTTGTAATCAGGTGCATACTCTGTTAACAAGTTAAAACAATCCTGCAAATCCATGTTTCTGCACCATGCACTATACACAAAACCAGAATAATGTAGATTTATGTCAGCATTGTGAAACTCTTCTGTTTTGTTTTTCTTCACTATCTATCATTATTACTAGGAAGAAGAATCTTCTTCTAAGCACAACAGCAAACGAAAAAGAATAAGGATGTTCTCTGAATATACCGTCTACATTTGTGCATAGACCAAATTTTTTCTCTAACACATATCCCAATTCTCAACGCCCTATTCTCTCAATTTTTTGGTTCCATGGACCACATCAAAGCTAGAAATCCTGTTAAATATCACAGTGGAAATTTTGACTGACTAAAGTTGTAGAGGCATAACATGATATGCTTGTTCCTCAGCTTACCTTCCGTAGATGGGATTCATGCTGTACTGCAGCATTCCCAATCAAAGGGTCATCAGAAGCTTCATTTGACCCCTTTACTCCAGATCCCTTGACAGATTGTGATTGAATTTCATCATGATCACCAGCATCCTCCAATTTCTTACTGCTATTTTGATGATGGTGGTGATGACCATGACCCCATGCATTAGCTCCAGTAGAGTGGTCTTCAACATACCTGACCAACTTCTCCACAAGAAGGAAGATTACAATGCCAGCTGTGACAAACAATACCAAAATAAGATTACAATGCCAGCTGTGACAAACAATACCAAAATAAGAATTCAAAGTTGTTGAAATCCAATGAACAATACCCCTGATGAAAACAAGAGTAAAGCTACTATCAACAACTAATGGAGCAAGACCATTCTTTGATATCACAGATCAAGTCAGAATCACTAATGGCACATAATCATGCATCCCTGCTTGACATAAGGACTGGTGCATCCCCAAGAAAAACAAGCCACCTATAGAATGGCACTTATGAGAAAAGTTGAAGTGTCATACTTCTTACAACAATGATCAGCGACAAAATGGCCAACGCATTATTATAGAACTAGCCCACACTGCAGTTGGACCAATAAAACCAGTGAGTGGGCAAGCTATCAGGCCAAAAATATTACTTGGACACTTCAGCATTGCATGTTCAACTTGATCAAAGCCTAGCAAAATCAGCCAGATTAATCAAAACTGCCTGACTCAGCAAATTTTGAACTCAGTAGTTCTTTTAATTTACTATAATGGAGACTTTCAAGCACAATATATCCTACCTCTGCTTCAATAGAATTACAAATGAAGCCCCACACTTAAAAACAAATAGGTGAATCAACAAATTTGGAGTTTATCACATTAGAAATATAATCATTTACTGAATCCAATGCAAAAGCAACAGAAAGAAGTTGCAGGAAGCCAGCAACAAAACTCCCATGAAGCCATAAAATAAGTGAATGGGTGAGAGAGAATAGTTACAACAAATAGTAAATGGAAGCAAAATTTTAAGCCTTTGATTCCCTTGTTTGGCTTCCTAAGTTTGGCTTTAGCTGAGACAAAAGGTGAAGTAAAGTGTAATTGGTTGGCTGAGATTCTTGAAGATAAGTGTCTCCATCATGCTCCTATGGCACCTACATAGTTGGATCTGTACTTTTTTCTCTTTTATCACTTCCATTTTACATTTTCTATTGGCACCTTTTTCAGCTTAATCCTATGTACATAAACTCCTGATGTATGTCATTGGTTTTGATGTCTTCTGAGCAGTGCCATAAAATTCGACCTGGGCATGGGGTTGAGTTAGTGGGTCAATCAGTAGGTCACTAGTTGAACTAGTAGTCAATTTATAATATTTATGCATGCCATATGTACCCTCCTCGCTATTCATTTGCCTACTACCAACTTTACCACGATTATAATGTCTCCAATCCCATACTAAACATTTCTTTCAGCTGCATAGTAATAATGATCCCTATCCCATTATTACTGTTAACACAACCCTCATACCAAAGCTTAAATTACGTATTATTTCCCTACACTTTTTCTCAGTTCAACTTGTCTCTTGCAAGCATGCTATGTGTATGCTCCTCCTAGTCATAGCATCTACCACTTCAATCAATTAAGATGTTAGGGTAGAAATATTCCACATCTCAAAATGGATCACACTTGTCCATATAAGTAAGGGTAACCCTTGCATACTTTTTCTCACAACCATTCCAGCAGCATGACACATCCTTTGTGGGGTCCATATAGCACTATTGCTGATTATTTGCTACAACTGAGCACCAATGTAGTATATTGCAAGTAGGGAATACATGACATATCTTGAAAGATTTACATCATGAGGACTTGGCTAGTTTTACATTGGTCACTATCCTACCGCAACCCTCCTTTATTCAGGCTTAGGATCAACAACAATGAACCTAAGTTTTTGTTAGATTCAACACAAGCACAGTTTGGTATTAAATTTTATAATAAAAGTATAAATTAAAAGAAAAAAGAAAGACAAAGAAAACCGTGTTTTGGGTCAATGCTGGGTCATCAAGTCGATCAGTTGAATTGTTGAGTTGACCAGGACAAAGGTTCATTTCAGGTTTTTCAAAAAATTGGCTTGGCCAGAGGTCCAGTTCATCAATCGAACTGTTCAGGCAGGGCCATGTTCAATGAAATTGCTTTAGAGCCTTCTATATTAATTACTGGTAGAAAGAAACTCATACAGGCTTTTGCAATGAAGCATGCATGTGCCTATATGTGTGTCTATGAATAAGACATGGTGCAGTGACAATAGTCATAACAACATTGCAGCATAAAGTATTTGAATACTAACCTAAAACAGATAATCCAACAGAAAGATCTTTCAAAGAATGCGCATGTGAATGCCCAACATGAGCATGATGGGAATGATCTCCATGAGGATCATGTGAGTGGGAGTGTTCACCACCTGCAAAACACCAATGATTTGTTTATTGTCAACTAACAACATAATAGAAACAAAAGTTCTGCTCTTCTTTTCCCTTAGATTCAAAACTCAGACTCCCTTCCCATAGTTTTATTCCCTTTCACCAACATGAATATTTTCAGCAGACATCATAATAGTCTACCCACAGGCACTTACGGAAATTCCAAATTTCTCCAGCTCAGTAATGACAATTCAGTGGTACATGAAAGACACAATCCTAATATGCATTGCCTGCCCCCCATGGGGGAAGGAAAAATGAAGCAGGTTCTTATCAACTAAAATTGATATCAAATGTCAAGAGGAAATAATAGCTCTTCCCACAAAATATTTTATCACCTATTTCTCTTGTATAATTTTAAAGCCCTGAGTTTATCTTGCAAGAATTACATGGCATTTGCATATCATATTTTTTTCCTCTTTAACTCCAGTAGAGTTAATGAATGTTTTTAGTTTTCCCTAAAATGAATATAAGATGTAGCCCAACAAGAACCTGAACATTCCTAGGCATCAGGCATAACAGTCAGTGTATGTGACATTGGAAACACTGAACATACACATACCAAATGCATGTGGCAACTGGTGAAGAAAAGCATCCCCCAGCATAGCACCTGCCTACAGACAGAAAAGTCAATTAGAATTAATGGAATAGTATAAGCTTGCAAAAGTTGAAAATGAATGCAACTGCTCATTTGCACAAACCAAAGTGAAGTTCACAAGAAATGCAATGTGAATGGAATCATACTCCAATACACCCAAGAGGTATACTGAAACATCGTTGAGTCCACTTAATACCAAAAGAATATAAACTCATTACACACATCAACTTTAATTTTCTTAGTGACATTTGCATCATCTTCTGGTCAGTTACTATGACTTAAATTTCTAAAGCCTACTTGGAGCATGATTACCCCAAACCCAATTTGAGGTTTTCAACCTTGACTTATTCCCCCACCATTGTGGTATAACCAATGGATTGGGATCAACAAGGAGAGAGGATGGGAGAGGTTTATTTTTGGAGCGCTTACATGTTGGCACCATCAAGTTACACCCAGGGTAGAGTTAAATAGAATCCCCAAGCATCAACCCAAAAAAAAAAAATAATAATAATAAATAAATAAATAAAAATCAGATATCAAATGTCAAGATGAAAATTAATTTACCAAAGAAAAAATCACTATGGGCTTAGATGCATATTAAGAAAGAGAAATCACACTCACATATGTTTTCATAGTTTGAGGGTTTTTGGAAAGTAACTTCAAACAGTATTAGCAGACAAAGAATATATAATAGCATATGTAAAAACAATAGAATCTGTCTAAGGACCAGAAATGCAACCTCTGAACAAATAAAGGTATCAAGATGCTCAAGTGCTCATTACAATATAACAGTATGAAAAAAAGAAGCAAAGTATAAGTAGCAGCAGCAGCTGTGATAAGAACAGCTGATGCAGAACATCCAGGCAATGGTTATTAATAATATAAATTTGAATACATTCTTTACAAGAAAGGCTCAAGATCTAACCCCAAATAAAGCTAATGAATCCACAATTGCCTTAGATGGCCTTCCTTGTACTGCAATGGACCAAAACAGTTAGCTTTTGTTCACTATATTTTTTTCCTCAAAAAAATGAAAAAAAGCACCTCTTTCAAAAACCATTGCAAGAGACCAGAAATGGTTACAGCTACGCACTATCACTAATTTTAAGACATCATCAATGAAATGATAAAATTGCAATACAATTTTTCATTGCTAATTAAGTTCACTTACTAAATATGACTGGCAAGATAGTCAGGCAGATAAGAGAAGCAAAGCTCACCAAAAGTGAGCAGCCCATTGCATGTAACCAAAGACCTGGGAAAAAGCCAATGTTTTACCTTAACAAATGAAACAATTAACCACAAGCAATTTTCTATTTTACCAGTGAAGCAAATTAGAAGTAAAATGGAACAAGAATAACAAAATATTACACAATCCCAAAATTGTTATAATTTGAGCTACACAAAACAGATATAGGAAAAAAAAAAATTAATTTGATAGCCTATGTCTTCTGCTCCACATGTTTACATGAAAATGAATTCTTGGGACAAAAATTTTTCATGGAAAATATTTCCCAAAGAAATTTGCTTGGTCACATCAAAAGTTTCATTGTGCTGTTCAGACTACGAAGCGTGGTGGAAATGGTGGTGGTGTGGTTGGTGACCAAAAGGCACCATTGGTTGCCTCAAATGGTGGCCAAATGCATTGAGTGGTGGAAGAAGCACCTAGACAAGGTGATGGTGCATTCAGTGAAGTGGTGGTAGGTAGTTGAAGATATCATAAACAACAGCTGGTTGTATGCCTAATACTGAGTCAAATAGGCTACTAATTGGCATACCTAGACAAGAACCAATGATGCTCGACGTGAAGGTAATGTTGCCGACAACAAGCAATGAGGATCAAAGATATAGTTTTGACAATTAATTTGCATCTAGAAAAGACTAAATCAAAATTGAATGGAATGATGAAAAAAGATTTGTGTGGGAGACCCCAATTAAATTTGGGATCAAGGGGTTCTTCCTGTTGTTGTTGCGCTCTAACTTTTGCTTTGACTAGAAAAAACACATTTCGTTAAGTAGTTTTCCCAACGTACCAAACAACAAAACATGAAGACGATACTTTTCTAAACACGTTTGAAACAGACAAAGCTTTCCAATAATCATCCATTCCATTTAGGTAATTTATGATTCTACCTAAAGTTAAATTCACAATTCGCTTTCAAATATCTCTGTGTAGATGGAAACCAAGAGAAGAGTAACCACATTTCATCCCTAATTGACATCTGATGGTGGTCAAAAATGCGTTGACTGATTGGAACATGACGTAGAGCAAATTATACAATATTTCACAAAAAACAAAAAAGAAACAAAAAAAAAGCTTAAAAACAATTAAAAAGGGCATTTGCTTCGACGGAAAATCGAAAATTACCAAAACCAGAGAGCTTCAAATCGCCGGAGTGATGGCCGTCGCGGTGTTCGTGGAGGTGGTAGTTACTAAACCCATAGAGTCTCATATCTTCCTCCTCCGCCAGTTCCTCCGGCAGCTTGGCCCCATTCGCTTCATGATGATGATGATGATGATGAAGATGATGCTCGCGGTCACAGTGGTGATGATGATGGTCTCCATCAGAAACATCATGCGCCGGCGCCGCACTGAATCCAGCACCACTACCACCAACGGAACACAGAACCGAACCCAAGATGAAAACCTGTGACAATCCGAACAGCAACACGCGTGCCTGAATCTGTCCCATCTTTTCAGTTTCTTTTGCCTATTCTCTTCCTTTGTTTAACTAAAACCACAACTTGGCAGCCTTGGACGAAGCCTAATAGCCTGGCTTTATATATATATATATATATATATATATATATATATATATATATATATATTAGTGTTGATTCGCTGGGGGGAAAAGGTGTATGCAACTGTGGAAAAAAAAAAAAAAACTTTATTCAATTTTATATACATGAGGAAAATATTATTTGGCTTGGTATGGGATAATTACAATTTTGGGTTAGTATTTATTTATTTATTTTAATTTAATTTAGCATGTCTCTGTTGTTGAGTTTAAAAATATATAATGTGTGAGTAAATTTTGTTAAAAAAAAAAATTCACTTGTGATACATTTTAATAAATAAATTTTAAGAAAAAATTAAAATTTTTGTAACAAATAATATCAGAATTTATTATTATTCTAGCGTAAGATTCTCTCGTTGACTCAATATTATTTTTCGGTAAGAAAGTAATAACTGAGATAATTTGCTCGTTTGAATTTGTAATTAATTTCTGCAATGCGGTTTCTCACAATTTTCTTTGTTTTTGGTTTGTTTTTTCATCTCACTTTTTTTTGTTTGCTTTTGAAATGAAATTTTAAGGGTTTTGTTTTAGAGAAACTCATTAAATTAATTGAATTGATTCTCTTATATTATTGAAAAACACATTTGCACGCCAATTTGTGTTTGCTTATTTGATAAATTTTTAGATAGCAGTTTGCATAACCCTATAAAATGCCAATGTTGTTGTTTTTTTTTCTTTTTTTTTTTTTTTTTGTGGGAGGGCCTTAAGTAGGTGACTCGCTTGTATCAGATTACGAGGGTGCGAGATATGAAATGGATGCAATTAATTCAGATGAGTTATGTGTGTTTGATGTAAAGAGCGATGCAAATTAGCTGTTTATAGGCGATAGATCAAAAGAAAATATAATAACAATACTTTATTAGAGGATTCGTGCGCATACATTCATTTTGTGAAGGTGTTAAAAAGTTATGTGATAATGCTTAGCGGTGTAGAATGGTAAAACATATGATTGGAAGTGAGGAGAAACGAATTTGGTGTTATAAAATAAAATTTATAAAATAATAACAAAATAAACGATAAGTAAAGTCAAAGTGTTAAAGATGACAATAAAACTACTTTCTATGAAGTTTTTGTGAGATAAGGGGAAATTAATAAAGATAAAATCTAATTTAAAAAAATTTTGAGAACAGATATGATAATTTTATTAATGTACCTATATAGGAGAGGCAGAGATACTTAAGTGTAAAACGGCAAATAAAAGACCTTTGTTTTTGCTACACATAAGGAAGATTACACTTTTGTTGATGTTCTTCCTAGAAAAGGTACACTTGATAAGGGTAAGTAACAGATTGAGAAGAATTATGATAAAGATAAATCAAAATGTGAGAATTTGTTTAAAAAAAAGTAGTGTTTCTAAATTACAATTTGTATAAATACTTGATATTGGTTTATTAAATGATGATGATGAAGAATTGATTAAAGCTTAAAGCATGTAAACGCTTTATATATTAGAAATATGGTTGATAATGATAGCAGCAAGACCATTAGAAAGACCTAAGATAGTGGTAAGGGTAAAGACATTGAAAATGCAAATGAACTTAGTAAAAACAAAATCACTATCAAAATTGAATAAGGTACAAATAGATATTAAGGTAAACAACAAGAAATTAGAGTTAATGTTCATGCATTTAAGAAGATTGTTTGTTTATAATAAGAATAAGGGTTATAAAACAAAATATTTTTAATATAATAAAGAAGGGAGTTATGAGACTAGATAAAATAGAGGAAGTGATAAAAAAAAGGTAGATAAGAACCAAAAAAGAGTGTCTATTTATGATTAATTGTCTAAGAAACTTGAATTTGTACTTAGGATAAAGTTCTTATATGCAAATTAATTTAAAAAGGCAATGGTAAGTATTTCATAACTAATAAAGTGAAATTGACTATTTAAGAAATAACTAAAGTATTATATAGTCTTTCTGTTAAGTACCAAACTACCCTTAGAAGATTTTAGCAACTCATTCTAAAAAATAAGTATTTAAAGTTACAAAATTTTCTAAAGGAAGTCATAATTATGCAAAAGTTCTCACAAACAAGTAAGTCATTAATGTTTGGTTGGGTGAGAATATGTTTAGAGATTTCATTGAGATTGCAATTATGAAATTCATAAACATACAATGGTCAATACAAATTGGATGTAAATATATCTAAATTAAATAGGGTGAGAAGGATGATGCCTGACAATTTTGTTAGAAATGTTAATAAGAAATACCCATTATTATGTAACTATAAACATAAACTATTGGGGGTTAGTCCCAACAACATTGTGAAGTTAAAGATCCACATGCTAGCAATTAGGAGGAGAACCTCCCAAATTTTTATTATAACTATACGACATTTGATTGCTAAAAAAAGGATTCATAGCTACTTGTATGCAAATGATTGACATCAATAAAGTTGTTCTTAAAAGGCCTATAAAGGAGTGATATTGCTTATAGTTGTTAAAGATGTTAAAAAACAAATGAAACTTCTTACACAAGTTGTGGTAAAAGATTGAGATAACTACTACATGAAGTTAATTTTTAAATTGTCTTGAAGCTAATATTCATATCCTTGAAGGGGATGGATTAATATTGTCTCAAACAAGCCCCAAGTTACTAAAACTTAGCTATTTTGGAAATGTCTTTTTTTTAATTGATTTCTTCGTTATATTATTAGTATTTATTATTTTATATTTGTAACTTTAGCAATGTCTTGATTATGGTTGATGAAAATTGTTAATGATTTAATTGTCAACTTATTGTTTTCTTTATGACTTAAATTATAAAGTTAATTAATAACTTACTAACTCATTTATAAACTTGTTAAAAGCTACTAACTTACATATGAACTTATTTATGTCTTATGTTTTTTGCAATTGTAGGGTATCATAAAAGGTTGTAAGAAATTGCCTCCTTAAAGCAAAGCATAAATATTGTGCAAGACACCTATTTGCTAAATGAAGAAGAAAACATCAAGGGAATGAATTGTATAAGTTGTTTTGGATATGTGTAAAGTCCACAAACATGGTAGATTTTTATTAGAACATACTGTAAATAAAGGTGTTATCTCATTATACTCACATTAACACATTAAAGAACCCTTCTAAAAAATGGCGCAACATATACTTTAATACTAATTTAAAGTGTAATATTATTGACAACAATTTTTGTAAGACATTTAATTAAAGAATTTTTAGTATTAGAACTAAGTGTATTGTATGAATGTTTAAAGATATAAGATTGATGATAATGGAGTGGTTGAGGAAAAATAAAGATGTTTGTCATAAATGGAAATATTCCTTCGGTTATGAAATTAAAAGGAAATTGAATAAGGGAAAAAAAGATAGCTTTAAATATGAAGTTATTTTTAATAAAGTTTATGGGCATGAAATTATTCATAATGGAATAGGGCATATAGTTGTCATTTTGAACAAAGTTAAATAACCTATTACTTATTTACATAATCGGTACACTAAGTAAAGTATTGGAAAAATACTCAATAATGATGAAATTACATTTAGTGTTGACACTTTTGGACTAAAATTGGTAAGAACCTAATTTATCCACCACTTTTAAGAATAAATAGCCAAGCCCAATATACAAAAAAATCAAAATTAATTGTAAAACTTATAGGAACACTGACAGAATTTTTAATAGAGGTTCTGCCATGACTAATAAAAGATGTCATCAAATAAAGTAGAATAAGAGAACTTGCAAAAATTATCTAATTCTACTTTTTCTTAACATGGCGAGACTAGTAAGTCATGTATTTAGCTAATCTTCATCAATAATTAATCATTATACATGATTATATTGTTTATATTTTTCTATTTAATGTTAATAATTCCAAAAATAGCAAAAAGAAAGAAAAACAACTTCTTCAATTCCAACCCTAAGAAAAAGTCCTAATGTTATCATTACATATCAATTGCAAGATAAAAAGAAGTTGAGAATGACAAGAAGTGCTAGAGATGGTAGTGGATATACTTTTGTAGTAAAGCCAATGCATAATGTTAAACACTCAAATAAGTCCCTCTATAAAGTCTTCAAAATTGCAAATTTGTTATAGTAACATTCCATGATTTTTTTGATTTATTCTTTTTACTCCTTTTCTTAGTTCTTTGCTCACTTATTTCTCTCTTTGTCTTGTCAGTATTAAATTAATATGTCATTATAAATAAATAAACAACTGTATTTTTTCATTTTGCTACCAAAAAATTGATTTAAAGAGATAGATTCATCATCATAAAAAGAGTGAGATAGAGATAGAAATAGAGGATTAACAATCGTTTTATAATTTAAGGAGTAAGGAAAAGACTTTGTTCATATTAAATTTTAAAAATTAATCATGAAAAGAGATTTATTTTTTTCCATGTCAATAAATATTGTAGAAATTGATAGCAAATTCAAATGGGTGAATAATTTTGATCCACATGTGAACTTTTTTTAACAAAATTAACCTATATTAAACATTTTCAAAGTTATTAATTGATATGTTAAATTGAAAAATTAAAGATGCAAAATTGTACTTGTCTCATTAGTTATGCATTGCATTGTAATTAATATTTTGATAACTAATATAATAATAAATATGTATATATGGTGCAATATAGGTATGCTAGTCTTTTTTTCTTTTGGTTTAAGTTAGACCAAGGGAAATGATTTTAACTATCAGTTGGCTTATTTGTTCAATAAAAATATTACCATTTTTTGTTACTAATATTACTATTAATTACTTAATGTTAATTACTAATAATCATTATTGATTAATGAAAATCTAATAAAGTGTTTAGTAATTTATGTACTTATATCTACCTTATACACTCATAACTACATTAAGTAAGGTAAATAAGGATCATATTGTTTCAAATTTAGATCATTTTAGCTAAATGGTCATTTTCTTATCCAAGTTATAAGAGAAAATTATAAATACAAAAAATTTAGTAAAGCGTTAATGATAAAAATAATCAAAATAAATTATAATGTCATACTTTAATGTTTTGCTAAAAGTCCAAGAACATTAGAGGATGGTTATGTTAATTATAAATTAACTAAAAAAAGATGTTCAAATTTATGGGATCAATATAAAAATTCAATGAATAATTATAATATAATTGATATAAACAAGATACTTAACCAAAAAAAATATAATATAATAAATATGATTGGTTTTACTATACAAAAATATATATATTAGAAAATAAATATACTTGTTAAAAACACAGTCAAGTACTATATTGTATATTTATACATACATAATATGCAAAACTTTAGAAATAAAGTGAAGAGAGGGGATGAGAACAATCTCCTTTATCACCCTAAATGTATAACAAATAATCATAATATAAAAATAAATTAGTACTTAATTTTTTAAATAAGTATCCAATAGTCACGTCTCGATCAAAATATATTTAAAAAAATTAGTATATCAAATACAACAAATATGAACAGATGAGTTTTCCTTTATTTATTTCTAAAAATTTCAATTCAATTCAATTATAAAATATTTTTTTTAAATGAGAGCAACTATTATAGATAAGTTTCTGAGTTTTTAGTCTCATAACTAATCAAAAATATAAATAACCATCTTGTATCTGCCTTAAATGAAATTAAGTCAATTAATAGAAAAATAACTAAGAGTTTTCATAATGTCTAAGTCCTAAAATTGGCAAACCAAACATGATGAAGAGAAACTCAATGATACATACATATAGGGAAATTCCAATAATTCACTCACTTCTACCTATAAGTTTTATTTATTTTAAAAATAATCAATGAGTTCATTTAATTAATCAAATTTTCAAAAATTATTTCCTTTTCAATAAGGAGCAATTGTTCAGTAATTTAAATATACATACATGCAGTACACTTAAAATATTATATGTAGTATAATCACTCATAGAATAAAAGTAAGATTTCTATCATCTTTATGACTGAAAGAATGGTGGTATGACATTTATCAATGTTACAATTAAATTATGAATACAAGATTTTATTAACATAAACCAATAATTAAAAGACAATGTGAAATGATCATATGCCATTTGTATTCTCTAACCTAATGTAATTAAACTAAATTGATGCATTTAAAAAAAATATCTTTTTTGACCATGGGTTAGTCTATTCACCGTATGACAATTCTACCTATAAATGACATTAGTAATTAGAGTTCTCTTAGGGTAATTGACAACTAGACTTATCTCTATCTAATTTTCAATCATAATTATCTCATTTTTACTTAAACATTAAATCTTTATTTAATGTCAAGAGGAAGAAAAGAGAAAAAAAAAAAGAAAAGAAAAGAGGGGAAAAGGAAAAAAGAAAAAGAAGTAAAAAAAAAAAGATTCATTTAATGTAAGTAAGTTTACTATAAGTTTGTGCTTTTATCAACTAAATTTTTTATATAAATAAAAAATGATTTTTCTTTTGAAAATATTACAAAAAAAAAATCATTCAAAAATGCCCCTAAAGAGCAAGAAGAATTCTTAAACCTTTATTTTATGTTTTTTCTTTGTTTTGCTTACGTGGCAATTTACTTTATAAAAATTTTGAATAAATTAATCAACCTAAAAACTTGAGAATTAAGATAGGTAATTAATACACAACAACAATAAAATTTTAAAGTCAAATTTATTTAGGGCAATCACATGAATTTTAAATTGTTAGGCATTAGGTATGAAACCTAATTGTTATAAATCTTTCCTATTTAATTAATCTCAAGTCAACCTAAATCTTCCTCTTCCCCTTTTCTTGTCGTTCACCTTAGTTTGATCAACTATCTTAATTAAAGCATTTTTTTATCTATATTAAACATATATATGCCAATGTAAATAACATTTCTTTAATTTATTTTCAATTAGTGATACTCTTACTTTGTTACATATATCTCTATTTCTTATTTAGTCCTTCTTAAAGTAATCACACATTCATTTAAGTATTCTTACTTTTGCTACACTCATTTATTAAACATGTTTTCTTTTCACAACTCAATACTTATTACCATAAGGCATTTCTTACATAATCATCATCTAACATAATTTGCTTTTTAATTGAATCAAAATTTTGTAATCATATAAAAATTTAGTAGTACATCTGTATACTCTTTTGGTTCTTGTGCTATGAACTATGTCATCCTCTATATGAACATCTCTTATAATAATAAAAACTAAATAACAAAATTATTCACATTAAAGAATTGTACCATCATTTAATCTAATAATCATTTATATTCTACCAGTAGCATTGCATAAAATATAATGCATATAATCTTTTTTTATATGACTCATTTTAAAATTCTTAGATTCTAAGGTATCCCTTTATAATTTTAATTTTATGGTCTAATTTCTTTCTAATCTTATCTATCAAGTTAATATTATCTACAAATAAAATGTAATATGATACTTTATTGTGAATATAACCTATTAATACATCTATAACTAGTACAAATAGAAAATGACTTAGATTTGATCCCTAATGTAAACCAATCATAATTAAAAAATCTAATAACTTACTTCCTATTATCTCGACATAAACTATTATTATATATTTATATCTTTTATTAAATTAATAAATAAAAATTATTCTTGGTTGGGTTGACCAAAATTTTCTGTTAGTTTCAAAATTGTAGGTATGATTTTATTTTAGTTTTTTGTGGTTTTATCTTAAAAACATTAATGGTGGAAACTATTGGAAGCATGGAGGGAGACAAGGTGCCTCCGTCAATGCATTTTAGGTTAGGCAGACTTTTAAAAGATAATGTCTTTAATCAAGGAAGAATCTTACTTTTGAGATCACTATAAAAGCAGTGGAAGACCACCCTTACTCCATAAAAAAAAAGAACCAACTTGGAGGTGTTTTAGACGAGCAAGTCTGATTAGAAATCAAGACGAATATCAATTTAACAGCTGAGAGATTCTACTAATAAACCATATGTAACCAACTATACATTTTGCATAATCAAACTCTAACAAGAGAATTATCCATACTTCTTAGCATTTTCGTCTTCCACGCGACTATGCCAAAACCATTTGTGCAATGACTTTCATTTAACCATTCAACAATAATTGTTTATGGCTAAATGTTTGAGTCACACTTATTATATTTATTTATATTTTTTTTATGTAAATATAATTCATTTATAATTTTATTTCATATAATTTTATTTTATTATTTCTTATTTCAAGTGAAATTTACTTATTATATGAAATAAATTTATGAGTAAATTATATTTTTTTATAAAAAAAAAAAAAAGAATTAAAGTATAAATTTATCTCACCTTTTTTTTTTTTTTGTTGTGAAAAATTCCTTTAACAAACAATGCCAAAACTTACAACTTTTAAGAATTTGCCCAAACTATTCATTTACTTAAACAAACAATGCTTCAATGCAATTTCAAAACTCATTTAATAAACAAACCAAATCTAAACAGAAGAGAAAATGGGATTTGAGCTCAACTCGTTCACAAATTAGTTTATGTAAGTCACTACTAGAAACTTATTCAGTACACCACAAGTAAGTTCAATAAATTGTTTACAAAATATATATTATATATTTACAATAACACATTAAAATTAATCACTTTTATCTTTTAAGTAGTTAATTTTATTGAATTAAAACATTTTTGCTATTATAACTCTACCATACCAACAGATTTTTATAATTTTATTTATTTCCATTAAATTATAAAGTTAAACGAGCCCTCCATTGAAAATACAAAATCAAAAAGACTCGTAAAGCTCAGCAGCTCCATCAAGTCTCATTAAAGCACATTTACTAGACAAAAGCTACTTTGAATAGGGATAAAGCTATGCTCAGATTATTAGCTAAATGACACCTATGTTCAGCCTCTGTTTGGGCTCAATGTGCAGCCCTAGTTGCCACCCATACAAATGGTAGCCTCTTCAAT
This sequence comes from Kandelia obovata, assembly GCA_021464305.1. Taxonomy (NCBI): domain Eukaryota; kingdom Viridiplantae; phylum Streptophyta; class Magnoliopsida; order Malpighiales; family Rhizophoraceae; genus Kandelia; species Kandelia obovata. The sequence goes on from CM038488.1 coordinate 5,241,931, forward strand.
GTTACATTACCCTTTTCCAACGTAGAATCAGATTGAGACCCCAAATTGCCTCAGAGAACTAGAGCCCTTGGATTGAAATAAATAAAGGAAAAATAAAAAAAAATTCAAGATCATGGCAGGGGGCTAAAAGAGGACAATCAATGCAGCAACAGAAGCCGGAAAGGCTTTTCATGAGTTGACATTATTTATTGCTTGTTAGAAATAGCACCACCGAGATCCTAAAATATGCAAACTCCAAAGATAGCAAGGGGTTCCCAGATTCAACCACATCATACGCACTGCAATACACATATCTACACAAATAAAAACTCAAGCAAAATCCACCAAAAAGACAGAAAGGCAGAAAAACACAAAACATGGTAAGTACACACTACTATAAATCTAACATATGGATGTCGCCTAAACTGTTAAATGAGACTTGAGGCTAACCAAGTATTTCCAAACTATTATCTACTAGTGTTTCCCTTCCCATAGAGAGAAGCTATTATATATATATATATATATATATATATATATCTCTAAAAGCAAGTAGCAATCAACACAGGTCCTCAAGTGTCAGTAACCGCTCCTCCCCAAATTCACGTACTAGTGTACACATGTCTCGTATTCACAAAGGTCCATCAGTTCCATCGAATTCTGCAGCCATAAGCCTCAATGAGACCACCTGTTCCTGCACAAAAATATTGTCAAATTTCTTGTTTATCGAACAAAATGCAGACAAAAGTTCAACACACAAATTCGATTAAAAATATTAGCAAATCATTCTAACTCCAAACATACATACATACATACATACATACATACATATTTATTTATTCCTTTTTCAGTTTTCTTTTCTCAGGACTTTGTCTTGCCTAATGTCATAATATGTACAGAAGTGTAATTGTGCATGCACAGCCGTCACTGCCCATGAAGCTAAAAATTGTGCAGATGCTATTTTTTATTTTCCGTGAATATTGGAAGCTAGTACAAAACAGCACATGCAAAGGATAGTGTTAAAATTAAGCAAAACGTACTATTTTCACTCGAACTCAGCTCAGAGGAGGAGAGCCAGGCTCAGAACCACTAACAGATGCAAATGACATTGTATCTTCTTTTGATATGGCCACATAGTTCAATGGTGCCGTAGACAACCTTCTCATTTCCTTAAAGTATCCATTTTGACGTCCAGAATAGGACCGTGGTGTTAGAAGTTCAGGAGTTGCACCACCAACAGAGTTCCGGCGGGGTGTGGGAGTCATGGAACCGTTGCCATAACCATTTGGCTTCCTAAAACTGTTAGCTTTACGTGGACTGGGTTTAGACCCATACATCGCTTCCTTCTCTATTAGCAACAGATCTTGCAGCTTCTTTTGGTCCTGCAGAATAATTAAATAAACTGTCTAGCATACTAGCCTCAAGTGAAAGGATTGCTGGTACATATGAGTCCATTTTGTCACGAAACCATATGATCTCTCTTCTCCTCGCATCGTACAATAAAGGGCTGTACATTTAAAATAGCTAGAGCCATATGGAAATTTGGTCCTTTATTTACAGGACCATCTAGTTTCTGAAGTTCTACAAATTGCATATGCAACAAATACATCAGTTTTAAACACAAGACATTACCTTGTATCTCTTTTTCTCCTCTTCCCTCCGATGTCTGGTTAGCTTGTAATCATCTAGTATTGACACCAGTCTTGCCTGCAAATGATGTCAAAACAGATGATTATGAAACAGAAAATGCCACAAATGATGTATTTCCAAAAAGCAACCTCCAAATCAACTCACCCCATCATAGAGAAATAGCTTCTTTTTTTCATCCTCCCAGACTATAGTTCTGTTTATCAAATTGTCAACCATTGCTGGAAAGTGGAAAGAGTGTGCAACATTAATTTTCACCTGCATCACAGATTCAGGCAGAACCACAAAAAATAGCATCAGTCAAGGCCACAATACCTGGAATTTTGCTTACAGTCACTCGAGCTCGCTCTGCACGTTTAAGGTTGATGTGTGCACCTCTTCCAGCATTGTACCGCTTAGTGTCCTGTGATTCAACAAGAGATTTATTGTGTAATGAACCATGCTCTAGGAGCAATCTATGGCTTGCAAATTACTAGATACAGGCCAGCAACTTCTACCACATTGTACTTTGATCCAAGTTGATAGGAAAAATGACAACTAGAATGTGCAAAATGTTCCTCTTTCAAATAATGGCTCCTAGATTTAAACAATTTTTAACTACACCAGTGTTAATCCGGAGTAATGCACAACAAGAGATTTCAAGAGTGCAAAACCTAGACATACACATACATAGCCAACAGAGATGAAAGAGATAGAGAGAGTCAGAGGATAAAAAAGAAAAAAAAAATTGTACTTTCAGTGCTGCCATCATATAATGAGCAAAGATTAGAGCTTACTTGATTATAATTTTCAAGCCAATTTTCCTCTTCACAAGCCAAAAGCCATCGGTCAATCCTATCCATTATTTCCTTTCGACTCATAGCTTCCGCCTTAACTTTGGCTATCTGGGTCTCAATATTTGCCAAAATTTCAGAAGGATCCACTAAACCTGAACAGCAACAGTATGCACCATCAGTAGCCAAGCCACAATGCATAGGGTCATTGGGACAATTTGAACTATTTAAGAAATGCTCAACATGACAGTGGTTCAACATTGTAACCTATTAGACTTTCAGTTGTATATGCTCTTTGAATACAATTATATTATTCTTCTTGATTAGTTTCCAGGCTATAAGTAATGAAAATCTCTTCCAATATCTTTCGACATCTATGGTAGCTTGTTAGAGATTTTAACAAGTTCCATAGGATTTGTGATATCTTAATCCTTTTTCATAATAACTATGATAATGCATTAGAAATTCCTACGGCATCATTCACCAAATATGAAGTAATTAGAAAAAGTGACTTATCATATTTTAGCCTAAGATCAACTAGAAAGGCAGACAAAAGTCATTCTTTAATTTGTATTTTTGTATACGTCTAATATCTTCTTTTTTTTTCTTTTTTTTTTTTTTGCAGCAGTGGGGGAAAGTTGAAAAAAGAAATATATATATGTATGTATGTGTGCACACACTAACACATTAGAATCTACCTATTATTCCAGGAACTTTTTAGAGTTCAGTTGGGGCAATTGCTCACAGCCGAGCTGAGTGTGCCTATGTGGACTATCCAGGTCTTAAGTAAAATGATGGAAATAAAAATGTTTAAAAGCTTGATCCCAATATGAACTTAAAAAAACAGCTATAAATATACCAGAATCTATTAAGGCATTGGATTTCTCAGCAGCAGTACTCATATCAGGTTCAATGTGAGTCATTTTGCATGTGTCCTCTAATTCTGATCTCTTTTTCATAACAAGTTCTTTCATTCTGCTTGCTTTCAGTTTAGTAAGCCTCTCCACTTCTGCTGATGCCTGTAAAACGACAAATCTGAGGATCTAGTCTTCAGTCATCAACAAATAACAACATCATTGTTGTATTCCAAACCTGTTCAATTATCTCCATTGAAAGAACACCTGGTTCAATGATTTCAGATTCTGATGATCCCAGAATATTAGTAATTCTTGAGAACTTATTTTTCTCTTCTTTTGATGAGTCCATCAAATTCCACAGTTCAAATAATGATCCCACAATATCTTTCAGCTGCATTTTGAGAAAAAAGTTAATAAGTTTTATACCTAAAAATGAAATGGGTATAAAAACACAGGTTTATCCTGATTACCTTCTGAATTCGAGCTTTTCTTTCTGATTTTAGCCTGAAAATAGCCTGCTCTAGACCTTCCAGTGTGCTGTCACTTATATTTGTGGACTGTTCCTGGTTTGTTCCATGCAAACTTGGATGTACATCACTGACAGTCTGGCCAAAGTCTAACCCAAGCACACCACAGAGTGAATGCACCTCATTCACATGTCCAAAAACCTTATGGAGACGGTCAGACTGCAAACAAGAAGAGAATTATTGCAAAGATATCTGAATAGTCGATAAAAGATTTGCAACTATTTAAAGTACTAATGGTGCCAGCAAGATTCCAGATAACCATATAAAAGTTGGGTCAAACATTAAACCAAGTGCATGATACCTTTTCTTACACTTTAGAATTTGCCAGTAATTTGTATCAATCAAGATTTCTTTTTTTGTCTTTTTTTTATTCCCAATATCCATGTCAAATATCAGATCACATTAGTGATGAGACAGATTCTTGCAAAGTGTGTTTTAGCTTTTCGATTATGCTTAGTGACTTGCGGGCTTTGGAAACATTAAGATATAAACATTCCCAAGGAAATGTGTAGACATGCTGTAGAAATGGCATCATTAACTGTGGGAATTTTAGGTCAAACCCTAATAGTACCTAGCCTTGCAATCAAGGTGGGACCTCTTGGCAGGATGTCCCAAGATTCAAAGCTTATAAGTTAAAGAAAGATATTTTATCTATTTATTTATTATTTTTTGGTCCGATATTTACACATCTGTTTAATATCAGTTGAATTATAAATACTAAAAGATAAAAGAAGAGGAAATTTACTCGAAAGCTTGTATGGATGTTACATTTATGACAGTAGCCTAAATTTGGTGCAGTGAACATGGTCTTCCCACATAGAAACTCCAAGGGATTATATAATGATATCCAACAAATTATTTCATAGAGCATCAGCACAAATTTGAGACACAAATTGTGTACCTTCTCCTTTTGAAGAGTGCGCACATGTGTTTGATATTCGTTAAGCTTCCTCAACGACAAGTCTTGCTCATCTAGAGTCAAAGAACTCATCAGAACATTATTAATACTGCTGTATCCAGAAATTTCCCCACTAATTTTATCAATTTGTGTCTTAATATCTGCAAATTGCTTCATCCGCTCCTCTTTCTTCATCCTCATATCATCTACCAGTGGTGTAACAAATGCAAGCTTTTGCTTCAGTGACGTTGACCTCTTCTCGTTCTGAACCTTGCAGTAAGAATCATATAGCCAAGGGAAATATATAAAATCCCAGTACTTTTGCAAGTGAAATGACACATAATGTAATTGGTTAAAACTGTAGAAAACATGCATGTCAAATGGACTGAATTTGTTTGTCGTCACATCTAACAATGCAATGAAAAAAATATTTGCTTTTAACCAAAAGTAATTTCTTTTACATTTGCATCTTTTCATCTGCAGCCTAGATATCATGTACACATCAAATTAAAGTGAATTGGTTACTAGAAGAACAGCAGCTATAATTCGCTAGACTGAGGGAATGCACACATTGCTACCTATGGGAAACTTTTCCAATTAACAGACAACTATGGCCTAATTAGTAGTACAATAATGGAGAAACCAATTTTTAAGCTAATGCAATTCTTTGGATGTCAATACATTTGAATTTATTGTTAACCCATACCATTATGTAAAACAATTGAGAGGTGTTTCCTCTCTAACAAGCTATTGTGCTGATGTGCATCAGAAACTTAATTTTGCCTCAAAATCTTAATCTACTGAAAGAGGAGCTTGTTTAAGAACAATAAGCTTCTAAGAGCAGATAACTTTACTGGTGATTGAATGTTAAGCTCCCCAAGGGTAGCCATCAAAGTTGCTAGCTCGGCTTCCTTGGCTGCAACAGATTGATGAAGGCGTGCTTTAGCATTGGCTGCCTCTTCAACTTTTCTCCGGTAAACTTCTAAGCATTCTCTTTCCAACTCCAACAGCATCTGGTCCTTTTCAGCTTCACTCTCACCAATATCATTCCATATTTGCTGCACTCAAAGCAATAGCCAAGTCAATCACCATGCTGAAATTGAGTGTAACTTTCTAGTTTCTTCTCTGCTATTGTACAAAAGTATGACCACTACAAAACAGACAGAAATATAATATACAAAGAAGTGTTATCCTTCCTTACAACTTGACACCTTATAGGATAACAAGACCAACATAAGTACTCAATCGGGGGATTGTGGCCTTTGAAGAACAGAGTAATTACTAAATGGAATTCAACCCATAGCCGCATAACTGACCTTTTCATAATGTATTGCCCTTTACCAAATCCACTGAAGCAAATGGAAAAAAAAAAAAATGGATTGCAGATTTTAGAATAATCCATAGGATTAGAAGTACAAATGGTGGCCACAGAAGATACATTGAAGATAATTAAAACAATAACAACACGCTTGAACCAAAACCTAAAGGGTAAAACCTAACCCCCTCTCCCAAGTGGTTCCAAAATAGCATATGGTGGTACTATCAGATCCCCCCAAAAGTTGACAAATTAAGAAATTTCCTTGTAATCCACCAGCCCCATAACTGGGTGCAACACCTCACCACAACAAACAAAGAGATAAAAAAAAATCAGGAGGATCAACAAGTGCTAAATACATAAATTAAAGCAAACTCAGCGAGGGAAGTTCAAAAGATTTTCAGAAAGAATGAACCCCAAAAAATTTTCTACAACTGTTCTCCACAAATTCAATTGAAAAGAATAAAAAATAAATAAAAATAAAGGAGCTTTTATATAGAATCCAGTAAACAGATCATTGTTAATCATTAAAACAGTTTCAAATAGACCTAATTGATATTTCCAATAGACCCATTAAAATATATCAAAAGAAACAATCAATGCTCTCCTTAAGAAAGAAAAGTAATGTAGACTTTGCCAAAATCCCATCATAACAAGTGTAAAGTAAATTTTCCTAGCAGAGAAAAAAAAATCTCCAAAAACAATAGACTTTGCAAAAAGAAAAAATAAATAAATAACAAGAAAATGAAAAAAAAATGGACAACAGATAGAAAATAAAAAATTCAAAAAAAAAACAGGGAGAGAGGAAAGAAAGCAAGACCTGAAGCTCTCTGAGTAGAGCATTGCAATTAGTGCTTGTACGCAAGCCAGCAGCAGGACTCCCGATGGCCAACATTTCCACAAATCTCTCTCTCACTGTCTCTCTCTCTCTCTCTCTCTCTCTCTCTCTCTTTCTCTGTGTAGACTCTTTTCGCCGGAAATTCAGCAAAGTGAAACTCCAACAAAAGGCTTTTTCTTGGTTCACCAAACGAAACAAAATGACACCAAAGCTAAAAGCTTCTCTCACAAAAACAAAGTTCAAAAAACAAATTAAACCATCCCAACATAAAGAATTAGAGAGAGAAAAAGAAGAGAGACGGATGTGGGTTTTCCATTAAAAGTCAAAAAAGGTACCAAGAAACTAACAGACATTGCTTGAAACAACCCTTAGCTCCCTCAGATCTGAACCCCAAATAACGCTAAACCTTAAAGTTGAAATCTTTTTTTTATCATTTTTTCTTTAGAAGACAAAAAATCAGCAGTGTATTAAAGATAGAGAAAGTGATGAGAGAAGAAAAGCATGAGGATCTTATGTGGGTAAAGCTTTATATCACCAAAAGACCTAGGAGGGAGGGGTGTTAATGATTGGGATCTAAGAAAAGGGTTTAAGCTAAAAAGCAAAACAAAGCCAACCCAACATTTAAAAAAAAAAAACAAAAACAAAAAAAGAGAGAGAGATGGTGAGAGAAACAGATAAAATGAGCCAAAAAAAAAAATGTAGCAGTTGAAGCTAACAGAAGAACTGACACAAGAAAGACATCATTAGCATCCGAAAACCCACTCCATTTCTCTACTCCCTATCCTCTGCGTGTGTGTGTGTCTGCGCTTGCTGCAGAAAGTGTGTGTGCAAGCAAAGATGTGAGTGAGACTTTGGTTGAAAGAGTTGAGTCACCATTGTCAATAATGGGTGCAAAGAAGTTGCAAATCAAATATATTTGTACTTTTACATTATGGCGCGTGCGAAACACAGTCCAATAGTAATAGCGTACTGGGTTTCACTAGGGCTTGTGGCGCGTGGCGAGGGGTCACAGCAGTGACTTAGGTAGCTGTCTTGACGTTGAAGCACAAGCAAAGGTAAAGCCAATGAATATGAGAAATTTAATATGCAAGGTGATGGGATATTTATTATAAAGTACTTCTGGTTTGATTTATAGGGCCTGTTTTCTTTGTTTATTCTTTGCCCAATTCCTAGGCAACAGGAGAAAGAAAAGAGCAACACAATGGAACCTCTCCTCTCCCACCTAACTTTAGGTTCCATCCAGCCATATCAGTGATAAAGGCCATATCCTTCATTACCCAAGTTAAAACAATGCATCCCATTAACTTTGGGAAAAGAAAAAATAAATAAAGTTTCACATTGGTCAACTGTTAATCAATGAGGCATAACAACCAAAAAATTTTTTTAAAAAAAACCCAGTAATAGACAAGGATGGAAGCACATGTCCAATGGTAGAATTCATTTGTCAGAAAAATTTATAGATAAGTGGGGTGTATTAATTTCTATTCAAAATTTGACATGACCATAATTTCATGAGATCTAACGTAAATTTACTTACTTATATTTTTAATTTATTGCTTAATTAAGTTCACTTTAAAAAAAAAAAAATCTTTAGCTCATTTTGATGTTAAATATGTACATAAGATAGACTTTTTATTAATGAAAAGATTATGATCAAGAAAGCGAATTTCATGATCTTGTATTGACTCAAAGTTAAGATTTTCATGAAGCAATGAATGAATGAGTTTGTTTTAATGAAGAAATAACTCTTGCCACATTCATCATCCCTTTAGTTCTAATAGTCACACAAAATGTTCTACAAAGGTTTTTGTCTTCCCTTACTCGTAAACTTGCATTCAGCTTAGTAACAAGAGATGTTCACCTAGTTGAATCTCCGTCACACTTTCACCGCTACTCTGTATAATTTTGTTTATCAAAGCATTCAACCATGACTCTTCTTTCAGTGATACACAAACAAACCTTGAAACAATTTGATATTTTCCACCTGACCTATATTAAAGGTGCATTTTGGGACTTTTAAACGAGAATTGTTAATGAGTTTTTCAATTATCAAAAATAAATGAGATTAACTTTTCATTTGTCCTCAAATTTTATATTCGTTCCCACTTCACATCCTCACAGCCCCACCTTTAAAGCAAATTTCATATCACTTCTTGGTGACATGAAAAGCTAAACGAGATTAGAGCATTGGGGTTTGTCCAAAGCGAGGTACCTTTTTGCAAGTTTCCTAATCTCAATAATATGATTTGTTCTTTTTTAAAAAAAATTAATTAAGGAGTAAAACCTCATTAACTATACATAAAAGTTGGCACGTAACATCACATGACTATACAGTTGTTTTCGAAAGGAACTAAAGCAATTTAAAGTTAAGTCATTTCTACAAAACTTGGTCAAGACAATGGTTGTTTAACTGTCTCATGGTGCAGGGCATCCCACCGCAAGCACCACATTCACCGTCAGTTGGTGGTGGCCAGCCGCCAGCAACGGCGCCACACCACCTTAATTTTTAATCTGCCACCTTCTAGCAACGAGCATGATAAAAGTCAGCTAACCCCTACCGATCGTCTTCTATCATGGCAGCCAACAATGCATCTCCCATATCTCACAGATGGTTCAACCATCACAACTCAGACCACAATATACCACCAATTGCCTGCTGCCATCACAAGCCATCATATATTTTCATTAACAACCAATGATTAATTATAAACGTCAAACCATATCTTAATTTTGGAGGCTTTTTTGTTCTCTAGGATTTGTATTTTTTATGATATAACTGCACCTCATAATTAAGGAGCTTAATCACTTAGTTCCACACATTAACATTATTATTATTATTATTATTTTATTGATCATTGAAATTAGGCATAAAGGGGACAGAGAACATTTGCATTTTCAGGTAAACAAATATAAAATAAGCCAACGTGTTTCGATTGTGTGTTCATTGATCGCATGTCCTCTTTCTAGTATATTGTTTGTTCGTCCAAATGTTTTCAAATGGAAATCAATTCGGCTTAAATTCAAACTTGAAGTAGTACGCAGCTTTGTTTCAATATATATTAATTTTGAGTAAGTATTGGAATCTGTCACAAAATGCACTTCGATTTTCTTTGACGAGTTACACACGAAATGTTATACCTTTACATTTTGTTTGGTTCCTCCACAATTCAATCCGAATGTTCTGCTATTGCATAACGGTTGTTGGCATTGTATGCATTGCATCAAATAGCTAATTAATTTAAAAGAATATAAAAACATATAGAAAGCTGTTTAAGAATGCATGTTGTTTAAGCATATATATATATACATATATATACACACACACGAGTACTCTGCATGGCTAGCTTTGCTACATGGAAGATATATGGGATTTTGAAAAGGATAGATGATTGCATTTTGTGGCCTTGAGAGCGTGTGTGTGTGTGTGTGTGTGTGTGTGTGTGCAGACACAATACCACTACGAATGCCCCAATGTTAGTCTAGGCATTTAAATAATGGATCAACAAGTTAATATGAATGGTGAAGACATTCAATTATTTTTTTTTAAAGTCATATTTATCATATGAATAATACTTAATATTAAATTTACCAAAATTTACATAATTCAATCGATTAATCGTGGAATTGGCTAATTCTTGATATTAGTTAGTTAAATAGATGATCCTATTTTGTGGGCTCGAGTGTGTGTTGTATATACAGAGACAATACCAATACAAAAAACAAAAACAAAAAAAAAAAAAAACAAAACTGCATGCATGGTAAGTGGCTTACATTATCTTACCTTATTTATATCTCATTGATTGACATATAATCTACCAACTGAAATAGCCTTATGCTAATAATATATATGATGATCCCCAGCATAATAATTGGATATTGGATTAGGTCGTGGCCGCCTATCATTTGTCTATAATAATGAATAAAACCAATAATAGCACATCAATACTATGCAAGAATGTGTGTGTGTGTGTGTGTGTGTGTGTGTGTGTGTGTGAGAGAGAGAGAGAGAGAGAGAGAGAGAGAGTAACAACCATAACAAGCATGGTGGATCAAAGGTGACTCATGAAGTTTAGGACAAGGACAACGGATAGCTGGCAAGTGAGAAATATAGAGGGGCACCGCGGAACACGACACTGACTACTTTAATTAATCACAACATGTCGCAGAAAGGAGAAGATTGTATCCATAGCTAGAAGGAATTTATCATTGTACAAAACTAACCCCAAGTTATTGCTTGATCGCAACATTAAGGAAAAAAGTTGTATGCTATCTTTTGGGCTTCTCTATGCTTAATATAGGTGATTATTGGACATTGCTCAACCAAGATTTGTATTCTTTTCCAAACTGAAAAAATGTATTTCACAGGTGAAAAGTCAATGCATTCTTTTCAACGACCAAACCAGAAGAGAATATTAAGTTGCATCAATTTCTTCCCTACCCCCCACGCACCATAACAATCAACAAAGCAAGTAATATATATATATATAAATTATTCATGTGTTTCCGCCAAGTTTTTTTTTTTTTTTTTTGTTTTAAAAGTTAATGTGTTTGTTTGTATATATATAGAAATTCTTATAGGTAATGAGCAAAAAGTCATTTATGCCAATACGCATAACATTTGACTAATATAATCGGAGGTGTTTCATCCATGTCACAAAGTTACAATGAGATATATTTGGCTGAAAAAACCCAAGTGGGGGATGCAGACAGAGACAGATTGACGACGAAAAGGCCATAAAAACTGAGAAGTTAAAAAGTTTGAAAAACCACTTGTTGCAGGAGGAGGGAAGGCAATATCGCAACTTTTTTGTAGTGAGTGCAGATGCGTGGGGTAGGCCATTTAGATTTTGTTAGCCGACACAAATCAAGTGAGAGTGCATGTGTACCGTTGGAACAGTCTAAGCTTATCATTCTAACATTGTAAACAGTTCAAACTCAATCAAATGAAATGATATATGATTCACAAAGCTAATCTCATAGGAGCAGCCCCCTTATATGGATGGACCAATACGCAAATGAACCGTATTAATATATATATATATATATTATTTTTACATTTGACTTAAATTCTCACTTTCTACTTTATTTCCAAATGATGGAATATTTAGTGTTACTTGCCCATCTGTGTGAGTTTCCATCATGTTAAATTTATCGTATGTTGGGACCACTTTTGATTAGTTGCATATTCTGTATGCTTAAAAAATACAAGACATTGGCTATTATTACTTGAATAGATTGAATTTCCCTTAAACAATCATTCATGGATTTAAGTAATTATTTTTCCCAACAAATCTCCAGCAAAAGGGTTTTTTTTTTTTAGAAAAAAAAAAATAGGTATCACAAGTTTGAAAGATTTCTCATAAGAATTATTGGCATAAGAAATGCATCTATCCCCACTCATAATTTATAGCATTTGATGTTGTGGAACAGCCAAGCAAGAAGCTGGACTTGCTATTCCCATTAAATATAAACAATATTTTTTAGGATGGAATTTGGAATTACAATACAAAATTGTCTTCTTAGATATAGACACATTCAAGAAACAGTTGCAAAATGCCCCCACCTAGCTTTGCGTCTCCTAGACCAAAAGATGTTTTTTCACAAATGATAAAAAGATTGAATGTGCAAGAGTTGAATGTTAGTAGTCACTTCCTCATTGTAATTCAATTATTTATGGGAAAGGATTCGAGTGCATAATATGAGTGGCACAAAAATTTCATTATATATAAAAATATTTTTTATGATTCAAAAATTTTTTATTTTAATATAACAAATCAAATACTCGTTTAAATTTGTTTATATTTTATAAAATGCTCTAGTTCATCTTCTCCGTTTAACATAAGAGCAATGGATTGATAAAATTTAATAAAATAATATAAATATTATTATAATAATATATATCATTTTATTTTATTAATTATGTTTAATTATATCTATATTTTCTGTGTCTAACCAATGCTTTTCATTAATTTATAACTCAAAATTTTCAATCTAACAAGGTAAAAATATGCCTTTAAAAAGACTCATATCATATATGTTAAAAACAAAGACATAGTAATATGTGTGTGTGTGTGTGTGGATACGCCACTAGTTCTACCCACATAACAAACAAAGATCATAAGCCGTTCAAATTTTAGGACAAATTCTTGAATTTTTTTATTATTATTATTGAACCAACCTACTGGTATATCAATATCTTGAATGAACAAAAAATAAAATAAAATAAAATAATAAATAATAAATAAAGGTAGGAACTCCCTTTAATTCATTTAGAATTTAAATATCCATGAGTCGTGCGGTGGACCTTCAAATGTCACATCACCAATGTGTCGGTAGGAAACATTAATGAACCCATACCTTCCTCAGAGTTAAGCTTTTAGTTGCTCATGATCCTTCCCCCCAATTGCAAGCCAATTCGACTCTGTGTAACTGGTAATTGCGTTTCACTGAACTAACATTTAAATGCAAAAAAAGTTAGTAGACAGGTGGCCGACAGGCTGTATGTGGAGATCTCAAATGTTTTTTTTTTTTTTTTTTTGTTAAAAAAAATTATTTAAAAAATATGTGATGTATACATAATTAAAATAAAACAAAATGTACATAAAATTATCAAAAAATAAAAATAATAATAAAAAAAACCCTTATCGTGCCTATGGCGATATTCTATTTGAATAGGCTGAGAGCTGATTGTCCATGATCTATGCAACTGAGAAAATTGATGGCTTAGATTGTAATAATTGATGACCCTTTTCTTTTTTCTTTTTCTTTTTTTTTTTTTTTTTTACTAAAATGTAACATAATAACATGAGGACAAGATCCATTTATATTGGAATAAAGTACCTTTCTATCAATAAGAGACAATCTTTAACAATCAATAAGCACATTTTGGATAGATACACCGCCCAACAGATAATTAAATTAGCAAATAAATACATATTTTGACAGTGAAATAAGGGGGAAAAAAAAACAGGGGGAAATAAGAGAACCAAAAGAAAATTTTCCTTAAACCAACAGAACACTCTTAACTTAGCTAATCACATTGTTTACAAGACAAAACCAACTAGATTCCAAGATATCCATTTTCAATTCAAATTGGAACACCTTCCAACATCCATTCAACCAACCAGACACTGATTATTCCACACACAAGTACATAATTCGATTCCTAGCTACACCAAAAGAAAAGCTTAAAAAGCATTTTTTTGGTGGCCAGCCCGACTTGGCAGGTTACAAGTACATAAGGGTTCAAATATTAAAGCAGCGTGCACGTGCACCAAGTAACAAAAAAAAAAGAAAAGAAAAAAATTGTATCTACTGTAATGGAAGTTGTGGCACACAAACTGCGAAAGAATCCCTCGTTCACTAATGATCATGGGCCTAACCTGAAACATGAAGGACATGCCTGAGAATGTCTCTGACTATATCGACAATCTCCTCTTCACTGCAACCGGTCACAAACTTCACTGTTCCAAGTACAGAAATTCTCCCATCAAATTTTATATAAACAGGTAAAAGGGGCGGCGCAGATTTCAGAAAATATGTTATATCTTAAAATAATAGTAATTATTATTATTATTATTATTGTGCAGTGCCTTTAGACACGCCATCACTCATCACATTAAGACCATGTCAACATTGCTATAAATTTTCTAATTGAAAGTTACGGTGGAGCCCAAATATTAGGTTAATGGCATCAGTTAATCAAGTAGTTGCATGCTCAGCAGGCTATTAATGGTCATTATGATGATGTAGAAAATGATTAAGATGAGTAAAACAGAGCTTAATGAAACTTCTGACCAGACATCTCAAGCATAGTCAAACTTAAATAATGCAACATTATCATGTTAAACAAGGTTGAGTAGGTAACGAAAAGTAAGTGCCTGGTAATTATTTTAATAACATCTTTTGATTAGGGCCGTTAACCAAATATCCCTTTATTTCCTAACCGATAATCAGCAATTAGTGACGGACAACCTGTAGCCCACTCACTGTTGATAATATTTCATCTTCCAACAACAACAAGACCAAACAGCCAAACAATAATAGTTTCTTATCCATTAAGAATATGAACTCAAACCCCAAATTGATAAAAACACATTTAATAGATTCTTAGGGGAAGGGAAAAGGGTGAGCAGAGGGAGCGTGCAAAGGCCAAAAGAAGACTTCCTCTTTAATGCTAAAAAAATAAACAAAATGACATCAGAGGTAAGAGGAAAGGGAGAGGAAACCCACATGGAGGACCAGAAGAGGACAGAACAATCAAGTGATCAACTACGTACTCATTATTCAAAGGAGGGCCCAAACGTGTAGATGAGCGGCAATTTTCCACCCAGGCAAGATAAACAAAACTGAGTACTGGTGGGTCTAACAGGGTCCTCTCTATTAGAGTCAGAGTCATCAAATATCTAGAAATTGTACAGCTTCTCTTTGGATAAAGACCAACAGGACACTCATTGACAGCCTGTAGAGGGAATCCCTCCTACCATGGTCACCCACCTCAATCATTCAACTCCATACACTCCCAATATCACACGTGTGATTTTTATTGGACACCAGTTTTGGTGTTTTACTCTCTTTAAGAGAACTTCTTGTCCATTGGAGAAGAACCATCCAGCGGAAATTGCCTAATTTGTTATTACATACAAGCAAGAAACGCATTTTATGTCCAGAGAAAACAAAGTAGGATCGTCCTCGAGCACAAATAGAGCTGCACAAAGCATCAAGAAAAAACTCATCCAAAATAACGTTATTTCTTAAAAGACTTTCATCTCACACGTGGGCAACTAGGGACCCACAGAAATTGTCCACACTTCTATGTCAATCCACTAAACATCTCAATGACCCACATAACATGAACCAGATATTGCAATTTGAACAATGGCTACAGGTTTGATTGCACCGTGGTTTCTAGTCTTATAATGGTGAATGCTTGTACATCCCATGAAAGATAAGTGTGTGAAATTTAGCATTATATGAGACCATGCATATAGAGTCACCGTAGCCAAGGCTTCCTGTTATTGGTGAGCATTTAGGTCCACTCAATGATTATCGGATGGCTCACATGGACAAATATTAATGCCAAAGGAAAAAAAGTGCCGAGGACCAACAATTAGGAATACTGTTGACACAAGTTTTAGTCCAGCAAAGGAGGAATCCAAAACAAAGATTGCAGAAAGAAAGGGGAAAGCAACAGAAAAACTTGTTGGAACTCCTTTCCAGATATCTTGTGTTAATGATTCCATATATGGGTCATGTAAACTTGCTATGGACCACAGCCCGTAGGCATTATGATTTGTGGCATACTTGGACTCCCAAATCAGTGATCAAATACCAACTGTGATAAGCAGTTAACATTTGTTGCTAAGAAAGTAGAACCCACAATGTTTCCACTAGGACATCGAAGAAATCATGGGCTTTATTTACAAGAAAGATGGAATGATCACTTATATGGATACCAATCTGCCAACATAGCCGCAAATTTTACATGTGAAATTATGATCTATTCTAAGAATGACAAATGAAATTTAAACTAAACTTATTTCATTTTCATTTGATTAAGTATATAGCTAAATAATGAAAAATATTTCACATTCAAAGAAGTTTTACAAGTAAATCTTAGAAATACATCCTGTAGCTACATGTAACTGTGGGACAACTTAATTGGCTATATATGGTATTCATAAGATCTGTTTGTATAAGTTATTGGTAAGAAAAACATTATTTATAGGTCAAGTTTACCTAAGAGTTGTCTTTAAAGTAGGTCTTCCTGCCACATTAAAATCCTCAATTGCTACTTAGCCAATATGTGTATGGTCAACACTAAAACTGGTCATATCCTATGAAGCCCTAATACAAAACACACTGACCTTCAGGCCCAAATAGAGGGATAAAAGAATGGTTGAACATACATGAACAAATAGAAATAAATCAGCAAATTACTTGGTACCTAGAATTCTTCAAGTCATGGTGCTGCATACCATTTACCAACCTAATTCTTAGAATCACAACATTTCAGTGGATCTATGCAGCTAACAACTTCATTACATAGAAAAATCATGAAAATGAGCATCAAATAGAACAGTTCAACTCAGCTCACATTAATGTATGATATTGGCTAACTGTAGGTCTTAGTCACAAATGCCATGACGCCCTTCTCCATTGGTTGTTACTGAACCTCATTCCAGTTGATTTATCTAGTTGTACCACCACTGTCAGATAGTGTTTTCCCAAATTTTGTCTATAATGCATCACATGTATTGAAACTTGTGTACTTCTCTCCTTTAAAGTTATACCATCTTCATCAAAGTCTAAATCCTTCTTTTGAGTCAATAGTTATTATAATCTAGCCATCCAGGACCAAGAATCTCAATGTTAACACAAGATGCCTCTTTTTCCCTTATGGAGTCAGTCCCTAACATTAGGATATTAACGTGCACAAATTATGGGCAACACAACATATCTAGGGAGTTTTGTATCAAAACACCCAAGGGAAAGTAACCTCTGTGAACTTGGTTTCAGAAAATACCATCAACTAGTAGAACATGTGTAATTCCTGACAAGCACCAAAACAGAACCTATTAGTTCATCCTACATCTATTAAAGAGTAAACTGAGGTAAAGCATGCCTTAAATCTTCAGTCGCACTACCTAGCAATTTTATAGCATAAAGGCTTAATGTTGAAAAGGACCATCATTTATGCAGATTGATCATTTGATTCTTACCGCATCGATCATGTGGAATATATAAAGTGGCCAAAGCCAGAATCTATAATCCAGCTATTGGCTAATAAGCATTCTTCTCATCAATTACTAAACCAAGCTAGTCATGAAACAGGATATTTTCTTTTGCTGTGTAAGTAAAACTGTTAGCAACTATTATTTGCAACACATGCAAGAATATATATGCGTGTGACTCAAAAATCCAAATTATACTCCATACAGTATGTACCCTGCATTTATCTGTGGGTGATTCTACCAACATGGATTTGATCATAAACATATTCATTTTTGTGACTTCAGTATCCTTCACCATATTGCACATATATATATGCATGCAATTCAAGTTCAAGATCCAATGCAGGCACCAAAGTTCCAATGTATCTGAAATAGAATTGTTGGCAGAAGCCAGATGTCCTGATGACAATTAATAAGGGTGCACAGGAATCTGTCCTCATATCCAATTTGGATTGAGAGATTTCTTCCAGCTGCAATATAACTACCATCATCTTGGTCAAAGCTACAAGAGGAGTCCAACGGACAAAATTTCCTGATCAATTGGATTTTTCAATTAGCTTGAGGAGTTCTACCTATTTTGAATCCTACCTATTGTTGCTGATAA
The DNA here is from genome assembly GCA_021464305.1 of Kandelia obovata. Classification (NCBI taxonomy): domain Eukaryota; kingdom Viridiplantae; phylum Streptophyta; class Magnoliopsida; order Malpighiales; family Rhizophoraceae; genus Kandelia; species Kandelia obovata. The sequence continues at coordinate 5,260,099 of CM038488.1, forward strand.
ATGGTGTAGATGTATGTGCCAGGACACCAGTCAGGGATCTGTTCTCTTATTAAAGCTGTTCCTGAGTCTAATCTAAAGGCAGCTTCTAGGGAAAAGGGAAAAGCAGAAAATAATTCTTAGGCTGAACACTTGTGTTGATGACTCTGGCAGGGGTAAGGAATAACACCAAGCACCAGGGGCAGTGGAATGGTTCAAGTGCAAAGTTAAGAAGAGAATAGCCGAGATAATGCTCCTCAATTGAGAGGAGACCAACTTATAGTCCTCGTGTACAAACCAAAAAAAAAAAAAAAACGAAGGCGCCCAGTGAAACAGACTAATATAACATGATTATTGTGATGTTAGCAGCAGATAGAAACCTATGATAACCTGACAGCAGGTCTGTCCTACAATGACACAGAAGTTATATTTCTTGGTTTGACCTGACAGGAGAACATGAGAAGATAGGGGTGCATGACGGAAATGAAATCTTACCCCAAGGAAGGATAGGAAACTCCCATCTCTGTTTAGAAACCGTGATCATATATGAAGCAACCTGCTAAGGATTACATTTCACATCTTGCCAATGAACAGAAAAGCACATATTTGTATTTGCTACGATAAGAAAGCAAAAATTAGAGAAAGATAGGAAAATATACCAATGTGGATGCAGCAAGAGAAAGAGGAGAACTATATAGGATTGATGTCTGCTCCTTTTCATACAGCAGATCCATAATATCCATGCATGCCTCAAAATTTATAAGTTCCCCAACTTTTGCCTCTCCCCTGAAACTCATAGAGACAGAAAAAGGAGAACTTAGGCTTAAGCTAGTTATCGATTTGAACCCAGAAATTAAGCTACATCATCCTTGATCATGCTTATGGGCATTTATTCGGACTTACTTAAACCGCAGGAGGAGCTCTTCAAGTAACACGAAAGCAATATTTCCAGCACCAATATCATAATTCAACACCTTTCCAATGACCAGTATCTCAACCACTGGAATTTAATCAAAATGCTGACAGAAATCTCAATGATTCTATGTAATTTACCTGCAAAAAGACCACCTCCTATGCAATAATAGCCTTGTTAACCACAGTGAACATCACAAATTACAACCCAACCAACCCCCCTCCTGCCGGGAATATAGCATGATTGTCTTACCGCTTCCACGTAATCTCGAGTTGTAAAATGTTGTTCTTTGATTTCCTTGTCCCCCAAAGATTTCAGGCTTTTGACAGACAATGGGCAGGAATCATGTATCTAAAAGACATTGATGCGATCCGTTACAAGAACCTCCCCCAAAAGAGAAAAAAAAAAAGGGAAAAAACACGGAAGTCCATGGAGCTAGCTTACTTTGCTGGAAACCCATATAGAAATAAGCGCAAATAACTCCAAATTGCTCTCTCTAATGGGTTGCACAAGCCAATTCCGAATGTTCCTTTGTCCCAAAAGCCAACCATACCATTAGTAACAACAGAAATAAGAAAAAAAAAACACAATTAATAAATAAAGAAGATGCACAACATCAATCAAATTTAGTCTAAAAAAAAAAAAACTCTGAAAACTATTGCATTAAGAGAACACGACTGAGAATAATTTTCTTTCAAAATTTAAAATTACCTCATTATATAGCTAATAATAAATAACCAAACAAAAAAAACGGAAACGTACCTAGAGCTGGAGAGCGAAGCATAAAATCGATCAGCGAAAAGAGACAAAGAAGTGTATTTGACAATTGGAGTCACTCCAAGTTCCTATAATTATATATAAATAAAAAAAATCTTTTTATTTATTTATTAACATAAATTGAAACGGAATTATCAACAAAAATTAAACAAAATTAAAAAAGAAGAAGAAGAAGGAAGGAAAGAAGGAAGGAGGTGGAGCAGTAACAACTAAGAGAGAGATACAGACACACATACAAGAGATGATTGGAGGAGGAAGCCAACAGTTCGAGTTCGCAATTCGCCGCCCTCTCTCTTCGACCTTCTCATTTTCCTGGTTTCCTAATCGCCTCCTCTTCTTCTCTCATTTGTGCGTCTGTGGTTGTTTTTCTTGGAGAGTCTGTGTTTGGAATTCCCCGGGATTTTCATGTTTTTGAAATGACCTTTTGTCGGGTCGGGTCGGGTCGGGTTTTAGTAAGCCGGAGAATTTGTATAATCGATAATCAGACTGAATCATTCAATTTGTTAAAAAGAGGTTCTGTAAAATTAAATATATTTTTATATAATTTATTTTATATAATTTTTAAATAATATATATATATATATATATATATGTTATTTTATTTTTTATAAATATAAAAACATGACTCTCAACTAATCTATCTTAGAGTTTTGTTAAAGATAGATTAATACTTTCAATTTCTTTATTCATATATTTTCACTTTTAATGAAGAAAATATTAATTTGTTCTCATTAAAACTTCATCTGGAATTTTTGAACACAAAACTCTGAAAAAAAAAAAAACATTACATTGAGTTAGTTTACATATAACATTTTCTTCTTCTTCTTCTTTTTTTTTTTTTCAGTTACTTAGATCTAATTTGCATTGAAAGTGAAGGCTTTTCAATTTGAGTGAAATGTAAAATCTGAGTTCTTAAATTGCACTCATAATATTTATGTTATTGATAAGATCACATGGAAATCAAGAATCTTCTCATTGCATTACCCATGCAGCACTTGCCTCAAGTGACTTTTCATTTTCTTTCAATTGATTAATTACTTCATTTATTTTCTTTAATAAATGCAATCTTTATTTTAATAGTTAGTAGGAAGATGAAATATGAGATTGTTTAAGAACAAAGCTGTGAATAAATATATTATATTAGCCTTCATTTAAATTTAGAAATTTATATATATATATATATATATATTATAGATAGACTAGTAGTTCAAGTCAACTTTTAGAAAAGCATACAATTAGGAAAATAGTCTTGAAATCTTATGTTTTCCCAAAATTTGTTCTTTTGCTTTATAACATTTGAGTCAAAAAATCATCAAAAGATATCACTTTAAAATCAAGATTTAATGAGAATTTTGGAGACTAGTAGTTCAAGTCTTGATTAAGAATTTTGGGAATTCGTGATGTGTGAGCTAAATTTCAAAAATAGTGAAATAAAGGTCAATTTGGCTTTCTCTCATCCTTCTGGTTTGTCATATTATTACTAGAGATATTATAGAATATAGTTGGATGTGTGGAATGCAGTGGATCAGGTGTTTGTCCGCCCCCCTCGAGTGTGTGTCCCTTTGGTATTGCTTTTGTAGTTTTAAAAGGGGGAAAAAAAAAAAAGAAAACAATTTACGTCCCTATTTTCCATAATTTTAATGATGAATTTGTTGTCAAAACCATCAACTGTTTCGTCTTACACTCTTGTCTATACTCTCTAGTTGGTGTACTGCAGCTGCCGTATAGAAGTGTAAGTATAGATATAAATAAATACAAGTGAAGGAAACGACAGTTGTATTCCATTTCTTCTTTCATTATTTATCGTTATTTTACTCAAGTAGTTTGCAAAGAAAGGCAAACAAAACAAAAAGGAGGAGGAGGAAGAAGCTCGTTTATTTGGTTAATATTTTTTTTTTTGTTTTTTTTTCTCCCCTTGATCAATATTATAGTCATCTGAGTCAAGTGCTTCTAGCACGATCAGGTGGGACGCTTTTGTTGAAACCTTTTTATTTTGTGTTGAAGTTCTAATTACTCTTTTCTTTTCTGACTTTTCGAATTCTCTTGAAACCAAAAAAGGGTTATAATTTTTTTTTTTTTAAAATGTAAGATAATTAGTATTAACCAAAATTCACTGTACAGAAATATATATATATATATATATATATATATAAAGAGACTCTGACCAAAAAGATGTTAGACTCAGCATACTAAGAGGTTTATAAAAAAAAAATTGATAGCCCCCATCATTACTCTGTATCCCAAAAGAAGATGTTTAGTTTCTCAAAAAAGTTCAATCTAGAAGAATATCCCCTTCTCAAGGCTGTAACCGAACATCCCATTCAATCAAGCTCAACCGTTATTGAACTGAAAAAAGATTATAGTTGTTGAACTGTTGTTGTTGCAGATTGCTAGATGCTATCACAATGATTTTCTTATGGATAGAATATTTAATATTTTTAATGTAAAACTGTCATTGAACTGGTGCCCACTGCTGGATGCTATCACAATAATTCTCTAATGGAGAGTATGTATTATTTGTAATCTTAAACAATGCTACTTTGATGAATTTGGTTTCTCGAACATACGCATGCATGCTTAGAACGAAGAATAGGGTTAAAAAAATGGTACAAAAGCTTTGCTTATACGGATAAGCGTTACAAATAAGTGTTTATATATATATATATATATATATATATGTATGTATGTATGTATGTATGTATGTATATGTCACCAATTTTCCTCCATGTATATCATATCTGTGTTTTAATTTTTTTTGGCTGGATGGATACTAACTCCATTTAGTTTTGACATTTCTTCACCTTTTTTTTAAAAAGAAAAAAATAAAATTGAAATATATTTATAGGGACTAAAATTCAAATAAATCTACTATGAAAATATACAAGAATTATACTTGTTGTTGTCCATTCATTAGGAGGCACATTAGGTGAGTGACACAAATAGTGGGAACTGTCTTTCTTATCTCTCATAAATCTTTTCCAATCTTTTTCTTTAATTTTCAAAAATAAAAAATTGTAGATGTTCAATGACCTATTATTAATAGATCCATTTGTTGTCTTTTTTTTTTTTTCCTAAAAGAATGTCCCAAAGCCTGAAAAATACTGGATTAATATGTGGAGGGATAGCCACTAGAAAACACCTATTATTCCTTTAAGCCACTTGTAGTTATATTAACCCATATTATAAATTATAATATAATATATAATATAAAACGATCAACTCCAAAAAAAGCATTGAGGACGGTGAATCATTGAGAGCACTCAACTTCTTGTCGTTTAAGCTTACTTTCTCATTATTTATTTATTTTTTAATTCTTTATTATAGATATTATTGTTGAGATTAGCCCTAATTCTTTATTATCGATATTATTGTTGAGACCAGCCCATGAAATTGATTCTCGGAATGCATTAGTCATTGGAAGTTGAAGTTGATTAAGCCGCGATCCAATGCATGTCCAGTGGATATTTAGCAGACCAATGTCATGTGGGATAACTTATATTTCAATAAGAAAGCATCAATTGGACAACTTCTCTCCCATAATATTAAAAAAAAAAAAACATGGGGATTATTGGAGAGTCAATGCTCTGCATGTTCATGACTCCATCACCATATTCAAGCAACTACAAAGTAGATGGCATCTCAAGCTTGCTTGCTATTTCATCCAATCTCTCTGATCCGAAAAATCTTCTGAGACTACGTTTGAACGATCGCAGAGCCTCAATTTCTACACTAAATATTGCTTTCACCGGCCTGTGATCAGACAAGTTTGATTCACCTCTAGTGTATAGAAGTTGCTTTAATCCGTCACCATACCAAATTATCCTATCACACCTGTAGGTAGAAGTAATGGAGGGGAAAAAAAAAAAGATTAAGAAACATGTTAACAATTAAGAATTATTTTAAAGCTAGGTTAAATTCTAAGAAGGTCAACTTTTGAGGCTGAATATTTGTTTGTCCTTGAAACTTTCATTTCATTTCAACGTCCATTATGGATATTTTTTTTTTCTTTTTTGAAAAATTCAGTGAACTTGTTTTGTTTCCAAAATAAATAAATAAAAAAAAGGGAGAATATTATCTATTATTATTGTGCGTTCAAAATGGCCAAAAACTTCTTATTATTTTTACAATGTTCAAAAAGACAAAACATTAGTACCAAGTCAGCTGTTTCTTTTCATAAAATATAAATTATAAATTATTTATTTATTTATTTATTTTGCTCAAATTCATGGATGATTTACCATGCAGGGGCACGGAACTTTTCACCTTTTTTGCCTTCAAGACAGCCAAAATATGCGCCAGAAATCGGGCAATATTTGTAAGTGGGATCAAATTTGATTATCCCCTCTTGCCAACCTTCAAATGCTTGACCGTTCATGAGCTCCATCCTTAGCTTTAATTTCACAAAAATAAAAAAATAAAAAAAAATAAAAAAGGGGGTTGGGGGTGTTTTCAGGATACCAACAAAGACAATGCAATAAATTATCAAGTTGGCTTTCTTGTTGCTTTCCCCCTCTACCTGGTCGCTTTCTAGCAAGATATTCCATTGCTTTTTATCCACCAATAATCGAATTGTTGCCTCCGGAAGCGAAATTCTATAATTCAAGTCTCCAAGCATAATTACCCTTCTGCATTGAATCAAGGGTCATTAGCTCAAATCAAGAATTAATATGCGTTAATCGTGCTTTAGTTTATATATACAATTTTTGAATATATATATAAAAGCAGAAAGACATGAGATTAAAAACTGACATATAAAAAAATTAATTAGTTTTGTTTTTGTTTCCTATTTACGTCATATGTCTAGTCTTTATAGCAATTTTCTTCATATTGAATGCCTTGTTTTGTATAACCATCCTTCCAATCATCTCTCTGGTACGTTTTAGCTACCCACTACATTTTTAATTCCAAGACAAGTGGGCAACTAACACGCTTTTAAAAATTCACATAGATGTCATTCACTCTAGAAAAAGAAATATTTTCATACTTTTGGGGATCATGAAGTCTGGGGGGGACGAATTCAAAGTTGGAAACTAGCAATAATGATTGTTTAAATAAGCAATTATACTATATTATATCAGTGTCATACTTTTTTGTGGTTAGTAGTGAGACCAAGTTGCTAAATTATTGATTAATTAAAGATTAATGGTGTGCTTTGTAAGAACATAGCATAATTGGTTTGTATGGTTTGAGACAAAAAGAGTTAATAATTCGACGTACTCATGTCAGTCAGTCCAAAATAATGGTAGTTATAATTATCAACATACTCATGATCAAGAATCTTTCGAGGCAAATTACGTGAAGGGCCTTTAGAGAAGCTCGTTCGATTCAGTATTTGGGCCGCATCGGAGTTTCTGTGCTTCTCATCTCCTTCTTTACCCCCAGAAGCTAGATGACCGCACACAAAGCAGAAGCGCGTTTCATGTAATTGAAATCTAACGGACACAGAACCCTGCAAATCAATATTGGCAGACGAAGGAAGTATGTTAAATTTTCAAAACAATCGACTTGTATGTAGGACATTGCTAGTTATGATTTTTATAAGGCAAGGAAAAACAAGCACTTCACATAATTTTTAGGAAGGGTCTTTTTTTTTTTTTTTTATAGTAAAATTCAATGTGATGATATTGAAATATTACTAGGAAAATGGTCTTTTGTTTTTGTTTTTTTTTTCTTTTTTCTTTCTTTATAAATATTTGGTTTATTCTATCCGAATTGAAAATACCAAGGGATTAATATAAAATCAAAAGGCTAGCTAGCTAATAAGATGAACGTGGGTACCGAGTCATTTTAATAGAGCTTACTCATGTAGAGACTTAAGTACCTTGTTCCCTAAGCAACCCATGATGCCACAGCCTACACAGGAGACGCTAGGATTTTGAACGTAAGGACGAAGATCGTTTCTGATCCAGACGGATATTAATATTCCAACCATTTGCTTACTAACGATGCACCAGAATTCTTGATTAGGATGTTTATTTTGGATTGGCTTTCCGCAGCGGCCGTGATTCTTCTTGTTCAATGCTTCTCTAATCAAGGAATTCCATTTCGTGGAAATCTTACAATTCTCTGAGCCTAGAACATTGGAGGCTCGAAGAGGCACAATCTCTTGAAACCTGTCATAAAAAAAAAAAAAATTCCAAAAAGACAAACGATACCACTTAATTATCAATTAATTTAGTAAAAGAAAATCACTAATGCAATAAAAAGGGAATTAAAGTTGCAATTTACCCAAAAACGTAGATGTCACACATATTGCCTCCAGCTTCTAGCCAATCTTCCATATCCAAGTCCTCGTGTGGTGCAATCCCACCAACATTCCATGTGCTTACAAATACCCTTTACGGCTTAATGGAAGGGAAAGTGGTTACAGAAGCGTACAAATATATATTGAGCAAAGTTGTCACAGAATACACTCATGGAATTGAATTGATGGGTATTAGAATTTCTAGTGTGGTTTTGTGACTAAGAAAAAGGAAAGAGAGAGAGAGAAATGAATAGCTTATAAGTAAAAATATATGTAAATCTAAATATTTAAGATTTTGAGTTTAGATATTCACATTTATTGTTTACTTTGGATTTCTTCAGAAGGACTTGGTTGAGTAGTAACTAAGGAGAGCATATCCACATCTTGAGGGAAATTTTGTTGAAATTTTTGTGTGGTCAAAGAATCCGCTTGGGACGTGGAAACTAGAGAGAGTAGATCCACATCTTGAAGGAAAAATTGTCCGAAATTTCAAATATGAGTTACGTGGATGAAGAATTCACTCACAACGTTGTTGTTTACTTGAACTCGCTCAAGTAAGGCTTCCGCCTACTAGTCGCCTCAAGCCCTTAAAGAACTTATTGAGATTAGAGGTTAAGGGTTCAAATCCTTACAAAATTCAACTATCGAGAAAAGTAAATGCCATTTACTTACTTGTAATTATGGGTGTCCTTGTGATGATTTAAGAGGCATGGTTGGTCTAAGATTGGAATATTATCGATCAAGGCCTGAGTGTTGGCGGGAAAATCCGTGACGAAGTTGTTGCTTCCAAAGCATCTCTTCTTGAGGATCTTGTTAGCAACCAACCTTGGCCACATGACCTAGAAAGAGTTCATGCAACACAGTTTAGTATATATGCATTTTGTACTGGAAGAAATGAGGTGAATTTAGTAGTGTTTGTGTGTGTGTGAGAGAGAGAAAGAGAGAGAGAGAGAGAGAGAGAGAGAGAGAGAGAGAGAGAGAGAGAGAGAGAGAAGGAATGAATGGAAAGGAGTGGACGGCTCACTTCTCCTTGGTAATTCCCTGGCATGGCGAATATTGGTATTGCCACAAAGGCAAACTACAAACAGAGAAAAGTGGAGAATGCCACAAGAGATATAATAAGAAATGTCAAAGATAGATCATGCTGAAAAATACAGAGTGGGTGTGTGGGGGGTGGGGAACGCTGCAAGTTGACAGGGAAGAAAAAGTCACTGTGACGTGGATGATAATGCGCCAATAGATTGCTAATTTATTTGAAATTCATATGTTTCACCAATCAACGAACGGACAGAAACAGGGAGAGAAGCAAAACATTGGTCTCATTTCAGCCTCTAACCTTTCTGTTTGTTGGACTGCTAATGTTGATTTGAATATGTTCCGTGTGATTTTGTTTGCACATTTGTTTAAGATGGTGGCGGTGCAAGTGGGGGAGCGGTCCATGCCACAAGAAAATACATAAATTCAGTATATATATATATATATAAATGTATTCTTATTTTGGCTGACATTGTGAAACGGACAAGTTGTTTTTTTTTTTTTTATTATTATTATTCTCAAGTGCGAAAGTTCCAGCACTCATCCCCTTCTCGTTAAGTTTTGGATTTACTTTTAATTATTCACCCATTTATTTATAGTTGAATCTTTTAGCACTGACCGGCCTTCTATTTTTGCCTACCATGTAGCCTGTAGAATTTTGTTAGAAAGGCTGTGTGCTTACATGCTTATTCATTAATTACAAATTACGAGAAGACCTATGCGATATGGTGACTTGAATTATGCGCTAGGATATGAAGTCACTCTTTCAAGGAACGCTGTGTTGTTTATCATATCTGTCGCTGTGTTTGCTAAACATTATCTGGAATATACATTTATACTTTTGGTGATCGGTTTTCAATGAAGCTAAGGCGATAGATATCATTACATTTGGCATTTTGAAGAACTACCAATCATAAAATTCCCCGTTTGTGTGTATGTGTTTCTCTTTTGTTTGTGTTTGGCGTCAGCTCGTTGCTGTTGGTTGGTTATATGTGGATACCCTCGCGCTATGTGAGCCCCCCCCTACCCTAAATCATACAGACAATAGTTTCTTACTCAAAAAAGGTTACTGGCAAAGAAGAAATTGAACATAAGTGGATGGAGATAAGTTATGAGCATCGATTTCAGTGTTAAAAGAAAAATTATAAAAACTTCAACCGAGTGAAATTACTTTTAATTATAATTAGATTCTATCCATTTTTTATGTCCAATTTTCCTGTCTCCTGTGGGGGAGGTGACAGAAAGGTTGTATGTTTATTTTTTAAGATGTCAGAGGTTTCAAGCTTCAGTGAGGCGGAATTCCTTTCAATTAAGGAAGTAGTTATGTTATGGAGTTAGTGGATGGATTTAGGAAGACTTCCCTTAGTCAATATGGATAAACGGCCAAATAAGAACATCTTGGAATCTTATGTCAATATTTCGAGACATCATTTGTAGAATGAATGATCAAGTTTCTTTTATCTTCCAACCCCACAAGTGCAGTTTCTTCATAAATATTATGGCTAAGTAGGGAATGGTCCGTTACAGAAACTTCATTGCATGATTGTCAGAGTTTTTGGTGTTTAGATATGAGCAGTTGGAGGTAGAGAGTTGAGTTTTTGCTTTCTTGTTAGAACAGGTGACCTTCATTTTTAATTGAGGCTTGGCGTCACTTTAGAGGTGAGTTAGTTTTTTTCGGTGCGCACATGACTGTCGACTTTTTTTTTTTTTTTTTTTTTTTTTTTTTTGTATAAAACCAATGCACGGTGTTACACAGGATTTTTATATATTGCTAGTTGTAGAGTCATTATTAATGTCATAAATTCTTACTGTTAAAAAAAAAACACAAAAAATTCTTATCTCTTGGAATAAAACTCTTTCATATATTAATATTTAGCTAGGAAAAAATATCTTTTTTGTCGTGTTTAATCTTACAACTCCTTCTTATGCTTTGATTATCATTTTACCTCACATTTAGAAAAGCTTTTGATTATAAATGCATTTACTTATAGCAATACATTATGTACTCAAAGAACATAAAATCCAATGTCTGCCACTAATCTTCCCATTGTTAGATAGTTATCATAATTTTACCAAATGTCTAATTGTTGTTATTTTTAGAATTAAGTCTCTGTTCCAATATTTATTTAAATTAGTTAAATAATATCTACAATCCTTTAAATTTGCTTAATGGTTTGTTCCATCTATTGATAAAAAAAAATCTGATCAATTTAAAAATTCCTTTTGAATTCTCTTGTAAGAAAATAATTAATAAATAACATAATATTACAACGAAAATAAATTAACTAAAAATAATATCATATTTGAATCATATTAGATATTGTCATTAAAAATAATTTTTACTCTCATAGATAAACAATTATCCTCCATAATTTGATAGATTTATTCATTGGTATGCACTTTAAATAATGATGTAATAGAAATAGTTCAATCTTTTACTTAATTTAATAATAAGTTATAAATTATTGTAAATAATGTTACTTACATACTCCTTCCTTATAGAGTGTTTGTCGGTGGTCATTAAAATAAGGTCGAGTCAACTTTGATATCACTGTCATTATTCTTTTTTCAAAAGGTAGTATGTTAAAATGTACAACACTCGCATTTATAAAACCCAAAACCTCCCTTTTCCTATCCAATATAGGTTTCAGTCATAACACGATTGATTTATTTATTTTCACGAGAACTCTAGAGATTTTTTTTAGAATCTCATGAAAGAGGCTTTACTCCATTTTCATATATTACACATCCCATAAAAATTATAAAATTTATAAAGAATATAACTTAATCTTAAATATTGAAATCATTACATTATCTACACCATGAAAAATAATTTTACAATTTTGATAGTATACGTAAAGTTAATCAGTAATTTGTTATTATTCATATAAATTTATTTTAAGAAATTTTTTATTATATAAGTTGAGTTCTCATTATTCCTAATTATACTTTATAAGTATTAATCTCATTCTCTTTGATGTAATTTATACTAATTTTCTACTTAATGACTTAGTTAAAATATTATCTCAATTCATCTTTCATCAAACAAAATCAAAAGAAATTACTTCATCATTTAATTATTTTACTAATTCATGTCTTGGAAAAATATGTTTATTCTCTCCATCATATGAATTGTTATTGGCATAAACAATAAAGACTTGACTATTTTGATATATCTACATTTATAATGTTGGCTTCACCAATAATAGAATATCTATTAGAAAATGTTTTCACCAATTTATTTTAACATTAGTCATATCTATGACTATAATTCAAATTTCATATAATTCAAATAAGAATTATTTATTTATCAAGATTTTAAGTCATTACTTTATCTTTAAAGTTAAACACATCTCATATAAATCAAAAATTCAATTAATATCATTATACTCTTTCATTATAATAGAAATCTAATATAAAATATATCATATTTGGTTATAAATATGAAATTTATGGCTCAAACCAATATCTCTCAAAGTTAAACCTACTCACCCTTGTCAGTAACTATAACATAAAATCTATTTATACAAGTATTATATAATGTATCAATTATCAGTACTTAAAAAGTATTCCACCAAAATTAGAATCTCAAACAAATCCTTATTGAGCCTTTTTACAAGAAAAATTATAATTAATAACAAAAATGGAACTGCATAATTATTACTTATTTAGTCTAAATGTGTAAATATTCTTAAATGTTCCATAATGTCGTTAAGTGAGTTAATGTTAGTAATACGTTATATTGAGAAAAATTGTTGTTTCTTTACCATAAAATGATTAAGTATCTTTACTTAAATTGCATTAAAACCTTAAACTTGCATAACTTAAAGCACATACAAATATGTATAAAATGGCTCATACCTTATACTTGATAAATATTTAAAGGGTTCTATTTTCCAAGTCATATATATTATTAATAAGACATAAAGAGACTAAAGGTTTGCATATAAGAATTCATCAAGAACATTACATCAATTGTTAATAGTTTTAAATTTAGTAAGATTAAAAGCAATGTTTACCATATTTTCACATTTGTATTGAAATCTCAAAGTGGCAAAGACAATGAGAAAATTTAAGCAACATGCCTTAAGATCAATAATATATACTTTGAGACTTTTTTAAAGTCTTTTTTTTTAACTATTATAATTGATGAAGTATTGTTGAGTCCTTTTAATTAATTGATAATTCTTTAAACTTTTGTTTATGTAAAAGTCACTTATTCATTTTAGAAATGGAGCCCATACTCAGCTTTTATGTGCTTGACATAAACACATTTTCCTTAGACCTTATAATCAGCATTACTAACACTGCTAGCTCAAGAACAAAAACTTAGACGCTTGACCCATATTTTGAGGCACACATGATCATTCTCAATAATTTTTAATGTCAACAAAAGAATATGTATCACAAAACACATAAAACAAAAAGGAAACTATCCTCAAAATTGTAGAAAAAATAATGAATAAAATAACATATTGTTGTAACAAAAGTAAATTAAAAAAGAATAATATCATATATGAAGTATACTAAATAATATCATTTAGAATAGTTTCTACAATTGTAAATAAATTATCGCAATGCAACAAGTTATATTAATTATCTCCCAAAATATGATAGACCTTTTCATTATGCATACCTTCAAATAATGAGGTAACAAAAATAACTAAATTTTCTAATTATTTCAACTATAAGTTATAAATTATTATGAATTATGTCTATTTTTAAAAAAAATAAGAAAAAAATTAATTTATATTAATAATGTGTAAAAAACTAATAAAGTGTAATAATGTTGAATATTATTTCTAATAATAATAAATGACTATTATTATAATAATTTATAACGATTAATTAAATGGTTATAAAATTATTAGTTTAATAATTATAATTAAATTTTAAAAAAATTCTATGATTTTTTATAAATACACTAATTTATAACACCCCAACAATAAATCTGTCAAAGATATTCTCATCTCCAATTTGGTGCTATTCGACTTGCTCTGTATCCCTTTTGGTATAAAGAATTCAAAATCAAGCAATTGATCTCTCACTGCACTTTGATAATAATGGGTTGATGATCTCATTCGATTCTCCAAATTCTCCTACTCATGTTCACATTCCTAAATATATCTCTTGCACACAAGGCTTTGCCAAGTTTCTCAGGACAGATCCAAGTGGGTGCGAGAAGATACAATTGTTCCTCTGTCCCCTATCTATTATTATATATATATATACAAATATTTACTAAATCTTTTATTATTTGGTGTAGTAACAATAAGTGTTGTTTTGTTTATCTAAAGTTTTGGGTTTGATGTGTAGCTCTTTTTATTATTATTATTTTTAATTTTTTTTTCATTAGTTTATTTTACCTGAAAGAGTTATTCTGAGTCTATTACTAGGACTATACTTATTATAAAAAGGCTCACGAAAATTTTCCAGTCTACAAAATCTACGTTGGAAAGGTTGATGGAACTGTTGACGCAAACCTTTTCGTCAACCAGAACAATCGTTGCCTTTTGCTTGTTTGCTTCTTCTTGTTTTTTTTTTTTCGCTTTCATCGTGTTTCAATCTTGGGATCATCTCATTTCATTGGTGCTGCTGGCGGACTCCTTTGTGCCTTTTTCAAGGACCCTGAAGGGCATTGTTTGTTTATGAGGTGTCTGTTAGTATTCTCAAATTTGTATAATTAAATTTCAACTTCGGCCACATGGAGTTAAAATCCTAACATTCTTTTATCCTTAAATCTCGTTGTATCCCATTATTCAAGATAGTAACTTAGTTAGTAATTTAATACGTTTCTTTTTATTATTATTATTATTGACACAAATTCGAATCTTTACATTGATTCTTACCCTAAAAAAATTAATTTAAGTGGTTGAATATATTAAAATTTTAAATTTATTAACATTAAAATTAGTATGTCTTCTACACACAAAAAAAAAAAAAAAAAAGACCCTCAATTTCAATTTCGACTTATAGATGCAACAATTAATATATTTACAATATTTTTTTATTCAAAAATAAAGATGAAATTAATTGAACTTAAAGATATGCAATTCAAAAGTTTAAGTTCTGAGAAAACTTTATACATAGAGATTAATAGGATTTTGAGGGAGACATTTAAACCCATATACATGTATGTATGTGTCTAAATAATGCAAAGTATACGAATTATTGTGCAAGAAAGAAAGAAAAAAAAAAAAGTGTATAAAAAGTGAGTACACGTGATGCTCGAATGGTGTCTAACCTAACCTAACCCAACCAAACCACAGAAGAAGAAAGTTTCAAAGATCTTTGTATATCTAAAGCCTATATTATCCACTACCATAAAAGTTTAATTATATACTAACGCCTCAAGTGGTGTACATAAGAATTAGAATAGATTATTAAGAATGTCCCATCAGACAGCAGCAAGAACGACAAATCTCTATGCCAAAAATATCTTGCAAACAATAATGTTTTACATATTTCCTGGCTCCAGCTAGTGGGTTGGACCGAAATTTAGTAAGCGCAAATTGCAGCCGTGGCAAACAAGTCACCAATGACCAATGGATATGCCTTTCCTTGCCCAGTCGCCTCAGCATTCTTAGCAAATCAATCTCTTATTGTGTGTGTGTGTGTTTTATTATTATTATTATTATTATTAATAAATATAGTAGTTTGTTGATTATTGCACTTATAAAAACAAGTTAGAGTACAATTATCAATATCTTCTTTTAATTTCTTTTATTAAAAAATCATATTATTTAAGTATTATTGGATTTGAGTGATTTTTTATATATATTTAATTTGAGTGTTATTGAATATGAAATCTAACATTATATTCTTGATATAAATTCTCATTTATTAGTAAATAAATGATAATAAAAAATTTAAATTTGAACCAATATTAATAAAAATACATTAAATCACTAACTAAACTAACACTTTAGGCCATAATTACTTCGTGCTCTTAAAAATTTTGTCATGTGTTTTTCCTTTTTTTTTTTTTTTTTTTTTTCTCTTTGCACCCAAACATATTTACATAAACACACTCACCATACACATAAACACATTCAACATGAATATCTAAAATAGTTATGAGGCAAATGCTATGCATTTTCAGCTTACTGTATATGGCATTATATGAGCTTCTTTGAGTCCACCGAGCCTCAACACTTATAGTTGAGCTTTGTTTTGGTCAATTTTAGTGGGGAGATTGTTGATCTTACAGTAGTATTAGAAACAACACGATATTTTAATTTTTATTTTATTTTATATTAAAATTAAAAATACTATTTTATACATTTATTAAATAATATTTGTCTCGTAACTTATAAAAATAAAAATTCAACTAAAGTATTGGGTATATATGAATAGCGTAAATTCAAATATAATGTGAAAAGTTTGTTTCGTTAATTTACTCTTAATTTAAATTTTTTTTATTTCGTTAATTTACTCTTGATTTAAAATTTTTTGAGATTTTTCAGATTATATTAATTAAATTAATTTTTTAATTAATTATTTTAAATTAATAGAGTTATTATATTTATTTTTAATATTTATCTTTATAAGAAATTAAATTAGAAGTAATATAAAAAGAATTTTATATATAAAAAAATAAGAATAAGCATTTCTATTTTTTCTTGTACCTTAATTACTATTTACTAAAAAATTATTGATTTTAATAGACTTGTACTGTTTTCATTATTTACTTGTGTAGCGTACAGATATATTGTGAGAATAGGCACCGTAATTTGTTACACTATGATAACTCGCCTATTAGAATAAAATTACTTTTAAAGACAATACATAATTCAAATTATTATTTTTTTTATACATGATTATTTTTTCATATATTTATTTATAACCTATTCTTATATTTAGAATAATAAATAATCCCACTTGCACGTAGATATCTATGTATTGCTTATTTACGTGGGTTCAACTCTAGATCCATTCGCAAAGAAAAGTAGTGAGGATGCAATTGCATTAATGTGGTAATTTGGTGGATAAAAGGGAAGATAGTAGACAAGTTGGTTTTTTTTTCATTTTTCTTTTGGTTGATGTGTAAGATAAGAAGGAGGAGGGACCATGGGGTTATAATAGAATAAATTTCTCTTTCTTAATATATATATATATATATATATATATATATATTATGTTTCCCCTCTGGAATGCAATGAAAGTTGGGATAAGCTAACAAAAGAATTACGACTTCAATTGCGCACGCAATTCCATGAATGAAATTGACTTGTGGGTATAGCGTATTTCAATTCTGGGGTCGATGCTAAGAATTAAAATTTCAGATACATAGAGTTTATTAATACTTTTAACTCACTTATATCCACTAGCCACCACGTTGTTGCTACCAATGGAGTTGAGACTTTCACCTATGTGGGACAGCTACGACAATGTTGTCGGTCATTGTGGTTGATGCCAACTCCCAGGGCAACGACGACAGTGACAATGATAAAAGCCAAAAATTAACCGACCACTCTTACAATTGCATTAAAACGAAGACTAATTATCTTAAAAGTCCACTAGGGTTGGGCCTTTTTATTCAGTGTCTCAATTAAGTTAGTAAGCTCAGGTCCATCATGAAAAATTCAGCAAAATCCATAAAATTGTTAGCAAATTTATAAAAATGCTAAAAACTTTCAAAACTCAGCGACCCAATAAAATAATAATAATAAACTCCAAAGTCCTCAAAAATCTTGAAACTTTGTCAAAAATCAACCAAAAGAGGCAATTTGGGGTTGTTTGCCATCTAAACCATTGCCCTTTCATTCCAACCATGTTTTCTGTCTCCCATTCAATGTTAACTTGTCTAGGCCAACCAAAACATACCTCTATTTGTGTTTATTATACACAAGGCTTTATCAAGTTACAATTTATCTCCCCTTGAATTCAATCTCATCTCCTATATCCACACAATGGGTTTCCCTTTCTTTTTTGAGTTGCTCTTTTAGATGGTGAGTCAGTCACCCCACTTTTGCACTTTGTCTGATATGAACGACTAGCACTTTGGAATACCATTTTCCTAGTTGGTGAATCACATTGAACATCATTCTTTAACTTCGATGGAACAAGTCCTCCTTCAGCCCCAAGAAACTGCATTAATCGAATCAGACTCAATGACATTTTTGTTAGAAGCAATCTCACCCAAAACGGGTGACATCTATATTTCTCTGTTGGTACTTTTGGCGTAATTTTGAGGCCAAAATGCGAGACGAGAGCAAGGGGTCAAAGCTTTTGAAAATGGAGAAAATCTACTCTTCAAACGGAGACAACAATGAGATTAATTGCTTCATATGTACCACAATATGGTCCATTTTAATTTGGAATTCAAAGAGAGAGGGAAGAGAGAAAAAGAGGAGAGAGATTTTCTATATTTATTTGTATTTAGATATATATATATATATATATATATTTGAATTAAGTGCTAAACAATGTGTTACTTCAAATTTTAATATGTAAATACGTTACATGTATAAACTAATTGTATTCGTTAGAACCTAACAATAGCTTGTTGACGGTTTACTAGATTTGCGACAAAACATTTTATGAGAAATAAATTATCACTTTTTAAAAATTAAGCTAAATATATAAAAATACATAAAATAAAGAATTTTTTTGTATTTTGACTATTACAATGAAAGAAGTTTATGTTATTTCAGATATGGATTGACTATAGGAATTGAGAGGTCAATGGCAGAATATATATATATATATATATAATTTAAATGAAGTAAATCCACATCTGAAAAATTACAATTATATAATTTGACTATTACATGGAACAATTATTTTGTTACAAATATTAGATTTGAATCAAATAAAAGCATAACTTTAAATAGTTAGTTATAACTAATTATGATTTTCAAGTTATACACAATTTAGATAAATTCGATCCTATATTTTAGTTTAAAATAAATGAAGTGGTTAATATTTATCATATTTATAATTTAAATATTCATGATGTGATAGGATAAAATTCTACCAACATATAATAATCTCATAAGATAAATAAAATAAAATTTTTATTTTAGGCAATTTATTATGTTTTTAGTACAACAATAAAAGCATTCTCTTGTGATAAGATGGTAGCAAAATATAATTTTGAATATACTTTTCTTTCTAAAAATGTAAGAAAAACATAGATAATATAAAAAATAGTTTATGTTATTTTATGTTACAATTAGTATTTTGTTAATAACTCAAAATTAATATTTTATATATTTGACATGATTGTTAAGAAATAATAAATTCAAATATCTAATATAATTATTAGACTAAAAAAAATTTTATTGATTTTTTTTTACCCTCAAAATTTTTATTAATATGTTTATTAGAAAATTTTGGAATGAATTATGTGTGTATGATATGTATTCAATGCATCATTTAAAATTATTTGAAATATAAAATAAAAATGTTTCATATGCGAATTAAAAGCATATTTATTTAAATTTTTTTATTAAAATTTTTTTTGGTAAATGCATTTTAAAATATTTGACATATCTCTTAAATATTTAGATGAGTGTTATATCTTATACGTAGCATGCATCATTTTAAAAGCGTCATGCATAACATTGTAGCCCTTTTTAAATGCTCAAACAAAAATTTAAGATACTTATGTGGTGATGCTACGTTCCTTATTTGCCATTTAAAGCTCTCTCCCATCTGCCATATTTTGAAACCATTCATTCTCTCTATTTTCTAGCTTTTTGGCCCTTTTTTTTTTAACACCATTTCTTCGTTAATTTCAGTCATTCATGCACGAAGGATTCAGACGGAAGGGAGAGAGCGATGTCAACGACAGCAAGACCTTCAGCCCGTGAAGATGCCATGCAAATCCATCGTGCTTTCAAAGGTAACGAACGCATTGCAGCATTTGAATGTTCTTGGATTAATTTAATATTCTTGTAATTTCTTTCATGCCATCATTTCTTTGATTTGATATCTCTCGCACACGCTTGTATACAATGCATCAACACAGATCAATGAATATGTTCTGTAGATGAAACCGTCGCTTTATTTTTTGCTAGAAAGATTTCTCCTTTCGTTATTATTATGCGAAGTCATTCATGCAGAATGGTGACATGAAAAATTAATCAAAATCAAAGGATATTTTGATTTTGTTGTAGAAGTTCTAAGTTGCTGTCCAGAAATGTAAACTGTCTTTATAATTCGAGAACTGTCCTTCTTTCTCCTCGTTATCCCTTGCACAGATTCATTTTCCAGCTAAAACAATGCAAACAGTGTAAGAGAAAAAATATTGGTATCTTAGTACAGCTTATTAGTGAAAACGCTGTCAAAATGTAGCAGCTTATTGGCCCTTAGCAGTTTGCTTGTTTTGCAAGTTACCTGGTGAACATTACCTTCCCCTGATTGCAATTACTGCACGCTGTTAAGAAGTAATGCTCAATAGCATTTTGCCTCAACGTACACGAAAATGAGCACGTTAATGATTTCCAACGTGTTTTTTAAGGATTGATCGTTGCAGAAAAAATGTTATTTATGAATGTCAAGTCATGCTATAACGCCCCCTTTTAACTTTTCTTTTGAGTCAGGTATAGGCTGTGATGCTGATGTTATTGTCAATATCCTTGGACATCGCGATGCATCGCAACGTGATGACATCCAACAAGAATACGAAACCATTCATTCGGACGACCTCCAAAAACGTCTATCCAAAGAGCTTCATGGCAATCTGAAGGTATGGCTACAGAAATGAATCTACTGAAGTTTCTTCCTCCTTGTCTTTTGCTCTTGTATTGGTTTTTTATTGGAAACTTTGTTTTTGGCTGGCTGCAGAAAGCAGTTTTGCTGTGGATGCAGCATCCGACAGAGAGGGATGTTGCAACACTGAGGCATGCTTTAATGGGACCTATCATCGACTTGAAAGCTGCCTCCGAAATTTTATGCTCTCAAACTTCATCCCGGATCCGGCAAATCAAGCAAGCGTATGCTCACACTTTCAGTACTCGTCTTGAGTATGATATTGATGTTCAAACATGTGGCTATCATAAGCAGGTTACTCAGCTATACTTGGATTTGCAACATAACAATTTATGGGATTCAGTCAGGCAGTTTAAATGTGATGTTCCTTTTTTTTTGTGGGTGCGTTCAGTTGCTGCTGGCATATATCAGTACAACACGGTATGAAGGCCCCGAAATTGATAGAGCGTTGATTGAGAATGATGCGAAAGCTATCCACAGAGTCGGGGAGAAGAAATTCCGGATGGATGAGAAGACTTTTACACGGATTTTCAGTGAAAGAAGCAGGGCACATCTGGTTGCTCTGGTTTCTATGTACCACAAAATGTATGGAGTAGAGTTGAAAAAGGTAGCGCATATATTTCTCCTGCATTGCAGTGCACTCCCTATATCTTCTATGTTGTTGCTTCACCATTAATATTCAATTTATTGCAGGCAATCAAAAGGGAAACCTCAGGGAATTTCAAATATTGCCTTTTAACAATTTTGGAATGTGCTGATAATCCTGCAAAGTATTTCACATGGGTATCATACGGCAACTTATCCACAATATCTTCTCTTCCTTGCAAGGATTATGGCAGTAAACTGGCCAACCTACTGTGCCATTCAAATCAATTAACACATGGCTGTCTGAAGGTATATTTGAATAATTTCTTGTATCATCAACTTTACAGGTATTGCGCAAGGCAATGAAGGGATTGGGAACAAAGGATACCACACTAATCAGGATAGTTGTCACGAGAGCCGAGCTTGACTTGCAGATAATAAAGGCAGAATACCAGAAGAAGTACAACAAGACATTATGTGAAGCTGTTCATTCCGAGACATCGGGCCATTATAGAGCCTTTCTTCTTGCCCTGATAGGCTGCTCTAGCTAGTAACCCCGGATATCTCCCTCGGATTATACAGTATAGATTTTGAAAGTGTAAACACTGATTTTGTGTTGTGTACATTGTGTGAGAATAGTTTTAAGTATCTGCATAATTAGGTTGGCCATCCTCTGGCTCCGACAATATTTATAAACTCCCATGCTGTTCCCTCGACAACAAACCACAGTCCTGAAATATTATATGCTGTAGAAGGAAGCACACGATTGGAAACTAGGCAGAAGAAATTTTTGTATCCAGTGCTGTTCTTACATTGCTAGACATGGTCTATTATTTATTATGGCTTTACCTGGGTGCTGCCAATGTGTCCTTGCTTTTCAATTTTCTTCCAGATTCATGCGCATCACCTTAAGTATCTGTTTCTTTCGCTTGTGCTAAATTTCAGAGCTACACGGAATAGATCGTACAATCTTGATGCGGGGATTAAAACTACTGGAGAACAAAGGGAAGCTTGCTATCTTTAAAGGAACTTCAACAGATGATGAAGGTGTCAAGTTATCTGTGTAATTTTTAGACTGTTACTGTGAGGATGGTTTCGTCATTTTGAGAATGCTATTTAAATTGTCCTACCATATTGCTTGGAAATATCAGTTTAGATAACCAATGACATAAAACCATAGGTTTGTACATTCTTCACAGAGCATCGGAAATTCAGTAGGTAAAGACAGGCAAAAATAATAAAAACATGTGGTCACGGTAAACTGTCATTCCAATGCTATAATAGTGGAGACCAGTGTTCACTATTGAACCTCAAATTCCAGAACAGAGACCAAAGCATACACAAATTAAAGAAGAGATGAAAAAGTATACACTTCTCGTGTGGTCACGAAGGCCCGAACTTTGACTTCAGTCAAAACAAAAAGACCTTTTAACTGCTATCTGCTACTTTAAAACCTGACTTAACTTATGCAACAACAATTGCAGGAGGAAAAAGGACTAGATGAGACCCGAAGTTGCATTCATGTCATAAGTGCACAGTCAGACTCCAGCTAAGGGTAGCTTCCACTTGCATTTGGCAAATATGCTCAATCATATGAAGGAGCTAAGCATTCATCAACCATATCCACCAGATTAGGATTTTCCAATGCTGCTGCCACCCGCTCCTTATCATTCAGTTGTTTATTAACTGCATTTAACAATAAACAAAGAGATATATGAATGTATCTTTCATTAGATGGACATTCATATGCTGAGTCTGCCAGCTTACTACTCAACAGGCAAAGATGGGGAGAGATTCAAAGGGATAAAAAAGAGAGGTTGTCAATCGCCCAGAAAGCGTCTTCTCAAGATACCATCACTCAGACTCAGGCAGGAAAGTTAATTCAAAAGATAAGTAGGTAGAAGAAAAGCAAGGAAAATAACCAGTAAAACAAATTACACTCATCCTTTGAGACACAGGATAGACCCCAGAAATAAGCTGATGGGTACATAATACATAAGCTTCATTTGATATCTCTTGCACAATTTAAAAACCATTACTAACAAATAAAAGTTGAAATGCTAAGCAGATGCAACTGAAACCCATTGAAGAAGAAGCAACACCACCCAAAAAAAAAACTCATATCCATATACACCAAGTGCATAGCCTGTATACCTGCAGCTTCAGTTGCATGAGTTCCAGGTGCCACCCTAATATCCACCTGAACATAATCAGGTAAAATAATCAAAAGCAGGGACAAAAAAAGGGGAGAGAAAAAGAGACACCACATTCTAAAATGTAAGGGACCAAAGAACCATTGAACCCAGACAGTCATTAAAATATTGGAGTGACAGAAACTGCACCTTGAAATTTTGTTTCAAACACTTTTAATCGGAAAACCTATAGATGCCAGATTAATACAGAAAAAAAGCAGTGAGAAAAAGGGAATAGGGTTATTAGCCAATCTATTGTAGGCAACCTTAAAAGTTAGGATAAGAACAACACAAGGTAGGATACAGTTACCCAATATTTGTGACAGAACAATATAAGTTTAGGCCTAAGGCCAAACCTTTTTTGAAGGAAGGGGGCTGTATTGCTTTTTGAGCTACCAATAGTATCTCTTCGATCCCAAGCCATACTCAATAATTTGTGGATTGAAAAAATGCAACTCATCTTCTCTAATCCAAGTCTGTTTGAGTATGCTGTAGGCTTTGCCCATTCTCAATAAGTTGTGGATTGCAGAATTACTATTCATCATTCTCTAATTAAAGTCTGTGTGCCACCCATCCTCTTCACTCCCTCCCCAAACCTCCCCATTGTCTATGTTTCCAACCCAGCTTCTAATTCTAGTCCTTAACTTCTCCATGACATGAGCAAGGATGAAATTTCAGGCTCTTAAAAGCATTAAAAGGTAGGGCACATGAATCTTAGAACCAATGCTAAAAGGGTGGGGGGCTCTTTGCCCCATACTATCATACCATACTGACCATTACACAAGGGTAAATCTATACTATCTAGTATCACAGGTTCATCAATCATAAACTGGCCTAACCAATTGTAAAGCATATATATATATACCACAAGCATGCAGACAATATGTGAACATTTGTCCCATTTGAACCCATAATTAATTGAGATGACAAGATCAGCTGAAACTTTAAACATCGAATTACAAGGAACCTATCTGTTGACACTTAAATGATGGAGTAAATCTTTCCTCTTCAAATTTTCAATCTCCTTCTAATCACATGGTAGTGACCAGCTATCCTTTTTACAAGCCAAGTTGACTACACTGCTTTGGCAATAGGATGCTGAACTCAGTCCTATTAAAGGAATCACAGTATAGACTATCTGTTGTAAGCCGGAAAAGATAAATAATAGCATGATATAATACCATATTGATTGGAGAATCTATCCTTTACGTTGTTGGATGAATAACCCCAAAACATCATATAGATTGCATATCTAATTAAATCTTTGACAAGATGCAAATTTTTCCTCCTTGGAAGAAATAAATTTAACACAAAATTAAAAGTCCAAACCAGCAAAACAATTTAATTGGGGTCAGGAATATGAACCATTCAGATCTATTATTAACTATGTTCTGGGTGCAAAGGTCCAGCATTGTTCTTGCAGGAGCTAAATTTAACAGAGCATGAAAATCATAAGCACCTGAAATTAATTCCAGGAATAAAAAGGCCAAAAAAAAAACCCAAAAATAACGCTGGAAACCTAACGAGTACCTTGTAACGCAAAGGCAGGCTCCTCATGAGTTTCACTCGCAAGCAAAGCCCAATGACAGTTGCCATACTACAATGTTCCACAGT
Source organism: Kandelia obovata (assembly GCA_021464305.1). Classification (NCBI taxonomy): domain Eukaryota; kingdom Viridiplantae; phylum Streptophyta; class Magnoliopsida; order Malpighiales; family Rhizophoraceae; genus Kandelia; species Kandelia obovata. The sequence goes on from CM038488.1 coordinate 5,285,153, forward strand.
TGGAGTGAATGTTACTCTGATCAAATCCAATACATACATCACCAATCTATGTTATAACACAATGACAACAGATTGGAAAGCACAAAAAAAAAAAAAAAAAAACAGAGAGAGAGAAAAGGAACAGAAGTAAGAAGTGACTAAATAAACCTGACATAACTATGCGGGTCATCAACCTCGATAGCATCTTCTGCAACAACCTTAAGCTCTTCCAAAGAATAAGGATGCTCTGGGTCTTTTATATCTCTTATATGGTTTATGACAAAGTCAAAGAAAATTACAAAAGCTCAAAAACAAAAACAAAAAATCAAAACGATCATCAAGCAGACAAACTAGGGAAAAAGGATATCAAAAACTTCGAGTTGATCGATGGGCTCGACGGCGTACTCGTCGTAGGTGTCGACGGCGGCTCGAACCCTCCGCTCTTTCTTCTCGTAGACAATTGGGCTGGCGTTTATAAGCCCTGCCGTTACCATTTCTCCTTTCTTTTATTTTCTTTTCTTTTCCTTTTTTCCTTTTGATTCAGTAAAAATTCAACTATACACGGCCAACTTTATTCCTCCGCTTTTCGATCTATTTTTCTGTGAGGAAAGAAAAAAACCAAACACGGAGATGAAGACGCAGAAACACACAGCAAGAAGGAAAATTCGGGCAAGACACGAAGCATCGCAGGTAATATGGAACTAACTCTTTTAAATATTTCTTTTTTTTCTTTTCCCTTTTTTTTTTTTTTTTGGAGCCCATAGAGTTTTCCTAACGGCCCGCCCAATGCCTACCCGCATCATATTCTCTTAAGAGAGTCGCTTTTAAAATTAAAAATTTTGAATTTTAATTTTAATTAGAATTAATTAATTGAAAAAAATCAATCAATTTTACACATTTTAAATATTTATTTATTATGACATAATTATAATTATTAATTATAAATTTTAAATATTTTTATTAAAAAGAAAAAAGAGTCTACCTTAAATTCTTTTTTTACTATTATTTTTTTAAAAAACTCATAATTTATTTTTTTTATTTTTTAAATAATATAAAAGTAAAAATACATTTTTTTAATAAATATAGTAAGTTTATTCATCACTCACATATAATATTAAGTATAATATAATTCTAAAAATTAATTTAAAACTAAGATGTTGCTTATAAAGAAAAGTTTCCTTAATCTTAGTAATATTAGAAGACTCTTATATTAATTAGACATATTAGACTTTATATTAATTATATCATCTTTTTTTTAAACTATGCAAACTTTGAAATGCTAATATAATACAATTTAAAATAAAAACCTTAGTTAAGTAAAATTCTATCTAATTAATTAATTATTCTAGATAATTTTTTAATATTTAATTTAATTTAATAATATTTTACATTGTTTTTTAATTTTATAAAATTACAATATAAATTCTAAAATATTAATAAATTTAATTCTTTTAGAAAGCTATTATATTATCTACAGTAGTAATTATAATTAAAATTTTAATTTATTTAATTATTATCTAATATGTATTATAATTTATTCATTTCATTTTCAAATATATTCCTATGTTTAGAACTCATATAACACAAATATCCATAAACAATAAAAATAAAGAAAAATATTGCTAAAATATTATACTTATTTTTTTCCATTTTCTTAAAGAAAAATTTATTTTTTTAATATCTATTTTTTCTTTAAAAAAAAACAATACTCTTCTTTAAACAAAGCACAAAAAAAAATCAATTACACAAACCAAAGAAAAAATTTCGTAAAACACTTATATATAACAAAATTTATTTAATTTTAAAAATATATAAGTATTTAATTCAATTTAATTTCCTTAATAGACGTTTATAATTGTATTATTTGATATTCACTTACAATTTAATTTATTTAATTTAATATAATTTTCTCAATTACGATCTAACATGTATTATAATTTAACTTATTCATATTGATAATTTTTCATATGAGTTTAAAATTTACACAATACAAATATATTCATAATTTAAAAAATAATTTTTAAAAAAATATACAAACTTATTTTTTGTTTAGAGGTAAAAAAATTAAAATTTATTATTTTTTAAAATAATTACTCATAATTTAAGTTTTTTTTTCTTTTTTTCATTTTCTTAAAAAGAAAAGAAAACCACTCTTAAATTTATTTTAAAGAAAAATACTTATAATTGAGAAAAATTTCAAAGTTCTTTTTAGCTGAGGTTAAAAACACAATGAGACCACCAGCTTCATTGTTCTTGTCAATTCAGATCAGAAGCTTTCTTCTTCTTCTTCTTCTTCTTCTTTTTATTTTTTCTTTGGTTCAATGAGATTCCTATAAATGATCCACAAACTTTTCATTTCTTCGATTTGGTTGTAAACTTTGTTTACAGGGTGACATTTCTTTGAATTTAGAATACATGGCTCACATAAAAAAGCATCACAACTTCAAATTTTAAGATGCAACACCTTTGGTCTCGCACCAATTCATATCTTAAATGGAATATCAACTGCTAACTTGGTCGGAATACCTTTAGAAGTCAAAGTAGCAATCTTTTTTTATGACACAATCCCAAAAAGAATATCTTAGAAATTGTATGACTCATCTTAAATTAAATTGAATAATTGCTTGTAATGAAAGGTTTCTTTTTTTTCTTTTTCGTAATAAAAGAATCTTATTTTTTTAATATAATTATCAAATTCAAACCCTTGATTTATTTATTATTTACGGTGATTTAATTGAAGTATTTTAATATTTTTATTGAATTTTTTTTTTCAAATGAATTATGATTTGTTTGCTTTTTTACTAAACATATATAACCTTGGAAATGTTAAAAAAGGGAAGATGTTTTTAGTGTGAAAGACTTGAGGTTTTCCTTCCACTTATCTTCCTACACCTCTTCGAAGACGCCCAAACAAACGAAAAAAAAAAAAAAAACAGAGAGAGTTTACAGAAAAATATTTGTGGACAAGAAAATATAAGTAAAAACCTATTTCACTGCCTTTTGCCAGTAAAACTATTCCATTGCCAACCATAAAAAGCCTTTAACCATCAGTTAGCTAGAGGTGGTGATCAATTGGGATTTGGGAATTAGTTCTTGTTTTAATACTTTAGAGATTTTGGATGCATGAGTTTTGTTGCATTGGGTTTTAGATTAAATGAATTTAAGATATGTCAATTATTTTTAAGTCAAATATTTGAGGTTAATCTAAGAAATTATTCTTTATTAGATAAGTTAATTATATATGTTTTTTTTTTCCAATGTAATAACTATTGCATATAATGTTATTAAAAAGTAATTTGATCTAAATATGAATAATTCAAACCTCTTAAGATTAATTTTAAAATACTTAAATGTCATATTACACAAAATGAGTTTTCATTCTCAAGATAATAAACAACTGTTCAATATTAAAATTATACATATATATATATATATATACGTCCAAAAGTCATTACGGGCAATTATCCAAACATCAATTTTTTTCCTATGATAAAATTGAACAAAATCAGTTATTAAAGTTTCAAGTAATTATGATTTCAATGTTTGCAAGTACCGACCATTAATATTTTCAGTTAATAAAAATTAAATTAAATCGAATTTAGATTAAAAATAAAATATAAAACAAAAGTCAAGCTATTCACAGACTTTGGTCAGTTTTTGCAACCTGCAATCATCCTACCAACCAAATGCTACCTTTAGTAGGTTTTCCCATTCAAAACAGGCGAAATTCTTGAACCGCAAGCCGTGTTAGTGATGGTAGAATGAAACTTCTGAACAAGATGCGACAACAAAAGTTGGAATTAGAGATGAGGTTTCCACCTGATATGAGGGTTCTTATAATTGAACAACCAAAAATAAAAAAGAAAAAAAAAAGATGCGTGGAACACAAGGGATGCAAAGAGAACCGAGAAGTTCCTCCTCAACCCCTTTTGTCTCCCAAGATGTATGAAAGTTAAGGTCTTTTGAATGTCGCCGCTCTTTACATAGCTTCAAAACCTCATTTGCAATTGGACTGCTCCCTTTCCTTTCTCACAAGACTTGTACTCTCCCTATTTCCCTCTCTCTCTCTCTCTCTCTCTCTCTCTCTTTCTCTAGGGCAGCTTCAGCTTACTTGTTCACAACTGCAACATCAGCACCTAGCTGCCGTTCTCCCTTTGTCATGGCTCTCCTCATCCACATTTCCATTGCAATCTTGCCTTTGAGACTTCCCATCCACTCTCTCTTTGGGAGAACCATGATAAGATTTACTTGGACTGTTTTCTTTTTCTAGCTGTGAAGTGGTTTCTGCAGAAAAGTTCATCTCGGCTGCATTTGTTGACACCAACTCAGCCGATGATGCATTACCAGAACCTGGAGGAGGAAAGAAGACACCAGTGCCAGGGGCAGGGGCAGAGAGGCGAGTTGAAGGATGCCTTGGATGAGCTGCAGGCCATCCAGTTGAAACGGGTGAAACAGGAACTGGCGCAGGAAAAGGAATTGGTGCTGCAACTGGGGCAGTCATGAAGACTGGTTGAACACCATTTGGAGGTGGAATTTGTGGTCGAATGGGTGGTGCTTGCAATACACCAGTTACTGGATTTGCTGCATAATGCTTGGGCAAAGCATGCCGGACATGATTCAGTGATCTACTAGGAGGTGGACCCCAGTGAGAAGATGATGCTGCAGATGAAGGAAACCGTTGACCATCAATCGGTGAGAATTTCTTTGGCTGGGACTTGGCAAAAGTAACAAGTATCCGTTCCTTGCGGATTGTCGGAATTGCATGCTTGGCAAAATCTGAGGATTTCCCTTGCAGGAGAAGGAGGGATCTGTTTTTGCAGTGAAAAACAATAAATCATTGCATAAAGCACACAATGCAGTTAAATATAAAAAATACAATCAAATAATTAATTGACCCTCTGACCTACACCAATATTTAATATCAATATGCTCCTATTTATGTGCAAATAAATAGACTAAACAGATTATAGAGAGACTATCCAATTCGAGGTATGAGCTAAACAAAATCAGGTAGTTAAGTGGAAGTGACATAAAAAAAAGGATCTCTTTTGGCTGCATTCATCACAACCGCCAATGACGTGATCTCTGATCATGTGAAGCCTAGTTATCTTCAATGGGACTTCATTCAATATAGTCAAATACAGAGAAAATTTGGCCCAGAAGCTATTTCAGTGAAAATCATTACCCAGGTGAAAGAGATAGCTTCAGTGACCCTCTGTAATCCCCAGGATAGTCTGCTCCAATTACTCGTCCAAAAGTCAGAACACACTCTGTCAAGAAAAGAATGGAAACAGGCTTGACAAACCAAGGTGGGAATGTGTGAGGCTGTGAATGATCACCCTGCAGAAAATTCCCACAAAGATTTGAGCTAGCCTGCCTGATGATTATTAATTGAACTGCATAAATGAACACTACACTACAAACTCCAAGAGTACAAGGAGACTTATTGTCAATCTGATGATGGGAATGGAAACCAGAAGCATGACCAGGGATTTAGTGGTCCAAGAAATTATACTATCAATAACAGTATAGGTGAACCAGATGGCCATGGCGACAAAATCTAGCATGGAGAACTCATAGTGTCTCTCTAGATCTTGCAACAGCAAAAGACCTCCTAACTTAATTTGAACAGACTGCTAAGCCCACTCTAGCCTTGCAGGGCAGGACCCTCAGGTTTGTGAGCAGGAGCAGCCATAGCTTACAGCTATAGCCATAAGGGGTTCCAGCAGGAAAACAGTAAGGATAACAAAATAAAATGAATTTCTCACCTCATTATATATGTCAATGATGCAAGAATCAGGCTTCACAGTCATAATTTGCATGCCAACCCATTGATCAATGATATCTTGCAGCAAGACAGGGATGGACTCTATTCTCCGTTCTGCAATTATTTGTGGAAAGATTCAACAAAATGTGTGGAAAAAGCAGCACTAGGCATTTTGTTAATATTACGTGCATGTGTAAAAATATAAATGTGTACAATTTACATATTAGTGCATGCACAGATACACATAAGATTCTACATAAGTTGTAACTTACCTTTGGAGGACCCTGCTATATTTTCATCTTCTGCAGGTGCATCTGCAATGGGTATACCCAACTGAATCATCTCCCTCCCATGTCCCTTCATAGGCCTTTTGGATACCACATAAGTTTGTCCTGCTTCTCAAGAATTAAATCAGTTTGCTTGTTATATTAAAAGTAAAACTCTTTTCATGTGTGCACAAGCAACGACATCAAAAGAAATATCTGAAGTTAAGACTATAGAAACAAAGAGATCAACAATTATTGAAACTGAGGACAGCACTATTGATCACTTTCAAAGATTGAAAGAGTAATTTTTCTTCTTATTTTGAATAATACATCAAACAATAGTTTTATGGATACTAGGCCTAATAAAAAAGAAAATTAACAAAAAAGTAAAAAATCCATCAAATCTCATAACTTATGGGAGACCTTAAAAAATCTAATTAAATTAATTTATTTTGAAAGATATATTCTAAAATAGCTAACTATACATAGTATAAGTCACTAATCACATTTTCTCACACTCCCCCTCAAGTTGGTGAATAAATATTTTTCATTCCCAGCTTGGATATTATACTTTAAAATACTGAACTGTTTAACCCTTTCGTAAGTACATTTGCAAACCGACTATGTGTAGGCATGTAAGGGGTACAAATCAATCCACTCTCCAAGTATTCTTTGATAAAGTGTGTTGACTTTGATCTGCTTTGTTCGATCATGTCATACTGGGTTGTGAGCTATGCTAATTGTAGACTTCTTGTCACAATAGAGTTTTATTGAGTTATCTCACTTAATCTTCAAGTTTTTAAGAATGATTTTTAACCAAAGTACTTCACACACACCTTGAGCCATTACTCGAAATTCTGCTTCTGCACTAAATCTAGCTACCGCATTCTGTTTTTTACTCCTCCATGTCACAAGGTTTCCAACAAGAAAGGTGCAATATCCAGTGGTTGACTTTCTGTCAACAATTGACCCTACATAATCAGCATCTATGTATGTCTCAAGTGCTAAACCTCCGTTCCTTTTGAACAAAATACCTTTCCTTGGTGCTCCTTTAAGGTACTGTAACACTCAGTGAGCTGCTTGTAAATGAATTTTCTTTGAGTTATGCATGAATTGGCTAATCACACTAACTGCATATGTTATATCTGGTTGTGTGTGAGACAAATAAAGGAGTCTTCCTACAAGGTGTTGATATGTTGTCCTGTCTACTGCAACATCCTCTGCTTTTCCAAGTCTGACATTCTGATCTATTGGAGTACTTGCTGGTTTCATGCTGTCATGCCTATTTCCTTAAGGAGATCCGTGACATACTTTTGTTGGGAGATAAAAATTTCTTGCCTAGAGTGAGCAATCTCAATCCCAAGAAAATATTTCAGCCTTCCTAATGCCTTCATCTCAAATTCCTTGCCCAAACAGTGACTCATGATTTGTTTTTCTTTGTCATCATCTCCTGTCACTATTATATCATCGACATAAATCAAAAGAGCTGTGACTCCCCATGAACTTGAGTGTTTAATGAACAATGTATGATCCACTCGACTTTGTTTATATCCCATAGCTATCATAACTCTAGCAAATCATCCAAACCACGCTCGTGGTGATTGTTTTAAACCATACAAGGTTTTCTTCAATTTACACACAGTTTGAGAGTCTAAGTTCTTCCCATAACCTAATGGGACCTTCATATAAATTTCTTCCTCTAGTTCTCCACGCAAGAATGCATTCTTTACATCGAACTGTTGTAATTCCCAATCATAGTTAGCTGTCAATGACAACAAAACTCTAACAGTATTCATTTTTGCAATTGGAACAAAAGCCTCCAGATAATCAATTTCATAGCTTTGAGTATACCCCTTGGCTACCAACTTTGCTTTGTATCTTTCTATCAATCTATCTGCTCTATACTTCATTGTATACACTCATTTACACCCTACAGGTTTCTTTCCCATTGGTAACTTTACCAACTCCCAAGTTTTGTTACCAACTCTAATGCCTTCATTTCCACATTCATAGTTTGTTTCCATTTCTCATTAGATAAAGCCTCCAATAAAGTGGTAAGAATGGTAATAGTGTTTAAGCTAACAAGGAAGGATCGATAAAATGATGAAAAATTCTTAAAAGACATAAAGTATGCAAGAGTATACAAAGGTCACTTTGTGCACTCTCTTGTTGCTTTCCTAATGGCAATGGGAAAATCCTGATTATCCTTACTCACATGAAGTTTAGTTTTATTTTGCAATATAAAATTAGATATTGTTACCTTATTCTCAGGACTTGGGTTGGACTCTTGGACCTGTATAAATTCCGGAATAATCATCTTTTTCCTTGTAAACACCTTGCCCTTGCCAAATCTCACATTCTCAAGTGCAAAATTTGTTTTTTCTTCAGGAATTTTAGACATAAGTTCAAGTTCGGACATAGATTGAAGAGAATTTTCTGACAAATGGTTGGGTTCATTTTCAAATATATGTTTAAGAAGATTTTCAGACATACGATTTGGTACAATGAGACAAGATGAATTAAATAGTTTAAAAATGGATAGTGGCAATAGATCAAGTAAAACATCCTCATCCTTATTTTCTATTGTTAAATCTCCTCCTAAAAATAAGGATCAGTGAAGTAAGACTCATGTTCATTGAAAGTGACATCTATTGAGACATAAAACTTCTTGGATGGAGGATGGTAGCACTTATACCCTTTTTAAGTCGAGGAATACCCCACAATAACACATTTTATTGCCCTTCGATCTAGTTTCCCCCTAATTTAACAGTGGACATGAACAAATGACACACACCCAAATATTCTAGAAACAAGGTTATTTGTAGTTTGTAGGTTAGGGTAAATGTGAAAAGTATTTCCATAGGACTTTTGAATTATAAAACTTTAGACAACAAACGATTTATAAGATGGGCAATAGTAAGAACTGATTCTCCCCAAAAATTTTTAGGTACATTGTTTTGAAACATAAAGGCTTGGGTTTTTTCAAGAAGGTGACCATATTGACACCAGATTCATGAACTATCCCTTCCTTTTGAAAGTATGGAGTTAGGGTTTGATTGAAATATTCTCTAGTATTATCCAACCTAAACCTTTTGATATTGATTTCAAATTAATTTTTAACCATAGAGCAAAAATTTGGGAGAACAATACTGACATCTGATTTATACTTGAGTAAAAAAATCCAGGTAACACGAGTACAGTCATCAATAAATGAAACAAACCATCTTACCCCAAAAATATTAGGAATAGACATAGGACCCTAAATATCACTGTAAATGAGATAGAAAGGAACAAAGTCCCTTTTGTTACTGACTGGAATTGGTATACGCTTGTGTTTAGCCAGTTCAACATCGAGATTTGTGAACAAAGAAGGAAACAAACTTTCAATAACCCTAAAAGATGGATGTCCAAGTCGGCGATGATGAAGCCAAACTTTCCCTTTATTGGATGAAAAATTTTCTGACATAAAAGAATGAGATAATTTTCCCTTAGGAATGTTTAACTAACTTGGTGTTTCAAGGTAGTAGAGACCATACTGTTCTTTAGCATGTCCAATCATGTTCCCCGAATCCTTATTCTGAAATTCACAGTAGTTGTGATGAAAAACCACATTGCAATGTAAATCTTGAGTAAGTTTTTGTATATAAACCAGATTTGTGGACAATTTAGGGACATGAAGGATGTTTTTTAGGATTAATAATGGACCTATTTTAACATTCCCTAATCCTGCTACAGTGGTCACAGAACCATCTGTTGTGGCTATTTTCCTATGGAAAAAATATTCGGTAAGTGAGTCATATGGTCAGTAGCTCCTGAGTCCACGACCCAAGAGTTGGCAAAGGTTGTACCTGAGACATTTAGCCCACTGGAGAATGAAAACTCACTTGAATATGCCCAAGAACAAGTACCTAAGGGTTTTTCAAGGCTATTGATAAGTGATCCTGTTCTTCCAATCACTTCTTGGTTAAGAATGTCTATCTCTTTTGGTGTTGATTCACTTAGTTATACTACAGCAACATGGGTCTGCCTATAATTCCTTGGTTGTTCTCCTTTCTGTCTCTATTCTCAACTTAAAGGTTTTCCATGAAGCTTCCAACACCTTTCACGAGTATGGCGTGCCTTATTACAATAGGTGCACCACAAGTTGTCACGATTTTGAGCCTTTGGTTGACTAAGTTGTCCACTTCCAAAATATGGTGTGCTTTCCATATTTGTGACTGATTTATTGTTACCCCTCTGATTGGGCTATAGCAATTATCTCTGCAACATCTGACATCTTCTATGGAAAAGTAATAGTTATAGGCTATTAAGGCATTTCACGTGAAGTAGAAATCACCAGCAATAAAGGCTAGCAAAAATACTTTGTTTCGATATCAAAAAAAGAGTAAAACAGAAGGAAGAGGACTATGAAGAACAATGACTCTGATACCATCTCAGAGATTGAAAGAGTAATTTTTCTTCTTATTTTGAATATTACATCAGACAATAGTTTTATAAATACTAGACCTAGTAAAAAAAACGAAATTAAAGAGACCTTAAAAAACCTACCTGAATTAGTTTATTTTGAAAAATATATTCTAAAATAGCTAATTATGCATAGTATAAATCACTAATCACATTTTCCCACAATCACCAAAGCATTAGCAGAACCATTAATATTTTCTTTTGCTCATCTCCAAGTGAAATAACTTTTGCATTCAACAGCATGTGGGCCTGAATGATGTTGCTTCTAACATAAAAAGCACAATAACAATTTTGAGACGATGGAGATCCTCATATATGGTGGTTTCAGTTGCATAATAATAGCCTATGAAAGAAGGTGAAACATAATAAGAGCATTCCCATGACAGCACCATCTTTTCCCCTTCTTTCCATTTTTCTTGTCCCCACTTTTACTTCTGTTTTAATGCATTAACAACATCCAAAAATTTCGCTCTTTATTGCAACTGTTCTGAGTCATTCAGAACCCATAGAAATTGCAGGAACCACACAAATAGATCCTTAAAGAAAAAAAGAATCGCGAATACCACTCTTCTGTGTAAATTAAACTGAATAAGAGGGATGTAGGGCATCACTCCTGTATATATGAAAGGCATGAAGAGCCCAACTTTCAACATTGGAGAAAAACAGATTCCATTGCCAAAATAATATGAATAATGATAATAGAAAAAAAAATAAAAACAATAACTTTCACATATTAGTTTTGCATCTATTCAAAAGGCAGTGATTGCCCCAGCTGGTCTATATCTCATGTGGCTCTGAAATCAAATCAGAAACCAGATCTCTTTCAACTGAGAAGTTATGTTTCCACACATGATTGTATTTTACACACCAGCTACCAAATACCTTTTTATCTTGGTCTAACTGAAGCAAGATCCTACTAGAATGGCAAGTCCTTTATTTATTTATTTTCCTTTTTGATAGGGAAAAGGTGAGACTTGAATGTAGGATCCTTTGGTCTCAAAGCCATTAGGCTTAAGGCCTCAGTCCTGTCCCTTTTTTATGTGAAAGCAAATATTAGCTCTACACAAACCTACTATATTTAATGGTCAATATCAGCTCAAACATCAAGATTCAAGAGAATCAAAACCCACAACAGAAATTAAAATAATCAGGGACATTCACTCAACAATGCAGTGTAAATATTTTGATGCAGGACTTAAAAAAAAAAAAAAAAAGCCCACAACAGCATTCTTGTCAATGACTTGCCCATCTCATAATGGCCCAAATAAAGGACACAGTCATAGACACAGGAATAAAATATTATTAAATGAGAATCGAATTGAAGGATCCACACATCAAATCAAGTATCACTTTAGTTCTATTTAATATTTTCTTATTCATGCACCCATGAGTTTGTCCATTTGTGTCTAACAAACTTTTTCCAATACTTTTATGCTTCTTTGTGGTTATAAGTGCACCAATCTTATCTACAGTCCTGAAGCCAACACCAAACAAACAAAAAAAAATGGTGAAAGATCTGTCATAATTAAAACCAAAGGTACAGTTTGGACTGGGCCTTTAAAACGGCAAAGCCAGCCGGCAGAAAAACAGGAAAACATAAATGGAACACGGATCCCTCATGTCCATCACTTTCTATAGACAACCTCACGTAGAGTGAAAGATGTTTAGTATTACTTGTCACAGAAATGCAACTGCACACACACACACACACACACACACACACACAACCATGGGCAATGCTAGCCTGATCAGAGCAATGTGGAAATTTGGTGGTATTCTCATTTTGTTAAATGAACAGGCTCTCTCTCTCTTTCGTAGACGTGATGAGATGGTTTCACTGAAAGAAAATGCTTTTGTGCCATTTTTTGGGAACAACTATGGCTTATGGACAGACTACTCCTATGCTATACGATATCTTCTTTCTTTCCTCCTTAAACTGTGCTCTTTCTTATCTATGAAAAGTAAAGCTATAGGCTTGGCAAGCATTTACTTTATCTATCTTTTAATCACAGTAAGTTTAACCCACATAGTTTTGAGCCTAAGGTGCTGTCACTGACAAACATGAGCCTGTGGTGAAAGAGGTCAGATTGGCCACAAGAATCCAGCTATTTAGGAACCAATTGTTACTTCGCTAACAGGATACAAAATTACTAACTTTGTTTCATACTACAACCCATGCCATTTAAGGCTACCTTCTCCCTTTGGCATTTCAATTCCTAAAATACAACACTCTCCAAGGTCAACACATCATCATTTGTGTTGACAAGGCCAAACTGACCCTCACAAGTGTACTCGTTTTCCATCCAGTTTTGTCTTTTTATATTGACATATCTATATTAATTAGCCCAGTCTTATGGGCCTATGAAATCTGCGTTTCCCAAAAAAGCAGGTCATTTGCATTACAGGTATAGGAGATCTAGATTGCTGAAAATGCAAGCTTTATTTAGCCAGGACAAGCTCATTTGAGTTCATAATAGAATGAAATGGTAAGAAGAGATTCATGTAGCCCACCAAACAAAATTTGGGATTAATGATTTGCTATTGTTGTTGTTGTTGTAATCTCATTTGAGTTTATACTACTACAGTTCAGTTCACCTGAAGTTCAGCCCATGTACCCCTTCCATCAATTAGATAACACCTCTATCACTGCTGTTAGCAAAGTTGAAAAGCATGTATTTCATCATATTAAGACTCTAGGGTGCTCATTAACTACAAATAATTTTTAAGATGTCACATGCTTTTTCTCTGGGGAATTTACAAATAATTTTCACCTGAAGTTCAGCCCATGTACCCCTTCCATCAATTAGATAACACCTCTATCACTGCTGTTAGCAAAGTTGAAAAGCATGTATTTCATCATATTAAGACTCTAGGGTGCTCATTAACTACAAATAATTTTTAAGATGTCACATGCTTTTTCTCTGGGGAATTTACAAATAATTTTGAGTCAACATGTTATCAGGCATCAAGAAATGCATCAGGATCTTGAATATATGTGGCATGTTTATTGAGAAGCAATTGGGGTACTCTATAATCTTAATTGGATCAGTTTCTTTATGCTCAAACACATATATAGCACTGTGAAACCATTGAGTATTATACACCATTTTTTACCCGAGAAAGTGTGTTCAAAAGTATTTGTCCTAAGGAAGAATCCTAAATGATAAATGTGAAACAACAAACAAACCAATTAACTTGATTCAAATTGTTAGATATTAGCTAAATTCACAAAATAAGAACAAGTAATAGTAAGCTAACCAAAATTCACTTACCAAATTATGTGCATTACTAAATAAGTAAGCCAATCTCACAATTAAAATTCTTGAGTAGCTTAATCTAGACATGAGTTTTTTTCCAATTACAAAGAGGCCAATCACTTCAAATCTAGAAGGAGGATATTAATGAACTTGCCTTGAAATTGTCCTCTACTCCCTGCAGCTCTCAAATCATTAACCAAAGAAACAAGCTTTGAAACTTCTATGTCATTGAGCAATTTTTCATGCAATTTCAGTCCATCAACCACATTAACCTATATTAATGATAAGCATATTTCAGAAGTACAGAAAAATGAAAAGAAAAATGAAGTAATTAACACAAGAAGCTATGAATTAAGTCACAATTAAAAAGATAAAAATGAGAGCGCAGGAGAGCAAGAAAGGATCATAAGGGCCTTACCATCTTTCCTTCAATCATCTCTTCACCAACAAATGTTTTTGGAGTAATTGTAAGATTCTTCTTTTTATTCTGATTATTATTTGAGTTCGAATCATACTCTGGAAGAATATAAAAAGATCTTGTGATAAGACAAATATAACTAAGCACAAAATGTATTATAAAAATAAAAGCAAATGGCCATTAATACCAACAGTATTTTCTCAATTACTAAACAAGAACAGTGTAGTGTTCAACACAATCATATTATTGTGAAATCCACAGGAGTGCAAACAAATTATACAGGTATATAACAAAGCCAAATTACCAAGCAACAAATAAAATTACTAATTTTTTCAATTGAAAACCTTCCAAGAGCTCTTAAAACCTGTGAACCAGTGTGATAGAGAGAAACAGACTGAGACAGACCTCTATGCTTAGATCCATCATCCACTGCCTCAGCCTCTGAATTCCCACCAGATTTTCCTTCCGAATTCCCTAAAACCTTCAAGTGACCATCTGCCTCCGGTTTGGCTGAAACATCTGTTCCCATGAATATATACAGAAAAAGTAGAAAGAATGGGTATAGGTGTTTCCATGAAAAAATATCAAGTTTCAATTGATTCCATATAACTACTATTTCCAAAGCATTAGAGTATCAAAAAGTCATACTTAAAGCACCAATATAGTGCTACTAAACAGCTTTGATAGCCACCATGATAAGTGACACAACCAATTTAACTTAAAAGACTCAAATGATTAACAATCAAGTTCACAAAAACATGCAATTTTATAAATCCCAGGGATAATCAATACTTAGCAACACATGCTTGGCACTAATTTTCATACTCCAAACAAGTATCTTTAAAAAACTCGTGGTTTTCATTACACTTTGTGCCAACTTGTGACTGCAAAATACCATCATTGATCACAAACAAAAGCATGCCATTTGTCAAGCATTTTAGCAATAAAAAAGATGCCAAAATGAGTAAGACTGAAAGCAAGGAAGAATGAAAAAAAAAAAAGGATAAATGCAATTAAGTCTATTCCATAAGGAAGCATCTTTCCCAGGGAAAAAAATGAAAATGAAAAATAAACATAAACTCATATAACAGAATATCTAGGTTGGATCCACGACAGAATGCTCTCATTGCTTTCAATAACTAGAAATTCTCATTAGTTTGTTTAAAATTTTCAATTTGCATTAAAGAAAGTGATCCACACTGCTAAACCACAACAAAGCCAATCAGAGGCCAACATGCCCAATATGGAACTCTGTGAAGCCAACAATGGAATCGACTAGTATGATGATACTTTCCTAATCAAGCTCGACATAGATATTGCATGATCCATGAAATCTCCTCCCTTCATTTCCAATAAATTCAGGTGAGGAAGGTTCACATCTGACATAATCCCACTAAAATAATTCAGACAAGTCACTTCCTAATAACTAACAAGGTGGTCATAAATTTTGAATTTGCAAATTAAATCACTGTTTGAACTTCCCATTACAATTCCTGCAATGCAACAGCATGCCGCCAAGCAACTAACCTCCAACAATACATAACAAAACAGAAATATCACCAATCCACAAATATCAATCCCAAAGACATTACCTTTCTTATTATCCTGGGAAGGCACCAAAACCTTATCCCCCTCCAATTTTCCACAATCACCGTCATCACCACCACCAGCAGCGGATTCAACCTCCCCAAGTTTCTTCTCATCATTCACTGAAGAATTTCCTTTAAAACTATGACTTTCTACACTAGAGTCAACTACCTGTTTCCCTACCACACTACCACTCAAATCCTTGTTAAACCCTGAAGCAGAAGATCTCTTAAACTGCTTCCCCCCAACTTTGGCATGATCGCTGTAATACCTATGTTGTTGTGGGTGGTGGTGGTGGTGGTGCTGATGCTGCTGTTGCTGCCGCAACGCAACCTGCTGTAATGCCACCGTCACCTCCCCAACTGAATAGTACTGCTGCATATGCAACACGGGGTTCCAATTACACCTCCTCTGCTGTATGGTCCCTATAACTAGGTCATACTCCCCGGGCTCTCCGACCACCGCACGGAGGTGGTGGCAGAGGGAGTCAATTATGGCATTGGCAGCCGCGAACTCACCCCTCAGCCACGAGATAAACGCATCACGCTCATCCAGAGGGAACCACTGCTGCTGTTGGTGGTGGCCCTGGTGGATCTCATTTGCACCACTGCCGCCTCCACCTCCACCACAAAACTGCATTTTGTCAGGAACAACCGCATTTCCCGGTGGCAGGGGCGTTTCCATGTGATCAAGACCCACCTAACTCAAAACGATTTCCGATTTCCAATTTTCCAAAAATATCACATAAAAAACACGGAAACAAAATTAAGAATACCCAGATCTAATAAATTAATGTGTCTTAATGGTTTCTTCTTAAAGGTGAAAGCTTTTCTTGGTGGGTTTTGAACGGAGGCCCTATCTATGGAGAAAAAAAATGAACTGTTTGTTATGAGAAAGCCAGCGGAGGAGCTTTCTGGGTTTAGGGCAATTAGAGGAGGCGGCTACGTTGACTACTTTGAGCTGCGATGGTGGTCGACGGAAGTTAGCTGAGCCGCCGAGCGTAATGGGTGGCGCTTCACCGATTTTTGGCTGCAATGAAAAGAAGTAGGATGCACTTTTTTTTTTCCTCTTTTGGTTCTACTTTTTCTTTCAATTTTGGAATGAAACTGAAGAAGAAGAAGAAAAAAAAAAAAAAACCCTTCTTTGACGTCAGTAACAGTGAAGCAATGTAAGACTTCAAAACCCAAAAACGAAAAAACAAAACGAGAGGAAAAATTGAAGTCTACTCTGCCATGGAAGCATGAGAGAGAGCGTCGTGTGTGTGTGTGTGTGTGTGTGTGTGTTTTTGGTTTACGTTTTTAATGCTTTTTGAAGCTGATGTAATGGTATATACCGGTAAGGTAGCTTGGATCTCACGATTTAAATTGATTTTCAATTAAGTCAAATTGTTTTAGAACTTTTATTTAAAGGACCTTCTGCATTTATTCTAAATGCCAATACATCGGTTGGACATAGAAATTCTTTTTTTTTTTTAACTCACTTTAGTTATTTAGTTACTTCATTTCGATAAAAATTTATTTATTTATTTATATAAAAATTGAAATATAATTTTAAAATTAAGTTAATATATAAATAATTTAACAACTGAAAAATTTTCAAATCTAGATGGATTTCCAGATGCTAAACTAAAATATACATGAATGAAATGCCAACATACATTTAGTATATATATCCATTCAATCATTCTTTTTCTAAGAAGTAAAATAAAAAAAAATCTAAAATAATTATATATATATATATATATATATATATATAAAGAATAGATGTATAAGAGCCTAAAAGAAAAAATCATTTATGTTTCATGATATTCAAAAATTAATTTTAGAATTCATATTTCAAATGAAATAAAGAAACATTTTTCTCAACAGTATGAACAATTTAACCTTTTAATCACTAAACATTAGAAACTTGGTTGGAGCTTGAAAAAATATATGAGACTGACAATGTCAATTGAGTAACACCTAAAAGCCTAACTTTTACCTTAAATGCTTTCGACTTTATTTACTATAATGAATTGCTTCAAACGGATTGACAATTGACAATTTTTTATTTTTATTTTTATTTTTTTCATGAATTGTTTATGATTGGGACTCAAACTTTGAAATCACTCCTCTGTCTTTTTCAATTAGCTACTTATTCTTGGGTAAAACTTAGACGGCTGGGGCCAACCCTTTTTGCAAGAATGGGTTTCCAGGAGAGGATGAGAGAGGAGAGTGAACATGCATATTTCTTTTTCTTAATAGGTAATTTTTAAAAAATTTATATTCTATCAAATCAAATACCATATCTAACGTTTTCACCATTTATAGTATATATGATTGTTTTAAAAAATTGAAATGATTTAGGATTACATAAAAAGGTTTCACGTAAATTTAGAACTTCCAAATAATTTATTTTTATTGTAAGTATAAATTGTTTATATAGAGTAAAAAAAAATTAAAAGAAAAATTATTAACAGCTATAAAATAAAATCTTATTTTTTTTCTTTAATATTTATAGGTTACTTACTTTATTTAAGTTTTTTCCCCCTTACAACATATGAAAAATAAAATCAAAAAAAAAATTTTATAATTCTCATTTACTTAACTCTTAAAAAGAAAGTGTAACACAATTCTAAAAACTTAATTGAAAACCCATTAAAAAGGTATATTATTAGCCCTAACGAGACAAGAACTTAGATATTAGGCTACAATATTAATAACAAGGTCATTTATTTCTGGGTCAACCTTTTGGGCCTTTAGCAACTTTAAATTGAAGTTATTAATCCAAGAGAAAGGGTAAAGGTTTATAGATGTGTATAAGAGACAGGGCTACAATATTAATAACAAGGTCATTTTTTTCTGGGTAAACCTTTTGGGCCTTTAAAAACTTTAAATTGAAGTTATAAATCCAAGAGAAAGGGTAAAGGTTTATGAAAAAAAAAAAAAAAGATTTTAAATCCTAAACTTTATTCATGAAAGTGTGTGACCTATATAAATATTTTTATATATTTTTATTCGAGTCAACATTAGTCATTGACTATTAATGATGCTCACGAGGAAAAGATGATGCATGTATAATGTTTTCATTCTTCCCTTTCTCCCTTTTTCTCTCTTCTTTTTAATTAAAAAACTAAAATCTAAATGAGGACTAGTGGTTATATACATGTTTGAAAAAATAAAGTCCTTAATTAGTCATATATTAATGGAACTAAACTTTTGAAAATCTTGTAATTAAATTTTAATTTTTAAAAAATAATTTTAAATTAGTCTAATTTTTTTAAAATTTTTCTATTTTCTCTTACATATAAAAAGAAAAAAATCTTTATTTTCTTTTCTTAAGGTTTTATCTTTTCATATATAAAAAAAAAGGAAAGAATTTAAAGAAATATACATATGATTGTATTTTTAGAACATATTTTAGATATTGTTTATACAAT
Organism: Kandelia obovata; assembly: GCA_021464305.1. Lineage (NCBI taxonomy): Eukaryota > Viridiplantae > Streptophyta > Magnoliopsida > Malpighiales > Rhizophoraceae > Kandelia > Kandelia obovata. The sequence continues at coordinate 5,304,309 of CM038488.1, forward strand.
TTTCATTAAATCACATTACATATATAAGTAATCTAACTAATTTTTTTCCTAAAAATGGCTTATATATAATGAAAATAAAAAATTTATGACTAATTTAAAAGTTCAAAAAGATATAAAATTCAATTGCAAAAATTACCCAAAGTTTATAACTTCATAAAAACTTATCCCATACATACACTTATATAGCTTTTGTAAAGTATAATGGCATCCAGACATAATCATATTATCAACTTTATTATTTAAATATATTTATTTTACTTATAATTGTATATTCAATATTTGGTAATTTTTATTTTTTTCCCTTAATATATATATATTTCATAGATATAAGCTATGTTTATAACTCTATGTACACATTTTAACAAGTATTTTGTCTTTATTATTTCTATAATGTTTTATCATACATTTATAACAATTAAATGTATGAACATTGAATTCAATATATATTATCACATTATTTATATCATTTTTTTTACTAAATTACATTATTTAGTTTGAGTTGTTTATATGCTTTATGAGCATTTATTTTTATAGATATTTGATAGTATTTTGTTTAAGTTATATAAATTTTTTATTTTTTAAAAATAATCAAATAATTCAAAAAAGTTAAAGGTAGTAAAATTTAAATTCGAGATTTATTAAGACTATTACTATAAATATTTTATTTTCATGTAATTTTAGGATAATTTATGCTCACTTTTTACTTTAAATGATTATTTTTATATTAAAATATTATGCAAATCTATTGCAACTATAAGGTATAATATTGTATTTTAATAATAAAAAAATATTAAATATTACTAATATATTTTTTTAAGTGTGATTAGTTAAAAAGTTAAATTACACAAATACATAAACCATAAAAGAAAAAAGAAGTGAGTCAACTATCAATTAACTTTTAGAAGTTATTGATTTTCATTTGAAATAAATTATATGATGAGTCATATATGTTTGGATAGTTAGACCTATTTAATTTTTAATATCATAAGCTATACATTAATTGAAGATTTATAAAGTATGATATGATATAAATATTAAAGCCTATCAAAATTATCAATATAAACTACAACAATTGACTTCTAGAAGACGTCACAAATTGCTAAACTTGAATTAAATAATAAACCTACATAATTGGTAAGATATTTTAGTATGGTGCACGAGATAATACATAATTTGAGATTTTATCGAGAGAATTCCAATTGCTTCACTAAAAGGAATACATATTTTAAAGAATAAAAGAAAAAAAATATTTTGTATAAAAATATTGAAAGAAACTAATGAAGTTTGAATTTGAATTATAGTATATATATATATATATAAAGAAATAAATTAAAAAAATTATAAAAGAAAAAGGAAATATTTTAATATTACAAAAGGGCAAGTGAATTTATGAAAAAGTTAAATATTTGATTGATTTTATTAATTATATTATTTGACATTATGGATATTAAAACATTGTCCAAACTTGAGATTCTATATTATGGATGTGTTTAAGACTGTGGTTGTCATATGGAAGTTTATATTTTGAATTAAATGCAATATTGTTGGTGTTTGATAAACTATAATTATTAGTATTTATTAAACTATAAAAGTTTTGACAAAAACACATCACTTAAATTTGTATTTCATAAATATAATATTTTAGTAAAGTGAGAAAATATAATAAGCAAATAATAATTTAATAATTTTTTAAAATAATAATTTTTATTATGAACTAAAATGATAAGAGTTTTTTTTTTTGTGATTATTTTTTATTTTATTATATATATTTTTTTTCAGAATGATATATACAATTATCAAATAGTTAATTATGTTGACTAACAATAGGTTTTATGATAATAAATCTACTTACCACAGCAAAAATCTAATTATAATTTTAGATAGATCTCATATGGTTAACATTAAATATATATATAACTCTAATAATTTTTTTAATGATGAAAATATAGTAATTGCCAAAAAATAAAAATAATTATTTTTTTTTAATCTTAAGTATCGTAAAATTTGTGTTATTTTAAAATTTATAAAATATTTAGATAGATTAAGGAAATTACATTAAATATTTTGGGAATCCAAGTCACCTCGAGTTGGGGGGAGGGCATTGCACGGTTCAATTTCTAGTGACAGAAAATAAAGAAGTGCTACATTGTTAAAAAAAAATGTACTATATTTTCTCACAATTGTATTCTTTTTGTTTTTTTTTCAATTACATTACAAATATTTTTGAAAATAAAAACAAAAAAAACCTTATTTATAAGAAAATATATTTCCCTTTTCAAAAAAAAAAAAGATGGCACCCACCATTTTACCAAAAAAGAAAGTGAAGTATTAAATGAGCAAATTTCATGATTTTCATTAAATAATTTTTTATAAAAATTTAAACTCAATGATTATCAACATGAAAAAAAATCATATCTTCATTATTAGACAGTAATGTTTAGTGATTATCTTTCACTTCCAAAACAATTAATGCACTGTAGAAGGAAAAAAAATACTCCGCTTGTATTACATTTCTTTAAAAAAAAAAGAAGAAGAAGAAGAAGAAGAAGGGAAAAACAAAGAAACGTGGCCCCGCCTACACAAAGTGTAAAGGCACGTGCTCGTGCTCGCTCTTAAAAATTTATAGCAGCAGACGGTGACAGCAGGGAAACAAAAGCAAAAAGCCGGCCCTGTACTTTCTGTCCTCGTACTTTTCACTTCTCTGCATCAATGGCGTCTGCATGTCTGCCTTCCCACTGCTATTCCCTCCAAACCAAATCAAGATCCTCACTTTCCTTCGTAACCCATCACACCCCTTCTTCAATTCACCTCCCCACTGTCCCATTGGCTTCAAGTAACACCCCTCTCTCTGTATTTGTGTCAATTTCACTTATTATTATTATTATTATTATTATTTTCTCTTTCTTCTTTCTTTGTATGATTAACTTGCTTGTTTCGTTCTTTGTCTGTTTCTGTTGTTTTGATGATTAGGACTGAGTTTTGTGGCCAAGAGGGAAAATGGGTTTGTTGCAAAATGCTCAACGGCACCTGTCGCAGACGACTCGAATTCAAGTTCTCTGGTAGTGAGTGATGTGGAGATCAAGAAAAATCCCATAATTGTCATTGACAATTACGATAGTTTTACTTATAATCTCTGCCAGGTTGGTTTTTGTCCTTGGAATTTCGAATTTTCTCGACTTTTGTAATTCTATGCGGGTTTTGCATTCTTGCTTATTTCTCATATCTTGTAAGAGTCTGGTTGAGCGGACTTTGAGTTTAGCAATAGGCTTCTTTAGGCTTGATGGTGTTTATTTATTTTTTAAATGAAAACTATGAATTAATCTCTAGTGTTCAGTGAGTATCGATTTTTCTGGCTGAACAGAAATGTTCATCAGTTTTAAGTTCTGTTTCTTTTTTTTTTTCTGGGGGGTGGGTGGCAAAATGGTATCAAGTTCCTAAGATTTTTGTGTTCTAAGGCAGGAATTTGACAGGTTGACTTGAAGAACTAAACATTTAGTGGATTTCAATATACGTCTCATGGTTGTGCCTGTCATGTCCTGGTTTATGATGAACTTTTAGTGAGATGAAATGTTCTGGTTAAAGAAAGAAAAGTATGCAGCTAAGTTCTAGCTTGTCCATTTGGCACAACTAAATTAAGTGACACTACATGATATTGTTTTGGAAGCATAGAAAAAAAAAGCTATAAAGAATCACTTTGAGATCAACATATTATGAAAATCCTTATATATTGAATAGCTCGAGTTGATCCTACAAGGTCAATGCAATTTTTGTGCCTTAGTTCCTGGGATTTTTTTTGCTTTGTGTTTTCTGTGTCATGGAATAATGGCATTCATTGTCTATCATCTGTGCTGGAAACAAGCTTTTCATTTCTTGAAGAAAAATTTCAAATGCAAAATTAATTTGAGAAAAAAATTTGTTGCATGATAGTTCTAACCTCTTCGCAAACTTTTGCATGGCCTTTTTCAAGCATTGATTTGCTTTGCTTAGCTCTCTCTTTCTCTCTCACTCTTTCTATTCTTTATTGAAAGTTTTTTGTGTTTCTATAGTACATGGGAGAGCTTGGTGTTGCTTTTGAGGTTTACCGGAATGATGAACTAACTATAGAAGAGTTGAAAAGGTGAGCACTCTTACATTAAGCGGATAACTGGTATTTGTTGATCTAGGAATATGTGATTTACATTAGGATACATCAAATTTGGGGTGCTTGTTGTATTTTCTATTGATAAAACTTTTCTTTTTTTTTTTATTAGGAAAAAACCAAGAGGGGTGCTTATATCTCCTGGACCAGGTCAGTCTTGCATTGTGCGATCTTGGCTGTGAACTGTCAAAGTCATGCCAGACAAAGTGCAACAATGAAACTTTATGATATACACTATATTTCCTTTGTAGGCACACCTCAAGATTCTGGGATATCCTTGCAAACTGTTTTGGAGCTTGGGCCTATCGTACCTTTATTTGGTGTGTGTATGGGTCTGCAGTGCATTGGGGAGGCTTTTGGAGGTCAGTCTGCCAAAGCAAAGCTTTATAGCTCTCTGCATAGTTAATCTAGTATTGTTATGGATGAATTGAAAGGGAACTCAAAAAGTATTAAAAATAACCAAGTTTTTCATTCAACACCTTGTTTGGGAAAAGCAGGGATGGCGAAGGAAGACTAAACAAAATCAATGTTTTTTGATGTATTTCTCTTCGTGGTAAAAGACAGGAAAAGTAGAAAGGATCAAAAGGAAATGAGGAAAAAACTATTCTCCTAGCCTACAAAAATACTCTCCCCTGAAAGATGGAACTGGGGTGTGGTTATGTTGCTAAAGTTGTTACTCTAGCCATATTTTCTTTCTTACATGCATGTTAGAACTAGGCATATTTCTGTTTCATCCATAGAAAAGACAGGCAAACACTTTGCTTCCCACTTTTCTGCACTTTCCCATTTTCCTTTGCTCAAATTGTAATTCCCACGTTGATAGACTATAAGGACCTAATGTGGCTTATAATGTCTTTCCAACAAGCTTAAGCTCTTAGGTGGATATGAGGTTCTAAGGCATTATTTGACATGGTATCAGAGTTTGGTTCACCCTTCCTTGTCTGCAATGCATCCAGTGGTTTGGCTTTTCTCTGTGTTCAGTTAAGTCAATTCAGCCCGACACTAGTGAGGCGTTCGGTTGAAGATTCATTGTGTCACATGCTAGTCAGGTGTAGCACATGCCAAGGGTGTGTGTTAAGAGTATAAATTCCAAATGATAAATACAAGGACCTAACTTAAGCTTAAGCTTTTAGGTGAATATGAGTTTCCAAGGCATTATTTGATAGTCTTGTTGCTTGTTTTGTCATGTTGCAGGGAAAATTGTGCGTTCTCCTTATGGTGTAATGCATGGGAAAAGTTCTCTTGTTTATTATGATGAAAAGGGGGAAGATGGCTTGTTTGCTGGGTTGACAAAGTATGTACCCTAGTCATTAAAGCCATCATTCCTTTCTAATCTTTGAAATTTGTGCAAATCATATGTCACTTGTTATCATGTCTTTTATTGTCCTGTTTGAACCTTTGTACTTACTGATTTCAATTTTCTTGCTTGTTGGTTTTTTTGAACCACCCCATGTAATCACCAAAGTCAGCTCTATTTTCATCATCTTTGTCAAAATTTTTTGTATCATTCAGAAACAAAGAGATTTATTCCCACCATTAATCATAAGGCCCAAGTTTGTACCTGAAGAAAAACCTGAATGCATAATAGACTTCAGCTCCAACACTTGGCAAATGTGCAAGTTTAAATGTGTAAATTGGTGACCTGGCAGGATGTTAGGAGTTGTTAAGTCAATAGTGAAAAGATGTTAGGAGTTGTTATCCAAGAGGAAATAACAAATTGTGGGCCCATTTTCTTTGAATATAAATTGATTTCTGCCAACTATATAATGATTGCTCCAAACATGGGGGCTCTGATGCATGTGTATTGGCTGTAAAAAATCTCTCAAATGAGCCCCTCTTTTGAAGGTTTGTTTCAATATGCGCAAGAAAGGATGCAATTTCTTAATTATTATTTTATAGTCAGCAGACATCACTTTCAATTCACTCCATGGGATACTGCAAAAGGTTATTGGAAAGTGAACTCTTTAATTTTAAGTTCATAATACAGGATCTTCCAAAGTGAACTCATTAACATCATGCATCATGCATCATATTTTTTTACTGGATATCTTACCATCTTCTTGCAAATACTTTTTCTCCCTTAATGTCTATCATATCCTAACTAAAGGTTAGTTTGAATATTATCATTTATTTCCCATGAGGGATACTCTTGAACTTTGGCCAGGGCATTACTGTCTGATAATGAAGAAAAGTTCCTGATTAGGCTCATTAATGAAGCATCTGAATGAACTTGGTCCATGAAACCGTATGTGGCCTCTTTGTTGGAAATTATTTGCATAGGATATAGTGTATATAAATACTTTATGTTTCTTGATTTTAGTCAACATTAGTCATTAACAATTCAATGGTGGGTTTTTTATGTTGAGGATAATGAACCAGAGTTTATGTCATGTGAAGGTCACCATTTTGTTTTCTTAAATGGTCATGCAAAGGCACTATTACTAAACTAAATACAGCGGTAAAGCTTCTAACAACTAATGTTTATGCCATCACCATTTTTATGCCACCCCTTTTAGCCTTTATTGGAATTGAAGACTAAAAGATAAATAATTTTTCAAAAGAGTATTGTTTTGCTTGATGTAGTGATTTGTAAGGAAAAGTTAAAGTTAGATGGGTGATTGACATGTTAATGCAAATTGGTCAGGCTTTCTAAATTCAAAAGGACATAGCACTATTTTGGATGCAGTTTGAAATGCTCATAGTAGAAGATTGTGCGTTTTCCATGTTAGTTCATATTTTCATTTTGCTATCTTCTTCTTGTTTTTTCTAATCCAAAAACTAAAATGTAAGTGAGAATCAATGGTGATCATATACGTGTTTGAAACATATGGCACCAGGTTGCCCATACGGTACGAGACAGTAGGATACATCACCTAAATGCAATCTGTCAGTTATCAGTGCTTTTATATTACTTCTCAAAGCACATAGAGTATATAGGTAAATGAATTTTTCATCTATTTGTGGCATGCAAGGTGGATCTGTTAAAACAATGTACGTTTTGGCACTGACCTTGACACTTTCTTGTCTGCATGTTTGATGCTTTTGTTCATGCTTTGTTGTTTTTCTTACCTTCATCTATTTTTGCTTTCTAGAGAAGGGGAAGGTACACAGATGTTAGCAAATTACAAATTGGTGCTTTGTTTGTGGGATAATGATTCCTTTGAGCTCTTTTTCATACCTGGTTGTTCTTTATGTTAACCAAACATTGGTCAGACCAAATCAGATTTTAGCAATTCGTACTAAAACATTATGTAGCTTGAGTTTTTTAGTCCCCTTAAGAGTTTCTGTGTTAAATTCTTTATGGTATTTTACAATAAGATCAGGGAAAAAAAATATTCTGCATCTTTTTCGGGTGTTTTGGTCAAGTGTGATCAAATAAGCAAATTCTTTTATGATACTACAGCTCCTATGATAATTCCTTTCCCTTCATTATGCGGTAAAGAAAAAAAGACAAATTAAATCACTAAATAAAACACTACAGTTGCTTTTTTGTGATTTTAAGGTCATGGATCTCAATGCAGAAGATTTGCAACTGGCCTCTATGACAGCATTTTTAGACCTTTTATTAACTTTCCTCACTTTGTGGACAATGACATTTGGGAGGAGCTATATCTTTCTAAATATGTGTGTTCTTTGCCCAGAATTTTCTTGTTGAGTAGTTTTGCATCCTTATGTCAAACAAATTAGTAAAGCTTTAAGCCACTATTAATATAGATTCTATAGTTGTGCTTATATCAAATATTGAGTAGTTGTTACTTGATTATATCTTGGGAGTTCTCACTGCATTTTACCTGTTCCAGTCCCTTCACCGTCGGTAGGTATCACAGCCTGGTGATTGAAAAGAATAGTTTCCCTAGTGAAGAACTTGAGATTACAGCATGGACAGAAGATGGATTAATCATGGCAGCTCGTCACAGGAAATACAAGTATCTTCAGGTATAATTTTTACCCCTTCACATTTGTATTATGCAGATGGATAAGATATTATCCTTTGCAGAAAACCATGATGCTGCTCATCTTATTCTAGGTAACTGAACTTTCTTTTATTACTGCACAAAACTGAGCGATCAGCTGAGGTGCCTGCAATAATTTATTGGTTTTTTCGGAAAAGCCATTTATACAACTTCATAACATATTTTATTTTTCATTTTATACATTAGATGGTCAGTAACACATAGTGCAAGTTATCTTTGGCCCCCATAAACCTCTCTTAATTTATTGGCCAAGACCCTGAGTATTGTTACAGAGAGTCATGTTCTTACTTAACAAGTTATATAAATCTGGTTTGCTTTGTACTTTTGGAACTGCTTAAGTTATATAAATCTGGTTAGCTTTGTACTTTTGGAACTGCTGTTTGAGTTGTTCCACGATAAGATGGTCTAGTTACTCACTTTTACCTACTTGAAGATGGGTAGCTAAGTTTGAATTAGCTGAAAAGAAATTGGCTTTGTTAAATGGGATCACCCATTCAGTAATATGGAAATTTCTGTTTCACACAATATCTCTAATGACTTTTCTTTAAATTGCTGTCTAATCTTGCATAAAAAAAAGGTGCTGTAGTTCATGGAGCTCTCATATTGTGGGATTTGGGGAAAGGTCAATGTGTGCAATCTTATTCTTATTTTCACAAGAGACTTCCACGACCTGAATATGGTATCTTCAGGTCACAAGTTAGTAACCATGTCACTATATCAAGGCTTGCCCCTCTAATCTTGCATTGTCTTGAGAGATGTTGAATGGACCAAATCTGCATTGATTGTCGATTGAGAGTCAATGATGCCATTAGTTTGGCATTAATACTGTTATTAGTTGTGTCCATCTTGAAGTATGAGTAATAGATTTGAATTTCTTGAACCTATCTGTCAAACAGAGTTGTTCACTTCAGTCTTCTCTTAACTGGAGCTTTGCAAATTTGGGAATTTATGACAGTACCTGTGCTTCTTATCTATCTTGTTCTCTGCCATACAACGTGGTCCTTTAACACAAAAAAAAGTGCATCAATCTAGTTGAATGTTTTCTGCCATTCCTTCTGCAAAGTGCAACTGGCAGCACCTCATGTGTTCTGTGTTCTTCTAGTGTTTACTCATTGTTCTTTCTAGAAAAAGATTCCTCTTGAAAGTGAAATTCTTGTCAAGGAAGTTTGCCTTATAGATTATAGGCAGCCGTGGGAATTGACAGACGTCAAATCTTTTGACAAACACTGTGTGTGTGTGTGTGAGCATTAATGTATGAATCACCAAAGTTCTCTGCGACTCTTATATGGGCAATGCACATTTAAAACTTTAGTTCAAAGATGCATTTGTTGTAGTGTTCAGATCTTGGATTACTCGAGATCATCTTCCAATAGCTTGGTTTAAATACAGGCTATAGTTCATAGACCCCCACAGAACACAAAGCAGTCTTTCCTTAATGGAGGTTAGATTGTTGAAAAAAAGAAAAAGAAAAAGCCAGAGGTCATAATTTAGGACCTTCCAGACTTTAGGAAAAGTTCTAAGTTGATGTGGAGACATTTGATATTGCTCAAAGATAGAGCTTAGAAGTCACTCAGAGCCTTGTACATAATTCAGATTCATTTTTAAGCTCAGGGTCTATTCATCTAAGCCTTTGCTCTCTGATTGAATGGAAAATGCACGTTTTCTGCTTGAATTTTATGTGAGATTCTGAAGTGTTTTAGGAAAAAAGAAAGCATGTTCTTGATGAGGTGATGTCTCTTTATTTTCAAACTGACTTTAAATATAAGCAAATGTGTCTTTGCACACAGAAAGTGAATTTTAATGGGAAAAAAAAAAACAATTGCAGGGGGTACAGTTCCATCCAGAAAGCATCATAACAACCGAAGGCAGGACGATGGTTGGCAATTTCATCAAAATGATAGAGAGAAAAGAGGCAGAATCTCAGAACTAAGCACATGCCATGATGATGGATGGCCTGTTTGCTGGTGCTTTTCCATGTTGGCCTTCTGCAGAGGCTTGTGGTCTTCAAGCCTGCGGCCAATTTTTTCTTTCTTAGCTGTGCTCTTCAATTCAGGTTTTAGTTTTGCCTTTTAGACTTTCATTAGCGTTGTGTTGTGCTGCAAAGAGGATAAGAAACCAAACTGCGAAGCCAAAACCAAAGTGGTTTGAACTGAAATGTTGAGGCAGAAAGTTTTATATCGTATGGAAAAGTTACAGAGTTCCTTCTTAAATTAATAGTGGGAACTTACCATCAGTTTGTGTTTATGCGTTTATGCGTCAAGCGAATACAAATATGCAATCAACAATCATAATTTCAGTACATAACACCTGCCGTGAGTATGCGGATCTTCTTGCGTTGGTGTGCCTGAGTCCGTATAACATTAATGTTATTTTTTTATTATCAACCTGATCACCAAATTCAGCTCAAATGCTCTGGCAAGTCGCAGGAAATCTGTGGAAAACTAAGTTGAAGGTTATTGGTCTTTCTGTATATCAGGTGGGGTATCTTCGTATTGTCAGCTATCACGATATTAGGGGTACAAACGTAAGGAAGCCAATGTCAAATCAGTAGCTGTGATTCGAGTACATGAGCTTCATTGGGGGTGCCTTCCGGTTGTGCTTAAAGACCATTTTAGATATGTAAATTATAAATATATATATCTGAAAAATTGACATGATTTGAAAAATTGTTAATTATATCTAAAAGAAAAAGAAAAACATCTATTATCCTATGATAAATTACATCATACATTTAAAAAGTGTGTTTAATACCCACATGTAAATCTCATATACACCCATCTCATACTCCAATAAACTGAGACATCATAAAAGAAGTCACAAAGACTTATTGCATCTAGGCCTTCTGCCTCTTTTTCTCCGTATCTTTCTGTATATTCTCTACACAAAGCTAATATGGCGGCAATAATAATGGAGACTATGTAGTTATGTACATCATCAATAGCTAAGGCCCCTTTGCTAAAGAAGCACTAATGACACACACTTGTGGTTCGCACACTTACCCCACTTACATCCCTACACATTTATTAAGCATACTCTAATATATTATCTACCACACACACTTCAATACAATAATAATATTCTGATTAATAACATTATGTTGTATACATTTTGCATTCTACTAAATGTGCCATTGGCATGGGTTGCCATAGATAGCGGAAAAATCTTGGATAAAAAAAAAAAAAAAAGCAAAATGTATTTCCTGAAATGATAAGCACCTCTAAATCCATTTTCAAGGCGTATCAGTGATAAGCTGGCCAATCAAGAAAAGAATTGAGGGCTTGCATACCTTCAGCCTACTCCAGTCATTGCCTGTAGCATATAACATGTCTGGATGCTTGCTTGCTTGAATATTATGGAGGGTGCAAAGCCAATAGAAAATCAGAGTGCTGTTGCAGTCGTTGCCTTTTTTTACTGTACCAAGAAAAATTTATGTTGACCCAGCAAGGAAAGTATAGCAAGCTGTGTATCGAAAGATCCATTAAATCTCCTCCCCACTCAGCATCAACAAAACCATGAAAAACAAACAAACAAACAAACGTAGCAGCCTTTCTTTCATTTACAGCAATCCATAGCTTAGAGTGTAATTCAGTTACCCAAGTATTCTTTCAGCAGCATCAAAATAGGCTTCCTGGGCCGTTCCATCGATATGCACACTAATCCAACTGAGAAAGATATATCAGGCCAAGTTGTGGTCAAGTAAAACAGGATTCCAACAAGCATTCTCCTTCAACACGTCTCTCTCTCTCTCTCTGTCATCTGATCTCAATCTACAATTCTGTTTCATGGCTGTAGCTAATGGCTTGTCGTCAATCGTACTAAACCTTTCAAGTATCTTCATGGCATTTTGTGTTTGAGACAGGAAAATGCCTTCCTTACGCCTCTTAAATCCCAACCCGAGAAAGTGAGGAAGCTCTCTAAGATACGTACGAAACCACAAGCATCTCGAATTCTGAAGTCCTTTTATCAAGTATCGAGCGATCACACGGTGCTTTGATAAGTCCAAAAGAATAATATTAAATATCACAAAAAAACAATTTATCTATTTATTATAAAATATTATCTTCATTAGTATAAATAATTTTTATAATATCTTATTAAATAATTTTATTAGTAAAAATTATTCATTTCAATACAAAACAGTACAAATCAATTTTTTTTTAATATTTAACATTACTCAAAATTACCATATTTTAGTATAGATGTAATAAAAATTTACATTATGTATTTTAAAATGTAATAACAACACCTTAACTTTTAAATTTGATAATAATTAGTTTTATTTATTAAAAATCCATTAAAAAAGGTTCGTAATAAGTATAAAATTGATATTATAAAGTTACAAAGAAATTAAATAGCCCTTAACTTATTACAAGAAAAAAAAATATCATTTTAGAACTAAATTTTATTTAAACTATAATTATTTACTTTTTCTTATAATAGTGTTGATACTTGAGATTGTATCCTTAAAATATCCTTATATTTATTATTATTAATTTTTAATTGGTTTATAGTATTCTTAGAACTATTTCATATCCTTTTAAGGCTAGCAAATAAACATTAGTAGGAAACTTAGTGTCTTATAGTTCCCACTTCAAATCTTAACACAAATACTCATAAGACATTGCACTCCCATCAACCACCTTAACCTTCAAGGATCCAACAAATTGGATTAACATCACAACCTTCTAGCTAACTTCTTATCTAAAAAGTTATAAATACATTTAAATTTTATTAATACATGAATTGGTTGAAAATTAAGTCACTTTAATGGTTTTTGATTCATGATTTTCCCATCTTGATATGGCATACAAAGAAATTTGGCATTTATGTTCCTCTAATTGCATGCTAGAAACCGTTAGTTGTTATAATTCCACCATAAGACTATTATCATACTTTTATCAAGAACAACCTTTTTGTCTACATCTATAACTTGACACATACTTCTCATCTTACAAATAACACAACCCTTTAGCTCTTCATTTCTCTTAACTTCACCTTGGACATCCTATTTAACAAAGAAAGGCTTTATGATACTTTAAGTGAGACCTAAGAACAAGTAAGAGAGGTAATGAAAAGGAATTTAATGCAAGAGAACTGACTTTTGGAGTGGGAAGTAAGCTAGACTTCTTAGAAATGGACTTAGTCATATTCATCAAAGTGGCATTAGTTGCTTCTTGCAACTTTCCTAAAGCATAAACGTGTTGCAACGTTTAAGGATTAACATCTTTACTAACTTATAAAATTCATCTTTTGATCTAACCAATAAAATACCAATTGCATAATCTTTAAGTACATAGACTTTGATAATCAAAACATCAAATTAATTTTAATACTAATTGATTAAATTTTCTTGTTTCAAAGCCCAAAGTTTAGAAATTATATCAGTTACCATTGTAGGACTAAACCTTTGGGAAATAGTTTGTATATATTCATTCTAACTAGGGAGTTCACCTTTAAGCCTACTGACCATTAAGTTCCTATGTCATTACAAAGCAATGCCCTTTAAATACCTTACTACCAACTTAACCCTTGAATCTTAGTTATTTCTTTAATTTTATTTTTTTTAAAAATTGGCACTTGTATAGTCACCTATAAAGATTACCATTAAGAAATATTAAGAAATCAAGTTGATATTATCATTTAAAAAGGTAATTTGAGGAAAAACCTAGCAATAAAGTTCGATTGATGACTTGATTTTAAGTTGTGATCCTAGTATAAAAATCATGTAATTATGTCAATTCCTTTATAGCTAACATTTCTTACATTAAAGACTTCACTATGTCCTTTAACCTCTTCACTATTAAATTTCTAACATCATGAGATCTTATGTTCACTACCATTGTTACAGTAAATTAGAACACAAAGGATCAAAAAAGAAACAAAGAATTGAAACAATGAGAAGACAAAGGCAATTTGAAAGAAATAATGATCCAATGATGATCACTCTAATACCAAAATAGTGTAAGATAATTAAGAGTCTTAAGAGTGAGAACCACCATTGATAGTCATAGAAAAAGAAATTAAGAATTCTTTTTTTTTTTTTTTTTGTATGTGTGTTAACGTGTGTCTATCTCAATATGTCTAATGTTTACCTATAAGTATTAATTATAAGAATCAATTAAATGAATCAATGAACAAGAATTACTTCTAAACTTATTATTAAATATGTTTAAAATGTTATATACTTCTTATTAGTTTAATTTTTTTAAATTAATATTTAATATATTTCTATTTGTTTTCTAACATTATATAAGTAGGTATGACTTAAGAGAGCATTAATTATTATGTTAGATCAGAGAGCTTGTTTTTTAAGCAAAACTTCCCTTTAATATTTGCTTTAAAACCCACCAATCCAAGGCTTGCACTTCAACTAATTATGAGGTCAATTGGCATTCACGTATAGGGATTGTAAATTTCCTAAAAGAAAAAGAAAAAAGACCTAAAAAGAAAATGCTCGATGCTCAACCTTTATTGTCTCTCAGCTTTGAATATGAGCTTTTCTTTCGATTTCTACTTCACAAGTCACATGAAAATGCATAATACAAGAAAAACATTCTTTTTGCGTGCAACAACTCATCAGACTTTTGCTAGAACCCATTTGGGTGGAAAGTAATATTTTATAAAGCAAATAGTAAAAATGTTCTCTTCATTATCAACAAAAATAAAGGGACTTTCCAAAAAAAAAAAAAAAAGAAAGGCAAAATTGCCGTCTTCACTCTTAAAACTTGATGCCTTAGAATTATATCATCGATTTACTTTTTTTTTTCAAAAAAAAAGACTATTAAATAATAAATTATATAATAAAAATAATTATACTTATTTTTTTAAATCTCATATCTTTTTTCTAAAATTCACTTCACATTCTAATCTTAGGGATGATTCATGGCCCATAATTGTATGTATAATGTTTTCCCTATTCCATATCTTTGATTTTTGAGTCAATTTGCACCAGGTGGAGGCTACCCTTTTTCATCTAATCTTAATTGGTTTTAGGTTTAAATTAGCCTTTAGCCTATTTGAGGCTACCAGCCCTGGTCCACATTAGAGACATCCAAGCTTACCTTCTCTCGCCCTTTCATCCTAATTAGTATCTCATAACGTGGATTTACAATTTTTCACCAAAATATCAATGTATAGTAATATTTATTGAATAATATAATAAGAATAATAAAATAATTTTTTATATTAAATTTTATTTATTTGTAAAATTAAATAAAATATAATTGATATATTTATTTATTTATTATTTTTTAAATATTATTACTTAATTTTTCTTTTTCGTTGTCTAAATGACTTGATTTCTGTTAAATTTGAAATAAAAAATTTATTCACTCACTAAATTGCAACAAATTAAAGTAGCCTTAAATTAAGCATAGGTAATAATAATATATTAACATATTAACCTTTAACAAATTAAAGGTTGCCTCAAAATAAACAAAGGTAATAATATATTAATATATTAACCTTTTTTAATTTACTGTTTACTTTCCTCTTTTAAATATAAGAAAAAAAAAATTTTTTTTCTTTTTTGCTAGTGGTAAAAGTCAAATAATACCAGGAAAAGGAAACAGGGAAGAAAAGGTATCAGACAAGAAAATCCACATTGTTTTTTTGTTTGTTTTTCTTTTGACCATTCAATAGAAAAGTAAGAACTTGATTTACCCAATAGCATACACCTTTCAAAAAATATGAATGCCAAATTGCCTCTTCTCCCTCCTCATGGCTTGCCGGAAAAGTAGAAATAAAAATGAAAATAACAAGGACAAGGGTGCTGTAAAAAGTA
The DNA here is from genome assembly GCA_021464305.1 of Kandelia obovata. NCBI lineage: Eukaryota > Viridiplantae > Streptophyta > Magnoliopsida > Malpighiales > Rhizophoraceae > Kandelia > Kandelia obovata. The sequence goes on from CM038488.1 coordinate 5,320,204, forward strand.
AAGGGTCAGACGGTCAAAGTTGGACGGACGGTGAGAAATAAAAAGTGGAAGAGAAGAAAGGGAGGGATTGGAAAAAGAAATACGAGGAAAGAAATTAAACAAATTATAATTAAAAAAGAAGTAAAAAAGCAAGAGAAAAAAAATATATATTAAAATTATAATTCAAATTTATTTTTATATTAAAATTAATAAGTATTAATAAAAAGAGTTAAAATGGATAAACCTATTATTTTATGAATAAAATGGAGCAATTAATAACTTCTCTTCTAAAAATAAAGCTAAAATGAGTTTGGTGGACCGAGGAAGTTCGTTGATCCATAAAAACAGGCTTTTTCCATATATATATATATATATATATATATTTTTTTTTTTTTTAAAAAAAAAAAAAACACAAGACGTTAATGTTCATGGTCGAGTGTTATGATTCAAAGGTGCGAGAGAAAGTCCAACATTCTGCTATTTGCCCTCAGATGTTGCCTCCCCACTTGTCACATCTAACCAACCTTGGATACCAGCTAACCCATTGACAAAATGCCCTCCAAAGATGACAAGTCTTTAAACATTTCTGTTTTTTGTTTCTTTCTCTGTTTTTTTCTTTTTTCTTCAAGCAGAACAAACTGGGGGGCCCAAACTCTGAACCTTTGAAACATACTCAAAGCATGCTTAAGTTTCCTTCTTGTTTTTTTTTTTTTTAATTGATCATAACAAGTCTTTAAACATTTGTGTTTTTTGTTTCTCTCTCTCTCTCTTTTTTTTTTTTCTTCAATGCCAAAAGAAAAATACAAGAAGAAGACAGAACAAACTGGTGGGGGGGGGGGTAACTCTGAACTTTCGAAACATACTCAAAGCATGCTGAAGTTTCCTTCTTTCTTTTTTTATTGATCATAGCATGCTGAGGTTCTTTCTTGTGCTAAGGCCAAAAATATAAAACAAAAACCAAATGGGATTAGAAGACAAGCCAAGCTTGATGGCATTTAGTTTTAGGTCAAACAAAAAACAAAAGGAAACCCATACCAAACACATTCAACGTAACTAACCACTTAGCAATATGCTAGTATTATGTTGTTTATTGAAACCGTGAGGATGTTTCGAAAGAAAAAAGATAAAAGAAAAAAGTAAAGAGACTCATCACCACCAAATTTCACTTTGTAGAAGTCATGAGACGACAATGATAAAATGGACAGCTAATGGTGTGAAGAACTATACAAATAACCCCCCAACAAACATGACATGCCAATCTTCAATAAGAATTCTATTGTTCTTCTCTATTCACAAAGAAAATAACTGCCCCCCAAACCTAACTATTACCATATAGTGGCAATAAGATGACAATAATATAATAATCCCTCTCCATCGAACCACAAAAGAAATACTCCCATCTTTCTCAAATTGATGAGCTGACCACAACATGGCTTGAATGGCTCCTGTGGTGACGACTGCGGTGGCGGCTCCCTCCAAATGTAACGGGATCGAAGGATTTGAGTCGTTCGGCTTCTTTAGGAACAAGCGTGCACTCCGACGGAGCAGCCTTGTATCGGGCCCGATCATAGCAATAAGAATATGTCATGTACTTTCTCCTAAAACTCCCCATCTTGATTCTTTGCGTGGGTGTGATACCAGTAGGGATTCCTTGAAAACTCTCTGTATTCTCGCACTTTGAAGACTGTTCAATTGGATCAAAAGCACAGCCATGTAGCATAAAATCGGATATTTCCACAACATAAGGGGCATATTTGTAATTCACTCTGTATTTGCCTCCATTGGTGGCCCAGTCAGACCCATCCCATATGGTTGCATACAAAGACATTGGCTTAGAAGGAAAATCGCCCCCCATAGATGCTGTTCTTCTAATCTCTCTGATAGGAACATTGTCCACGTAAAATCTACCAAGCAAAAAAAAAAAAATAAGGACCATAAAATTAAAATGAATAAACACAATACCTAATGGAATCTGCCCACCCAATCATATATTATATTACTCCTGATGCCATAATTTGTTTAATATTTTGTTCTTAATTAAATTCTAAAACACAAATCCATGGTAAGCAAGAACATGGAAGAAGAGAACAAAACACATACAATTTTGAATGCAAACCAACGAAATCATATGTTGATTTGGTGGCCCCTCCGGCTAAGAAGTCATCTCAAGTAATTTCAAGGGTGTGAGTGTAGAGGCCCCCATCACATCAATGTTTTAGTTTATGGCAGTGGAACAAAAGATTCTGGAATTAGAACACAAAATCTCCTCTCTCTTTTCCCACTTAACAAACAAAGCAACAGCCTAATTTTAGCTACCCAGAAACAGGAAACCAGGTTCTGATAAAGCAGGGACATCTAATATAGGCAAAACAACAGAAACTCATGTCTAACATTTTCCCAAAGGAACGTCCTCTGCTCTAACCCCAACATTAGATACATCAGCATCAACCCCCCTAAACCAGTAAATTTTATACTTAAAAGAGTATGAGGTCATTGATGACAAACACGGTCATCATCAACAACAATAATAGCACCACACATGAAAAGGCACATACAAATGAACGTTAAAGTAGGTTTTGCTTACATGATCTGGGAATCGGTCCAGAGAATGCTGTAGTGATGGAAATCATCAGATGGATCAAACCAGAGGCTATATCTCTCTTCTCTGCCAGTACTGGTACTACCATTGCCATAGATATTTGTCTGTATCCTCCAGTCTTTGCCTCTTATGTTACCCAAGAACTCAAAATCAATTTCATCATGGTTTTTCTCGAACATGTCCCCATTTGACATCTGTTAACAGAATAAGTTAACAAAAATTGGTTTCTAATGAAATAATCAAGTAGAAATCTTTGTAGAGATAGCTGTTATTATCACTATAGTAGTTTTCTTCTTTTCGAATTCTTTACAGCATACACAAGATATGTTGTCTAAGAGTGCTGATAACAATAAAAACCCGTGACAAAGGCATCAGTCAGACACAATATGATCACAAATTGTTTTCCTTGAATCAGAGTAAATGTTAGAATTGAAAAGAAAAGACAAAATAAAAAAAAGACTGTCCTAGTGCTGCGGGTTGATAAGCTCCACTTCATAGCTGTTGGTGGGGTTTTGATTACTCTGATTTTGAAAATCACCATTAACCGAACGGAAAAACAGATAAAAAAAAATTGGCTAGTCAAGGAGAAATTAATCTGGGTCTGATTATATGCAAATAAAAACTGATACTAATCAGATTACTCACATAGAAAGCAACCACAACTCCAGCAGTATAATCTGCAGGCAACTTGATAGAGGCACTGAAGTAGCCATGTAAATACAGGTCATGAGAAACAAATCCAGACCCTGAACACCAACTCCAAAGAAAATCTCCATCAGAAAACCCACCACACACACACACACAAACAAAACACACAAGACAGAGAAATTCCAAAAAAAAAAAAAAGGAAATCACAAAGCTAGAACAGAGAAACTTGACCTGTCCTTTCATCTAGAGACAGATGGACTTTCTTGCCATCTTTATGGATGACCAGATTATCATCCCCAAAGAGTTGAGAGTATCCTTCTTCAAAGGATATAATAGGCAAATTTCTTTCAGACCCAGAAACAAGAACGGCAAGTAGAGACAAAATCAACAGAATACAAGAACCCAGACAAGAGCACATCATTTTTTTTTTCAAATGTTTTTTTATGTCAAATGGTGTGATACAAACAAAAACAAAAGATCCTTTCTTGAGTGTCTTTGATTGAATTCTATGTTAAAGCTGTCTCCTTTGACCAACGAGTCTTTTGTTTTGTATAAGAATCAAAATTCTAAAATTACAAGGAGAAGAGAAACAGGGCAGCCCAGGAAGAAAGACAGAGAATCCTCTCTATAAATAAATATATAGAGGAGAGAGATAGAGGAGAGAGAGAGAGGGAGAGAAAGAAGAAACGACAGAAGGTAAGAGAGAAGTGAGAGGAGAGAAAACGCTGAGGTCATTTTATGGTGGAGGAAGGAGGCCAGAGGAGCGCGTGTTGAGTTGTTCCAACGTGGTTGGGGTTTTTATCTTTATTTTTATTTTTATTTTTTTCTCTTCTCGAAAAAGCATTCCATAAACCTAAATGCTTAATTATGTTACTGATTTTGGTCATAAATTAGTCTTTTATTTCTTTATTTATGATTATTGTTACCATATTTATACAAAAAAATATAGCTTCTCTTGTTTCTTTCTTTCCATAAGTTATGATTTTAACTGTTAGTTGTATGCTGATGAAGAAGCCATCGGTCATTTGAAATGTAACTACATTTTCGTATTTAAAAATAATTTATATACTTTAAATTTATTTTTAAAAAAATTATATATATGCGTATGTGTGTGTATTTTTATGACAAAATAAAAATATTTCAAATATTATATTTATTTATTTATTTCATTCTCTTGTGAATGTTATTAATTTTTATGAAATGCATACAACTAAGAAAAAAATATATACTTTTTTTATTTCTACAATATTCATTCTAAAAATTAAATAATGTCAAGTTTTTGATATTTTATACAAATTAAATATTTATAGCAATCATTTCGACAGCAACAATAAAATTTAAAAAAAAATTAAAGCAAATACTTTTGTTATCTTTTTTTTTTCTTCTTCTTTTACCAATCAACAATCAGCAATCAATAGCAAGCACCAACAGCAATCTAATATTCAATTAGATAGAAATCAGAAATATTTTTCCAAATTGATCCAACTATTTTCTGTGTTTGTACATAAACATATCTTTTTTGCTTGTGCTCTGCTTGATCCTAATTAATTTCGAAGTTTCAGGCATCTTATTATAATTGTAATGAAAATTATGCGCAAATTTGTAAACTGAACATCACTCACACACACACGCACGCACGCACTGAGAAACAAACCATTAGTCCACAAAATTTTCAGTTAGTAGTTCATTAGTCTGAATTGACAAGAAACTGAAAAGTCAAAATATAAAAATAACTACTGGGCTGTTGCATATGGATGTTGGGCAAGTACCCCATAGGTGCCAGGCTAGTTACAACTAGCAAAAATATTCATGGATGGCGTGTGTGTGTGTGTGCGGAGGAGTTGATGTTCAAATTCATATCCACAGAATTTTATTACATTAAAGAAAGGAAATCAAAGACAAGCATACAGATTGTTTGGTCTTAATTGCAAATATTCTACCTACTAAAAGATCTCCATATTTTATTCCTCCTCCAAGGATTTCAAATAAAATAGTCATAAGGCTTGAAAATGAAACTTTTGAGAACTTAAGTGACCCAACTTATTATAAAAAAAAAAAAAAAAAAGATGGAGTACAATAATAAAAAGGAGAAAAAGGAATATAATACAAAAGTAGATGACAAACAGTGAAGATGTCAACCACAATGTACAAGAAAAGGTTGAATGATTAGGAGAAAAAAATAATCATCATCATGACTTGGGGGTGGGCGCAAAAGAGGTTGGTTCCCTTTAAAAAGGTTTTTTTTTTAATCGAATTTATTCAATTTAACTTAAATAATAATAATAATTAATAAAAATAGATATTATAAACATATTCAATACATTTTAAGTGTAAATAAATATTTTTTATTATAATTATTAATTTATATATTAAATATTTTTAATTTGATAATACAGAATCGCATTTAAAATAAATCAAATTTATTATATAGAAAACGTATATAATAAGATTTGTTTTTCTTTTCTTTTCCATAAAACAAAGGGCAATTCGTGTCTTTTTCTTCTCAGGCTAACCGTCCAACACGCCGCCCCGCTGGGGCATTTATGTTTCCTACGATGCCCTCGAGAACCTTTCATATCTACTAAGTGACCCCTGGGGCCCCACGGTTCTGTCGCAAATCAATTGACTTAAAAGCATTGTCACCTAGTAATATGCAAAAATAATAAACAAATAAATATATATATATATAATTTTCTAATTTATAGGTTAAAAAATTATATTTTTAAAATTATAATATTATATTATTTTTTAAATATTGTCACTTAATTTTTTTTTTCTTAAATTAAACGGCAATTAATTTGAAAAAGTGAGAAAAAGCGCTCCCCACCATCCATCCATCAATTCAACGAAATCGCGTGGGCCAATACATACGTTTCGGCGCCCGGGTAATTGACACGGAAAGGCCACGTGTCTCCGTGTGAATGTACGAGCCTCCTCAATCAACGCCCGGGCTTTTTGTCGTCACGGGGAAGGGTGTAGCATGCGCCTCTCTACAGTTTGTCCGGGCTCTATGTTAGGTACAATGCAATTTAATTTGTAATTTTTATTTTTGTTTTTGGAAACTGAAAACATTTACTACACAAATGCATAGCTGGCTGTAATTAAACAGGCATTAATTGCTGTCTTAATTAGTGAAAAATTTAGGTGGGAAAATACAATTTTATATACAGTAACATACTAAAAAAAAGTTCTTCAAATTTATTAAAAAAATTTATATTGTGCACTTTATAATTAGAACACTTTTTTTTTTTTTTGGAAGAATAACAAGCTACACCTTTGACTAATTGGATTGGTTAATGGTAATAAGAATTATGAAAAGATGTCTTTCTCCTTGATTATATATTAGAGATAAAGTAGATATTTTTCTTACTTCACTTCTTTCTTTTATCTACAATAACTTTTGTCATCTTATTTTCCTTTTTCTTCAGTTATATAAATTTTTTCTTTCAATCCTCTAATTTCTGGCTTTTTGGTTTTATATTATTCAATTTTGTAGTATTATTAGGTAAATTTCTAATTTTAGTTCTCTTATACAATTATACTTTCAAATTCCAAGTATTGTATTTGGTTATAACGCTCTTTCTTTGTTTTTTTTTTTTTCAGATGTATTAAGAACATTTACAACTATTTTGAAATTTTTTTTTAACATCCTTTTAATGAAAAAAATACTAACCCATTTCAATATGTTTTGCATCTTAATTCAAAATGTTTTTCTTTTCTTGACACAACAGCTAGATAACTTTTGGATAAGCCAACTTTTGTCCTAAGCCTTTATAAATTTTTCAATATAATCGTATACATTTTCATTTTATTAATTTTGTCCTATAACTTTTGTTTTTATTTCAGTCAAGTTCCTATTTGGATGAAAACTGGCCAGCCACTAAAAATCATATTTGACAAAAAAATAATTTTTTAATAAAATAATTAAATAAATATATTAAATGGGTACTTTACTTTTGACTTATAAATATTATAATCAGCATTTTTACACTATTTTTATCTTGGCGTGTAAAAAAAAATAATAAGTAAGAAAATGAAAATTTTACTCAAAAATTTTGTCTTGTTCACTCACGGATTATCCTTCCCCCTGGCGGGGTACTCCTCGAACCGCAAGTCAAAAAACAGATTCCGAAAATGGGACGCACGGCAAATGCCGTCCCCTCCGCTGTCCACGTCATCTTCAACTAGCCCTTGTTGGGGCCCACTCCAAATCCTTTTTTCCGCAGCGTAAATAATGGGACCCGTGTATTGTGCATCCCCTGCTGCTGCGATGTTCACGCCGTTAATCATGGTGGGCCCAATCCCGTTAAAGGGAACGGAAAACACGTCGTGTAAAAAAAGCTAGAGCTCATTTTTCCATTTGCCCCTTTCGGTGGATTCTCGCGTTCCCGTCGAGAGCGGCGTCAAACGGAACTTTTTGCCCTGGATTCTAGTGGGTGGACCCCAGCTTTCACTCGATCTAACTCTACAAATTTTTTAAGGAAACGGATTTTCCTTTTTTAAGAAAGGTCCCGTTGAAGTAATTTCTGTTTTTATTTGTATAAATATTTCATTTATTTTTTGAAATTAAAATTAAAAATTTCTCTTAAAGAACTTTTGCCAATGTAATTTTATGGAGGTCTATAGTTACAAAATGGTTTTATATTATATACAAAATAGTTTTATATTAATATGAATAATATTTTATGTAACATTTTAAAAATATAAAATAAAAATAGTATAAAATTATAAATCTTTTTATATTATATAAAAATTATTAATATAATATGAAATATTTTGTATATAACATACAATTATTATGTATTTATTTTATTTCATAAAATTTTATATTTATATAATTATTCTTTTTAATGATTCATGCGGTGATCTTTCATTTTTAAATGCAAACTTTTAATTTTCCAATACCAAAAAGTTGATATAAAATCAAAAATTTTATTTTCTTAACAATTTTATAAGATTTGTTAACGAAAATAAACACAACAAACATGCTATAGGTTTGAATTAAAAATTAGAAAATAAAAAAGATTCCCACTACAAAATTCTTAACATTTGATAATACAAAATCAATGATGATTCACACAATAATTAAAGAAAAAAAATTATGGGAGATTTCATTGTCCGGAAATAAAATTATTTGGGATAAAGATTATTTTAAGATGGAAATATTTTTATTTTCATAGTCGAATTGTCAACGATGCATACTAAAACTTCTTTGAGATATATACAAAATTTACTGTAGCTTTTCAAGATATATACAATATAAAAATAAATTTATTTTCTTAAAAATATAATTTTTTTTCTTCAGTTATAAAAGCATAGAATTGGGGTACGCTAATCTTAAAAAAAAAAAAACAAAAGTTAATAATATGTTGGCATTCTCCATCTTTTTCCACTGTCTATGTTTGCACTTTTCGTCGGTAAATGTGCACTTGCATGGGATAAAGCACTCCAACGTTATTGTCTGCAACGTTCTGGGCGCACGTTAGTGAGAACATGGGGGATAATGTTAACATACGCAAGTATGCTATGAATATGCATAGGATCCTGATGTCTGATCCCTAGGTGCATTTGGTGGATGCTGATGACGCACGTGAGTTTTAAAATATTAGTAAAAAAAAAAAAAAAAAGACCTGCCCCACCGGAAGTGACACAGTCACAGCCGTCGATCATCATCCTGCCAGCAGAATTATGATTTTCCCCCAAGTTTGGGGTAAATTTGTTTCTTGTGTTGGCCGTACATTTACCCATTTACCACGCAATCCAACGGCTGACTGCCATATTTGTCAACGTTCTACTTTTATTTTTCGAGATTGTTGACTGTAGCGGCTATATATATATATATAAAACAAAAACAAAGACAAAAGGTGTCTCAAGTGTGTCAACCAGATTCCTCTTGTTGTCAATTTGAGGTTGAGAAACAGTGGGTTTGATACTGTTTCAAATATTGAATTTACTAAATTTTAAATATTTTGAGTTATTTATTATTAATTCTTTTGGTCAATGCAAGTCAAATTGAGCTAAATTTTTGAGTGAGTTAAAAAAAAAAAGAGAGAGAATTATTTTTGTAACTCAAAAGTAGATTTATGAACTATAATGATGTAAATACACACTTTTATTCTACACTAAAATACATTGTATTAACAAGAGTTAGTTGAGATGCATGGATTTGGTAATAGTGGGTGGTTAGTTATTTGGCTAATTTAATAGAAAAAAAAAACTAATGTAAGATTAATAAGTTTGGCTTCTTTCAACACGTGACAACTGATGGGTTTGGTGTTAGAAGATAAATTGGATAAAGCTAAAGCTTTCAAGTGGCAGATTCCTTCCTTCTCAAATTACATTACTGGCTTTGGGAAGGAAAACGACAGGAGGAGCGCTTATTAATCTCATTGAGATTGATCGTTCAGAAATTTTTTTAATTCGATTTTTTCTTTTAAAAATAAAAGAGAGTTAAATTAATTTAATATTACGTATAAAAAAAATTAAATGATAATCGATTGAAAAAAAAAACCCAATTTTATGAAAAATAAAATGTGGATATACTACACTCACAAAAACGTTGACTAAACAAGCAATTGCCGATTGTTCACAAGGATGTCTAGGAGGGGACGTTGGGATTCAAACCTAATTCATATAAAATATGAATTTTAATTTTGACGAATTGAAAAACCAAACAAGACTCTGTTTTTTTTCTTTTTCTTTCAAGAAATCAGTTTTTCTTTTCTATTAAAAAATCTTAAATGAACTATTTAAATATAACCTGAAAACTTGATCATCCATTTGAGCATTTTACCGAAAATTTAATTCAATATGGAAATAAATCAGGCAATGTAACGTTGGAGCATGCAGGAGCAACACAAAAGGTCAAAAGTCCAATGAAGGGAAACAAATTAATTATGACACAGGGCAGTTTCTGACGACCTCCAAATGTCACGACAAACTGTCAAAAATTACAACGCTTTTACATTTGTGGTCGCGGAGGATCGATTGCAGTGGCCTTTCAAATAGAGTTAAGACAAACCCTTCTGACACAAATGAACAGAACATAACAGAGGTTAAACTGAAAAAAAAAACAAAAAACAAAAAACAAAAGACAGGTAACGTTGGGTCTTGGTGGTGCTTACATTTGCTTGTTATTTTTTTTTCTTTTGGAAACTAATTTTCCCTTCAGTTTTTCTTTTTTTGGTAAAAATAAAAAATAAATATAGAAGTTGAATCAATGTGAGGTTTGCTTTGGTAATCATAATCAACTTTTAAATCTTAAATGAGTGCATGCGTTTTAACTCTTATTTTATATTTTATTTTTTATTTTTTTTATCAGGTACCTCAAATCTTGAGTGTTATTTATGTTTTTTTTAATAATAATAATAAAAATTGTAGACCATTTGGATATTAAGGTATTATTAATCAAATAACAAGGGTAGTGGGAGATGGGGAAGACAACAAAGAGCTTTTTCTTAACGGACCGGACCCATGGCGTGTCGGGGATGTTTCCCTGCCGTGTTAGGAAATCCAAGCTGCCCTCTTTTCTCCGTTTTTTCTTTTTTAATTAATTTTCCTCTTAATATAATATTAAAATTAAGGAATAATTAATTATTACTATATTTGGAAATAATAAAAAATTTGCATTTGTTGAGTTATGGGGTCCATTTCAAATTATTCCACCACGTGTCCATTTGGGTCAAGGTGCTTGCCAGCCTTGTTTTGCGTGCAGACTTGGTAAACTGGATGTGGCCGTTTCCACGTCATCTCGGGACAGATGGAGGGCTTATGCTTATCTGGTTTCCAATTACGTCTGCGGCCAGCCAACCCCCACGGTAGCTTTCTGCTGAGCTTTCCTGTTTAGAATCCGCTTATGCTTATGCTTATGCTATGCGATGGATAATATTTTTCTAGGCATTTGTTGTATTTTAGGAATTTGATTAACCCCGAATATTTTCTTGATAAATAATTAAAACCATTGGTGAGAAAATGATTTCTTATTGCTAGACATGCCTTTGACAAAATTTGATATAAATCAAATAATCTAATTTAATTCTTCTACAATTTAATTTCACTCTATTTACATTAATTGAAAAAAAAAATAAATAATTCATATCTTAAATAACCTAAAATTGAAATCACCATAGCATAAAATGAATTAAACCTTAATTAATCTAAAATAAAATCTCAAAAAATACGAAATATAATATATTCAAAATTTAAAATTTGATGTATTTGAAATCAAATGCACTTAAAATTTTAATAGATTTAAAATTGAAGTCAAATAAATTAAGGCCATAAAAATCTCAACTTATATTCAAAATCTATAGAGTTTATTTATTATTGAGTTTTGTTTCTCTCTCAATTGAATTTCATTTGTTTCTCTTTTTCTTGCAAATTTGTTAGTACTTCGTCATCCTCTCATTCGTATACACAAATTATTACTTTTGAGTTGATTGAGAACACTTATTGATGGTTTTTTTATTGTTGGATTAATTTGAGAAAATATTTAAGGTATTTCAATGATTTGCAAAGAATTTTTTAGTGTTTAATTTAATTAATTACTAATATTTTCCTTCTTTGAATTAATTAAAAATTTCTACTATTTTTATTTTTAATTGTGTATTAATTTTTAATTAAAATTTAGAGATTTAATCCAATGACTTCAATAAGGATTCATTATGAGTTTTTAAAATAGATTTTCCAAAAGAATATTCTAGGATTTGTGAAATTAAAAAATTTTAGGGTTTTGATTTTTCTATTATGTAATCAATTACTCAATTATTATATATTATTTTTGACTTTTTTTGTGGTGGCGTATTTAATAAGAAGACCGTAATATTGACCCTTTTTGTATACTATAAAGACATGGAAGAGAGATGTGATCTTGGATAGAAATGATGCAACTTTCATTGTATACTATTACATGTATGCTGCTACACTAATTCACAATCCAAACACCCTTTTTTCTTAACGTCAATGCCGCGACACGCTACTGTAACACCACTTATACTTCAAGTTCACCTCTTTGCCTATTTGTCGCCGATATTGCAGCCTGACCTCCTCCCCCCACTGCGATGTACATTAACTTTCGCATTCATCTTGCTTATCTTGCTTCCTTTGACGTATCTATCTCACGTCAATTCAATACTAAATATTAATGCAAATTTCTAATAAATAATACTAAGTATTTTCTTGTCGAAAAAATTTAAGAAACTAACACTAGGCGTCCAGGCAGTGAAACTCAAGATGTCATGTCAGACAGAATTCAATTCAATCAGATTTCAGGCTGAAAATTTTTCATCTTAAACATAAATACGAGGTGTAGAAACATCCAGTCATCCTAAACCCTAAAACTATATATATATATATAGTTTTTATTGTTATATATATACATATATATGTTTGCCCTCTGAAAATGTACATTGAATCCGTTCTTGACTGTAATAAGCAACAAATCACGGGCTCAGTGTCTGGTCTTTCCCGAGGAAGAAGGAAGGAAGCAAAACTAGCCACCCTAACATCAATTTATTTAAAATAAACCCACTGTGCTATCAATTTGACTAACATATCACAAAACAAAGATGCTTTTCTTCTTCCAATTATATAATTGTAATAGGAGCTGGAAGAAGGATTATGGAATATGTAACAAATAGATGGTAGAATTTCAAAATTATTTTTGGTTTATAAGACAATAAATTTATAAGTTAAATAATGCATAAATGAACTAAGAAGAGTGAGGAATGTAAAACAAAAAATGGGAAAGAATTTTAAGAGTTTTTTTTTCTTTATATATATATATATATTGGTCTGCCGCACTTATTAAGCTTCCTTTTAGATACTGCTAGCTTTGACCAAGTAAAATTTTTAACTTTTCTATATAATTATTTAAAATTATCTATATCTTTATTTTACAACAAAACTTTTTCTATTCGTGCTTGTAGAAACTAAAAAAAATAATAATAATAAAAAAACTGAAAACTTCCCCAATAATGCTTAATTTGATTAGTTTATTTGACATTACTAATTAGTTCTCATTCTCATTAAACCAACTTCGAATTTGGCCCTTAAATTTTTATTATCATTAATCAAATCTTCAAATTTCTATTTAATTTTTATTTGCATCATATGTTAAATATTTTCATGTAAACAAGATCTCTCATGTTCTTTTGCGTCTGATGAATCGTCGAACTTAACAGCCAAAATTGCTAATTCTTTGTTCAACGGATTTTTTCCAAAAAAAAATTATCAAATTCGTCTGTTTATTTTCTTCAATGATACATGGAAACTATTGAATTTAGGATCAAAATAGTGTGAACAAAGAGCTGTATTCAAAGGACAACTAGTGAAATGCATGTTACAATTATATTAATGCATAGGAGTAGCACGAGTCAAAATGTAAATATGCATGTTGACAAATGATCTACTTTTTGTATGAAGTTGTCGAAGATATTGTGATATTATTATGATTACTGTTCATATATAATAACAATAATATCTATTGTGATCACTAATAAATTATCAAAAATATTATTGCAATTTGAGTATATATTTTATTAGGATGCCTTTTTTTTTTTTTATAATAATCCCCTTGAATCTTCTCATATTAATGTAATCTTATCATATTATAATAATATCATTGATTATCTCTATTATTAGTTGACTCTTTCTATTACTATATGATTATGTCATCATTGTAGATTGTTTACTTGTCTAGTTGTATGCAGCCAACTCAATAGATAAGATTCTCTTATAAATATTATTGTACAGTTAAGTAACACAATTTTTATATTTAAAAATGCAATCCATAACTTATTATAGGGCCTCCAAATGAACTTAAAAAGAATAGTAATTAAACACCATTTATTACGTTTTTCATTTTGATAAGAAAATTTATAGACTCCACACAGATTTTGATACTCCATTTTGAACTCAAAACACCAATAACAATATAAAAAATGGGGAAAAAATGCCAAAAAGAAATACACTATTTTGGTTGTTTTTGGTTAAAATTGATGAGTGGTGGCGGCATTGTAAATAAAGTATTCATGTTGAAACAACTTTACAACGATTTTCCTGCATATCAAACAGAAAATTAAGATAATAATGGTAAATCTCACCCCTATATTCAGCAATGGTGAGATAATGGTAATTACATTTTTCCCTTCTATAAGTTGGTAATAGGGATCGTGTTATCAACTTAGAGTCTATTTGAAAAGAATTTCTCCATATTAGGAAAAAGGAAAAAAAAAAAAAAAAGAATACAGCAGTAAGGCTGTGTTGCTCAACTAGTAGTTCCAATGTCATGATCCTGTGTCTTGCCCGTAACAGCAAAAGGAAAAAATAGTACAGACAGATATCTGTGTATAGCTCAAAGCATGTGCATGCCTTGTGAATAATTCATTTTCTCATTTTAAATATAGATTCTCTTCAAGCGAACCTTCAACTACATTAAATAAATAAATAAATAAAAAAATTAGCAGCAAAAAAGATACCTCATTCTATGTCAGCTCTGCATGTGTTAGTTGTTAGTTAACTGCTGGATAAGTCTTTCCAAACAAATACTTCCATGCTACAACAACCCCCCCTCCCCCAACCACTTTATTCTTGGCAGCGCTGATGGGTTGTATTTTAAGGGTTTTACTTAGTTGCTGCTGAATTGGCATCTAAGAATTAAAATTGATGTTTTATCAAAATTTGAAAGAATAGATATTTGAACTCTTAGTCTCTCTCAATATGATTCAAAGTCAATAATTAGTAAATTAAAATACTTAAAAATCAAATTAACCTAAAATTTGATTGATTCAAACTTCAAATAATTTGAATTTTAAAATATTAAAAAATTAATATGTTCGAAGTTTAATAAACTTGATATTCGATTAATCTAAAATCTGACAAACTTAAAACTTAATTTACTTAAAATTTCGAAACTCCCAACTTGTATGATATGAGAAATTTAAAATAACTCAATTTGTATTTAACTCTGAGGCGTCTATTTATCAAATTTGCTGAAGATCTTTGTTTTTTGTTAGCTACCTTTACTTTGGTAGCCGTAGACTGTCATATAAACCCTTTTATGTGAATAAAAAATGTAGAATCAAGCAGAGCTCGAGGAATATATATTAGTAAAAATTCACCTTTCGGTGCCCTATATGACGAGCGAAGTCAAGCGCATTGCGACCAAAACCATTAATCTTAGGGACTTTTTCGTAATTTACATTAAACAATAGCATACTGTTTCAAAATGACAGTAATTGAAAGCCCGAAGTATCAGTTTCTTTTTCATTCCCAGTCAAAATGAGAAATTGGACCACCCAAGGCTGAAAGGCTTTGATAGCTTATGCTCGACTGAAATATGACCGGTAGCTACATGCCCACATCAAGGGTTTTAGTTAATTAATTAATTATTTATTTATTTCTGTTTTGTTGGCAGAGTTTGAATCATAAGATTAAAACTAAGAGCTTAATGTCTCTATCCCTAGACCTTGGAACTCTTACTCACTTCTCTTATTTCTCTAGTTTAGGCAAAGTTATTATGAGAGACCTTGGAACTCTTATACTTTGCCGTACGAGGAAAGGTAAGATGGATTTATGTAAGATTGCCTATGTATTACTCATATATATGTACTTTTCTTTTTTCTTTTTTGAATTTATATGTTTTTTTTTGTGTGGAATTTTTAAAAAATATTAAGATTATTTTATTTTATTTTAAATTTCAATGTCATAAAAAAATAAGGATGTTACATCCTAATCAATATCAAGCATCGAACATGGTATATGACGTGACACATTTAATAGCAAACTGACAGAAAAGAGTCAAAATCATGTAGACGAGAGCATTTTGCCTAATTATATCGAAAGTGAAAAAATGGGAACGAATATCTGTTGGTGGGTAGCCAATGTCCTGATTTGTCGAATTCACCGAGGAGAATAGTAAGCGGGTGAGCTGAGTTAGGACAATCGGAAATCAAGTGCAAAGCCTGCAATGAATCACTCTTACTTTACGTTAACCTAAATTCCAAGCTTGCTCGAGGCCACGCCTAATACCCCATTAATTCCACCCCAAGGTACTTTTGAGATCAGCTACTTTTGGGAGGTCCTATCAGCAATCAACAACCATTAAAATTGCTCTTGATAACTGAACAGGAAGTGAAACCAAACACCCTAAAAAGGTTGCCCTAAGCCAATTCGTGAAGTTTCTATAGATGCCTTAATCGGCAAGCTATCTTTATGAGCGCTAGCAAACATCAACCCTAGCTTTCTAATTTCTCTTATTAATTTTCAGTCTTGTGTAAGTGGGATTGGATGCTATCTATAGGTAGTTTACTTTTAAGAATAATACTAAATGTTACCAAAAAAAAATTATTAGGAAAATACTATTTTTATTTAGGTAGGTAACTTTTAATAAATAAAATAATCGAATAATATGTTAAAAGAATTATTGACTTTAATAAAAATAATATTTCATAATAAATTAAAAATATTTTTTTGGTTGTCATTATCAAGATGGGTGCTGCAAGAGCAGGGAATTTAATTGCTCGGCTGCGATTTGAGCAGATAAACGATGCAACTGCAGTCTATGTTCTCATATGTAGGTAGCTGTGCTAGGTTTGATTTGTTGCATATGGTTAATGGCGATATGAGACTTTTGTACAACTTATCTTTAGATACCAATTTGGTGTACGAACGATGTTTGTCCTTGATGAGTTGTTCCATGGCTACGATTGGGCACCGGCAAGACAAAAGAAGATTACAGAGTATCGGGTTGGAGTCCAAGGTCAATCGGCCAATGCCTAAGTTAGAGACAGCCGTAGAAAGTCAGAATAGTGCTTTTATTAGAGAATAAGTTCCATTCTTTAGGTTTGCTAAAGTCATAGTATTTATAGACATTTAAAAGGTTCTCATTGATTGTCTTGATGGTAAGGGTCAGGTTGACGATCCTTAGGCCAGTGGCATGGGCGGGTCTCCTTGATATATTTTTCAGTGAGTAGAGCAACATTGGGTCAAGTGTGTGTTGCAGCTGTTAGTGGTGCAACATCTTCAATGTTAAAAATTAAATAATGTAAATATAGCAAGTGCTTTCATTTTTCTTGCAGAGCATCACCATTTTTCCATGAGAACCCATATTGGATTGAGGACTCCCAGTCAACACGCCAAATTAAATTATAATTTATTTAATTAATTCTCTATTTCAGTAAAATTAATATAACTTCGCATAATAAGCGGTAAATTAGGTAAATCTTAAAATTTATGGGTTATGGGTCTAACTTTTAAATTAATAGGATATATTTGCTCATAAGATAATCCTCTAGTACTCATTAAAATTTGCATTAATACACAAGAAACCAACTGGGTCCTTTATAATGTGATCAATCATTATTTCTTCTTCTTTTTTATCTTCTTTTTTTAGTCAATGATTTGATTCTTCTTCTTTAGATTAAGAACTAGTGTTTGACTAATAATATCATTGTAAGTTGGATTCAAAATTCCAACTAAAGTATAATAAGAATCAAATTATTGTTTAGTCCAAATTAAAATTTCATCAAATTTGCTATCGCTATAAAATTTAAGTAACAATGATTTTTTCATCCTTACTTATGAGAAAATTTCTGGATTACCAACTCTCAATATGTAATATTAAGTATTGTTACACTAATTAACTGCTTCATCTTAAAGTTTCAAATATTTGATATTCATTTTCTCCTCCTCACAAATATTATTATATTTGAAATAGACATTAAATTCTAGTAATCATCTCATAAGATCTTTGATAAATAAATTCTCATTGTTTGAATATCTACAAAATCAAGAACACATTTATGAATAGATTGACTTTAAGCAACATCTTCAACATAAGATATATTATATTGACGATTCAAAATAGACATTCTAAATATAATTTTCACGTGTTAAAAAGGTTACTTTGAACTTTGTAAAACAACATTAAGACAAACCAAATATGCCTTGATACCAATTAACACAAAACAGAAGTACAAAAATAGATGGTTAATAAAATTTAGAAAAGATATAATTCATTGATAAATAATAATTAAGTAGTTTTCTTATATAAGCTTTTTTTTGGGGGGGGTTTGAATGAATGGTAATATAGGGAGAAAGAAATAAAGGAGAGGATTTGAAACCTTACCTTATCTCTTGATACAAGGCCCATAAACCAATTACTCTAGGCAAGTAGTCTTGTATATGGTTCTACTTATAATAATTTCTAAATCTAAAACATACCAATTAATAAGGAGCTAAATCAACATAAATATTAAATTCTCAAACTTAGTGTTTAACACACCTAATAATATCTTAAAATCTATTAATTAGTCTACAACACTCTCTATATATATTGATAATAAAGATTAAAACATTAACTTGTAGAATAATAAAAAATATTTTTTATGACGTGTCCTATATCATATAGTTATGTGTCAATATTACATTAAAATAATATGACTTACTATAAGAGACATTAATTAGTCAGATTAGGTCATGTCTACTTTTAGCTTGTATTACTGAACTTATATAAATTTGGGCATGTTAAACCTCAGGTTTAAAGTTAGATGCTCTCAACATTATAAGGTTATAAACTTAGTCTAAAAATATCTTT
Source organism: Kandelia obovata (assembly GCA_021464305.1). Taxonomy (NCBI): domain Eukaryota; kingdom Viridiplantae; phylum Streptophyta; class Magnoliopsida; order Malpighiales; family Rhizophoraceae; genus Kandelia; species Kandelia obovata. Next base: position 5,339,025 of record CM038488.1, read on the forward strand.
ATTGCTTATTCTCATCAAACATTTTAACTACATCTTGGAGTTAAGGCTATGTGGTCACTTCTCATTCATGAATAATTTTAAAAATTTTTGATGTGTCATTTGTTATTCCAATGTTTATCATTTTTATTTTCCATTAATGGTGCTCGTGGTACATTTGAATGATATGACTTATCAAAAAAAGGTTTAACTAATTGAATTCAATCATGCTTGCCTTCAAATCATATTGCTTGTAGGGCTACAATTAGTAACTTATATGATTTAAGCATGTTAGACCTTAACCTAAGGTCAAAAGGTCTCAATTAGCAAAGTTTATGTTCTATGAATTTCCTAATCTTCGTGGTAAATCCAAGGTGTAAAGAGAAGTTTGGTTTTTTCAAAGTTTACTAGTTAATGGTTTGTTAAGTCAATCATTAAGCACTAAAAGTTAGCTAGTATTTTTCCATATATTCTCATTTGTTAAGACATGGTTTAGTTGTGCTCTACATACTTTTAACCTTTTCTTTATGTAGTTTATAAAAGCCAAACTATATAAAGAAATAAAGGCATTGATTATATTTAACATAATTATTTTTTCTACTTCCTTATTTTTAAGTCAAGATTCACTATAACTAGGGTCAATACCAAGGTTGTAAATTTGACCAAAACTCTAACATAAGAGTTAGTTATGATTGAGGTTTAATACAATCCTAAAATTTAGCGACTTCAATAGTAAATGGTAGGCTTTGAGTGTCGGATTACAATAAGTAATGAAGCAACTATTAAAATTATTGCAAGAAAAAGAGGAGAAATTGAGCGATCGACATTGTTCAATTGTGAAGAGTACCAACAATAAAGTAGTAAGGAAGGTGTTGCTCTTAAATTGGTGAAGTTTGATTTTCTAAAGTGTGATTGCTTAGAGGATCCAACATCTTGGATTTGTTAAGCTAATTAGTTCTTTGATTTTCAAAGGACAACAACAGATGACCAAATACGTGTAACAACATATCACGTAAAGGGAGACATGCAACTATGGTACCAATGACAATGATAAATACTTCCTAATCTGACTTAAGAAGAGCTAAAATGGGACCTCCTTAATAAGTATGAAACTTTTATTTCTTAGAATGCATTTGTTGATATATGTAAGTTAAAACATACTAGATGGTTGAGAGTTATCGACTTGACCATTGATCTAACACTCATAATATAAGTAATGGTGACCAACAAAGAGAAGTTCACCATCTTCGAAATTTGTATAAAAGTACCATTTTTTTTTCCTAAAAGTATTTACTTAAGATTGATTTCCTTTTTTGGCTTTTAGAAGTTTGTGACACTATTCTATAAGCTTAATGGCTCTAAACTCTTGGACTCATCTTATAAGACTTCAAAAAGATAGAGATGAAATTCAAATCTAATAAAAGGCTAACTGTCCTTTGAGGCATTCAAATTAGGTCTCCTCAACTAGCTGGCAAAAAGGCTATCTATTATGTTTACCATGCAACTAAAAAATAGGAATGTTGCTATAAATTTTAATGGAATCGTTGGATCATAAGTTGCTAGCTAATAATGATGAGTGGAGCAATATTTAACAAAAATTTTCTAAAGTATTTCTATCTCCCTTTAAGCTCCCTCTTTGGCAAAAGTAGGACCATTACATTCTTTTATTTCTAAAAAGTGTTCTAATCAATATGAAACCTTTTTAATACCTATAATTTAAAAAGTAAGAGATTGGAAAATTAATTTCAAAAAACCCAAGGAATCATACAATCCAATGGTAGTTCATAATTTTCACCAATAACTCTTGTCAAAAAATATAATGAATTTGGTGATTTTGTGTGGACTACTGATCTCTTAACTAACTCAACATTAAAAATAAGTTTCCAATCTCAATCATTAAGGAGCTTTTAAATAAGCTCAATAAGACTCTGATGACTTTCCAAACTTGACTTACGCTTTGGATATCATTAAATTCAAATACGTTTAAAAGATGTCTCAAAAATGGCTTTCCAAACAAACAATAGGCACTATGACTTTTTTGATAATGTCATTCTGAATTTTTAATGCATTTTTTACTTTTCAAACTCTCATAAATGATATCTTAAAATTAAATGAGAAAATCCTTGTTTGATTATTAATTACAAACCCTTAAAAAAACACTTTACTAGATTAGGTATCATATACCTAAAAAGCGATAACTTTTTCTAAAAATTGCATTCCTTATTCATTTTTTTCAAAATTTGGAAAAATATATTAATATATTAGTACAAGCTAATCAAGAAAATACATGAGGATTAAAACCAATAATATATAATTATAATTATAATACGTGACATTGTTAAACCAAATGTTTCTCAAATCTTAAGACTTTAAGTGATAGATTATTGGTTTTCAACTGATATATTATAATTATGCTATTACAAGTTAATATAAAAAATACAAGGAAAGGAAAACAAGAAAGAAAACTTACAAAAAACCATAAAGGAGTGCACACTATAATTTTACAAAGTAAAAGTTTTGATATTTTGTATTATAAGATAAAGTAATAAAAGGAAATCAATGATATTTCAATTTATATTGGGGAATGATGCAAACATTCAAATCATATCTAGACTGCTTTTGGAATTTTTAGGATTAATTGGCTTATAATGAAAAAAGAAAATGTTTCTTTGGCCAAAGAAAAATTCACTACTTTAAGCATATTATCATTGAAAAGGAAGTAAGGGCAAATCTCGATAATATCCAAGCAATGGTTAGTTGGCTAAGACTCTCTTTTATGAATGAACTTTAAGGCTTCTTGGGCTTAACATAATATTATTGTTGGTTCATTGCATACAATATGGGATCATAGACATTTAACTAATTTATTCCAAAAGAATGTTTTAGGTAGGTAGAGATTGTCGAACGATCTTTTATACACCTTAAGGAAGCTATGACATAGGCCTTTGACCTTGTATTGCCCAATTTCTCCATGTCATTCACCATTAAATATGATGCCTTTAGTAATGACGTTCGCATGGTTTTGATGCAAAATAATCATCTAATTGCATATTTTAGTTCTTATCTTAAGGCCAACATTTATCTCTTTTAACTTATAAAAAGGAGTTAATGACTTTACTCTCAGTAGTCTTAAAGTGGTGTTTATATTTATTGCATCAGTTATTTGTAGCCTTAAGTATTTGTTAGATATATGGATTGCCACAAAAGTTCAATAATGATGGATTAAAATTCCTGGGATACAATTTTAGTATTGAGTATTTAAAAGAGAAATCAAATTCTACCATAGATGCATTATTATAGCAAGGACAACCTGAGGCCCTAGTTTTGTCGGCCCCTACTTCATAGTGGCTTAAGATGGTCCAAAAGGAAAATGATGATCCCCTTAAAAGGACTAGATAATCGACCTTAGGTAAGTACAACATGGAATTTTATTCTTCAAAAACAAAATTTATCTACCTAAGAATTATAAGTTAATTTTAAATTATTAAAAGAAATTTATAAGGGCATTCATTAAAGGTATTTTAAAACTCTCCACTAGTTTAAAGAGGTGTTATTTTGGAGAAACACGAAGATGTATGTCCAAAAATTTATCTGTAACCATGATATTTGCCATTAATACAAGTCAAACCATTAAAAACTCATGGGAATGTTGAATCCTCTTCCAATTCCAACTTATGTATAGGTCGACATCTCTATGGATTTCATTAAATGGTTACCTCCTTCTAAGGATAAATCCCTTATTTTGGTGATGGTTGATTGTCTCTCAAAATATTATCACTTCTTACTCATCTCTTATACATATATAGCTCTAGAAATGGCCTAAATTTTCTTTAAACACATATTTGAGCTGCATGGGATTCTTGAAACTATCGTACATGATCAAGGCCTAACATTTATAAGTTCATTCTAAAAAGAGCTTTTCAAGCTACAAGGTGCACACTTCATTTTTAGTTTTTTTATCACCTGTAAACAGATGGACAAATATAAGTGATAAATCACACCCTGAGATGTATTTGTAGTGTTTCACTAGTTCAAAGCCAAAAGAATAAATCTAATAGGTAGCTTAGGTTGAGTATTGTCATAATATTGACTACTATTCAACAACAAAGGTCCCTCCTTTTAAGGTGGTTTATGGGAGAACACCATTAAACCTCCTATCTTATATTCTTGGTATTGTCAAAGTCCAAGCCATGAAAGATGTATTAATACAGTGAAATGAGGTTCTAAAAAATCTTTATGAACATCTTAAAACAACCTAAAACCAAACAAAACAAGTATATGACAAAAAACATATGGAAAGACCGTTCGTAATAAATGATTGGGTGCATTTAAAATTGTACCATATTGACAAGCGTTAGTTTAGCAAAGGAGGTCATAGAAGCTCACTGATAGGTTATATGGACCCTTCAAAGTGGTAGAGAGAATTCAAGAGGTAGCGTACAAGTTAGAATTACCCAACCTCTTATAAGGTCTACTCAGTGTTCCATGTCTCTTTGCTAAAAAAGATAATAGTCAACATAGAGCTACCTAAGACCGGCGAGGCTCTATTAGGAAGGGTCAAATACCTTAACACTATTTTAAAAAGCTATGGAAGAGGCAAGAAAAGGAGATACTAGTTAAGTATAGAGGAAAAGATTAGTCTAAAGCTACATAGATCAATGAAGTATCATTTTCTTAAGAATTTCATCACTTTCCAATCCTTATATACAAGGGTCATCCTTAAGAGGAAGGAATGTTACACGAATTTTTCAATCTTCATGTAAATTCCAAGGTGTTAGGAGGAGTTTGATTATTTCAAAGTTTATTAGTTAATAGTCTGTTGAGTCCTAAAAGTTAATTAGCATTTTCCCATTCAAGTTATTGTTTATGTAACTTATAAAAGCCACACTAATTATCTAAAACATTTTTTTTTCCTTTGCTTTATTGTTTTTTGATTCAAAATAGCTCCAGGTCACAACTAAGGTCGCTACCAAGGCTATAGATCCAATAAGGAACTTAACATTTTGGAAGTCCAACCTCATAATGTCTTTATTAGTGCTTACGAATGAAAAATCGCTGATAAAAAAAATTGTGGTTATCGTGCTCAAATTTTTTTTTATTTAATAAAAATTTTACAAAACCGTAAATTATATAATAAATATATTAAAAATAAAAGTTGAAGTTCTTCACTATCAAATATCTCCTTAGGAACCCTGATCAAGATATGCGGGTACATGCTTTAATTCGCCTTCCAAATTAGATTGGCGGATGAAGAAAAAAACAAGACAAACAAACAAAGAAAAAAAAAAGGACACAATACTACCAATAGATTTTAAATGGAAACCCATGATAAGGTTAGAATGGAACTTATCATGAGAATTACAATGTCCGAAATAATTCCCGAACTTGACAAGAGGATAAAAGTAATGTGTCAAATTGTGCGATGATCTTTTTTCGTTTGTTTTCTTGTAATAGTTAGTCTCTTTGTTGTACAACTAACTTAAAGCGGATCAAAGAAATATAAGATCATCATCATACAGCCTTGTCACCATCTTGGCTTGAATAAGAAGCTCAAGAATTGAAGAATGGACCACGCATAGGATGGACGGAAGGGTCTAATACAATTTCAATCATCCATGGCATGAAGTTTTCCATAGGAGATTTCAAGTTCGAACTTATTGGAAATAAGAGAAAGGAGAAAATTTATGAGCAAGAGGAACTATGCACTCTTATGTACAACACAAGTTCAGCACGCCCATTAATAGAAAATTAACCAAAAAAAAAAACTACAGTACACCACAAGAATTCCATGGCCGAGAACAGAAACGCAATTTTGTGCACAACAAATAAAGGAAAAGAAGATGATAAAAAAAAAATCAAATGGTTATTTCAAATATCTATTTCAATTTATGGCACGAAATAGATTGTCCAGTATATAGCACATCATCTAGTATGGGCAGGACAATCCTGAAGCTTCAAGCACCACAAAAACATAATGATCAGGACGGCGATAATATTTGTTTGATGGCATTTGATTGTGATATGTTAACATCCATAAATTGTATGTGTACATGTTCTATGTCGTCGAGTCAAGCTCAAAACTTGTCAATGGATCAAATTGTTAAGCCCTTGAGAGGGATACATCCAATTTGGCTCAAAAAGACCATTCTAATTTGATGTATAAGTTTCCAATATTTACTAGATTGATTCGGTCTACCATGTGATTATAAACGGAACCAACAAATAATTGATACAAATGATTCCCGTTTCCTTTTTTTCCTTTTTTTTTTTTTCGGTTTTCTAATCATTAGAGAGGGGAAGAAGATTTCATGCTTCTACAGGATTTTCAGGAGCATGGAGTCATGGACCTCTGTTATCCCCCACAAGACCAAAACTTTGAGCTAACCCTACCAACCACAGTTGGCAGAATATGTTTCCAGTTGTAGGTTTTCTTATTCATATCAGTATAAATTGCACGTTTCAATTTTATTTTATTTTTTAATCTATAAATAGAGTGGTCCTAATTCACTAGTAAAGTTCTTTTTTTTCTTTCTTTCTTTCTTTTTTACTTTCAGAGAAATTTTTTTTTTAAAAAAAATTATAATAATATAATGAAAAGAACATGGATTTTTGAGACCACACAATTATGCTAATGCTTCATGGTTTTATTTGAGATAAGGGGAATGGTGGTTAAAAAAAGGATAAGAGCAATCTATTTCAATAATTAATCTCCTTGACAGACGAGCCATGTCCTCTTCCAAGACAGCGATGTACACTGAAGTTAAGGGCAGAGACTTTCTTTGTGAGAGTTAGAAGCAATGGGGGCAGAATGAATGGAAATCAAAGCTGGCTAATTCAAGTTGTCTTTGAATTGAAATGTAAAGTCGTTTTTTCTCCCGTGACAAAGCAAACCTATCCACTTTGTTTACAAAATCTTAATTGGTGATGTCAATTCTATGACTATGCTTTCCAAGGTTGATGGCATCATTGCATGTTCCAGTGTCAAGTTTGTCCCTTTTTAAATTGGGTATGGTTTTATTATTATTATTATTATTATCTGCATACTGGTCGGAGATATTAACTTGTGTATATTAGTTTTAATCAATTGTGTATATCAATAGTTTTTATTTTCTACGAATTGAATGCCAACGAAAATTGTGAGTAAAGTATTAGTACACATATTGCTTTGTGAAAAATGAGACGTTGTTATCTATGCATAAAAATGTTTGCAAGAATTTAATTATTCCTGGCTAATATCATTTATAGGTTAATTGCATGCTCTAATTTCACATCAAACACAGTTAAGACTTTGAGGTGTCCAGTTATACCTGGCCACGCCTTTGGCATCCGAGGGAATGGAATTAGACATGAGAAGACATTGTGTTTGTTTAAACAAGGAAATCTACAATTAGAATCTCAATTAATAGCCCTAGTTGTCTAAATCATGCGTCAAACACAAATTGGATATATTAGGGACATTGGCCTGCTTCACACTTTTAATTTCCTTCAACTACTTAGCATGATCTTTGCTTCCGACATGTGGCTGATTGAACCCTCCAAACTAGTTCATCATAAAAGCAATCGATGTTCTATGAACACCAGTGGAGAGCACTTCAATAAATACATTTTGTGCTAAAAATGCACACATGCCATGGGGTGACCTTAGTTACAAATTTTGTCTTGAGAATGGCTCGGAATAACTCTTGACTTTAGATGTATCTTTCACCCTATAAAATCATATCATATGATGGCTGGACCTATCCATTCAAATACCAAGTATTCGGCCATCAAGTGGTTGTTATGACTAGGGGGGCTCAAAAAGTAATGCTCGTCTGACAACCACTATATGCCGCCATGATTTCCCTTTGTTAATCCCAGTATTCTTATTGTATGTCTCGCAATAACGACAATAAGCAATCAAAAACTCTTTTAAAACAACATTAGTGGAGAGTGATAGAGAGAGGCCACAAACACAATGATTTCGATTCATAGAAATAGTCTTTGGATGTCATATAGTGTTGAGTTTTGTGTACTAAAATGTCCCTTTCTTTCGTTCTTTTTCTCTTTTTTTTTTTTTTTTTTTTTTTTTTTTTTTTTTTTTTTTTTTTTTTTTTTTTTTTTTTTTTTTTTTTTTTTTTTTTTTTTTTTTTTTTTTTTTTTTTTTTTTTTTGAGATATAGGGTTCTAATTCTTGCATCAATGGTACTGAGACATTTAGAATCTCATTTCTCATCCCTCATATCAGTTTCATTTGTATGAGATGAGAGAAAATGGAAAGTTGGCAATATAAGTTAAGGAACAATGAACATAAAATGTAAAGTCTACATCTAACAGATGGGATTCCTATAATTGAAAGAATCACCATAGAAAGCGGTGATATTTTTTCGAGCCAATTTCATGCAAACTTATGAACACAACGACTAGTGGCCTTAATGCCCATGTTTTTGAGAAGATCAGGAGAATAATGGCCATGCCCCAGGCTGGTTACAACTTACAAGCACTTGACAGTAATAATGAGCTTGGGTAAATGGAGACCCCATGATTTCTGAACAATAATTTGTGGGGTAAATGGGAATCCGATTTGATGTTACTTGTTTGATTAGTTGACCTTGATTGCTTAAGATAAATCAAAACAAGCCGCATTGAAAAGCAAAGTAAATCGAAATCACTGAAAAAAAATAAAAGAAGAATATAATCAAACCAAATCGAAAGTTGGAAGAGTTAAATTAAATAAATCTAATTTTCTTCGTCTGGTTCAATAAATTAATTATCTCAATGGTTTGCCACCCCTAAGGTGGTTAGCTTAGCTTGTATCGGATCCAGCCACAAAGCTTGATTAGCTTTTGGGGGGGGGGGGGGTTTGTAGGCTGGCTTGTAAACCCCCTGTCTAAAAAAACCCAAAAAGAAAAAAAAAAAGAAAGAAAAAGAAAACAAGCCTTTGGAAGCTTATACCGTTGATGATCCATATCCCCAACCATTTCATCCACATGAGATAACGGTTTGTCCGCAGTTGGGCTTGATGGTATTGGTTTTCCTTTTGTTATATGGGCTAATTGCAACAAGTTTAGTGATGAGTATAATGGCCTAATTGTTCCAATGGAGAGAAGTGCCCATGATTAGCTTTCCGGGAAATTTCCAACTGAACAATTTCCTTTTAGGTGCCAGGGAGTTGGATTTAAATAAACTAAAGTTTTAATGTTTAGGCTTTGGGGCGCTGCAAATACATATATCTCTGGCGTAGAGAGTGGATTTGAGGCATTGCCTGACTGACGGAAAAGTCGAATTCTCAAAACTGTGAGACATTTGATGTCAAATATGTGGATTCTGGAAATTACGATGACGTTTTGGATCAAATAGATGGGTTCTCATCCTATCCATGTGTTTCAGATTGTCATGACTAACAAATGTAGAGCCTTTTTATGTGTGTGTGAGAGAGAAATTTGTTTTATGTCATTTTGATACTCTTAGAGATTAATCTAAGAGTCATTATCTTATCAATTAGATTAAAACTTTACATTGAATGGCATGTAATATCTGGTCCAAACCATGCCTACTTAATTCCCTTAACTTCTAGTGAATTTGAAAAGATTATTATGGTTATGTAATTCGTTGAAAATACGTATAACCCAATAAAATATACAAGTAGATTTGGGCTATACTCAATATTTTAAATGCACCCCCAAAAAAAAAATTTAATCTTCTAATTTATCTTTGCATTTGAGGATTGCATTTAGAATAATAAATCGAGATTCTTTAGTGACTTCATTCATTCTTTCTTTCTTTTTATTTTGGTTCATAATAACTTATTTTGTTCTTTGTGAATGTGGGATAAGCTCATATTTTCTTGTTGAAGAAAAAGTATATTAGTGGTTATATCTTATCCAACAGCTCCCTCCAAGTCATGTGGGTTTCCATTCTGATGTACACAAAAAAAAAAAAAAAAAAGGCACATAATATGATAGACAATCTGGGCTTATCTAAGTGTGCAACAAGTACTTTGGACATTAATGTTACAATCATGGGGCGATGGGAGGACGTAGCTGCCATGGTCAGCTAGAGGCTAGCAGTCTGGGCTGTGTAATGTGCAAAGCCACGAGTATTATTGAACGTCTGTCTTAAAAAAGAAAGTCTCAAATTTAAATGAAGGAGGCTTTATGAAAAAGAATAATCTATAACCTAACGATCTTTATAATGAACAACAAAAAGTATTGAACTTCATGACATGTGAGATGATGATGCTCAATGAGTCATATTACATATAGTCCAAAAGAAATGGAATGTCAAAGTTAACTCAGTAATAAAAGTGAATTTGAAATTGCGTTTAATAATTCTAGATCTTCCTTGAGAGGCTCCAAATTGTTTAGGATATTCTTCACCTGTGATCGTTCTTTTAGGTGGGGATACGCCGGATAGGGAGTGTTAGAGGTGATCCACTGTTTCACGAAATCCCAAGTTGAAGAGTAAAGAAGAGTCTTGGACTTTATAAATAATGTAGTTATTACACATTCTAATAGGTTTTCTTTTTTGAAAGAGAATAATAATTCTACGAACAGAGTGGTATCAGAGTAGATCCGACTCCAATGTCCCAATAGGTTGCTTATGGTGTTATGAGATAGTTGAGTTTTAGTGCTTTTGGGCCTTACAGCTTCCAAAGTTCCTGAAGGCAAAGCAAAGAGGATTAAATGTTTCTTTTTTGTTTAACAACAGAGGCTAGAGTTTATTAATTATAAATGCAGAGCTAAAGCATGAGCTTGGGACCAATGGTATGGAGACAAAAAAAAAAAAAAAAAGAAAAAAAGAAAAAAAAAGGGTTGGGGGGTTGACAGATAACACATATTCTGTAAAAAAGATAGCTTATGCTAATATAAAGTTGGCCATAAACATTAAAGCATTAAATGCTAACCAATTTCATATGCTCTGATCTTTCATATACATACTCAACAAGAAGTTTGCTGGTATAGATAGAGCTGGCATGGTTTGTTTTGCATGCTTTTTAAAGGAATAAAGGTTTCTTGCTTATTTAATATATACCAAACCCAAAGGGACAAGCAATCCCTTACATTCTTTGCTGCCTAATCAGAAACCTTTCTATAAGAACTCAATCCATTCCTCTAATTACCTGATCACCCACTTGCAGTTGTCCCGGTAGCTTCTCTCAACAATGGAGCCACTTGCCATGTACAGGCAATCAGCCTCTCGTCTGACAGTAATTGCACACTTGTTTGGCATCTTAGCTTTCGTTCTCATGTTGGTTTGGTTACTGCATTATCGTGGAGGTATTGAGTATGACTCTCACGCTGCCAACCGTGTTTTCAATGTAAGAAATTTGGGGTGCCGTATTTGTAATTTCTTAATTAATTTTATCATGAGAAGGTATTAATGGAATGACAATATGACTGATTTTTATGCTTTTATCTGTAGGTTCATCCATTTCTTATGTTCTGTGGATTCATCTTTCTTGTTGGTGAAGGTAGTTCAGCCTCTCATATGTAGTTGAGTTAATATGTTACCTACAGTTTGAATGATTGAGTGAACTAGTAAGTCTAAAGTTTCAGATTGGATTTTTGCTGGTTGCTGACTACTTTTTTTTCTTTTTTGAATTAATTGACTGCAATCAGAATTTCAATTTTAGAGATCATTATAACGCTATTAAGCTACAACTCATTGGTTAGTCATTGCGACTGCTAGAGCATAATTACAACTAATGTGACTAGTTACCACAAATGTGAGCATAATTGTGGTCGCCAACTGCAATTGAAAACCTTGGACCTATCTCATATAAATCTTCTTGATTTGGCTGGCTGTTATGGTTTGTGAGCAGCTATGATGGCATACAAGACGGTACCATCACCAAGAGAAGTGCAGAAGTTTGTTCACATGTTGCTGCACCTAATAGCTATATGTTTAGGGATTGCTGGCATATGTGCTGTTTTCAAGTATCACGACATGGTGAATGCAAGGGATGTGTATAGCTTACATTCCTGGATTGGCCTTGGCACCTTCTGCTTGTTCGGCTTGCAGGTACGTCGTTTGACAACCCAAACCAACATCATCCCACCCAAATGAGCTCCTCAAATTTCTTGCTAGACCAATTGCCACTTTGTCATAATGAACCACTCATTTAGATTTATTTTATTAGTCAAACATTATACTATAATGAATACTAATTGGATATTTTTAATTTTCATCTTTAAATATAATTATGAATTATACGATAAATAAATAAATAAATATATATATATATATATATATATATATATAAAAAAAACAATGTAATATTTAAATTTATATTTAAAGCACATTAAATTAATTATGTCTATAATTTTACCACTTAAAAATAAAAATTTCCAAAAGAAAACGTTGATCTACTGGAGGAATTCACCCTCACGTTCCCCAGCATATCATTGTAGAACTTGATCAAATAAAGCAAGCTGACAATGATTTCTCTGTAACTGTTGGGTCTAACAAGTAAAAGACTTGGCCTTGCAGTGGCTATTTGGGCTGTTTGCTTTCTTGTGTCCAGGAGCTTCAGTGAATACTCGGGCCACAATGCTTCCATGGCACATTTGTGGGGGTAGGGCGCTGTTTTACATGACAATATGTGCAGCACTAACTGGCCTGATGGAGATGTTTACATTCCTTGCTCAAAAGGGTGTCCACGAGTCTCGTTTGATCAACTTCACTGGACTGTCAATCCTCCTATTCGGCATCTTCGTTGATCTCTCGGTTGCGCTTGCCCGTTATGTGTGATTAATTAATTACTCTGCATGTTAAATAGGATTGTGATTATCACTGTTTCTTCTTCTTTTCTTTTTTTTTTTTTTTTTGTTAGTTAATTAGTGTGTGATTCTAAATTTTTTTTATCCATTTAATTTAAGAAGAGTGTGTTTAATTAAAGCATGAATTACATAATTGAATGAGGCGTGTAAATGTAATACAACACATTTTTGCTTTTTTTTTTTTTTTTGTGTGTGAAATGAAAGACAATTTGTAAGTGATTATTAAAGATAAGATTTAGTTAATGTCAATTCTATGTTTAGTTCTGAAAACAGAGGACATCACTCACATTTAATAACAGATAGATGATGTAGATTGCGCCATGGCACAACACTTCCAACACTACACTGCCACGTGACAATGAACAAAAGTGCTGACATTTGAATAGGTATACAAGTTCTGGATTAAGATACTACAAATTGGAAGTTGTATGGTGTATTTATTTATATATTAGTAATAAGTTGAGTGATGAATAAAATCTTGCTATTACAAAATTTCCTACCTAAAATTCAACTTAATCACACCTCCTAAGTCTTATGTGATAGATGAAGTTATTTGACACTCAAATCTGTGTTAATATCATTAAAAAGTGCAATCTTTTGATCGAATAAACTATCTATATAATACATATATATATATATATATATATATATATATTTGTAACACAAGGCTGTCACGTGTAATCTCCTTTTCTTCTATTTTAACTCATTTTGAGTATAAACTATTCATCTTCCAAATCCTTGTATACTGTTCATTACGCCCATTTCTTAGAGAATTAAAAGAGTTTTTTTTTTTAAAAAAAAAAAAAAACAATCATTATACAATTAAATATTGCGCTAAATGAGTGAAGTTTTTAACTCTTTCTTTAATTTTAGAGGCCAAAACAATGGATGTAACAAGTTTCCCACAAATTAAGTTTTTTAAGTATTTTTATAAATTTAATTATTTTATTTAAATAAATGAGAAAAAAAAATAATTTTACCTGTGCTTAAGGTGAGAGCAGAGAAAGAAACAAGAGAATTCCAATGTAGAATAAATAGCAGTGTTTTCCTGTTGCTGCTTTGGAGTGGGGGATCTTATTCAAAAGTTTGGACGCCATACAAACTTAGGTCTTCTGAAATGGACATAAGCCTTCTCCTGGAATTGTAAATACAAATTTCATATATCATTTCAAATGTCTTTCTATTTGCTGGTCAATTCTGGAACTCATTTCAATTTTACTCTTTCTTTTTTCGCTTTTTTTTTTTTTAGTTCCTATTATTAAGGTGAAAAGCCAACAATGTTAGTATTACTTTTGAGGATAGGTATGATTTGGTCAAAAGTAAGTAGACCCAGATGTTCATCTACGGATTGGCCCCCATTGTGCTCTTTCTTGCTGAAATAAAAAGTAAATAAAAATAATAAAGGGGCTTCCCCTTGAGCTTGTGATATGCTTTTGACCAGAAAGGAATATAACTTTTACAGCCTTATAGTAATGGAAACAATCTTGGATGATCTCTTGATGCCTGTATTATCTTTCATTTATGGAGGTGACCAAAAGACTGAGAGATAATGGCTTCAAAAAGGTCGCAATCACCAAGTCTCAGTGCTCCCATTTGTGTTCCAAGGTCTCAGGACTTTTCTCAGACATCAGCACGAGCCTCCTAGTTACCAGGGCATGTTCTTGGTGGCCTCCTCACATTTCTCCTTGCCATTTGCACTGCCGAAACAGGCCTCCTTTGAGAGGTTCAACACCATGGGCCTAGGCCACAATCCTGAAGGATTCGTAGTCAAATTCACTGGCCTCTTGCCTTTTCTATTAGCAAATTGCTTTCGGCCTAACCGTTCTCCTCCCTAAAGAAGAATGACAAACTTGGAGTCACTTTAGATAAAAAAAAAAAAAAGCAATGTTAATTAATTGATTAATTTAGTTGCTGCAGTGTTTAATGTTCAGGGAATTATAGTTTTCTTCTCCTCTCATGTTCATGTGTACCCAAATGGGTAATAGAAGAAAGAAAGTACATGAAGAGTTTTTTTTTTTTTTAAAAAAAAAATTATATTATTAACTAAAATATGAACTCAAAATTTTTAAATACGAGAATAATTTTAATAAAAATATACTTAATTTTTTTTTCTATATTGTCAATATAATAATTTATTTTTCTGAAAACAGCCAAAAGGCAATTCAAATTCTAAACTTTCTGAAAAAGAAAAGAAAAGAAAAGCAACTAGATTGAGTAGTCTCACTAATTGTGCATGCACACTGATGTAGGGTTTGATGACAAATAGGATCAATTTAAATTAAAGGTCTTTCCTCATAACTGACCCCTAAGCAATTCCTCCTCATTAAAAGGAAAAGAAAAGGAAAAACAAAAGAAAATATAAAACTAAACAAGTTTTCAAATGGTGACAATTAGTTGCCAAGTTCCATCTCTTTTCACTTTCATCAGCAATGTCAAAAAGTTGAGGTCCCACAGAATTAGGCAAGATGACGGGGTGGAATCTAGAAAACGCGTGTTTAGTTAGAAGAGGTCAAAACATAATTCAGCTGATTTGAGCAATCTATCTAAAAATATGAATGTTCAACAGCAACAACAACAACAAAGCAGCCTTAATCCCAAACTCGGAAGAAGCTTCTGTTTTTTTTTTTTTTTTTTTTTCAAGGAATGAGCTTTTCTTAAAAAATCAAATCAAATATTTTAGGTTGGTGGAAGCTAGATTGCTGTCAAATCCATGGGGCCTCACACCAACTTGTAATTCTAATAATTGATCTTCGACAAAGGAATGGTTAAGAAACACCCTTTGTTTGGATAATAAAGTAGGGGAGAAAATAAAATTAGAAAAGAGAAATTTTATTTTATTTTTCTTTATCTTTTCTTGTGTTTGAGAAAAAAGAAAAAGACAGAAAGCATTTGAAAAAGGAAATCTTATAAAGGATATAAAATTTTTTTAAAAAAAATTAAAAAATACCCTTGAATGTAACTTTAAATCCCATAGATCTTGTAATTTTTTTTTTTTTTTTTAAAAAAAAAAACCTCAAATGCTAGAATTTATTCAGTAAGTCAATGTCATGAATGGGGTCGTATGGAGCAACTACAAAAAGTTTAAGTCGTCCGGCGCAAGGCAGTGGCAGATCAACTAGCTCCATTTTGATTCATGTTTGAAGGTCCATAGTTATGTGCAAAGCTCGATTTCACAACCCAAGAAGCCATGTGTTTTGCATTCGACAAGAAAAATGTTACATCCAAGAGCATAAACATACGAGTAAACTACACATTGTAATCAAATATCATTGCCAGCTAGAAAATATGCAAAGAAAGAAGGTGATTGATATATTACACCCATTGCTGTTTGGTGGCCTCCATTCTCTCCAACAAACCCTCGATCTCGCCTTGCATTCTCAGCTTCATGTTGAAGTAATCGCAGTGCGAATTTTCCAAAACTTTCAGTTCTTCCAGTTTCTTCCTCCGCCTTTCTTCGGTCTCTTGCAATCGCAGTTTCCCAAGCTTCTCTAAGTACTCTTCTTCCAAATTCTCAGACTTTAAACGAATCATCTGCCGATACACTTCAGCCTCTCTCCGTGCTTCATCTGCCTTGCTTTGGAACATACTAGCTTCAGCTTCTTTAACCCTTACAATGCTTTCTATGCTGTCAAGCCCATCTTTCTTTGATAACTTCCCAAACAGAATTTTATCGTCTATTTTTAGATCACCAAGGAGGGCAGCTTTAAGGCTGTTTCGGCGGTGATCATTCATTTGTGGTTCAAGTCGTCCACTGGAAGAGTTCAGGTCATAAACGGTATATTTGGAAGGAGTGGAAGTGGCTGGGAGCATACATGATGCATCTTTTCTAATTTTAGCTTCAGTTGGCAACAATTCTTTCACAGATACACCAGAAGCAGGAAAATTCAACTTTGTGTCTGCTTCTAAAACCCAGAAATTGGAAGACAGAAACTAAGAATTAGATGAATAAAATCATATTACAAAGAAAAGGCAGGTCGTCAGTTGCAGTGGATAATCAAGAAAATGCTCTTTTTGAGTCGCACAGTAAAGTAATCAAAGCAAAAACATATTTTGAGTTACCTATATATTTTAGTGCCTAACTAAGACAGTTAAATTGAACAAGTTTCCAAGTCAAGACATCTCAGCATAGATTTGGGCACACATGGATATTACATAGATATCTACTTGCTAGAGCAATGTAGAACCACAGAATAAAGAGCAATCTAGAACCACATAATAAGATGGATTGTTAGAGAGCACGAATGCTATCAATCAAATCCAATGTTCACAAGAAAACAAACATTAACTCATTACTCATAATCTAAAGCTTTTATTATATTCACTTTATTGTCTGGAAATAATAACAAAAATCATTTTTGGCAGATCTAGACTTTTCAGAAAAAGGATGTCTTTTCTAATTTTGCCAACAGGAATAACTGTTTAAGAGAGTAGCCTTTTAGTTAGTTACTTGAACTCCATTCATTCCGGCAAGCATAGATAGCCTTCTTATGCAAACTAGCTACGCCAACAAACCAAGCTTAATGTGACGAGTGCACACTACTCAACTCCCACATCCTCGAGAAAGAGGAGGATCTTAGGTCATATAAACGGTGGTACCGCACACTCCAACGGGTACTTTTTGGGGAGAAGGTAATGACCCCATGGCATTAAGCTTAAAATGCCTCAGAAATCTACAGTTGATTTGGATGGGCAAGGTGACAATTAACCTTCAGCTCCGAAGATCTATTACCTAGCAATAAGTCCCTTCCATAGCCACAACTAACATCATGTAAAACAGTCACAAGGCATCTCAAAGTACCATCTAGTTTTAGTTATACACACTTGTCTCCTTCATTTTAATTATGTCAAACTAAAATATCCAAATTAAGCCAATGAGAACACCACTTCCTAGCTCAAAAAGGAGATGTTGACAAATCCTAACAAACTATATGTGAATGCCTTCAAACTCAGATCCCTTGATAGAAAAGTCTCAAATTGAGATTGAGCTTATCCAGGACTTAACTAAATGAACACGGACAAGGTTTTACAAACTCCCTTCAGCTTCAATAATTTTATGTTTCTGATGCAATTAACCCATCTAAAGTTTTTTATTGCAGTTGTGACTGAGCTGTTCAGAGCCTCTCCCAACCCAAACCAAACCTGCCTGCCTCTTGCCCCTTTAGTGGTAAAGATAACCATATCAACTTCCTAATGAATCAGACGCAATCAATCTTTAATTACCAGGTGACTCATCCCCACCTCTTTAAACGGGCAATACATACATAAGGTATACCCTGTGACAACAGATAAGAAATAGCTGCACGGTTAAAGTAACAAAGCTATGTCCAAACATAGCATAGATAATCCAGAGATTACTCTTGGAAACTGAATGTGAGTCCTGCAGGAAATGGACTCATGATGAGATCAATTGACCAGTATAGGACCAACTATATGCCCAACTCAAGTACACAACTAAATAGATGAAGACCAAATAGGTTGCATGTAAAAAGCTCAGTTCAAGGCTAAGAAACTTACGGTTGAAGAACTGAATAATGATGTTACAAGCATTTGAGGGAGATATAGATTTGCTTTCAAGCCTGGAGAGCAGCTCCTCAGCCTTGATATGCAATTCCTTGCCTTTAAAATCCTCACTTCCCCTGAAGAGCTCCCTCACAGAGTCAAGCTCCTTTATCAGGGTCTCCAGACCCCAATCCTTTGCACAAAGCTCAAACACATCCTTCACAAACCCAAACATCTCTGAAGCATGATTACAACCCATGCAGTGAAATTGAACCTCTGAGGTGCCTGACGGCCCCTTCAAGCTAGGACCTGGCCTAATAAGATTCTTCTGCATTCCACAGGCAGCATGACACCAATGAGAACAAACATCACACCCAACCCAACTGCAAGTATTGTTAGCAGAGTCAAACTTCAAGCATACTGGACACATACATGAACTGCAAAATCCTTTGTTTGCAGAGCAGAACTTACAGTCACAGTCATCAACAGGCAATACACTGTTACAGTTCACATTCCTACACCTCATAAATAAGAAAATTTCTATCAGTTGATTTGCAGGAATCTGAACTTTCCCAGATATAAAGCTTCCAACCCCCATTTTCACTGCCACCAAAATCTCCAACTGGTCCTTTTGGCTCTTTAAAAGAGTCTCCTTAGTGAGATCAGACCTTCTATCAAGGCGCTTTTGTAGGCCAACTAACTGCTCTCTCTTTTCAGGCATCAAAATAAGATTTTTCAAATACCCTTTAGTGGATTGTAAGGTTTCCTCAGGAAGCTCTTGAATGATCTGAGCCACAACTGGAATAGACTCGGATACAATCTCATTAAGAATCCTCTCTGGGCTAGAGATCTTTCTTGCTAACCCTTCTTCTTCCTCTAAACCTCTCATATTTTCAGAATCTCTTTTCCTAGAATCACCCGAATAAGCATCTAAACGTGGCTTAGCAGGCAATTCAGAAGGGAAGAATGATAGATTATCAGAACTGGTAGTCTTGTACAGACTGTTATTACAAGAATCCTTATTTGCTACACGATTAGCCTGCATCATAGAAAATACGCCTCCTGTTCCTCCACCACCATGATTACTATTGTTCAAAGCAACAAAACCGTCACCAATAGGCCTAAAGCGGCTATGGACCGATCCATTAGTCCCTTCCCCTCCGCACCAAATTTGATCATCTCTCCCTACAGAATACTCATAATTCTCCGTAGAATTACGGGTCAAAGAGCAACTAGGATTGTGTGAAAACGGATGTGAATATGAGTATGAAAGCGAAGCAGCAGTGAAATCATTAGAACATGTCGTCAGTGTGTTGTTGTTGGATGGTGCAGCACCTAAAGACTGCATGCTCCTGCTAGGCCTGAGTTTGACAACAGGATCAGCATTTTGCAAAGCGTTGGAGGCTGTTAGAGAGAGAGAGACATCAGGCAAAGCTAGAGAAAGGTTTAGGGTACCCTCAAGCTTTGGTTTTTTTTCGCTGGAGTAATTTTCCCTCTCAATCTCATCCTCTTCCTCTCCTTGAGCATCTCTTTTGGAAGAAGAATTGGACTTGGTTTCGCTCAGATTCAGGAAATCCCTCTCTACCCGTTTCTCATCTTGATTGGAAGACTCCGAAACAATCACTTCTTTGCCCTTCTTCTGGGTGGTCAACCCACAAAGACCACCCAGCTTGGGATTTTCACAGAGGTAGCTAAGAGTGAGTTCTTGGGGCTTCGAAGCAAACCCATCAAGACCCATCTTTGTTGACTCTCTGAGAAAATGGATACCCTTTTCAGGCAAACCCATTTTCTCTTCTGGGTCGTCCTGGTTTTGAACGCTCTCTGCCGCAGCAGCCTTGGAGAGTGCTTGTCGTTGATCTTTTTCTCCAAACATGGCCCTCCTTAGCAGAAGGAAGGAGACACAGACACCGAGAGAGAGAGATGGATTATCTAAACGGGGCAAAATGGAAAATTTCGGTGGTAGAGAATCTGTGAGTTGGGTTTCTTGTTCTCAGTTCATGTTGGGGTTTTGATTCTTGATTCTCGAACAACGACGACGACGACAGCAACCTAGCTCGATGTCTCCCTCCCTCACCCTCTCTCTCTCTCTCTCTCTCACCCTCTCTCTCTCTCTCTCTCTCTCTCTCTCTCTCTCTCTCTCTCTCTCACAACAGGGCCAACAACGGCTGGAATTTCCAAGCGTTTACACGAAAAATAAAATGCAGACTCCTTTATTTTTACTCCCTCCCGTTGCTTTGCCCTTTGCAGGCCTTAAAAAATTGAATCTCAGTTGCATTATTCTCCTATTTTTCGTCAATTTATGTTCCTATTTAATTAAATATGTTATACTACCACAACTTTTGTTACCTAAGTTAAAGTTGGTTTATTAATAATAATAATAATAATAATAATAAAATTCATTATCAGAATAAAAGTTTTAATTTTTAAATTTTACAATATGTTCAATAGAATTAAAAGTAAATTCTCCATGTTTGACACCACTTTATTTTTTTCTTTTCTTTTTTTAATTTGATTTCAAGACTCCCAAAAAGATTCTCCATAGTTGGAAGTAATAAAAGAAACATGTAACTAATGGTATAAATTGAGTAAACTCTTGCATACCACGCCTCTTGTCTTTTTCTTTTCCTTTTTTTTTTTTTTAAACTAGGATGCTCCAATGAAAATAAAATAAATAAAAAAACTTAATCTATTGTATTAAAAGTGAGGACCACGCTTCAAATTATTAGCGTTGGTGTAATTTTAGGGTTTTCCTTGTAGGTATGTCCACTTGATTCTTTTCGAGTCAAAGTGGTCCAGGGTTGAACAAGAGAACATAAAATGAAGAACCCCCCCCCCTCCAAAAAAAAAAAAAAAAAAGAGGGGAGATGGGGTTAGGTAGAACTGGTTTAGTGGGACAAGTCATCTTTTGGCCAAATTAACGGTAACATAGCACTAACGAATATGGTTGAAGTATTAAATGTTTAACTATTAAGGAAAATATATGGTTAAAAGTTAAATTATATCTATCATGAACTATATTTGACAGGAACATTGAGTGTTTTCCCTCTTCACATTTGACATTGAGAAATTAAAAAGAGAGAGAGAGAGAGAGAGAGAGGTGGTGACTTTATTGTCATGAATGGATTTTGGTTAAACTTGCCCCGGATGCATTAACTTACCAAGTTGGCTAGGATTTTGCTTTTGGTACATCACTTGTTTACCATTGATGCTTCTATTCCTTTATACACCCCTAATAGGCAATAACAGTATCACAATTCACAAACACACCATTGCAAAGTCAGTGCATAAAACTCATTCAGGAGACCATCAAGCCAAGGAAATTTAAGAATCAAAGAAACCCCCCTGAAAGTCCAATCAATATAAGTTGAGCTCAATCAAGATTCCAATTGAACATGGAAAATTTCACAAAAAAAAAAAAAAAAGCTTTTGTGTTTTCCCTCGATGCAAGAGCAAGCTGAAAAGCTATTGTATTACACATTAAATTAGCGCATATATATAGAAATTTTCGTCCCCATTTAAGACTGCACTTGAACGCCCAAGTCAATACGGGCAACTCCTAGCCAAAATCCAAGACTGTCCTTCTAGCCAGTCATTCAGAGGCTCCCACCGGCGGCTGTTTTGTGCCCATTTTTTCTGCACATGTGTGGAATATTTGGCTATCCGTCTCAAACACACAAATACTTGATCAACGATTCCAGTCAATCCTTTTCTTGCGCAATAATGCAATGCCACACTGTATTTGTCTTCTTCGCATCGACACAAACTGTCTCGATGCAAAACAAATGTTGATAAATAATGCTATTTTGACTGTTTATTTATTATTATTATTATGTATCCTACATTATTAGTTGTAATCATATATAATAAAATTAAAATTTAAAATATTTAACTAATAAATTATAATAATATAAAATTATTTTTTATTAACATTATCTAACTGTCATAAAAATTTTTTACTTACTTATAATATTTTTTTTTATTTTTTTATTACGATAGAAAATTAAGTATTAGCACTAAATTGATGATCTATTGATTGTTAGTAAAAGAAGAAAAGATAGATAGTAAATTAAGTAATGCAATTTTTTATTCTTAAGGAACACCTAAAGAATGTAATAATTTTTAAATTCAAATTTCATATAAAAAAAACTTAAAAATTTCAAAAAGAAGATAGGTGATAAAGATAATTTTTGTAAACCATTAGTAAGCCCTACTCCAAATCAATAATACCTAACATATCTTTTCTCAGTCTAATTTGATAAAAACCCTACCTCTTTGTAATAGACACATCACATATGCATTATGTTTACATTATTTCCTTAATCATAGCATCTAATTCTGACTATAAATACCTTCATTCTTAAAAAAAGACATTAAATTATTCTTTAATTCATTAGTTCTTAACTCAACATTAGAATACTAATGTTAAATATCAACCAAATACTTTTTAGTCTACTTTTGTCTCATAAATCACAAATTTGATCTAACCTTAAATCCTACACCTAAACATTTCTTTATTCAAATTCATTGAGTTCTTACGCCAACTACAAATTTTATATAATTTTCTCATAATTATGATAATTTTTCTTGTAACAGATTGTGATAATAGTTGGAGACTATTATTATTATCAAATATAATACACAATTGTACCAAATCATACATTAGAACTTTAAATTTATTTGAAAGATCAAGTAAATAGGTAGTAAAACTAATAAATATTATAAAATATCTAAGATCTTTATATTTTAAGATGTAAAAGTTTATATTCTTAATAATCACAATTTAATTGTAGTTTATATAATTTTAGATATAATTAAAAGAATAATATATATATATATATATATAACTACTCAATCTCTCAATTTTTATTGATTGTTTTACATGAAAAATAATTTTAGTTGGGAGGGCCTTCACAGATTGAAACAAGAAGCGATTCTGCAAGAATTTTTAATTTTTCTCATAGAATAGTCAACAAAAGTAAAGAAGATTAAGCTGTGATCTAATTAAAAATTATCTAAGAATTTGTTGATAAAATAAAAATTTCCACCAATTTCTTTCGTTCTTTTTTTTGGAAAAAAATAATAATAAACTTCTTCATTTATGTGCTTTTCTTTATTAATTGCATACGACAAAATTGAGCCCAAACAAACAATCGACTCCTTATCCTAAAACTTTCACAAAAACGCTTTCTTTCTTTCTTTTTTTTGTTTTTTTTGGAAAAAGAAAATCAAATAAGCAACAAGGTAATGGAATAGCCGTTGACTTTTTTGAGAGAAATAGCCGTTGACCTTGAAATATTTAAAATTTACTGGACCTGAAGTTGGATGGATTTAAAATTAATGTACCTAAAATCTAATAAGCTTTGATGATGCTTTCTTTGGATATAAAACATGAAGAAAAGGAAAATGGTGATAAAAAATAATAGAGGAAAGGAAAGTTATAGTAAAGAAAATAGTTTTTTTTTTTTTTTGAGTTGTTTTGAAAAGATAATAGAAAGTATTATGAAAGAAAATTTCATTTTATGAAATTATCAATTTATTTTGTCTTTTAACAATTATGTTAAAAACCCCTTAAAGGTATTTTCGTAATATTGTAAAAAAAAAAACCCTTCACTTTCCCACACGTTCTCAGTAATTTGATGTGAAATGTTTTGGTGGGCTCATAAGAAAATTTTCCTTCAATTTTCTCATCAATTTCTTTCAATGTATAATGATACAATCAACAGATTATCGTTTTTTTTTTTTCATTCTTTTATTTCTCACTTCTATATATATATTTTTTTTAATCTCATCTCTCTCAAACCAAACAAAAGCTGGATAACTTAAAAAGTTGAAATAACTTTCTCACTCATTTGCATCTTCTTTAACATATCATGTGAAAATAATGGTAGAGAAGAATTTCGGATTTGGTGACAATTAATGATTGGGAGCGGCATTTGTGCTGGATAAAAGAATCCGACCACGTGTAAAATTGTGCAAGTTCTCATGATTCTTAATATCTTTGGAATAATGATCCTTGAACTTAGATGATTATAATGTATAAATTATATATTTTTTTAAAAAATAAAAATAAATATTTTATAGTATTATTAATATATATGTATTGGACATACTACAATGCAAACCAGACTAGGAGGGTGAACTTGAAGGGCATAAACTTTGGGCTCTTCGACAAGAATCATTGACTATTCATTAATTCTTTAAGATCATACGTTCATTTAGTTCATCAAAAATTGTAAGGAGAATTCAAATTTATATTATTATAATATGATAAAAAAATATATTTAATTACTAAATTACAGTATAAAATAATAAACGTACAGATTGTTCACGGCTGCAATATTCACGTGCACATGAATAATGCAAAAGCAATAATGTAGGCCTTTTTCTCCTACCATGCAAGAATAAAGGCAAGAATAAAATTTTCGTTTTTGGTATTTTTGCTATTTACCATTAGGTTTCTTAATAAAGTTTGCACTTTCAGATAATTTTAAAAGTAAATTTTCTCATTTCGACTTAGCCCATTTAAGCCATAAACTTCTGGCTGCCCACCCTTTAACCTTTTGAGTTTGACTTTAAAAAAAAAAAAAAAAAGAGCCTTAACCCTTTGAGCGATTACAAATATTATTTGCTTATTTATATAAAAGACGATGCAAATAGATTAAATTTCATACCCCCAACAAGAAATATTATAACCATTGTCACCCCAATGTTATGGTATAATAATAAAAGAGATTGTGGTCGGATCAAATATTATAAATTTCAAATTTTTGTCAAAATATTTAATAAAAATAAACGTGTGTCTATAAAATTTATTTTTCAAATAATATATATATTAATTATTTTTATATCGAGACTATGAATACAATTTATATTTTTCTTATCTTATTAAAGAAATAATAATAATAATGAAGATCATAGAGTTTGGCATCTATTTGAACTCCAATGATTCAATCACATTGTACAGATTGGAAGTCTTCTGGCAACACGGGCTGTCAGAAAATATTTTAATCAGAAAATAATTTTTGATTTATTTCCCTCCCTTGTGGTCAAGGCTCCCATAAGCTTAAAAGTTTTTGCCGTCCCATATAGAAACTCAGAGATACTTAATCTCAGGAAACATTCCAATAGCATTGAGTCAATTTATTGGTAATTTTGTATGACTATTAGCCATGTTGTGACATGGCTGCTCCATTAGAACACTACACAGAGAGAGAGAGAGAGAGAGAGAGAGAGAGCTGGAATTTTCAGGAAAAGTTGAAGGGAAATTTCGGCCCTAGAAACCTTAGTAGTTTCACACAACTTGTTTTACGACAAGTGGTCAAATAGGGTTCAGGATATCATCTTTTTTTAAGTACTTAAAAAGGTACAATTTCTCCTCACATAACAAGTCATGACGACCAAAGAAGACTGCCAAGGTTTTGAACTGAGCCAGTTTAATTTCTTGCAGATGGTGACTGCTGCATCCGACGAATGCAAAGGCCCACTAACAAAAGGAAAAAAAGTTGTAATATGTTATGATCTTGAATGTCAGGTATGAAACTTTAAGTCTTACATGATAGTTAATTTTCGGAGTGTAGTTCTCCCAAAGGTTCACATCAATACAAAGAGACGACTTTCTAACCGCATTCCTGTACAGATAGAACATGAAATCTTAGAAAGGCCAACATAGAAACCTATCAACTCATGTGCCTATGGTGGTGCCATGGACTGGCATAAATTCATTAACTGCTCAACTATGCGTTTATTCAACAAATATAAAAGTATGTGTCGAGTACACAAGGCTGCTCCCACACAACAAATATATAAGATTTGAGAAAGTAAAGGAGCTTAACAAATTAACCCTCTCAAAGTTGTAATGTTGAAATACAGCGTTTGTGAAGCTGAAGGAGCTTAACAAATTAACCCCATCAAAGCTTTAATGTTACCGATTATATATTGCAAGTTCTGGAAATCAACTTCAACCTGCAAAATTTTTTGTGATTAAGTAGTACCGGAACATGTCTGTTTGAATTTAAAGCACAAAATAAAAAGCAAAACCTAATATGGTGGAATAACGAAGAACATCATGGCCAACATTTCAGGAAGCTTGCTACTGCTTGTGAACGCATGTTTCACTGTACATTTAGAAGACTCTTATGAATGGCATCATCTAGAGAAAAAGGGATAGAAGCAAATAAAAAGTTCAAAGCTTCAAAGTAAGGTCAGGTGCAGAGGAATCGGTCTTCTGCGGCAGTGAAGTTGGCATAGAAGTTGCGTCTGGATTTCGAGCAGACTGTAGGGCCATATTACCATTAACAGCCTCATCCACCTGCCTGAAACTCCCAGGCCAATACAAGCCTACATCATCATCTTCCGTAAACATGGGCGTGCCATAGTAGGTTTGCTCAAATCTAGCTGCACCTTTCATATCAGAAGGCCTTTGTGATGGGACGGCACTATGGTGCATTGCAGCATGAGCTTTGATCCCCAGAGACCTACATGCAGAACTGTGAAGTGGCAGAGATGCCAAGCTAGTACACCTACCTGAAATTATTCCCAGGTGCATTGCTCGCTTTGCCATTGTTCGCTCCCTTTTATGAGCATTCTGGTGGCCGCCAAGTGCCTGAGAGCTGTAGAATTTGCGTCGGCAGTAGTTGCAAGAGAAGACTCTTGGTGCAGTTGCAGTTGGTACTTGAGTGCCAGTCTCAACCATCCCTTTCAACTCACTCTCATTGGATGTCAAGTGGAGTGACAAGTCAAGGGAAATAGGCAATGGACCCTGTTGAAGCCTGGTTGTATCTGTGAGAGAGGAAGATGGGTTGGTGCTCCCCTTACAGGGATATGAAGATGCTTCTTGCACTGAGATGTTACACGCCATTTGGCTGCTGGCTCCAGATTCATTTTCAAGACAAAGTCTGGAGCTTGCAGATGTCATGACCAGAAAATGCAGTAAAATAATTTCCTTTCACGATGTTTTAGAGGAAAAACGAAAAACTACTGATAAGGTTGGCTGATGCTTTAACTGCAAAGACAAGAGATTGCATTATTTTCCTTTAAAGTTATTTATGATAAGTTTGATGCTTAAAACTGGGGATTCATGATGTAAAAAGCACTTAATGGCTAATCACTAATGCATGCCCTGGAATTTCAGCCTATTCTGACCAGTAAAATAAATGATAAGCGATCTGTTCCTGGAGATCAGTAGAAAAGTAACAAGTTCAATGGTGTTCAACATGTTAACCATCTATAGACTTGTTGGCATGGAGTTAAAATGGCATGGATAAACATGCATAATAAAAGGATAGATCAAACATAATACATAATTCAGCCATGTTCAATCCATTTACTAAGCTGGAATAAGTTGTATCCATTCCTCAAGGTTTTTTTTGGGACATTTTGCATTAAAGGGAGAAGCTGAATGTCACCAATACAGCCACATTAAAAAATTCCAGAGAGAAGACAAGCACAAAAAGTACTGTTGATAGAAAATCAGTATAAGTGAGCTATATAGCAATCTCCCATCTGAGTCACAAACGCACGAGCCCAAACCCACCCACTTCCCTACCTTTCGATGAACCCAAGGTAAGTTCTATTGAACAGGATAAGATTTGAACGAGTGGAGAACAATGCACTACAATTATGCCCCAACCTTACTATTGAGCAAAGCTCCTGCTTACAACCAGAGATGACTTGTGTTGCTTCTTCATGAGAAAGTTCAATCTGGTTTTGATTAAATGCAATACTAAAGAGGATGGTTGATTTCCTATTGAGCTAAATTTGGGTCACAGGTTTTCTGGTTACCCAAACTGTAGTAAGACATGCTTAACATTTGAAAACTAAATAATCCAGTGATGGCCAACTTTAAAGAAGCAATCCTGACATCTTAACATTTATCCAATTTCCCCATCCCACCATAATCATACCCACATTGAAACCACAGGAATGTGCTACCATCATGGTGCATGATCTCTTGCCATGTTTGGGAGTTGGGATTACAAACTCAAAGTCTAGTTCAAAGTGTTTCTGTCTTTAACCATTAGACATGTAATTCAAGCAGAATGACTTCTTACCATTGAAAGGTAGATGAGTAAATTTTCTCCTAACAATAAAACAAATTGGTCCTTCATGGCCAAATAGAAGAGCTTATTCTTACGATGAAATGACCAGTTCCTTAATTTTGAACTCATACTTAAAGATGCATTCAAGTAAAGGAAAGGTAAAGTTATTTCATTGTGACATGGAGGGAGGGAGGGAGGAAACAAAGGCCTAAAATAGAAAATTTTGGATTTAGAAATGAACATAACATATTTGTACAATAGATTTTACACTTCTGTTGTCCTGAAAACATGTGACAATCTTTAAATAGATCACGAATAAAGAAAACTAAAATCTCACCTATTAACAAAGAAATGAAGAAAATAAAATCTTAATTGGTAGATATACTAATTGAGGCTATTAGACCTCAAAAAAGGTTTTGAAGTGGTGAGCTGAGACCTCATAGATCGTTGTGGGAACTTGGGGAGAGTCATGACATCTATGGAAGCCAGTAATACTACCCAAGACGTCTTTTAGTGCATACACAGATTCCTTTTAACAGATCTTTGGTACATTATTGTCACTATTATTCCTCTGGATGTGCAACGTGTGTATGCCTTCTTTCTCAACATGAACCAATATGAACCTATTGGCAGTAAAACTTGTTTCAACACAGTTCTAGGACAAACAACGTTCAAGTAGTATGGACTAAAAGATGCCGGTATGCCGCTACCTTACAACCAGCTCTTCATTGCCAACACACATCTATAGACACTTAGCCATTAGCTCTAGACTACTGCACAGTAAAACAGTGCCAAATTCTTGAACTTTCTGACTCAATTTCAACGATATCATCATTTAAAAACGAGGGGCTTCTCTGACTCACGCCATAGAGTCTGAGAAGTGTTAATGAATGCGGCCCCTCTTTTTCTAGAGAGAATGTTTGTACCACTATCCCGTGAACTCTAAGTCACAATGACATAACATTAACAATACTCGCACGAGAAATCATTTCTGAATTATGGCTCGTCTCCAACTGGGTGTCTGATATAGTATAAGACATACAACAAGATTTAAAATTTCGCCGTCAATTACGGAATTACTAACTCTAGTACGTGTAACTATCATTCAAAGAACAAAGGTTGATTAGAATTCTGGCGGACACAGCAATAAAATCCCTGTCAAAGGCCTATAGTCTAAAACTTGATGAAAAAAAGGCTCAGTAAGACAAGAAGCATAAGAAATGGTGGAAAAAAAACACAAAACTCGCACATTCGACAGCCATATAAGATCTACATGCTAAGCACAGAATTAACTGAACTTTCAGGCCATCAATAAAAATGGGGAATCCACAACAACCCAACAGAAATTAACAGAAAAACATGGGAAAGAAAAAGAAGAACTAGAAAACTAAATCCAAAGAGCAAAAGAAAAGTAGTTAAAGTTGTTTCATACATGGTATTGCGGAATCCCTTCGCCTGCTTCAGCAACATGCTTTCTTTCCCGTGGAGAGAGTGCCAAAGCTTCAGAATAAAAGACTGACTAAAAAGTGGGGTGTGCTAGTTTTCACTACTTATGGAGGAGGAGCAGATAGATCAAAGTAGATAAAAAGAGAATAAATGACGCAAGATGATAAGGTGATCAACAGAGGGAAAGAGACGAGAGAGAGAGAGAGAGAGAAGATGGACAATTATGGGAAAGCAGAGATGGAGATGATGATGGTCCCAAGTCGGACACATGCATAAAAAAATATTTAAAAAAAAAATCTAACACAGTACAGTAACAGACTGATGAATCTTGTCTTTCAACGGCCACCCATCAGCGAATGTGAGAGAGAGAGTGTGTGAAAAAGCATACAAAGTGACAGAGACATTAAAGGAGGGAGAGAGGGGGGGGCGCACTAGAAGTAAAGCCCACAAAAAGACACCCAAATCTTTTGCAATAACGTTGCTAAATTCCTTCTCTTTTTCTAACCTTGGAAAGTAGATTAGTTTGTGGTCAGATTCTTTCCAATGTTTTCTCACTCTCTCAATCAAGAAAACTTCTCATCAGTTGTCAGATGGTACTTCCAGAGGCCATGACACCCTCCATCCCTTCACACACCCTCTTCAGTTTGCATGCACTTAAGCCTCTGCCCTGCCCTGCCGTTACAGGTAATTTTCTTCGTTACAAACAAAAACCAAAAAAAAAAAAAAAACAAAAGAAAAGAAAAGTTCTCTTTCTTCAAATTTCGTAGGACATGCATTTTCATGTCAGATCCCACTCTGAATTTTATTTAGTTTTTATATAATTAAGTTATGTGATATTAAATATTATTTATAACATATAGTTATAGTTAATCGAATCGTATCTATTTGTATTTTACTTCATATTTTTCTTTGACGCCATTTCTTCATCTTCAACACCCTCGAAATAATGAACTAATGTGTTGTAACTCAGCAATGGGGCAAAGGCCATTTGACCAATGGGCAGAGCTCGCCTGTACAATGGACCCACGAGGCTTTGTTTGTTAGTCTCCTAACTTGTATGATTGACTTGCACTTACGTTCACCTAGAAAGTCACACTATGAATGGCCATTTTCTTCTGTCATAATCCACCAATGAATTTTTTCTTTTTAATGTGTAGGGAACAGAAGATTCGATATGGGCAGCTATTATACAGGCAGGGGATAGATATTGTTTTTTATTTTGAACAGAAGATTCGATATGGGCAGCTATTATACAGGAGCCAGACAGATATTGTATTTTATTTTTTTCTTGGGATTACAGATATACAGTGTTTTAATGCATTAAAATAGGTATTGGAGTGCATATTTGGCAAAAATGTTATTCACCCGTTTGAATTTATGTTCATAGTACTTCCAAGATGCTCCAAAATAAAATAAAATAAAATAAAAATTGACATTCATAGTGATACACTAGATTTTACCTGAACTTCCCTTAATTCTGATCATGAACTCTTCTTCTAAGAGAAAGACTAGATTCAAACCTGTGTTCTTGAAAAAGGAAACAATATTTAATCCAACTTATCAATCAAGTTAGCCAGTATACTCTACATTCATAATTGTAGATGTCAAATTATTAGCCCTTCAATAATGGAACTTCGTACAACCTGTAGGTGCATCCAATTCAATTTCATCATGCAATTATTTAATAAACTAAACCCAATAGATCACGCATGCTTTTCATCAGACTTATGTCCAATGTTCCTTTAACATATTTCAGTTTTAAATATTGCATACAGATGTGGACATATGTTGATGTTGCAATCAACATAACCCAAAAGAAATAATGGAAGAAAGGGGGAGATAAAAAAAAAAAAAAGGGGAACAAAAGAAAGCTACTCTTCAAATATGATACCACATATAATTTCAATCAAGTCACTTGAGGTCACTACCACCTTTTCACCACCTCATTTTGGATGTCACCTTCAACACTTAGTTATTTCTTTGCTTGGCCCCAACTTCTACTGCTTCAGTTACATCAATTCCAATTTTCTCTGTGTTATTCATCTTAAAAATTATCCCCCCACCCATTTATAGATCTTATATTCTCTCCTAAGATCTCTTAAAAACTCATTTATGTACTTAAACTTTAGTTCCTTACAATTTTTGAAAACCTAATATATTTCCTTTAAAAAAAATTCAATAAATATATCTTTTGCATTTTTTTTTTTTAAAAAAAACTATTTTATTTAAAGTCAGGTCCCCTAAGAATAAATCCTGGATCCATCCCGTATACCCGATGGAAAGTTCTCCTAGTAACACAAAAATTAAAGGTGTTAAGATTATTAGTAATGACAACTTTTTATATGCATCCCAAAATAGTTTAGGAAGATGATAAATTAAAAACAGATTCATGAGTGATTAATGAGATATTTTAGTAATTAAGAACTTAAATTTTTATTTTTGAAATTTTAAATTTTAATCCTTGGAGGAGGAGGGATATGCAATTTATTGAAATATAAACAATTACTTGTATCAGTTATATACGTAAGAAAATTGAAGAAATCAAATCCTAGTAAACATTATTTTGAAATTTATGATCCATGGTGACTATTTTTGTATTAAAATTCATTGGTCAGCCAATAGGTATCATTTAACTATATAAAATTTATGAAACTCCCAATTTTTCTTAAAGTTAACTAACTATAACAAACACTTATATACTTCAAAGCTTAATTAAATAATTTATACTTTCATGTCTTTAAATTAAGGAAAAAAAAAAGAACAAGAAGAAAATTGTTAGCTTATGTATTTTTCAAAGCTAAAAGAAAAAAAAACAAAATTTTAATCAAAAGCCAAGCAATTTAATTATAAAATTAGGTATAAATTTATTTTTTAATACAAATATCAACTTGATCTTAAGTACGAGTTACTGAAAATGAAAAGCCATAATCTCACACACACACACACACACACACACACACACACACACACACACACACACACACACACACACACACACACACACACACACACACACACACACACACACACACACACACACACACGAGATTTATCAATATTATTAGTCTATACAAAAATTTTAGGAAGGATACAAAGACAAGTAACCTTACAAAGAAAATATTGAGATTATTTCTAAAATCTTGAAATCTTAAGATAATTATAATTACAAATCTAAGAACTTAAACATTTTAAGTTTAAATAAATTTATTAGGTTATTACTAATATACGAGATGAATTTTGCTAAAAAAGTTACTGAAAAAAATATATATATCATCCTCTAAAAAAAATAAATGATTTTTATTAATAAAATATTAAATAATTATTTATTTTAATAAAAATGATATTTTATAATAATGTTTTATAAAAAATATAAATATATATTTAACATTTTTCTAATCTTACGACGCAGAGTTTCGACCATTCCTTTGGGAGTCCGCGTATTACCGACAAAAATAAATGTATTTCGCCAATTTCATGGATGCCGAAGTGCCTAAAGAAAAAGCAGTTGTCGAGAGCAAGTCCCCCGTTGGCTAGTCAACCGACCAGTTATCGGTAAGTCATCAACAAACCGAAATTGTCGGTAACGGAGACCAACGAATTTTATTAGACGTACCGACACAAGTATTTATGAGTCAATAATTAGCCAATTTGAATCACATGCATGATATTGTCATAGAGTTTAATATATAATTTATTCAAAAATTTTATTTAATAATTTTAATTTTAATTTTATTTATTTATTTTTGACACTGCATTCCAAGGTGCAATGGGCTTTCTGACCTATCCCCTAAATCACTGGACATGGTGAGTTGGGGAATGATGGGTAGATGATACATGACGCAATTGCTTTTATATATATATATATATATTTTTGTTTTTACATAGAAGTGGAGCTAGCAGATGATCCAGTTGGAGTTGAAGTACAACGAAACTCAAATTCATAAATTTTAAATATATTATATTTCGAGTTTATTAAATTCTAAACCTATTAAATTTTAGATTTATAAGATTTTAAGTCTTTAGAATTTACATTTGAATTATTTAGATTTTAAATTTTTTATATTCTAATTACTTAGATTTGGAATTAATTAAATTTTTGATACATTATGATTTTGAAAGTTTTATGTTATAATTCATTGGCCTTTTTTAATCAACAAAAATTATATTAAGTTAAATTTTACATAAGTTAAACTCAATTTTAAAAATTATAAAATTAAAAATATATCAATTTTAAATGTAAAATAAATAGTGATATATTATAGTTATTAACGAGTATATATATATATATATATATAAACAGTAAATCAATATTTATTTGATTTCTATTTACAATACCCTACCTAATATAACTCTTCAATATTTTGGGAATCCACACTAATAATCCTCTGGCATTTAGGTTATGCATGGGAAAATATTTAACATACAAATTATTTTTTTGACTAACAAAAGAATTTATATTATAAATACATTAATCATCATATCTGTAAATCGAAATTAAAAATCACTTATTTTATTTTTATTTAATTTTTTTACAAACAAAAATTATTATCAAAATATTATTTAATCTAAACGAGTTTTCGTCTACTTAATTTTAATATTAATAAATTTTATATCTAACAATGTCAAAATTAAGAACTATCCATTTTCTCTCTATTTAATCTTACCACTAAAATATTATTAAACTCCAATAAACTTCTCTTTAATCAATCTTGAATCCCTTAAATCAATGGATAGTAAACAGAAAATGTGAATCAAAGTGTACACTGAATTACTACTAAATTACCAAATGAATGGTATATTTAACATAAAAATTCGCCTGACAAACTTTGTCTTGTAACTGTAAATGCATTTGATCACCAAAATACCATCAACCTTATTTCTCCAAATCCTAGTTCTTAAAAACAAAAAAAAAGAAAAAAGAAAAGAAAAGAAAAACCTCTTGAAAGTACACAAGTAAGTGTCTTTTGTAAGTTAGACAGAAATTTGCCTTCAGACCCTTTGCTGAAATTGCTCCCATAAACTAATACAAATGAAAGTACCATTAAATAACAAAATCTAAGGAGTTTTATAGTAAATACAAAAACACCTGAGGATGACACAAAGAAGGACAAGAAAATAGTTTTTATACTTTTAACCTCACCATATCTTTTTTTATTAAATTATATCTCATCACATGCATTCATCAAGTGTCCCAATAAATATTGTCAATTACTATTTCTCTTTCCATAAATCAATTCAAAAGTCCCCC
This sequence comes from Kandelia obovata, assembly GCA_021464305.1. Lineage (NCBI taxonomy): Eukaryota > Viridiplantae > Streptophyta > Magnoliopsida > Malpighiales > Rhizophoraceae > Kandelia > Kandelia obovata. Next base: position 5,373,988 of record CM038488.1, read on the forward strand.
TAAGACTGGGATTATTTATAACAATTCAATTCAAGAGTTAATTGGTTGTATGGTATATAATGAATTAGTATTTTAAAATAAAAGTTCAAAATTAATTAAGAAAATGATTCTAAGTATATAAATAATAAAATATCTAACTAAATAAAATTTTTAAATAAATAAAATTTATTATAAATATAAAATGTCAATAATTATCAGACCACCGTATCAAATGATTGATCTATATCTGTTTGATTGGCAAAAGAGCTGGATCTTCCGTGTCTTTTTCAATCAAACCTGTTTATGATTTTCGTTCCTGTCTACCATTCTTTCTCTCTTTTTTTTTTCTTCCCTCTTATTATCATTAAAAGCGCAATAATTATTTTGTACCGGACCCTAGAGACCAACCTACACAGTGTACCTAAAAAATAAAATAAAAAAAATAATATATACATATATATATATTATTCTTTTTTCATAAACTCTAAAAGGATGGTGCCGCACGGGTGTATTATTGATTCTGTTATGCCTTGGCAACACACAACAAAACTGCCCCCACCAATCGTTCATTTGATTGAAACATATATATATTACTCCTATATTTGTCTAAATCGTTTCTCCTCTGCATATGTATTTTGTAGTTTGTCCTTGAGACAGTAAACAAAGAAGTTTTAACTAAATATTTCGGAGATGAAGGGTGTGTGCTTCATTGAGGTACTTACAAATTGGGTTACACTTTGGAAAGTTGACAATTTTGTATAATTATGTCCTTGATTCCCTCACTTGGTTATGCCTGCACATGTCCTGCATTGCTCTGCTAGCTTAGTTCATTGATGCTATCATTTCTTAGTCAGTTGTGCTTTCATTCCTTTGAGATTAATTGTGTAATTTGTCTGAAAATGGGATTTGAGGATTCGCTTTCAGTCTATCATTTCTGTTCATTGCGTTAGTTGCTATGTCATGTCTGTAGGGTTGGCCGGGGGCAACTTGATGGTAAGTTTGCCCCCGAGGCGCAATCTCGACATTCTGTTTATGGGGGTGTGCTTTTGTAATGTGTCTCCATTAAAAAGAAAGAAAGAAAGAAAAAACGAGTGTCCCAACTCTGGAAGATGCTTATTGAAACCTAGAGTGCAACTATGGACATAAAAGAATTCAATCTCCAAACCACGTAAATCTGTGTTTCTGTGTGTGTGCGATCCTTTGTTTTTCTCACGTTAATTATTTGTGCTATTTTGTTCCCCAATGCCTTGTACAATTGAAATGGATTTGTGAATGTTTGGATCTTTAACCATGTCATTGATGTGTTCTTCGTTACATAATATGAAATTGATTTCCTCGTATATATATGGTTGTTACGTCTAGTTATGCATAATTCCAATCCTAGGTGGCCTTTTAAATTGATTTCTTTTTGCAGGAATGCAAGTAATCTTTTCAAATTCTACAACTGTTGTTGGACTATGAGACTGTTAAGTGATTTTTTTGGTTGATGGTCTAACAGAGGGCAGCCCACTCAACTTATTGAATTAGTGTTGCTTCACTTAGAATTAAGATCATCATTTTTCCACTTTTGGTTTGTGGCTTTTGGAAGCAGCTTAATGCTGTATCTATCCTCCAGAGCTGGTATTGCTTAAGAAGAAGAGATAATGAGCAATGCTGTTTTCCTTTGGAATTGCCTCAAATATATATATATATATATATATATTTTTTTTCCCTGCGAGGACTAACCTAGTTTGAAAGTTCTCAATATCAAAGCTATTTTGATTCAAAAAAAATTGGAATTATCCTTGACTTCCATTCCCTTTCCCGTTCTTATTACTTGGGGATCTGATTTATTTGGGAAACAAAAGGGTTGCTAATTTATCTTTACCTTTTATCAACTTCTAATTGGTTATTCATTTTTATTTTTTGCTTGATAAAATAAGGTGCAGGCTCCATATTACAATTATGTTCACCGAAAATCATTTTCTTCTTCTTTTCCTTGGCATGTCTTTGCACATAGCACAACGAACACAGGGAGTTTTTTTTTTTTTTTTCCCTTATCAAACCTACAGGCATCGGCATAGGCGCACAGGGGAAGGGTCTATGACTGTCTCTTATACACATCTAGATGTGTATAAGAGACAGCTTTACCTTTTATCAACTTCTAATTGGTTATTCATTTTTATTTTTTGCTTGATAAAATAAGGTGCAGGCTCCATATTACAATTATGTTCCCCGAAAATCATTTTCTTCTTCTTTTCCTTGGCATGTCTTTGAACATAGCACAACGAACACAGGGAGTTTTTTTTTTTTTTCCCTTATCAAACCTACAGGCATCGGCATAGGCGCACAGGGGAAGGGTCTATGAAGGGCAGGTTGAGTTGAATTTTGCAATGAAGGATGTGGTTGTCATTGTTGCATTATTCCTTAGAATTTGGGCTCTTTGCTTGATATGTTACTTGAATGAGTAAGAAGGAAATCAGATACTTTCATTTGGATGAACAGGGTACTCGGCATATTAGCGGTTGGTTAATGAGAACAGAACATTGATGTGTAGTTTTAAGAACAGCCTGGTGAAATTACTGTGACCCTGGGGCCATGGTTTGAGCTTTCAACCACACGGGCTACATGATTAAAATTCAACATATCCAAAATCATATCAAGTTGTGGCCTTTTCTTTTGACGCTTCTTAGCATTTGGTCATGCTTGTCACTTCTCCAACCCCACCTCCGCACACCCCGGTAGGGCAGCAGGCAAAAAGTGTAAAAGACACCAGAAGAGGAGAAAAATGTAAACCACACGTTAATGGTACGTTGCAGTACTAATGGATGGGCATACATTGCTTTGCCATTTAGGACGAGGTTGTCAGGTGGATCGGCCAATAGGATGTCCTTAACTTAAGTGCCTTCAATACATGGATAATAGTTCTTAATCTGCTATTGTACTCTTTTACAATAATCTTTTGCTTTCTAGCTTTTTAATACCTGGGATTGCCAACCTGCAGGCTGAACATTGGGTTAATAATATGAGTAAAAGCATAGAGGACGAAGAAGCAGAGATGGCTGTTGTTCTTTGTGAGAATCTTTCACAAGCTCTGCAGGCCCTGTCGAAAGGAAGTTGCATGCCAAATTAGAAACAGAAAAAGAAAAGCTGCAAAAAAGAATGAAGAGTCAAATCTCTTTGGCAAGAGATGGAAACGATGACAGTGATGACAACAGTGACAATGAATTGGAAAGCAGAACTAGTGCGTTTGCCAAGAAGAGAGGTCCTCCAGCTCCATTTCTGCAAGTAGAGAAGAAAAATAAAATGACAGAAAAAAAGACAGCTGTGATCGACCTTAATTAAATTTGAGATCAAGCTTTTGTGTTCTGTGACAGAGAGAGAGAGAGAGAGAGAGACAACAATAATGCCTAGTTTTTGCAAAGTTAAAATATATATTAGGATTTAGAGCTGAAATTTTTCCACTTCAATATTATTGTCTCCAAATTTAAGGTGAAAAAGGGTCCCAGCTGGCTATTTTTATTAATTCTTTACAAATAATACTCTAATTTTGAGCTAATAACTTATCTTCTATTATTATTATTTCTTTTGTATTAAGTGACTCAGTGCAGTGCACAATAGAGTATAGTTGTCCTCCTTATTATTATTATTATAGCATTTTCTCACCATCTGGCGGCTTCAACTATTGAGTGTCTGCGCAAGAATATTTATTGATGCCTTCACGTTTATTTATTTATTTTTCCTTTCTTAAACGATAAATAAGAATACAAAAATTGCAAGCTTGAATAAATTAGATGAATAACTTTTTTTTCTATCTCATAAAGACCTCACCCCTCATCATCTATTTGAGTGGCTTTAACATCTTTAAGGTAGATACTCAAGTTCTTAGCCTATTATGTTATAAAATGTTATGCAATATAAGAAATCAAATTATCATGAATTTGTTTTAGGACTCATAAAATTTTCATTGTTCAATTCTAGCACAGATGGCAACATGTTTGTGGGTGGGGTCGAAGGAAACTTTTGATAGCTGGGACGTGAATCTAATTAGATGAGAAATGTAATTACGACCCATTCAAAAGCCTGATTAGAAAGAGTAAAAGCATGTTGGGCCAACAAAGTTGATTTTGACCCGGCTTATGTGACAGCAGCATACTTATCACCATTTAGCTTTAAAATCGTTTCATGTTTTGAGGTTAAAAAAAGAAAAATAAGGGAGGATGGAAATTGAAAGACCATGTTAATGAATACTGTAAGTTTGGATTTCTTTTTTCTGTCATGAATTACAGTAAATCTACATCTTTCTACGCCCCCCCCCCAAAAAAAAAATAAAAATAAAAAAGTGATTTCTACTCTACAAATTGCTAATTGAACTAAAAGGGTCTTTTGAGGTCCTTGAAATCCATAGAATCAATGCACTCCGATCTCTGTCTGTGATGATTCAACAACTTCAACAACTCAGTCAATTTTTCTTTAGTTCTCTCGTTGCAACCAATTTGCAAGAGCAGCAAGAGCTTTTGGAAAGCACCCACTTGAAGCGCCTCAGCCATGACACCTCCCTCTGGCCTCTTCTCATTCTTGCAAAGCTTCCACAGGATGGATACTGAAAACTCAGTTGCCAAGTCTGAAACTCTGTGAATTTTCTTGACTAAAAGTGGTATGGTTAGAGCATGATCATATGCCTTTTCTCTCCCTTGATCACTTCCACAAATCCCATCAAGGACGCCCAACGCCTTCTCGCACATGCTCTTTTCGGTCTCCACAAGCATGTCTAGTAACAAAGAGACCAAACCCAGATCCACAAATCTTTTGATGCTGTTCACATTTGTAGCAGAAGATGTGACCATATGGTATATGATCACCAATGAAGCCTTTACTGTGGTAGGGCAAGTGGGCTCTTTGATCACCTTAAACAACGCTTCGTTGGCTCCTTCAATACCAGCCAGCACGTCTACCTTCATTTGATCCATTGAAACGAGCTCTTTTAGCACCAAAACAGCATTCCTTCTCCTACTCAAATCCCCACTTCTCAAGAACCAAACTGTGCAATCCATAGAAGCCGTGGAGCCGAGGAAACTCTTGGCCTCTGCATCAAGAGGAAACATTAATGTCAAACTTGACAAAATCTCCTCCAAAACTGCAGTATTTTCATTGACCGACGACTTGGAGAAATCCTGAAAAGCAGATGAAAGCACGCCAGCCGTGCCATTAGCCACAACGCACTTCTTGTTCCGTTCGCTTTCTTTTGTCAATGCCTTGATCTTTGCCACCAAATTCTGGCACCCAACTTGGTCCCTTCTCCTGCAGGCTTCAGCAATCTTGGAATGGAACTCCAATACATCAACGGAGCTGACGGGAATGCGAGGCGTTGGGATCCTCTCAATCCCATAAGACCTATGCTCCACGCACCAATCTTGTATCATTTTGCGTATTGCATGATTTGGTATAGGCTCAAGGCTCCTCAGCACCCGGTTGGTAATGGGGCAAGTAACATTTCCAGCCTCTATCCACTTCTCAATGCTGTCCCGATCATAAGTGATCCCTGTCGACAACGTGACCGGATCTTTCATTATGTCAAGTGAAATCGGACACCGGAAATGGTGTGGTATTATCACCTCTATGTCTCCCGCGTTCTCTCCCTCCGGTCTCCGGCCCTTGTTGGCACTGCGGGCCGCTCTCCTTCTCCATGCCGAAATCATTATTATGTATGTGTACCTCAGAACAATGAAGAACTAAAAAGGGTTGCAACCTTCTCTGTTCCTCGTACCAAAAAATGTATGTCAATTTGTGTTTGTGCAGGTTTTTTTGATAAGCATGCCTTGTGAAGGGTCTATATATATATATATATAAATGTTGGATGCCCTTGTGAAATTTTGACTTTAATTCGTGTGTCACAGGGACACACGGTTGTTCAACATTCAAACATCTAGGAAAGAATGTATCAAAATTTTCAAATTGGGAACAAGTAAAATAATAACCAATTAGAGAAAGGGAGGGGCCAGGGAGGTGTTTACCTGGCTTGGGGCTGGATTTTGAATGTTTGACCGTTGAAGTTTGAAAAATGTTAGAACAAATTAAAATAATGAGGTTGAAACGTCAACAAGAAAAGGTTGGGGAGGGAGGGAGGGAGGGGGGGGAAGTTGGGATATGAGTTGGAGCTTAGAATGGATCAAAACTTTGACACAGCCAGCCCACAATACCTACGTCAAAGTTTATGGGTCAGTGTGGACCGGGCGGTGGCCCCACTGTCATTTTGCATATGAGTTAGGCACTATTAATTATAATTTCTTTTCGGAGAAGCACTCCAAATGCCTAATATTTAATGTCCTGTTTACCAATAGGCTACTTACTCTTGCATACCTAATTTATCGTCCTGTATAGCATAGCTAATTATTCTATTCATAAATGCATGGACTTGTCCCATGAAAAAAATAAAAATAAAAAATGCATGGATTTGGTAGTTTTTACTTAAAAACAAAAACAAACATTAAACTTTGGCCTTCTACGAGTCAATTTTACTACAGAGAGACTCTCTCTCTCTCTGTGTTTTTATCATTTTTTTAAGTTAAAATAGAAAATTCGAGAGATAATACTCTTTTTTTTTTTCCCTTCAGATGAATAAATTTTACAAACATATATTTAATTTTTTTAAAACTATATATATAAAAAAAAAAAAAAAAAAAAAAAAAAAAAAAAAAAACTGCTTGGAATCACAATCCGTACAAAATCGTCAGCTAGATAGAAATTGTCTTCCGTCTGCCCTGTGAATTTCCTGTAAAGGAATCACAATTTGAAAATTCACATCTCAGAAGAGTAAGAATTTCCAGGCCCCCTGCCCCCTTCTTTCCTAGGTTTTAGCGTTCGTTTCTTGCTTCACACGTCATTCCCAAACGCGGAGCCTACGCTGCTTGGACAACGTAAGCCTAACGCGCTCAAGAGGTAGTGTTTAGACAAGGCAAGAAACCAGCCATGGCCAATTCTCATTTTGTTCACACGGAAAGAGCACTCTGACGTCCTGTCACGTCTCCTCTTCCTTTTTCGTAATTCTAATCCCCAGCATCTTGTGTGCCCTTTTAAGGCTTTAAGCAATGAACCATGTTTGAATGTATTGTTTTCCTTCGCCTTTGCCTCGTGATTCATGGACGTGGGGAAGTGCAATCCTTATCATTAAACCATGGGGCACCTTTTCATTGTGTCCCACTAGAATAAAAAACCAGCTGACACATATATTAAAGACCCGGCGACTCGACTATATGAACAAACTCATTCGAGCTTTTATTCTTTTACATAAACAAGAGAAACTTTAATCTAATTTTAAAATTTATTCAATAAATAAGTCAAATCTAACTAAAGGTAGACTTGGTTGCTTAGATCTTGCAAACAGTTTTATTTCAAAGTTCAATTAGAAAGTCATTTTTTTTTTAAAAAAAAAAAACTATCTTTTGAATAAATTTAGTAAACTCATTTTCAAGTTTTATATATATATATATTATATATTTATAATTATACAATAAAATTATATGTTATATGTTGTAATGGGTTAATGTTACTAAATAGATTATTTATGTCATTCTAATTCTATTTATAACAATAAATTTTTAAGATTTTAATTATTTATGTTGATATTATAAAATTAATTAATTTATTTAAGTAAAATTCACAAATTTAACTCAGTAGAAATCAAGTTAGATTTCGCTCAATTCATTAGTTAAATGACGCTGAAATCAAATTTTATTTTTTTAGTTCTTATTTTAATAAATAAAAATTTAAATTTATCAAAATTCAATTTATTTGGAGACTTAATGTCTTGAAATTAGTTGGATAGAACAATTATTCAGTTGGACTCAAATTATATGCCAAGTGATGCTTGCTTTGTCTCTGGTAGTCTTGGTAATGGCCAGAGTGAAATGTCCAAAATACAAAACAATCTGTGTCCTTGAAAATGTAACTAATGCTAAATTTTGTCTAAATTAGAATCAGAAATTGATAGAAAAAGCAAGGATATGGATTCGTGTGAGCAGGAAACTAAGCAGCTAGATCAGTAAAATTCGTTTCTAATGCATTAAAAAAGAGAAAAAAAGAAAAAAGAAAAAGAAGCAAACCCATTCTTCTTTTTAATTACTAATATGTTTTCTTGCCTTTTTTTTTTTTTTTTTTTACATCTAAATTTGCAAGGCAATCAAGAACCGTGTTTCTATAAAAAAGTTAATTATTTTTCTATGACTTGCTAATATTCGAAATCTTTGCTGTAAAGGGTCAATTATTGTTAATTTAACCAAAAATGGACCCAAAGACCATAATAAAGAAATAAAGCAATGGGTGTCAAGAACTGACACATTCAATGAACTAAATTGAATCTCATTAAAAATAATAATAATAAATAAATATCAAAGTGTGTATATTATTATTATTATTATTTATTTATTTATTTTTTTGTGGTTTGGATGAATAAGCAAGTGACATTTTCAATTTACATCGAACAAAGCTCACTAATCCAAGTAGGTAGTCGCTCAAAAAAAACAAAATCCGAACAGCATTGTGGTTGGAGAAAAAACATTAAAAAAAAAAGTACACAAAAAACGACGCCTTAGGAATTATTCGCCTCTTCTTTTCTCGTAGATCGATCCACTCTGATCTCTCTTTCCACGGATTTGGATTCCAAGGCGCCTCCTCACTTGAGCCAAAGATCACTTTGAAGTACAGTCAGTTTCAAGCTTCTTTCTTTTCCTTTTTCCTTTTTTTTTTTTTTTGTAATTTATTCTACAAAATTTGTTCTCAAGAACTTGATTTGGGTTTGAAAGTTTTCGAAACTGAGAAGTTGATGGGTGGATTGTTATTGGGTATTGTCAAATTGCTTCCTGCATGTGTTCGAATGATTGTATGAAGGTTTCTTTGTGTAATAAACACTTTAAATTTTTTTTTTTTAAAAATAGAACAGAAAAAGGTGGAATCCAGGAAATGGGAAAGAGAGAATTGGAGGTTTGGAGACAGAAATCTGGTTTGTTTGGTTTATCTTTTACCAATAAACACAAATTGGCCTCAGTTACTACAACGCTCAATCCGACTGTTTTGTAGAAGGTAGTAAGAATAACAGTTCGTTACATGAATTTTTACGAATAATGTCGGAGATGGAAGGCATAGAAGTGATATTGGACTTTTTCTGTGTTCTAAGGCAGTCTCTCTGTTTTCAAGAATCAAGTCAATGAGTAATGTTTGGTAGTTTTTTAAATTATAACAACTGTCATAATTTGTAGTGATCTGATCTCTATCTTACAGTTGTCTCACCCCCCCCCATCCCCAATATCTTCTTTTGTTTCGTCGATGAGTGCTTTCATTGTGATTTCAGGAGTAGCTTTGTAGCAAATGGTTGGTCCCCCAAGGAAACACTTCTTTCCTCTGCTCCTCCTACTGACCATCTTCATCATCTTCTTCCTCTCCTACAATCATCATATCCCTAGCGCCATCTCTTCCTCATTTCCCATTGATGCTCCTACCAAAATTCTGAATCCCCAAAATGCCCCTACTTTCACTTTCCTTATCAAAGTTCTTGCCTTCAACCGTCCTGACTCCCTTGCCCGTTGTCTCCACTCCCTTGCCAATGCCGACTATGATGGCGATACCATCCATCTCCATATCTACATTGACCATTTTCCTCTCTCCAATGACTCTCAAGTTGTATTGGATCAGAAACTGGGGCAGTCACATGGGATTTTGGATTTTGTTGATGGATTCAGCTGGAACTTTGGAAACAAGGTTGTGCACTGCCGGACGGCCAATGTTGGCCTGCAGGCCCAGTGGCTGGAGGCATGGTGGCCAAGTTCCGACCATGAGTTTGCATTCATAGTGGAAGATGATTTGGAGGTTTCACCACTGTACTACAAGTTTGTAAGGTCTCTGATTGCCAATTACTATTACAATGTTTCCAACTTTAGTCCCTCTATCTACGGTGCCTCACTTCAGCGTCCTAGGTTTGTCCCAGGTACCCATTTTCTGTTTTTTTGAGGTTTTGTCTCATTATTATTTATCTAATCCTGCCTCGATATTCAATTTGCTGGCTTGATAGTTTCTGTGATTATGTTGGCTAGACCCTAAGCTTTTTTTTTTTTTTTTTTTCTTGCTGGAAATTCAGTTTTCTGATTTTTCTTTTATGCATGTATATGGTTCTACTGTGATGTTTAATTATTCTTTCAATAGTTTAAATGGCTGCATTGCAAAAAGGAACATTTGAAATAGCATTTGAAAGCAGGTATGTTTGAGCCATGCCAATGTCATTTCCAGAAAAAAGAACCTTGCAAAACTCAAGATAGATCCTAAGATTTGGTTTGAATAATTAGCTGGGTGTGCTCTGTAGACTAGCCATGGAAGTTTGGATCTTAGGCAAACACCTAGTAGATAATTGCTTAATGCACCAGGCCATTGTGAGGGATGCACCATTAAGAGCTCAGGAGAGTTGTTTGGTTGATGAGTAAGCTAGCACAAGAATATCCTTACTGTTAAAACCAGGAAAAAAAAAAAAAAAAGTGTTCTATGAATCCACATGTTGCCTTGTGAGAATAGTTTGTGAAGTTATGATATAAGATCTTGTACTTAGTTGTTATGGATTTTATGGTTTTTACACATGCTAAGCCCTATTAGCACATTGCACAATTGAACTTGCATTGATTAAATGTGCCCAGCCAGTATCTACGCCCAGCTGATCAATTGAGCTAGGCCACTGTAGTACACCCCTCTGGTTATAGCTGAGTTGAACTAAATTGAACCTTGAAACAATCAAGCTTGGACAAAGTAGCATGTGGTTGGATTGAGGTTGAAGAGAACCAAGGATAAGAAAGAGATTTCAGTGATTGTCAAGAATGTAGAGCTAGATTGACACATCCAGCCCTATCAAGGTCTCAAGAACGGAGAATTCATTGTGGGTAAATTTGTAAGAGTCTCTAGAGTCCCAAAGAAATGTAATTTAACTCAACTAAATTGCTCATATAGGGCATTGTGGAGTTGGCTTCAACACTGCACATTTTGTTGAAAATTTATGCAACTTTTTGTAATGCTTAAGCATCTGACTAACCAAAATTGGCATTACCTGTACATATCTGCTATTAGCGGAAGTAATATTGAAGAATTATTGTGGTGATATTCTTTGCAAATGTGAAACATAGGGCAGAAGATAGACCACTGCACTTTACTATCACAGTGGCAGTAATGTGAACATCTTTATTGTTGCTAGACTAAATATCAAGAAATTGGATCAACTACTTATAGCCTGATTAACAACTATTCATATACTGAGGATCTACATTTGTGGCAGCACAGCATTTTTCTATTACTAATTTTTCTTGAACTATTGACAACATATTGGAATCGTATTTACCTTATACAATAACAATATTCTTATCAGTGTTTGCATGATTCTCTTTAGGTTGCCATGTTAGTAGTATGAAAACATTGAATTTTTGTTAACTGTAAAGAAGTAATGGCATTCATATACTCTCCCTCCATCTTGTATTGTCATAATGAAAATGTCTTATCATCTCCATTACTTGCTGCAATGCTGATTTTACAGTCTTCAATCCCTTATTCAACAATCTAATCTATTTACTTGCTGATTACAGGAAAACATGGAAACAAAATAAAATTGGACGAGAGGACACATCTTTTCTTGTATCAGCTGGTTGGCACCTGGGGTCAGATTCTCTTTCCTAAACCTTGGAAAGAGTTCAGGTTGTGGTATGATGAGCACAAGGCCAAGGACCTCAAGCCATTTCTTGATGGAATGGTAATCTGATTTATTCTGTTGTTTTTCTCAAAAATTTTGTTGATTTGTTTGAAAAATTGAGTTAATCTAGAATCCTGGTGCAGGTGACAAATGGATGGTACAAAAAGCTGGGAGAAAGAATCTGGACTCCTTGGTTTATTAAGTTTGTTCATTCTAGGGGCTATTTTAATATCTACACCAATTTTCAGCATGAAAGAGCGCTCAGTGTCTCCCACCGAGATGCTGGTGTTAATTATGGCAAAACTGCCGGACCAGACTCGCACTTATTGGACAAAAGTCCTTTTGACTTCAACTATCTGGAAATGCAACCTTTGAGCAGTCTAAAATGGTATGATTTTTGTTTCAGAGAAGTACTTCCTGGAAGAGTTTTAAGGACCTTGGATGAACTAGGCTCAGTTCTTTTGTCTGTGCAGAGTCAAAGGACCATTATTGTTGTCAGTATATTCGATGTTTCTGAGATAGTTGCAAGAAATCTTCTCTGCCATTTGGAGAGGCTAAATATACAGAATTATATATTCATTGGCCCTCCCTCAGAATTTTTGTTTGATCTTGCTAGAAGGGGACATCCTGTAATCGATGCTGACCAACTTCTTGACAGCATCAAATCACAAAAATTGTTAAAGTTTGAAGATTCCAGCAAAAAGCTGATGATGGACATAATAGTCAAGGCTTACGTAATTAAGAAGTGTCTAGAGGATGGGTATGATTCATGGAATGTGGATGCAAATGTCCTTTTTGGTAAGAAGGACCCCTTTCAGGAGTTGAGCAATCTCATCAATGACTTCTATGTTGGGAAGACCATGGACTTTTTCTTTGCCAAGAGCTCTTCTTCTGCTCAAAGTATCTGGTCTGATGTTTTCTTAGACAAGGTTGCATCCACGGTTAGTCAAGCAACAATACCTGGAGAGAGGAGAAACTTTGTTTCCATTGTGGGCAAGTTGTTGGAACATAATGGTGTAAGAATTGGTAGTGTGGATGATACAGTCTTTGGCATGAAGATTGATTCCAATGGTTTTAACCAATCCTTTTTAGAGAATGGGAAGAAGATGGTTTACTGGTCTAAAGAGATGGGATTTGATTCAATAAAGAAGAAGCTGGATGAATTGAGCATGTGGGTTGTTGATGTTGACTCTTCGTGCACGGCTGTTATTTGCCATTAGTCATAGAATTTATTTGGCAGCACCATTTCACCTTTGGAAATGGATAAATATCAATGCTTAAGAGAAAAAAATGTAGGGATCTTATGCTTTTATTTTATTCAGAATTTTTTATTTGAAGGTTTATTTACACTTTATAAGCTTAACCAAGTATGGGTTTTTCATCTTTGCTTTCGTTCAACAGATTGGAGTCCTTACTGAAACATGAGAGAGGCTGTGTGCATGGCCTAGTGTTGGGTCGATGATTTCAATAGGTTGGCAGGTGTTTTGGGCAAAAGAACTGTTTCCCCCTTTTAGTCTCTGCATTTGCATGGTTGAATCATGGATGAAGGAATGACATCAATTTCATTTGGAGAGAAATCATGGTGATCTCTACTTCCTCCCACAACCCAAAAAAGGAATGTGAAAAGAATGCTAGACGGCAGATCAATGTTCCTGGCATTTCCTACCTCACTATACCAAGCAAGAATGTCAGACGAAGCACGTAATGCAAAAACCTCTGGGCATTTAGCATTTTCTATCTTTGAATGCATAAAAGCTTTTTGTGCTTTCAATTGCAGAACGTATTGCATTGCCTAGAATTTTCCCAAAACCATGTGATTTGTGACCTTAAACGAAATGGCCCGAGCATCACAGGAATTCTTGGTAAGAATTTGTTTGAATTATGATGTTGATTCTTGTACCAGTGGCTGTTCTTATTTTACCCGAGGGGTTTGAATTAGCTCCCCTCTGTGGTAACATGCCAGATATGAATGAAATGATAAGTAACCAGATTTGGTTGTGATTTTTGATATTGATTGATTCTGCTTTGGATAAGTTTTGTAACAATGATATCACAATTCTGCTTTGTATGAAACTATGAGGTTCATAACCATGATGTTACAATTGTCTCCTAGAGGTTTCTTTCGTTAAGACATCAGGAGCCTATAGGCAAAAACCTGCTTGTCGTTTTGGGACCAGACAATTCAGGTCTCTGAGATGGCAAGTACATAACATGGTTTTCAAATGAATCAAGATTATCGTAGTTCTGTAAAAAATTTTAATAAATTAAAAATTTAAAGTAAATTTATTTTTTTATATATTTTTAAATTCATATTATTAAGTTATGAATTACATGATTGAAGTTATTATTATTTTTAAATAAAATTTATAACTTCTTTAACGAATTTGAACTTAAAACATTTAAGATAAATAATTAGTGTATCATAATAGCAACAAAGTAAATTCATTTAATTATTAATTTATATACAAATCTTGGAATTTAATTATTTGTTAACTGTTTGATTTATATTAGAGTAAAAATATAAAATTATGATGCATTAAAAAAAAAAAAAAAAAGAATAATAAGTTTGCATTAATAACACCATAACATTGTCATCTACTTATTTTTAATTATATATATACATATGACAATAAATAATGATACTATGGTCATAATAATAGTATTAGCATATAACAAAAATTATTAAATTATGTTCCATACGTCGAAGTAACATTTGTACATCAAGGATACACATATTTTATTATTTTTATTATTTTTATTATTATTGGTAATTAAAAAAAAACAAAAGAGATAACATCAAAATTGTTGTGATAAATTATTAAGATTATTAGATAAAATTAACAAAAACCAGCATGAGCCACTAACATGTTATGTGACATGTCTCTAATAATTTTTCGGCGTGTGACCGTGTCATCATTCCATGAAGGCTCTTGCAGTTGGATCCAGATTCCAATTCCAAAATGGAAAGAAAAATACTTTTAAAAAACCAATATAAATTTTTTTCTATTTTAAGCAAAGAAAGAGATATATTATATATAAAAAAAAAAACAAAGAAAATATAGGTAAAAGGATTATTCTCATCTACCAATTAAAGAGTTTTTGTATTATGCCTAATTTATTAATTAAATTTGATTCATATTAAATATTTGTTATTAATTATAGTTATATGACAATCATTTATATATAATATGTCAAATATTTTTTATTTAATTATTATTCAATTTATTTATGTGATATTTTAAGTTTTAAAAAATAAAAATAATAACTTTTAAAAATAAATTTTTTTATCTCTCTTTTGTAATATTTAAAATTATTTTTTATAAAAAAATTAAAACTTAAATTATATTTGTAAATATATTTAATATACATAATACATGAGTTATAATTATAAGTAATAAAATAAATTTAATGTTAATTGAAGTTTACTAATATACTAATTTACTAAGAAAATTTAAAAAAGAAAAGAAGCCGATATAATTATTAAAATATTTTAATGCGGTGGATCGAATTTAATTAATTAATTAATATAATAAATAAATTTTAAAAATAAAATAATTATAATTATAAAAATATTTTAACATGATAAATAAAATTAATTTTTTTTATCAAAAATATATTTATAGATATATGATCCAGATGAAAAAAAATATATAATTACTGATAATTCATAAGAAATCGAGGGAGAGAGTTATTTTTTATTATTTTAATCAATTGATACAAGTGTGTGATGACAAAGAAAACAATTTTTATAATATTGACTAGTTTTTATTGCATGGTGCTTTAAATAATCAGGAATTGTGGCGGAATGTCCGGCTTAATCGGCAGATAATGATAACTTTTCCGCCAAATCCGATAAAATGGCTTCTTCTACGTCAACGTTACTCCATTTTTGGAAAACCAGCAAAAGTGCAGCTGGCAGAAGACCAGACTGTCGGGTTAAGGTAAGATGGCTTCTTCTACGTCAACCTTACTAGATTGTTGGAAAACCAGCAAAAGTGCAGCTGGCAGAAGACCAGTAAGGACACGTGTCCTCATGTGCACTGTCCTCGTAGCCAAAGTCTTTCTTTAAGAATTTCATTATCAAATGGGTTCACGCCATCATGTATAATATACAATCTAAAAAATTTGAAAAAAAAAAAAAAAAGGTCCCACTGCAGTGGCCAACCAGTGGGGGACCCTTTTCTTTATGTACTATCATGCTTGAAGTTTAAGGATGATGCAACATACTTTGTAGGAAAATACACTTGGAAAATGCTTCACTTAAGGATTCTTTTGATAATAAAAAACTATATCTCTTTCTATCAGTTGAGCAGAATAAATTTTCTGTTGCAAGAAATGCTGGTGGTCTTCAGAATAATAATAAAACAATGTGAAGGAAATGTCCTTCACATGCATAGACCAGTAGTAAAGGGCATTCCACTCTCATCATTGGCTTCCATCAGTGTCTAGGAAATGGATTAAGTTTAGTCACCGGCGAAACTACCGAAGTGATTAGGTGCATGAAATTTCAGCCATCTTCTCACGTTGAACAAAAGGAAACCTCAAAACAATGCAACCAGAGAACATAAGAAAAGAGGGGATGAAGCAATCCATAGGGGAAAGAATTAAAACACTGACCAATAAATAAAGACAATTCAATTATGTATAAATTTTGTGTGCAATTCCTAGACTCTTCAAAGAACCATAAAAGAAGACCCCCCACCTTAGGTTGAAATCATGTGCATAACCTAGGAGATGGGCAATCCTTACAAAAGCAAACAAACAGCAGAAGCATAATGAATAAATAAAACAATCCAGCTAAACATATAATCACATCTGCAAGCCCCATCCTTTGTTCATCGTCCGTCTACTGATGCAAATGATTCTGCAAAATCAGATGGTTGAGTGGGTATGCTAGTCTGGGTATTATCCCCACCTGGATGAACAGAAGAAGAAGGTCCATCAAAATTGCTTCCCTCCAAGTCCTGCCACCTTTTGAGAGCTTGAGGCAAGGTTAAGTCGAGGTCAATCCCATAGAAGTCATCAGAACCTGGTTCAGCTGGTTTCCAAAGCTCAACAAGAGATGAAAGAACATTGACCACATGACTCATGTCAGGCCGCTGGTATGACTCTCTTGCAGTGCAATGGCCAGCTAGTTCTGCAACTGTGTTTAAGCTAGCAAGGGTTTCCTCGTCAAGCTCGATTTCTGGGTCAATAACCTTTTGGAATGCCTCCTTGTTGATATACATCCTACGGAACCAGGTGACCAGATGCAAACTATCCTCTGGCTGGGTTTCATCAAGTGCTTTCCTCCCTGAGATCATCTCCATTAGTATAACTCCAAAGCCAAACACGTCAACTTTGGTAGTCACTCGTCCAGTAACTGCAAAAAAATGCAGAATGCTTGAATTCAGCAGAAAAAGAATTTATCTACTCTACTCACTGGAATATAATATGGTGATACAAATTAGATACAAAGTTGAGAACATGTTTGGAAGTCTAAATAGAGACCACACACAACGTAAGAAGAGGAGAAACCATGAAGAAGCAATTCCAATTTTCCCTATTTGAAAGATGAGCTGCCAATATACCAGAAAATTAACACACACACACACACACATAAAAAGGGAATTTTTTTGTCTATTTTCCCATATTCTTCATTATTCTGCTCATGCCTTTTACTTCACTGAATTATGCTCTCTCAGAATTTGATGTTTGCTTGCCACAACAATTGGAACTAAAACACATGATCTCCTTTTCTGTTTTCTTTGTTTTCCCCTAGTGATACAATTGCAAGAATAGAATACCATCTTATGCATTCAATGGTTAATGTTTTATCGAATCAAGTTACCCGCATATTCTGGTGCAAGATACCCAAAAGTTCCAGCTAGTCTGGTAGCAACTGAGGCTTTCCCTTCTGGAGCAAGACGAACCAATCCAAAATCTGCAACTTTGGCCCGCATATCATCTCCAAGAAGAATGTTGGAAGGTTTGAGATCTCTATGAATGAAACTTTGATGAGCTAGGCCATGTAGATATTCAACACCTCTGGCTACATCCAAAGCAATGGACAGCCTTCTAGTCCACCCAAGTGGCTTCAATCCCTCTTCCCTCCAGTTAAAAAGAAATTTACTAAGTGTCCCCTGAGGCATATATTCATAAACAAGAAGCTTTTCATTTCCATCCAAGCAATATCCAAGAAGAGCAACCAAATGCCGATGTCGGACTTTGGTAAGCACTGCAATTTCAGACTTGAACTCTGCCAGACCCTTTTCAAGCATAACTCCTGATTCCATCCTCTTTACTGCAATTTTTGTTCCATCATGCAATTCTCCCTTGTAGACAGTACCAAAACCACCCCTACCAAGAATATTTTGCTCACTGAAGTTATTAGTCACATTTCTCAAGACTTGAATTGAAATCACCATATTTCCAGTCTCAACCACTTGAATGTCACTAGGTCCACTATCTGTGCAGTTCTCAGGTCTTTGATAATCACTTGATCCAACAACAGACACTTTCATGGCCGCTTGATCACTACAATAATGAGGGTGAACAATCATCATATTAGGACTCTGAACCCTTCTGTGTCGCTTTTGTTTCCTAACATAGAGGCAAACACCCAAACCAACAACAAATAACCCACAAACACTGCCAATAACAGAGCCCACAATCTTTCCAGTGGTTGAACTCTTACTACCACTTCCATCAGAGCCGCTGGACCCACTGTTGTTACCTCCCACAGAAGAAGATGTGCTAGGAGGAGGGGCAGGCTTCCCAATATTTGGGTTTCCATCAGTTATCACTTGCACATTTTGTTTGAAGCTAGGTATTTTCCCATAGAGATTATTATTTGACACATCTAACCGAGTAAGATTTGTCAGATTTGCAAGCTCAGTTGGTAATACACCTGTAAGATTGTTGTTTGACAGAATCAAGCTCTGCAATGAAGGAATCAATGAAAAATTTGCAGAAATTGTACCACTAAGTGCCATTTTCTGAAAGTTAACCACAGTAATGTTCCCTTCAGAACAAGTAATCCCCAACCACCCAGCACAAGGATCATTTCCATCCCAATTGCGAGCGAAACTAGTAGGATAACCAAAGTCTTTAAGAATGGACAACAAAACATTAACACGAGAGTCACAGGGAACACCAGGATCAGGCAAGCAAAACCTATTAGACCCAGGATTCATATCCAAACCAACATTATCAGAAAATTTTGGTGTTGGTCCCTGAAGCAAATTATTACTGATATTTACAATCTTAAGACTTGGAAGTCCAACCAAAGATGGCGGAACAACACCAGTGAACTGATTATCCCTCAAATTCAACTCCTGCAACCCACTAGACGCACTAAAATCTGGTATAGGACCCGTAAACTGATTCCCTTGCAACCAAACCTGTGTCAAACCAGTCATGTTCTGCAACACAGCAATTGTCCCATTAAGCCTAGAATCATCCTTCTGTCCGTTAAGCCACAAAGACCCTAGATTTTCAAACTCAGAAAAGCTCGTTGGCAACCCACCTACCAGATAATTAAATGACAAATGCAAATTCTGCAAACTGGGAAACACACTACTGTTAAAGAAAGCAGGTATTGTGCCGGTCAAATTAGCATCATTGGCCGAGAAATTGGTCAATTGGGTGGCGTCTTTGAGACTGTCCGGTATCTGCCATGCTAGAAAGGGGTTATCATCGATATTCACATTGGACAAAGAGCTCATCCCTTGAAAGAAATCAGAGGGAAACGAAGAGAACTGGTTGTCATCAAGAAAAACGCTCTGCAGCTTGCTTAACCCAGACAGACTGGGAAACCGACCCGTCAAGTTATTGAACATCACCTCGAGGACCTGTAATTCACTGAGGTTTCTAAGCTCCTGAGGGAGGGTCCCCTGAAGGCTCTGCCTGCCAATTCGGATAACGGTCACCCGATTATTCGTGCAGGTCACCTGCAGCCACTTGCATGGGTTAGAACCTGACCACCCGAGGCTACTTGAGTTGCCGAGACTGTCCCGGAGTTTCAGCATCACGGCCGCGTCGCCGTCGCCACCTTGTTGGGAAGTGACAGGAGAAAAGAGAAACAACACAAAGACACAAAAGGTGAAAACTTGAAGACCCATTTGGGATTTCTTCGGCTTCTTCATGGTTTTTTTTTCTCTAAATGTGGACAATGGGGTTTGGTTAAGGATTATCCGGAGATTGGTAAGAGAAGTGAAAGGAGCGTTTTTAAACTTTTTTTTTTTTCCTTTTTAGCTATTGAATTTTCTCGGAAACAAATGCCAGAGAGAGAAATCGTCGCTACTCTGCCAAAGGGTAATAAAGAGCTTTTTCCTCAGAGAGAGAGAGAGAGAGAGAGAGGTCATTGGCAGAGGAAACGGCTAAACTGTGGTGAGGTGAGAAGACAGAAAGTGGGTAGCTTTCTCTCACTACATTACTACTGTCAGAAGTAGTTTTCTGGTCTTTGGCCTTTGCTCTGCACTTTGGATTTAGAGAGAGAAAGAGAGGGAGTGGCGTTTTATTATTTCAACACGAATAATAATAAATATTATAATTTTTTATTTATAGTAAAAATATTATATTTATTAAGATAAATAATTTTTATTGGTAAAATTATTTAATAAAAAAATAAATTTTTTTAATAAAAATAATATATATATATATTTATTATTATTTTTTTGTGATATTAAGAATTTACCTTTTCGATATGTTTCATTGCTGGTTTGTTTTTGTTTCTTGGTTAGGGGGAAGACAGTTGGCTTTGACGTCTATGTAGACCCCCACACAAGCTGTGGGGTCCACCTTAATATTGTCTTGCTACTCATGTCCACGCAAGAGACTTCGATATAAATTACGGAGTACTTTTTTTTTTTTTTTTAAGTCAAAATTAAGAAAATGTTAAGTATTGTTATTTAGATTTCGAAAACGTTAGGTATTGTCTGCCAATATTTATGTTTTAAAATATTTTTTCATAATAATTTTCCTTTTCCAAAATTCTTAGATTTTTTTTTTTTTAAGATTTAGAATCCCTGGAATTAGGGTTTTCCTAATTTGCTTACCAAAAATCCGCATAAATCAATTTGCAATTTCAATTATTTGGGATTAAATTTCGAATAGCCCATTGATAAGGAAAATCAAATTAGTTGTACACTGCTACGCCACTGATGATGGGACATTGATATTAATTTTGAGAAGCTAATTATTTCTAAAGGAATCTTTATTTTATTTTTTGTGCTCACACTTCAATTAATTGAAAGGGGAACTGGTGGGGCCCTAAACCGATCCCAGCACAAACCAGGAAGATTCTTTATGTTTGGCGTTCAAGCTGACTTCAAGGGCTCTTTCATTGTACTGA
Source organism: Kandelia obovata (assembly GCA_021464305.1). Classification (NCBI taxonomy): domain Eukaryota; kingdom Viridiplantae; phylum Streptophyta; class Magnoliopsida; order Malpighiales; family Rhizophoraceae; genus Kandelia; species Kandelia obovata. Next base: position 5,394,993 of record CM038488.1, read on the forward strand.
TTGATGAATATTGTATTTTGTTACAATGAACAATTTCTTTCATTTATAAAATGAAACAATTTCATTCTTACAAGATCTTCTTTTCTTTTTTTTTTTTTTGTTTAAGTAAACAGATTGAAGATTCATTCATAAAATAATGCATAGGTCAGGTAAAATCATGGTATTTTCCATCTGTCATACATGGGCAATTTTCAAAACTATGTTTTTTTTTTTTTTGTTCATCCAAAATGACTCTCTGTTTCTACAAAGTTAGCTTCTTTATCAGTTTTTAGTTGTCTTTAACTTGCCCCTGCCTGTTCCCCCCCCCACCTGCAGCTTCTTTTCCATTCTCAGCAACATGTCTCCCACAATAACACCTTCATTCCCACCTTTATGCTTATCTTCCTCTTCTTCCTCTTCTTCCATTTCTGGTTTTATCCCCTGTTTCAGGCTCTGGTTGGGTTAATCAATCCTAGTAGTTCTTCCACCTCGTCTCCCAGCCGCATGTCATATTGCTCTATAAGCTGTCAAAAATAACAGTTATGATTAGTAATTTGCAACCCAAAGCAGCTCACTTCCTTGATATGGAAGAGTGAGACCGTAGAGAAACATTGAAAAGGAAGCAGCAATATTATTCTCCTGGTTGATACCCTTTTGGCAATAAAAGCATTGATGCATAATTCACGAGCTGCTGCATTAGAAAGGTTTTGCAATCTCACTTAGTGCTGCATAAGAATGATTTCATTCAAATTTTTTATCTTTCCGTGACACTAAGTTACGATATTTTTAAATAAAATTAAAATAAATAATAAATTTATAAGTTTAATATAATATTTTAACTTAAAATTTTAGTCTTATGAATTTTTTTATTATTTTATTTTTAAAAAAAATTATATTTTTTTAATCTAATTTATATATTTACATTTAAAATTTTTAATTAGAGTGTTAAAATAATTGAAACTAAAGTTAAGAAACAAATTCAAAAGAAAAAAGCACCCATGATTGTCCTATTTTAGAAGGAAGCAGCTTTGCTTCGGAACAGAAGGAGTCTCTCAATATTTTAAACAACTAATGACGTGTGGTGGAACGCTATGAAGTGTAATTGGACACTTTTGAAAGAATCTGGAAGAAGCTCTACCCATTCCATTTCATTACATATTTCATTACACTGTAACGAACACTTCCTAAACCTGCACGAACCACCACTCTAAAGCCAGTCAATTGGTTATCGAGATGTCATCCCACCACCTTCAAGTCTTCGTATACACCCCATATAGCAAAGAAAATGAGTTTCCCAACAACCGATTGCCAGACTCACAATTTTCCTAAGTTCATATTAACAAAGCAATTAACAAGAGAAACACATTCTTACTGTTAATCATATAGAATTTCTTCTATGTTGGCCCAACCAGCCAACATCATGTTTCCTATCATCTCCTAATTCAAAGAACCAAACAACAAATGCAACAAAAAGATAAGACCTCTTTTTCAATCTGCTCCCAAATCAATAATAAGATAAACCAAAATACAAGAAAAAGACTTCTTTTTTTTTTTTTTTGTTTTATTTTGTTTAAATTGTCTTCAAATATAAAAACATGAAGGCATTGAGGCAAAAAAGCACAACAAACCTAACATGTAATAAACAATAGTGCAATATGTATATGGCACAAAGGGCAGGTACATTCATCTTCATTGGACTTTTGTCTCTGATGAATAGCTAGAGGGTTGCAATTGTTGTCCTAAGTTCATAACAAAACAGTTAGAATATGCTCCTCAAACACCTTCTCCACGTTATTTAACAGTGCACAGACCATCATTTTCCAGCAACAGAACTTGACTGAATGTTTGGTTAGCAGCCCTGCAGTGGATTGAAAAAGAATTGACTTTCTCTAAGCAATTCTTACCAAAACTCTGTCTAATTACATTAAATTAAGCTTCTTCTTGTACAACATGAAGTGTATGATCGACCCAAAGTCACTTGGGTTTCAACCTTAGCTCCGATGCCACGGCAATTTGTCCCGATCCCCACCAGAGTGATCACAACTGTCCCGACAAGTCATCAAATCAAAATAATCCGAGCAGAAAACAGAAACACTAGGCTTTCCATGGTGGATTCCGGATGTAATTTTAAATGTGTTAGAAATTTTATGTTGAAAATGAAAAGAAAATGTAAATAATATATAAATGAGAAGAATTTATAAATTTAATATTTAATTTAAAATATAGAGTAAATTTATTAATTGAATAAAATCATATAAACTAATGACTTGTTTATATTAAAAAATGTGTCATTGTTATTTTATATAACTAATATTAAATTTAATAAGTAGATTTATTATATTTATCAAAAAATATTTCTATTAAAATAAAAAATTTAATTTAAATTATGAATATTTTTAAAAACTAAAAAATAAATTCGATGCTTTTTAAAAAAATAATAAAGAGAAAAAAATGAAAAAATAATAAATTATGAGAGTTTAGGAAAAAAATAAAATTAAAAATATTGTTTCTAAAAAGGAAAGTAAGAAATTAATGATTATTTTTTTGTCAGAAATTATTTTTTTTTATTTTGTTAACCATAAATATTTGAGTTGCATAAATTTTAAATAAATATAATAATTGTTAATATTAAATATATAAATTATAATATATATTATATTATAATTAAATAAACTTAACTCTAAATAAATTATTAATTTAAAATTAAATATTATATCATTTTAAAAATTTAATTAATTTTTTACAATATATATTTATATATAAATAGATATTTAAATATGTGTATTTTAGCATAAAAAGGTATTTAACAACTTTTTGCTTTGAGCTTTTCCGTGAAGTCTGTGAAACGGACTTAAATATGCCAAATAGATTAAATTATATGAATTCGTGTTAAGGCATTGTGAAATTAAGTTTTATTTTTATTTTTTTAATTATATACACTATTTTTTAAAAAAAATATATACTTTACATTCATAAATATTTATTTATTTATTTTTTTAATTTATTAAATTAATGAACAATTTTTCATTTCTTAAAATAAATGCACAATGATATATATATATATATGTGTGTGTGTGTGTGTGTGTGTGTGTGTGTGTGTGTGTGTGTGTGTGTGAGTGTGTGTATATTTATATATATATACACAACGATATTTGAACATAAAGCGAAGTAGTCGGAAAATTTCTGGATCTCTGCTTCTCTGTCATGGCGCTGAGATCCTCCCGTAGAAAGTTATCCTTCGAGATTCTAAGCGGAAGCAGCGGCGGCGGCGGCTCGATAGAAGACGTCAGTTTTCTCCCATGGCTATCAAGCGACAAGCCGAATCGCATCAAGAGGAAGAAGAAGCACAAGAAAAGGAAGCTCCTTGATTCGCACTCCACCTCCAGCACCATCACCACTGTTGCGGAAGATCCGACTGCCGAAGCCGAAGCCGATTCTGCTTCCGGTTCCGCTTTCAATCGTTCGCCGGCCGCGGAAAGCCAACGCACGGTGAACGGCAGCGTTGCGTTTTTGGAGAGTAGCGGAGGAGGGAGCGTGATGTGTCCGGTGGTGGAGGAGGTGGCGGAGTGCCAGAGCGTGTATGATGGTAATAGTAGTTTGAGGCAGAGAAATGTGATTGGTGGTAATGGTGGAGGAGGAGGAGAGGAGACGGCGGCGTCGTCTACTTCGAGGATGGAGGAGAGTGCTGTGGAGGAGAGGGGAATGGAGGTGAGTTCTGCGGAGAGGCAGCGGAGGAGTGAGCCGAATAGTAGTGTTGTTACGAAATTGGACACAGTGGAGTCCCTGGATTGGAAGCGACTAATGGCGGAGGATCCTAATTGTAAGTGAAACAAAGGTTCTTGCCCCTTGCTATTGTATTCCATTCAGAGAATAAACTTGATTTTACAGTTCTATGTTTGTATTCTTTGATTGTGAAATTTGCATGAGATAATTCAGGTAATAATAATATAGTGCTAATGTTCGAAATGATCATGCTTCATGATTATTGGATTTTTTTAGCTTTCTCAATCAATTTTTGATCAGTTTACTTGGGTGGAATGATATTTTTTCCTTTCCAGAAATTTATTCGTTTGATGATGTGAAATGTTCATGTCAAAAGATTGGGATTATGAGATATCTGCATTTAAAGGTGTGAGAAAGAGCTGGAATATTGTAATTTCAGAGGTTCTACATCACTAAGCCAGATATTGCAGAAGAGTTTGCTGAGGCACTAGAGTGAAACAATGCATATGAGGTCCTTCCCTGTTATGTAGTTAGTGTTTCTTTCAAGTGCCAGGTTTTAGGACAATAGTATTTTGGCATCCTATAATTGACAGATTCAATAAAATCTAGCTGAATGGAGATGAAATACCTTCAAAAAAGGCAGAGTTGCCTACTCTAGTTTAGGGCACATTTATGCAACCTCCTTATCTATTTCATATCTCTCTTTTCAAATTCTTGTTCTGGTCTGGAAAGAATGGAAATTGTCAAAATTTAAAAATCCCTTTCTTTGTAGAGATATCTAGAGGCTCCTTTGTTTGGTGAATTGGAATTTTGTTGGTAAGAGATCACATGATTAGGAATTTATGTTAGTGAGAGAGACTATGCATGAGCTTGAAAAAAATGATAAAAGAGTAGTTATTCTGTTCCTTTTGTGAGTTTTGATTTATTCAGTTTTTTTTGTCTTCATATCTGTACTAAAAACTAAAGATTGCTCCTTGCACTTTCAGAGCTTTGGTGCGCATATAACAAATGCAGATTATTGAAAATCTTTCACTTGAATATTTGGTGTGACTCTCTGCTCTTTGGTGACAGATTTTGTGATGTTATCATTTTGTCAGTTTTGCCCAGAGTCATAATACTTACAGCTTAAGCTAATGCATTTTGCAAGTTTTTTAGTCAGATGCATTTTCCTTGTAGTTGTAAAGGAAGTTAAAACAGAAAGCTAATTGAAAAAGGTCCTGCAGTTTACTGTACTTATGACTCAAACATGAAAAGAATTGCTTAACTCCTCATTTGTTTGTTAATCTATTAATGATGTGTGTATAAAGGAATTCATTTATTAATTTCAACTTTGGCTGTTCTACATTGTTGGTTCCAGATTGTTTTTTCTGATAATGGTATTTCTGTGCCCTTTCTTGTTGCATTCTGATTCTGGTGCTGCTTTTGCTGTCAGATCTCTTTTCATCTGAGAAGTCACCACTCAAGTACCTTGTGGACCAAATGCATAGGGGCAATTCATTAAGGAGCACAACGAATTTTGGCAGTGAGAGAGAAAGGGAGAGAGTTTATGATACAATATTCCGCCTGCCATGGAGATGTGAACTGGTAATCTTGGTTTCTCTTGTGTTACATTTAACAAAAAGCTAGTGTAATGATTTGACTCCTGCTCAATTTAATCTCTTTGCTCTTCTCTGACTTTGACCTAATGTGGTAATGTTGTGACAGCTCATAAATGTGGGTTTCTTTGTATGCTTTGATTCATTCCTATCATTGCTAACTATCATGCCAACAAGGATAGTGATCACCATCTGGAGGCTTGTTATTACAAGGTTTGTCATATATTACATATTTATTCACTTAGATGTCCACTTGTACACATGCAAGATACACTTATACACAGAACTGTACTTGGTAGAGTGGGTTCTAAATTAACTAGTCTTTTATAGCTTTCCATTGTCACCTCACATGCATGTAGCTCACCTGCTTTAATATGTGTTATCATATCCAGAATATGCTTGGAACAGCAAATGATTTGCTGACCTCTATAATTCTTATATGTTTGATACTTCTTAATAGTCTATTTTCCCTTTAAGTGGTATGAAATCCCAATTTAAACTAGGTTTACATATCAGTAGATGGTGTTTATAAGAAATGTTTATGGAAGGCATGACCACAGGTCAGATTTGTTTGAAGGGACTTTGTAATAGTGAGGTGAAGAGAGGATCACTTAGTCCAGAACACATAAAAGCTTAAATTTCAGCACAGATGAATTGGGCTAACTTTGAATTAGGCTCGCCTAAGTCTAGAACATATCCAGAGTTCAAATTTTGGTAGTGACAAATTCGTCTGACCGGATTTCTAGTTAGACTGACCAACTACTTTGGAACCCAAAGCCATAGTTTCTCCTGTATAATGTTGGACCAACCCTCATTTGGGTTAGCCTAACTACCAAATTAAGATTTCTAACACAGCAAAATTATTCTATCAATTGTCTGGTTGATCATATGAAGCTTTAACTACAGGGATTTCACTGCATTGATGACATTGAATCCTTGTGATTCCATCGACTCTAATATCACTCAATAGAAAAAATAGTGAATGCTTTGGTACCAACAAAATCTGTTATGAAATCTTAGGATCAATATGATATAATCGAGTTAACCTTTTAGGCATCCCACATTAGCACTGAATTCTTTTTGGTTAAAGGTTCCCCTTTGACCTGCTTTGGATCAATTTGGAGACTTTGTAGAAGAAACACAAGTATGTTTCAAGCACCAACATGCCATGTGATGACAGTTCCACTTATGGGGACAAATCAATACATTGTGAGGAAAATAATTTTGAATGTCAATTTATCAATCTCAATGGCATCATACCAAGCCCCACAAACTCTTAAGTTTTTCCCTTTGCTTGACCTCAATAATATAACACACTGTTGCATTTCATTTTATATTCTGTATGTATTAATTCCGCAAATGATATCCTTTCCAATTTCTCTGAGTTTGGAAACCTTTTCCTTGTCAGCACTGCATGCCTTGTATATCTTTATTTTGTGACATGTAATAATTGAAAAATAACCTAATCATTCTTGTGGCAGGCAGTTCAAAAAGCCTTCCTCAGCAGAGCTCTCTGATATTGGTTGCTTGATTGTGTTGGCTTCTGGTGTGGCTCTTCTAGAGCGAACAGGTATGTTATGGATGCACTGTGATGTTGGTCGTTTATACTTTCTATGTTTGAGACAATAATAACCAACTATTATTTAAGGAAGAATTATTTTATGTTATTTGATTAGACATGGAATTCTAATGGTTGTATTTTGCTATTTGATTTCTGTTACCTCAGATATCAGCTTAATATATCACATGATTCGTGGTCAAGGAACAATCAAACTCTATGTGGTTTACAATGTTCTGGAGGTGAGAACTAGGAAACAACCTGGGAGTAAGTTTAGTTGAAAAATTTTCTCTTTTTAAACCTAGTGATAGCTAGCTTGAAGCAGATGAGTAAATAATTTGCAAACTTTGTTCTTGTAAAAATTTTTTGCCACCGAAGTCCAATTCTTTAGCATCTAAGGCTATGAACAAGATTGTTTCTCTCTTGGGGCTTGTGATAGCCATTACCAATATCATCCTTTTGCTTTTAGTTTCATGGACTAGCTAACATGTTTAATAATTTGAAAGCTTTCATATTTCTCCATGAGAAATTCAAAAGCTTTATTGTTAAAAGTGGATTCAGATTACCATAGGACTGCTTTGAGGTATTCATTGAGATACTAAAAGTGTGTCTGTTGACAAACAGGAAATTAAGAGACTTTCATCTGACAAACTGTGTCTCTTGTTTTTTTCTTTTTATCACTTCTAATACATTTTTGTTTTGACTTTCCTTTTTATTTACTTTATGGCACATGTAAGATGTATTTAGGTAGGCATACAGGCATCCCAGAAAAAATCAGGACTACATTCTTCAATTCTGATTTGTATGGAGTATCACCTTAACTTGTCATATTGCTTACTCTGCCTGTATTATTGGTGAAATCAGTTTTATCAGTCTTGGGGAAAATTTTGGGAAGCTAACTTGTCTACAGTTTTTTACAGATATTCGACAAACTGTGCCAAAGTTTTGGTGGAGATGTATTGCAGACTCTGTTTAATTCTGCAGAAGGTCTTGCAAGTTGTTTACCAGAAAACAGGACCTTCTGGATCTGGAGGTTCATCTCTGACCAGGCTTTAGCTACAGCCTTTTCAAATATCCTTTGCCAACCATTGATTTTTTTAATTTTATCCATTTATGGGGTCATTGTTATACTGTCATCTTGTTCCTTGACTATTCTTACTTCTTCATTCTTTCATTTTATTAGCTCAGGCAATTACTTTATCAACTTGTATCATTGCTCATAATAATGCCTTGCTGGCTTTGCTGGTGTCCAATAACTTTGCTGAGATAAAAAGCAATGTTTTTAAACGCTTCAACAAGGATAACATTCACAGCCTGGTGTATTCTGGTAAGTTTTCTGTATACTTATCCAATTACACTCATTCCAAATAATGAGCAAAAAATGTTCCTTGTCATGTGTGCATGCTTATTAGGTGTCTTTACTACCACTTCTGGGGGATGCCTCAGATGATTCGGACTGATATATATTGACTTGAATTTGGCTTGATGTTTACTGTCTGTATTGAGCATGGATGTTGGTCTAGACCTATCTAATCTAATGTTTTACTCACCAGTTTGTACAGTTTAGAGCTATCTAATGCACAAGTCTATATTGAGTAGTTTATTTCATCTTGTGTAATGTTTTGTTATTCCATGTCGCACACCAGATTCGGTCGAGAGATTCCACATTTCAGCATTTCTCTTGTTTGTTTTAGCTCAAAATATACTGGAGGCTGAGGGTCCTTGGTTTGAAAGTTTTCTATTTGTAAGTTAACATGAAAGCTTTGCACAATGTTTTATAGGGAAGCATTTTGTAAGAGCTTCCTTCTCTGCTTATTTGCATTGCTTATATATTTTACTTGGAATCTGCAGAATGCTCTTATGGTTTTCATCTGTGAAATGTTAATTGATATAATAAAGCATTCGTTCCTTGCGAAATTCAATAACATAAAGCCCATTGCATACTCTGAATTTCTTGAAGATCTCTGCAACCAGGTGAATACTTGCCTTTGTAACCATTGCAAACTAATGGATCCCCAACCCCTTCCCTGTCCTCCCCTCCCCTTCCCTTTTTCAAGCATACTATTTGAGCATTCCCATGGATATTCTGATCACGGGGAGAACCTTTAACTTACCAGTTCATCTTAGTTTTAAATCTTTGTTCTTTATGTAGTTCTATGCACATTTTTGTTTTTGGACAGACCTTGAATACTCATGCTGAGGACAAGAAAAATCTCACTTTTGTTCCTCTGGCTCCGGCTTGTGTGGTAAGAACTTGTTGTCACTTCTGTTCTAAATGGTTGGCGATTTGAGGCTCTTAAATATGAAAAGGACCTGCATTGGAAAAGAACTAATAACTCTTCAAATGCCTTATGTTTCTCACAAAGAGAGACACAAAATGTTTAATGAAACTGTTTTATATGCTTCTTAAATGGAATGGCTCTAATCAGATCTATCTTTTTCTCTTTGGGAAATGCTTCTCTTTCTTGCTTTCATATTCTTTAATGTTCAAGCTATATATTTGGCCTCATAATGTTGCCGATTGTGCAATTTTGTTTTGTCAGTTCTAAGTTGCAGATTTTTGGGCACCAAAGTAATGATCTCGTGGATTTCAGGTTATCCGAGTGCTGACCCCTGTATATGCTGCTCACCTTCCATATAATCCCCTCATATGGAGGATCTTTTGGATCCTGCTTTTGTCTGCAATGACCTACGTTATGCTCACAAGTCTGAAGGTGATGATAGGTATGGGCCTACAAAAGCACGCCTCATGGTACATCGATCGGTGTCAAAAGAGGAAACACCATCTTCACTCTGATTAATCTTTGAGAGGTTGAGAGCCCACAGGATGAACTTTTGAACCTGGTTTATCGCAGCTGAAGCTTTCGTCTCCATCTGCCTGAGAACATACTTCAATCAGGAAAGAGGCAAACCTTCAGGCAGCGTAAGGAACGAAAGCCAATAGTCAGCCTCTCGGTCAAGCTGCATGCGGGCCTCCCCCCACAATTTTGTTATCAAGAAGGCTAATCTGGTACTTATGCAGTATCATGGCCTCGAAATCAGAGATGTATACCGATTGCATTTTTTCACTGTTGAACTTCAATATTATTCAAAGAAATTTTGATTCTACAGGAAGTGAAAAAAACAATGGAAATATTGAAATAAAGAGTCTTAGAGCGACCTTGCATTTTTCTAATAGCGTCAGCGTGAAACAAATTAAATGGGAGAGATAGAAAAAAATAATAAAAAATAAATAAATGATATATATATATATATATATAAGATGTTGGCTTTTTCTCTTCGATGTACCAAATGAAGGTTGGCTTTACAATTGGAATTTCAAAAGCCCTATGTATTGGACACTTTATAGAATAGAGAAATAACTTTTGACCAATAAAAATTGGTAACAGGAGAGAGTGGAGTAGACATGTGCAAGTTTTTATTTGAATGGTGTAATTTAAAGTTTAGCGGACTTTTTGATTAATTATTTTTATTTTTATTTTTATTTTTTTGTCCATGAGAGATATTGATGGGTCTTGCACTATAAGAGGCAGAACCTTTGTTTTTAAGAGAGACATAAATTGAACTTAGGTTTTTAGAAATAATGGTAACACTCACAACTTATGCCTACCTACATACACTAGAATTATTAACTCACGATTTTGTGCTACTTCTCAACAATTTACAACCTACCAACCAATCAGCCAAAAGATTGGAAAGACCAAAAAAAAAAAAAAAAAAAAAAGGAAAAAAAAGAAAATTTGGACACCTTGCATAGTGAAAAAGAAAAAGAGTCCATCTGAAACCATTTCGATTCAAAAGCTAAGGAAGGAAAGTCTACATATCTTTTTCTCGAGAAAAGGGTAGGGAAATCTCAAGTCAATGGTCTAGTTCTTGGAAAGAAACTCGTTGATATGTTTGCTCCGTGAAACTATATAAGTTACATTAAGACATCTAGCATTTTGCATTAAGCCCTTGACTCTGACCTGATGATATCTATTCGGTTTATTGAAAATTCAGTTGGACAATTGATCTAAGTTGACTCGATGGTTGAACCACTCTTCCTGGGCAACCCCATTTTTATCTCTCTTTTTTTTTTAATTTTTTTTTTTTTAAAAAAAAATTTATGCCAAAATGTTTTGTCCCTAAGAAAAGCTTAAAAATCTAGAAAATCGAAAACTTACTGATCTAAATTTGAACCTATCCCATCCACTTTAGTAGCGACTAGTTCGCTGTTTTTAATTATTGATTACTAATTACTTATTGTTGTTACGGATAAGTGAAAAATAATTTTGATCAATTTTTTGTTTGATGTTTCTGTTGAATAATGAAATTTAGCTTATATAAAATATATCGTATCAATACCATTATTTTTATCATATTAATGATTCTTGGTGAACATGAAATAGAGACACTCACTTAATATATAAATTATTTTTCAATATTAAGAAATGAAAAATGTCTCAAATTTATAAGAGTTATATAACTAATCAGGCATCACCGGACACTAGTCCTTATGATTGCTACTAGAAATTAAACAATAAACTAGAATCGATGTCAATTAGTCTTTAGTTGAATGGTACCTAAAGTCATCCTCAAGAACAGTGTTGCAGTGTCAATTACCCCAAAAAAAAAAAAAAAAAAGGTAAAAAAAAACTTGCAGAATTCGTTGTAAGAAGAGTAAGGGTGAGTTTTTTTTTTTTTTTTTTTAACTATGTGCATTGGAGAGAGAGAGAGAGAGAGAGAGAGAGAGAGAGAGAGAGAGAGTATTTTTTAGGAATAAAATTTAGAGTTTGAAACTTAAAAATCTCAATCCAAATTTAAGTTTAATAACCACCAAAATATATCTTAGTAATTTAAACGGTGAGGCTTTTAAAAGATAAAGATTAACACAAATTGTTAATCAATAGTAATCTCTCTAAAAGTTTTTGGCAGGACATGTATGTAACTATTATTTTCAGATTTGTTTGCCTCGTACATTAGTATCTATCTAAAAGCATGGATTGAGTTCTCACGTTAATAAATCTCGGAGCAAATTTAGGAATTTGATTGGCTTCCCATGACACACTTTTTATTCAAAGGGAAGATTCTCAATATTCACCCCCCCCATACACACACACACACACACACACACACACACACACACACACACACACACACACACACAAAAAGTGAAAATGTGCAGTTAATTTATTTCCCTTTTATAGCTAACACATTCTGGAATTTATTCTTCCATAATTTGTGGTAAAATTGAGACTTGCAACTTGGGGATTGATGATTAATTTGTAGAAGAAAAATCTCCTTTTGGGCATTTTGCAAACCCCAAAAATTCCCTTAGTTAATTAATTTTCTCTCTTAAGAAAAGAGAAGTACAAAAAAAATTAATAAATAAAATACACAGAATAAAATCTAAATTGTTAATTACAATTAATTATTCATTATAATTATTTTTTACTCTTATAAGCACAGTCTGAATATTCTTCTGACTGGTCCATCCACCAACCCCTTTCCCTTTAGTTGAACTCTTTGGTTTTTTTTTTTTAACTTATTTTTTAATATTCGTATTGAACACATCCAAAATCTTCTTGAGCTGGATGGCTCTAACGTCAAACGTTGTCTAGAACAAAGATACAAGATCGAGGAGAAAATGGCAAAAATGATATGACCAGCTATCTCTTATTTTATTTATAAGTTTTTATATACACAAGTTTTTATTATTTAAATATGCAAATTTCACATTTTTTTTTAATTCTAATTTACATTTTATTTTATTTTATTTTATTTTTTTGACTGCTAGAAGGAGAGGTATATCAGATATACATGCAGCTTCCCGCCGTTGGTAGGCCACTCCTCTAATTGAGAAGTAAACACTAAATTCACAAAGATTTCTCTTTCCCTTTTTGTTTTATTTTGGTTTGCCTGCTCATTGTACATTCCATATATATATATATATATATATATAATGTATAAAGAGCAGGCAAACAAAAAAAAAAAAAAAAAAACTCCCCCTTACTTTTTTTACAACGATTTTTGTGATTTTTTTTTTACTTTTTTTTTTTTTTTTTTTGTTTGCCTGCTCTTTATACATTATATATATATATATATATATATATATTGGCTGTTGCTTTCTCTCCTCTTTTCGCTGTTTCTTTCCCGATCTTTGTCCCAACCCACCTCACAAATTTCAGTCTTTTCCATGAACTTGAGCTCCCATCGCCAGAGAAACAGTCAATTAACATCAAAGCAAAACAGATGGTATGAATTTTGTGTTCTTGGGTGATTTTTGTTTTTAATTTTTTTATTCTCTCTCTGTTTTTTTTTTTTAAAAAAAACTCTGATAGTCTCATAGGTTGTTGGATGTTCTTGATCAAAGTACTAATCTTTAGTCAATATTGTCAAATTGTTTGTAATTTTCTTGATTGGAATTCATTTTCCAGAGAATAATTTGATTGGTACAGATTAGAATTTGAGTCAGGTTTATCTTTTTGGCGAGTTGCACTTTTGGATTACACGCAACCTTTGATAGATTTTTGATACTTTTTGTAGGTGGGAGAATGCAAATTCACTACAAAGAAGAAGGAGACGGATTGGCTTGGTACACTGTTGAATAGCGATTTCTTTGGTTCTTGTGTTCAGCATGGGCAGCTCAGAAAGAACGAGAAAAACGTTTTCTGCATAGATTGCAATCTTGGGTTTTGCAGGCACTGCGTGAAGACTCACTGCCTCCATCGTCAGCTTCAGATCTGCAAGTATGTCTATCAGGATGTTGTGCGCCTCCAAGACATACAGAAGCATCTTGACTGCTCTAAAATTCAGGTTTGTCTCTATTGATTTAGTCTCTAATCCACTTTCTTATGTAATTGGTTTGGTGATCAAGTTTAATTCATTGATGTCTCAATTGCTTTTCTATAAATTCTGTCTCAATCTTTGAAGAATATTATTGTCTTCTCTCCGTTTTTTTTTTTAAAATGTCCTTTTTCTGTTTGTTAGACAAATTACTAGCTTTCTTCTGTCACTGAGTGATTCTCATATTCAATTTATTAAGGTCTTCTTTACTTCTAATGTTGTGATAAATTTGTATGTTTTCACCTTAAGCAGTTTGTGATTCCGTGCTAATTTCATCTGTTTGTTTATGTTCTTGTTCCCTTACATGGCAATTGCTTATTGCCATCAAAATCTAATTTAATGTCTCTAATTAGAGTAGTCACTTAAGGATGAGCAATCTTGCTGAAAATGATCGCAAAAGAAGATTCAATTTTCCCTATCTTCAATGGAACCAAAAGGGTGATTTACCTCCGTTGCAGTATTAATTAATCAGATCACTTGTTTTCAAGTTTAAGTTATTTAGATTCTTTTTGTGGTTTGTGCTTTTGACACCTCTTTCTGCAACAACCACAAGGAGAATGAACACGCTTTGAAGCCACAGGAAGAGTCTATTTCTTTGGTTGTCGGACAACTATAATAGGGTTATAATTGTTTGATTGTGATTCTCAAATAAGATTGTCTAAATGTGCAGACGTATAAGATAAATGGGGACAAGGCTGTGCATTTGAATCCCAGACCTCAATCTAAAGACATGAGACCTTCGACGAAAGCAAAGTTCGGTGCTTCCTGCGAAGCATGTGGAAGATATCTGCAAGATGTGCCAAATCGCTTCTGCTCCATTGCTTGCAAGGTAACAAACGAAGAGACACCAATTTGTCACCTTCTCCTTTCAGCATGTTTACAAATGTTGCTTTGCTGATACATTTGTAGGTCTCAATTGTTACGCTGAAGCCTCATGACCAAAGCCACAAGAAGATCAGCTTCTCAATTCATGGATTTTCTGAGCTCTCATGGAAGGAAAACTACATTCAAGAAAGCAATTTTAATGAGGATGAATCATTATCAGAAGAGACACCGGGCTTAATGATCTCAACATTGAAGCCAAGGAAGCAACTACGAAAGAGGAAAGGCATCCCTCATAGATCTCCTCTATATTAAAACAACATCAACAGCTATGCCCTTTTTTCTTTTGTTGAATTACCATTTACTCTATACTCATTTTTTTGTTTCTTTTTTTCTTTTTTGTTTTTTTGGGGGTGCTTAATCGATAAAACCAATGTGAGTTTATATCACCATGTGGAGAAAAGATGCAGTTGGCTGGTTAAGACGGAGTGTGAATGTGATCTTACCTCTTAAATTATACTTAGTGGCCTTTTTGGCCTCCTAATTTTTTCTTTGGCATCTTATAGTATGAAAGCCTTATGCACTTAGAACATATGTATATATATATATATATATATATATATATATATTATTATTATTATTTAAAACAAAAAGATTGTCAGAAGCTTGTCCAAATGATACAATCAACTATTGTTGGCAAGGAGAATAATCCTGATACTACTGGTAGTAGTGCTTTCCCTTCTTAATTTGCTAGCATGGTCGGTTACTTTGTGTGTCCTTTTCAAAGTTGTTAGGCCGTCAAAGATCCAGAGCTTGGTCTTGATCTTTATTTGGATGGTGATGCTATCATATTCCTCTAAAGTGCTTAAAATGGTTGTCTATTCATGACCACCCCCCCTCCCTCTCTTCTCCTTACATTATGGCTAAAAATTGCTTTTGTCGATCTTGTCTTGACGTTAAAGTGGGAAACCGAAAAGTGACGGCAAAAAGGCACTTAACAGTGTGGTAATTAGAAATTGGCCTGAATATCAAATAGATGGGCATGTTGCACATGGGCGCCAGACTTTTCCCAATATTCTCCTGGCAGTTGTATGGACCACTGGCACCCATGCCATACCGTAGACAGGCAACATTGGATGATGGAAACTGTCCCATATACATTATTGGGTTAGTGATGCCTCAAGCATAATATTTGATGAATCTTTTACACCAAATGTAAATGGTCGAGCTCAGTAGTGCAAGTCTTTTGTTAGAAAATTAAGAGGAATCTAAGTAGTTAACTGGTGAAAAGTCACTTCATAATCTATTAATACACAACTCTTCCTAGAAATTAGAAAATTACAAATCTTCTTTTTCTTTTTTTAAATAAAAAAAAAAACATAATTTTCAATGCTCAATTGCAATATTAGTCTTTTATATTTTTCTTTACCAATTGAATGTTACTATTTATAGATACTTCCATAGTTGTTAACAGATCTTTTGTGGAGTTATAAAAGATATAATATTTATATTATTATGTATATTTCTTAATTATAGTGAATAATATGCCCCAGGGTCTCTAGTCTTGGTATCTAAGCACAGTAACCTATGATATTAGCATTATAGATTACTTTCTCGTGCTTGGGAAAAATGTGAATAGTCGAGTTATAACATTTATTTTATTTTTCTTAAAAAAATAAAAATAAAGAACTATTTAAAAATCCTCTCTGGTTACTACTTAAAAAATTATTCTTGACCCAAAAAAAAAAAAGGGGTCAAAATTTAATATAATTAAATTTATTAATAATTGCATGATAAAATTTGAAAGCATAAATGACTTTTTGGTCCATTATGTTAGACACTTTTATAAAATCATGGAAACTTTGCTCGAGGCATTAAAATTAATCTCATCGTTTATATTGTCACATATTTCAATTCCTTATCATTAGTTGACCATTAAAATATATCATATAGCATGTAGTTATGCATCACTTTTGGATATTATGAAATACGTGAAATGTTATGTCATTATTTCATTAAAAAAAATTAAAATTTGATAAAATAATCTAAACCAGTTAAAAAAAATCTGAAAATTTTTGTAAAAAATCTAAAAGGTTCAAAAATTACAAAAAAAAAAAATATGTTTTTCAAAAAATAAAAATTTCCAAAATTTGAAAAAGAAAATCTAATTTTTTAAAAAATTATAAAAAAAATTCAAAAACATAAAATTAAGAAAATTGTAAACTTGGAAAATATGTACAAATATTAAAAAAACTCTAAAATCTTAAAAAAAAAAATTAAAAGGTGAAAAAAAGAGAAAACAAAAGATTTATATATATATATATTTTTTAACTTTTAAGTTTTTTTTTTTCCAAAATTTTTGAGCTTTTCAAAACATTATCTTCTTTTTATTTTTTATTTATTTTTCAAATTATTTTTTTTGAATAATTTTACAAAATTTTGAAGTTCACAATTTTATTAATTTTCAATTTTTATTTTTTTTGTATTTTTATAATTTTTTAACAATGAATTTTATTTTTTTAAATTTAAAATTTTCAAAAAATTTTGAACTTTGAAATATTTTAATTTTTTTAAAATTTTTTTCTCAAAATTTTATTATAAATTATTACATCAAGAAAATATAAAATGACATTTGATATAAGATATATCTTTATAACACACGTTTTATTGGTGGACTTACTCTAAAAGATGAAAAGAAACGATGGGATCAATTTTAACAAAAAGATAAAAAGTGTTTATGATTCCCGAAAGGGTCAAATGTAATAACAAAAAGTGATTTATGCCAAATTTGAATCATACCTTATGTTACATAATATTATATAATTTTATTAATTTTAACATTCAATTTATATACTTTTTCAATTCATATCTTATCTTATATATAAAATCAATAAGAAAAATAATAATATAAGTGATTAATTTGAAAGTTTTAAGCATTTATAATTTATAGTAAAAATTTTGATTAACTATTTTTTAATTTTTTAAGCTAATATATAAATTTCAATATTTTTTTTTAGATTAAGTGTATTATGCATATGAATTTTAGTTTTCATCTAAAAATCTCTTTTTACAAGAAATTAAAGTATCATTCTATGAAATGATATGATAAAAAATATTTTAGATATGAATACTTAAATATGTTATTGTTAACGTGATCTCTATGAAATAAATTCCGTACGAGTCAGATTGCGAGCAAGATGGTATGTCATGTGTTTTGTATAACATATGAAGCATTGCCCTTCCTAATTACAATCAAATGTAAGCTTATAATATGACTCTAATTATACTTGGGGATTAAGACTGTCCATGTGTATAACCTGAGACTTGAGAGTTGGGCAATCAATGCCTTTGCCTTGTCCTGTCTCAGCCGCTGCAACTTCTCAAAAAGTCATTGCTTATAATATTAAGAAATGTTCTACTACATCAACGGCAAAAATATTTTTACAAACTTCAACATCAGCTTGAACAAGCCACCGATCGATGCCAAGTCCCTAATACAATTGAAGAGAAAGTAACTAAAAAACACAAGTCAAAATACGACTAAAGAGACAAGTCACAAAAACCGTTCTGAAGTCTTGACCGAAGTCAATTTTTCATTTACAATAATCTGCAAGAATCTTGGAAACCACTAAACTTCTACCCATCCAGTTTCCCTTTGTGGAATGCAATGACAATATAATTCAATATCAACCTGCTTAACTGACAGCCAATCGAACATCTGATAGTTCTAATTCCTAAATGAGATAAAAAAAAAAAAAAAAAAAAACCAAGAAAGAGAAGATTAAAGTCCTACAATGTGACTTGAAAGGCAAAGAATGAGTGATCACGAGCCAGATTACAAAGTTAAAATGTACAAACCCGTCACCCAATTAATGCTTCCTTCCACGGCTGCACCTGTCACATACAAACACAGAAGGGGGAGCTTCATCTTTCTCAACGATATTGCACTCAGTATGCTTCCGGACATGGCAAACATGACATGAAATCATCCTCTCCCCATCGTCATCCCTGGCCCCACACAAGCAATCTACCTTCCAGTCATCGATCCCACCTTCATACCTCAAACTTGTACTCAAATCCAGCCCAGCACCTGTCACCCATGCCAGCAAACCTTGCTCAGCAGCATAGGATAGCAGATCCTGTCCTTCCCTTCCCTTTAACTTAGCAATCTTTATATCACTCACAGTAAACTTGTCCATTATACAGTATGTGTCCCTCAGTGCACATTGCAACTTTGCCTTCAGCTCGCTGGCTCCAACTGATTGTGGGAGTACTACCAGCTCACCCGGTGGCAATGGCCGGGTCAACTTTTCCACCAACTCGTCATAACTAGGTCTGACTTGACAAACCAGTCGAAGTAACGTGTCCTCAGCATTGCCCTTAACTTGCCACTTCTTCACAAAGTGCTTGCTATTCAAGACTGCGCTTGTTGCTATACTAACTAAATGATTATTGGGGTAACCCAATATGACATTATTGTACAAGAACAGCAGATCCTCATTGACTTGTGGTGCTGGCTCTGGAAACTGAATGTCAGTCTGCTCCTCCATTTTAATTCCAGAGTTTTTTCCATTAGCAACAGGTTTGAGTGAAAACTCCAACAATCTAGTAGTTGGGTTGATGGCACGATGGATAGTCCGATTGCCCACAGTGACCTTATTAATGCTTTTTAAAACATAATCAATCAAACCTGTGTCACCAATGTGTTCTCTAACTGCATCACGCAACTCTTGGCGACACATTTCAGCACCATTTGCTTCCAGAGTATCAGCAATCACGTTTACTGCATACTCCAATCTTCTGGAAGGCCACCTACCATCCATTTTAGCAACAAATGAAGCAAGTGAATCACGTTTGGAAGTCTTCCTTTTATGAGAAGCGTCAATTGAACGCTGAATTTTGTCTTGGGTGATTGTTTTACTAGAGATCTTTGATGATGTTGCAACCAATGCCACAACTTTGTTCCTTTTGACTGGGGACTTGGACTTGAAAGTAAGCATGAATTGGAGCAAATCACCAATAGTTACCAGCTGGGACTCAGTAGCATCTCTATAAGTCTGAATAATGTCTTCAATCAATTTACCATTTTTTGTCTTTGAGAAGTCATGGACAATCTTATCAAGGTCTATTGAGCTGAGAATATCTATGGCTCTGTCATAATGTTGCTCTGTAACTCCAAAGCTTCCACGGCAGAACTTGTAACCCCAATATCCAAACCATGGACGCCTACAAGCCACTCCAAAAAGCAATCTCAACTCCATCGATCCCTTCCTTGAAAGATCGAGCACTGAAATTTCACTGAGTGCAAAATAAGAAGTTAATTTAAGTTCAGATTTGATTATGTAGCTATCTAAGACCAACTTATTAAGACTCAGCTCTGATTAAGAAGCTAACTAATATAGCTTATTGTGTTTGTCAAGGTTGGTTTCTCTATACCGGGTTTGGAGGGTGGTACAAAGATTATCCCAGAGATTCATGAGCTCTTCTCCATTGGGGTGTTTAGAGTTTTCTTCAATTTTGTTGATGCAGACTAGATGGCCAAAGCCATTGCAATGAATGACAGCATGGAATAGGTGGTCTTCAAGCTCAAGGGACAACTTCCACCGACGCTTCTTCCATTCTTCCCCCTCTGGAATTATCAGATGATAACTCCGTTTGGACACAAAATGGTGACCCCACCCTTCAAAAATCGACCCAAGCCAAACCAAATATAAAAAATTACCCGACTAAAAAAGAAAAAATCCGGAAATAAAAAACAGTGTACATAGATAATGCTCAACCAATTAAGCAGAGCTTCATTTGTAGCAACCAAGTAGCCAAAAACACCACATTCAATGCCAGAAACGAGCAAATTAATACAAGAATCAAAACCCAGATCCGAATAATCTCAATAATGAAAATTTGAATTCCTCCGCAAGCAAAAGACCAAGAACATTGCAGACCCATTATAAACATCAATAACAGCAACTAACGGATACCAAACCATAACATTCTTGTTGGGATTACAACCTCGACGAGAGTAAACAATTGATCAAAAAATGAATAGGGCAACGAAAGCACGGAAGTTGCATCAAGAATTCAAGATTCGGAAAGAAGTGAACAAAACAGAAAAAACCCATCTCAGATTTCAACACAAAAAACCCCAAGAAAACGAAAAAGAAACAATTAGAAAAGAACCCATAAAACCAAATCATCAAAAGAAAGAAGCAAACCACAGACCCACCAACGCATCTGCAGAGGTTACAGAGAGGCTCAGCCGCGCGCTCGACGGCGACTTCGACGGTGTAGAGAGGGAAAACGACGTCGCTCGATTCGCTCTCGAACAAAGTGCACCAAACGGGACTGCCCCCAACACTGTAATCCTCAATCTCCGCGCGTTTCTTGAGAAATTCTCTGATATTCTCCCGAAACGAGCCGCGGAGGACGAGCGACGCGACGCTTTGGATTGTGAGAGCTTGTGGGGTTCTTTTTCTTTTCTTGAAATCGGTAAGCGCCATTCTTGATTTTCTTGATTCTTGATTTTTGCAAGAAAACGGTTGAAGCCCTTTTTTTTTCTTCTTTTTCTTTTTTGAGGGAAACACAGAGTAAATGGCCGGAGATTTGTGGACGGTTTTTGATTTTATTTCGTATAGTCGGTTGGTTTTAATTAACTCTTAATTGGTGTTTTTCTTTTTTCTTTATTTTTATTTTTATTTGTTTTCGAGAGAGACAATTTTGACATCAAGAATTTGGCAAATTCCTTTACTTTTTGAAAATTTTTTAATTAGTTTAAATTTTAATTTTATCTTTTAAATTTATTTTTTTTTAAATTACAGATTCAATTCAAATTTGTTAATATTATTAAAAATGGTGAAAAATATAAAATAAAATCCAACTAGAGACTTAAAATTATGAGCCTTATGTTGCTACAAAAGGAATGTAGATGCCCAATTTGTTCTTTTCAAAATCTAAATTATAATATATTTCATAATTACTTTTTTTTTATAAAAATAAGCTCATTAATTTATATTTTACTGATATTTTTTTTTGTTAATATTGTAATTTTGTTGTCCATTACATAACTTGTATTATATATAGATTTTTTTTTTTAATTTCTGTATTTCACCAACTTGGCAAGAAAAATTATGAAGTCTATTGTCCACATAGTAATATAAGTTTTTGTTTTTTTTTTTTTTGGCCCACTCTGTAAGTCTCATGGGGAATTTGATCTTAATTGTTATCTAAGCAAAGTTAAAAACAATCTTCATTTTTATGTTATAGGGATTTTCATCATAGCCTAACTATGTAGACTGGATTAACAATTTATGCACAATTAAAGGACTGAAATTATAAAAACAATGTAGAAGGATTTGATAAGAAGAAAATTCAAAATTAACTTTTTTTTTTCTCTCTCTCTCTCTCTCTTTTTTGTTTTTTTTTTTTCATTTTCTCACTTGTATTGACAGCCTTTTCATTTATTTTTCTTAATAATTTTTAAACTCAGATCGGACCTTGACGCAGTTTAGTGTCCACTTTAACGGATTATTAGTCTGACCGATAGTTGGATCAATTGATCAAGCTTTTTTTTTTATTTTCATATTTTTATATTTTATAAAAATAAATAAAATGTTATTAAAATAATATTTAAGTATATATTTATAAGTATTTTTAATAAAATAATAATACATTATTTCTTAAAAAAAGAAATATAAATATTAATACTGACCCAATCGATTCACAAATTGATATTATTAATTGCATGTGTAATTTTTTTAATTTTCAAAATTTTGAAGTTAAAAAAGAGATACTTTTTATTAATATTTTTAATAAATAAATAAATAAATAAATATATATATATATATATATATATATTATCTTCACTGTATTTGCTCTGTATAATTTAGATCGTGACAATAATTTTAATTTATTAAACATTAATTGAATAATATATATATATATATACTCTTTAAAAATATATTTTAAAATTTTTCCTTCAATATTCTTAATATAAAATAATACAATAATTAAATTAAAATAAAGTTAAAGTTATTTTATAAAATTTAAAATAAGTAATAAATAATAAAATTTACATTAATTCACCCTGTTAATATATGCATGGATATTTCTAGAATACTTTAATTCTATCTCCCTGTCAACGGGAAAGCGTGTGCGTGAGAGAGAGAGAGAGATAGAGAGAGCTTAATGGGACAAAACGAAGACCCAAAGTCAACCGCACCCAGATTATGGCATACGCAATGCAGTTGGATCGTGCCCTTTTGTTTTGCTTCTCAGGTACTGCTGACAGTTCCAGCGCTGCCATCTTTGGGGCAGACCAGACTAACGAACCTGACATGAAAACCAATGTAAAATCAGATCTGCTGGCTGTCTTAACCAAGAAGTTCACTTCTCTTTCATAATCTATTCCTTCTGTGTCTCAATATTTGCGGGCAACAGATTTGCGTTAAAGTTCAGAACTTTCAGGGCGCTGCCCTCAAGAAAAATATGTTAGGCACCCCAATGCATTTTTTTATAGACAACTTTTGCATTTGCAATTGCATGATCAAAACCTGTTGTTGCAATGAAGATCACCGTTTCATTCCTTTCATAGTAACATCTCCGATACCATATCATACATGTATTCCAATGTGGATTGGATAGCGGGGGAGAGCTAACTCCTCCGTTGCACAACAGGAAGCACACTCAGTACAGATTCTGTCTTCAAGCTTATAGATGGGGTAAAAACATGCATAAACTGCTCAGTTGGAAGCAACCGTATTTCTGTCACCCATTATTTATGGCCATACAAAGATACCATTTTGTATTTACTAGTGTATTTTGTGATATACGAGAAAAGCATGTCAGGGGATGATTGATGGAAAATGGATGATTGATCAATTCCCGTTCCAGCTAATCTGCTAGTTTTCCTGCTGTAGCAGCAGCTCCAGGCTCTGTTAAATTACATCGTAAATTAAACCTCATCAATAACATAAAAAAATTTGTTTTTTTTTTTTTGAAAGCAGTGGTGGGATTGTTTGAGTCTTGGTACACTTGGAGACTAGCCTTTTTAAATGAAAGATAACACTTTAGACAAACGTTTTTGTTTTTTTAAAGAAAATGGTATAATGTAAGGAATTTTGACACAGTTTTATTTCTATACTTCTATGCATTCCTGTAGCTTGTCTTCTTCTGTTCCAACATGATACTGCAAAATTCAAAGGGTCAAATCAGAATGTACAGCTATAGCATCTTCCAGACAGTATAATGATGAGACAGTAAGATTAAATAGCGAGATGGAAGAATTATTTCACTAAAGGAATCTAAAGACTTGTATCCCAACAAAGCTAGATTTTTCATGACAGTCCTTAACCCTATTAACATAACATATCAGTCCTTTTGATTCAATAAAAAACTGAAGTCTGGCTTGGTTTGTCTAACTCTTAAGCTTTTCTACAGCCTAAAATAGCTCACTTGACTTGACTTGCAGATTCAACTAGGCCGCTTCCCCGTATAGCCAAAATGACTACCCCAGCCGCAACTGTTGAAGGCCAGTCTGAAGCCAGACCAGCTCTGTGGCTCCCTGCTTCACCTCTGCATTAGCTCCAACAGCTTTCAAATAGAACCTGCATTTTTATGTTTTTTTTTTTTTTGGCTTAATTCGAATAAATAGGTGTAGAAGAAAGTTATAAATTATATGGAAAAACAAAAGCCAACAATCATTTCATTTCGGAATTACTTGTGCCAGTTAAAATAATCAATACGAAGTAAATGGAAATTACCGCAAGAAGTTTTAGACGGTACGCAATTAAAATTGAGTTTATCCAACACAAACCATTCCATTGTACAATTAAAAATAAGAATAGGAATAAAAAGATTAAAATTTAAAAACACACAAAATTTATGCAAAAAAATAAAAAATAAAATAAAGATGATGAAATTTATTTACTAAAAAAATAATAAAAAGATTATTTTATAAACAATTTATTTTATCTTAATAGAATATAGATGTATTTATAGAAAACTCTAATCTGAATAAAATTAATATAGAAAAATCTCTACTTGTCATAATACAAGTTATTTAGGTTCATTAAAAAACAATTTAGGTCACCAATTTTAATAATCTTCACTTGACAGAATTTCAATACAAGAAATGAACTCTAATTTTTAATAAAAAAAAAATTATTTCTTCCATAAAAACTTTTAAAAGTATAAATCAACGAGAAACACTAACTAAGTCTAAATAGTATTCATATTTAACAACTAACTTAATTTATGTATCAAGAGGACTATTATAACTACTTACTTTGCTTATAACAATATCACCACAATTAATAACATCCACCACAAAATGATATTTCACATTAGTGTGCTTTATGCTCTCGTAATATGCAATTCTTCTTTGAATTCTTTTTAAAAGTTTGAATAATAATCATATACTAAGTTTCAATAGTAAATAATACAACTATAACTTACAAAGTTATTTTCCAACTAATAGCACAATCATCAATGGTTAAAAATACTCAATAAATAATTTTTTTTGTCAAGATTTTCAATAAATTTAATATCAATATATTCAACGATTTTATTTCTAATTCTCTTAAAATTATAAACAAATATTAATAGTATCACACAAATATTGGAAAGTCTACTAAACTATTTTTCAATATTTCTTATTGGAATTTATCATGTATATACTTATAACAAATAATTAAGCTCATTATCTGATTTTAAAGAAAAATTAGTTACAAGACTAAAATATGCAATTAATAGAGTATTAACATATTTGACATTTTACATATTAAACTTATAAAGAACTTTGTTAATATACCCTTTTGACTTAGGTGCAATTTCCTTTTTTTTTTCCTTTCAAAATTTCCATATCAAATATCTTTGGTTACATCTAAATATTTTATCTTAAACTCCTTATTAAATTGAGTTTTGATCAATATATCATCAACATATAAGAATAAATACACAAATAACTCATAATCACATATTTTAAAGTAGAGAAAACTATCATAATTTCATTTTTTTGTAATAAGTTAATTTTTTTATACCATTATTTGGGTGATTGTTTCAAGTCATAAATAGACTTTTTTAGCAAGTATATTCTCTTATTTTCATGAAACTTCAAAATTCTCTCATCACAGCATATAAATGTCCTCCTTAATTTCTCCATATAAAAATATTGTCTTCATGTACAATTACTTAAACTCAAAATCATGTATGACCACAATACTAAATAAGATTCAGATCAAATTATATTTTATAACAAGAGAAAATATATCTATGAAGTTTACACCTAAAACTTGACTATATAAGACAACACTTCTTTAACTTTGGGTGTACTTTTTTTCTTTTCAAGCACTCATTTGCAGTGAACAACTTTCTTATCCTTAACTAATCTCACTATGTCTCATGTGTCATTCTTATGATTAAAAAGAATTTCATATCCTCCTACATGATACAACTAACTATCTTTAAGTATATAGTAGATTTTTCATTGAAATTAATATCTTTAGCTATATTCAAAGTATAGGCAACCAAGTTGACTTCAACATATGTCTGTAGTAGTTTAATTTCTCTTATAAGTCTATCTTTAATAATAGAATATTGTAGTGACATTAATGAAGATTAGGAATAACATCACCTTACATCTCTAAGTTAAATTAAAATGTATAATTTGAAGTAAATCTTGGACTAATCTTAAGTTTTATTTATGAAGTTGATTTTTTTTTTGACTTGTATTACAAGAATTTCTAGTAGAAAAGTTAGTAAGCACATTAATTTCATAAAAAATTACATTCCTATTAATTATGAATTTATTGATTTTTGAACATTATAGTTTATATTTCTTAACACTAAACTAATAATAAAGGAAGATGTAATTTTTAAATGTAGATTACAACTTTGTTATTATTAATATGAATATATGCAAAGCATCCAAAGATCTCTAAATCAAAAGAGTTTGCAAGAGTACTTAATTATACCTTTTTTAAGACTCTTTTTATTAATAATAGTTAAAATAGAGCAATTTATAAGAAAATGTATCTTAATAGCAGTTTTGATCAAAACAACTTGGGTAAACCAAAATTAAAAAGCATTCAACATACTTTTTAAATCAAAGTTTTGACGATGAAGAAATTGAATTCATGAATGGGATTTCCTAGAGGCAATTGTACTGTCCTTGGTCCCCATGAATGTTCCTCTTATACATTTTTATTCATTTGTGGCGTAGATGTTGTGTGATGGGAGCTTTTCCTATTTTACATTTGGAGCTGTCTGTGATAGTCCCATAATATAAATTTACGCAACAGTTATGATGAAAGACAGCAACAACTACAGCAAAGCTTCAATACCAACTTAATTGTTATGATAAAAGAAATTGGAAAATTATCTGCTTGGAAGATATAAAATGAAGCAACTAATTTGAAAAACTGCACTACCTGAGCCTTCTTATTTGTTAGTCCAGCTTAGGTAGAATCAGTCTAATATCCAGGGATAAACCCTTTCTTCCTTTTTTTTTTTTGTCAGAATTCTTTGTCAACCTTATGTTATGGATTGGAGCACATGTGAGAGTGCTCATGCTATGTCTAACATTCCAACTTAAGCCTTGAAATGACGTGAACTTGTGGCACCTGGTTATAGTGACATGCCCCTGTGGGTCCTATAGATGTTCTGCTGAGTTTCCTATTGATGTATTGCAGAAGCCTTTACATGCAGTGAGTGAGCTCAGAGAAGAGGTAGCTTTGGAAAAGAATAGGGCAAAATGGAGTAGTGCAGAACAAGAGAGACATGGAAATATGCATTAGAGCAAAAACCAATGCTTGGGTTACTACAAAAGGGAAGGAGCTTTATATGGTTCTAGAAAAAGTGAATGAAACTCTTCTTTATGCCTCTGTTGCTGTTGACCAATTCAGCCACAGGTAGCATATTTCTTTCTGCTTCTATTTTATATCACCAATAATGTCCTGCAGGCTGAAATCTTTGTCGAATGGACAATTAACTCATCTGATTTACTTAGCCATTGCTGCTTTATAACTTTTATAATCCTGTCCTTTCTGTGTCTCTGTTGAATATACACTTTACTTGGTAACCCATCTTATCTATTAAGATCGGCCTCTTTATTTGTTAATGAACGGTTGCTAAACTGATGGATACCTTTGTCCCTCTACATGCAAACAGAAATATTTATTGGTCAACGATGAATTGTATGTATATTTGACCAGCTTTGAATGGTTTCTTCTTTCTTTGGTGTTTGTGGTGGTATGTGCAGGTATTGTGGTTGTAACTTTTCTTTGGATTAGGAAAAGTGCTGATTTGGCCAGTACATTTGGTCTTTTGGACCAGCTGATGCTAATAACGATAGTCCTGGCTGGCTTTTGGGTTGCCGGTCAGTACTACTAGTCTTTGTATCTTTGTTCGTCTGCAAATGCGTGTATTCTGCGAATGAAGTGCAGCAAGTTGTAAACATCCATTATTGAACTAATATAGTAGCTTTGCATTTGTACTGTATAAAGAAAACCTCAAGCTGTAGAAACGTCTTAATCTATCAAGACGCACACTAATATGTGACCATAACTCATTTCTGAAAACCACTCATATAATAGAGTTAAAAAGATAAATGTAGTAGCCGATGATGCTGTTATCGATCATTTCCTCCCTCTCATGGTTAAATTCTGCTTCACTATTTGCATTCCCAGCTGCTCACAGGAAAACTGACAGTAACCTTAGGAGATACCAACCAAAATATAACACACCATATATGACGTCGACCTTAATCCAAAAGGACCAAAAGTTGATAGAATGTATGTCCGCCAAAAAAAAAAAAACAAAAACATAAAACTATAGAATAAATGAACTGTTTTGTTGAACTTCTTGATTTGCCTCCAAATGAATGGGAAGCAAGGAAGAAAGGTAAAATTCATGGCTGTTGCTGCAAATATAAGAAAAGCAAATGCCAGAGGAGTTAAACTACCACAACTCGTTCATGGGTTTTCTTCTGACCTCATTCCTTTGAAAATCACCAAGGTTTTTTTAGCTATGAATAATTTTTTATTTCTTGGGGGTGGAGGTTTCTTATCTATCTTCTGCTGGCTTTTGGTACTGTACTTGAGACTGTACCGTTCAGTTCCTCCATTCAACGAGGACCAAAACCAAACATACGATGGGGAAGCCCAATAAGGTTGAGCACTCTTCACAAAAGATTTATCTTTCAAGAATGTCAACGGAATTGTGATCTTCTCTTCAGCCCATTTACCCTTCTTGTAATCTTCCAAGACCAGTAAACGCAGTTCATCTTTCACGATCTCTGCCAATGACAGATGACAAATTCCGATTATCCTGGTATCCAATGGTAAGAACGTTGGTTGGGGAATCTGAAAAGAAGGACCTTGGCAACATGGTACTTGTAAAATGTCAAGAGACAGCACCTCTAAAGCTTTTGATCCAAGCCCCCTTTCTGGACAAAAATGGACAACCCCTTTAAAGCACTGAATCTCAAGGCAACCATAACGCTCATAAAAATTTCTCAACAGAATAGCGTCAACAAATCTCCATGACGTTTCGTCAATGCCTACCAAGTGTAAGCACATCAACTCCAGCGACAAAGCCTTCTGTCTCGGAATAAAAAGAGACGAGCTTATAGCAACGAGAGAAGGGAGCATAAGAGATGACCATGGCTCTAGTCTGCTCGTGTACCGAATAAGGTAAATCAAACACTCGGCGCATCGTGGGGTTCTTGATACGATACTTCTTTTCGGAAGCATTGCCAATTATGCTCTCCAATATCAACCCATCGTAGGTAAAGATGGATTGAATCTGTCGGCCAATCATGTCGACTTCATACTGATAATGCAGCACAATGGGGGCTCGACTTGCGTGCTCCTCCACAAAGTTGGGATCTTCAATCAAGGCACGCCATTGCTTGCACACAGACTTTAACTTGAGCAAAGTCTGTGCATCTAACCGACAGAATATCTCAACCATGATTTCGATTGGCAGTAACAATGATTCTTGTTCCGTGGCAGGACGATGACATTGATACTTGTTTTTGGGTTTCTTGCTTCTTGTGCTAATGACCGGCGGGGCTGTTACGATGTGTGTTGTGGGAGCCGAATTTGCAGCGACGTCTGTGGAGCCGTTCTTTCTGTGGACACACCGTGCGGAGCCATCGAGGAGAGATTCCATTTTTGCAGCAATTAACTCCTTAACGTAAGTAAGACTGGAGAGTTGTTTTGTATTAGACCAACCTTCAAGACACACCTACACCAAGGAGTAAAATACAAACGGCCCTACCTCAACCCTAAACCAAAGTAAATTATTGATAGTATTGCTATTATATATAAGAATAAATAAATAAATATTTTTATTTAGAAGATATATATAGCTAAAGAATAATCAGGACATGGGTATCACTTAATAAAAAATTAAAATTTTATTAAAAAAATTAGTTTTTTTTTTTCATTCAAAATAATTAAATTTGTAATTAAAACTATAAAATATATCATTAAATATAAAAAAAATTGTGTAACTTATAGTTCATTATATATTTTTATCTTACTTTTTATATTTTTTTTATTTTTAGTTACAAATTTACTTATTTTTATCCAGAAAATTAAAATTTCAAAAATTATTTTTTTTATACAGTGTAACCTCATACTTTAGTTTGGGTAATAAGATAGATAAGTCAGTGTTACTTTCAGATTTAAATTTTAATTCGTAGTCTTTACGAAATAAAAAAATCTGGCTGGTTGCCGCCCACAATTGTTTTTTAAGATTTTTGATTGAATAGAAAGATTATTCGTACAAATTCAAGCGACCACAAACTTTTACGTTGGTGCCATGAAATTCAACTTCAAGCTTATGTCTTTCACTTTAATTCAATAAGAGGGGACGAACTCAACTGGGAAATCTTTACCAAGTACAAGGAGCAAAACAGTGCAGCCAAACCCTCAACTTGAGATAAATATGGCGATCTATATTAAAAGCACTGGTTAATATTTTCTTTTATTATTGTATATTGATGAGTTGGTTATGGGGTCACAGTGAAAAAATTATGAATAAATACTTTATATATATATATATATATAAAAAGGAAATTGCTTTAAGTTTATTTGCAGAAAAATTGAATATGGTTATTTTCTGTTATTGTCTATTTGTTATGGTGTGGCAAAGAACAGTGTGTCGTGGAGGACTGTATCAGTGTAATGCCTGATGATGATGTTTTGGTTGCCATATTGTCCCTTTTGACAATGCAAGAAGCTGCAAAAACGAGTCTTTATTATCCCGTGGGTGGAGGCATTTGCGGAGATTTACTACCAAGGTTGAAATTTGATGACTCGAGGCATTGCAAATTCAGGCTGGAGGCTGATAACTCCAGGTTTGTCAATTGGGTGAACCAAGCTTTGAGATCTCACAAGAATCTAGTTTTGGATGCTTTCACCATTCTTTTCCGTTGCGGATGAGACGTATCATAAATATGACCTTGACAATTGGTTCAAATTTGCCATTGAAAGGCTTGAGTTTAGCTTTCACTCCGGAGCAGGGACTTGGCACCCTGGCAAACTACGCTTACGACTCTAAGCACATAGATATGTGTTACAGGTTATTATTTTTTAATAAAAATAAGAATTCTTAATACCAGAATAAATTATTATACTAATTATCACAAAATTATTATTTCCTCCCTAAAAATATCTATTAGAAATATACAATGTCACCATCTTTATAACGCTCATCTTTCTCAATAACGTAAGAATCGGTAGTATGAACCTGTCTACGTACCACACCCAAACACCAGATAGCATCGTACCACGCTCAAATGTCCTGTCTTCTGATAGCATGAATATCTGAGACACCTCAACAAGCATAAGAAAAAAAATAAAAAGAATAAGAACCTGCGTCATGGCAGAAATCCTCTTGTCAATTGCTGACGAAGACCAGCACACACCTTTTTCAGAACCCATACCACCTCCCCAAGTTCTCCCGTGGGATGACATGATAGAGAGAATCTAAAGCACTACTACGTACAAGCTAGTATCCACTGTCACAAAAAGCCAGCAAACTCTCTCATTCGTTCCATCCATCAACACTAAGTAAGACAGAATCCACTCCCGTGCTCATGCTTCCGCAACTAGGCCACATCCATTGGGGTCAAACTGTGTCTTGCGTCTATTTCCAGGAAACAAGTTCATATTAAACCCAATCAGGTTTCTATTTCTTCGAGCCCAATTTTGCCAAGGCATCCGTGGAGTCATTTGCCTATATTCTCCTGTGAAACAGAGCACACCTCTCACTTTAGTTTGTTTGTGATCTCATTGAAAATTATGTTATGTTTAGCACTGGAGTCGACAATCAATCAGTATTCCTTATACCCAACACTGCCCACTTTGCTGTCATTCTCTTCACCCTCATACCTAATTCTTGAATTTTGACTGTCCTTAGAATCAGTGGAGAGAGAGCAATTCTGTAAAAAGCAGGGAAAAATCCCAAAATAGATTCCACTAGAGTCCACGGTTATCCTCCTCACCTTTCTCCATTGCCACAGGCCTGCTCAATTTTCCTGTCATTAAAAGACCCAACAACTTTCCCAACTTTAATAAATGTTTGGATTCTTGTTTCAGTGGACTATCTGAAAATGAAATATCGCCAGAAAGAATCTCCCATTGACACAATG
This sequence comes from Kandelia obovata, assembly GCA_021464305.1. Taxonomy (NCBI): domain Eukaryota; kingdom Viridiplantae; phylum Streptophyta; class Magnoliopsida; order Malpighiales; family Rhizophoraceae; genus Kandelia; species Kandelia obovata. The sequence goes on from CM038488.1 coordinate 5,427,148, forward strand.
TCAAAGAAAGGACTAGAGTCTTTCTTTTGTCCTTTCTAAGACAGATGACATTTTCTTGAGGAATCTGCAGTTCCATGTGATTATGTTGCGCAAATTATTGATATCTCATTTCATATTCATGTGCATGCTATTTGAGTAATCATGGTGTTATTGTTATGACAGATTGTGGGACTTGGGGTTTCTGCTGCAAACTGGAAGCCTACATCTGCAAAGGCTAGACGTCCACATCAAAGTCTGAAAGAGTTTGAATTGAGTGGTTTTGTTGGATGTGGATTGGACATCGAAATGGCACTCTATGTGGATTGCAAGTACCGTGGCCCTTGAGAAGATGATTATCAAGCTTGACCCCTCCAGCAGTCGTAAGCAGAAACTTGTGGCTAGACAACGTGCTCGGGACCTGGAAACAAGATTACCTTCAGGAGCTGAACTAGTTATTGTCAGATATAGAGTGAAAAGTATTATATGCTAATTCTATTTTACTTCTACTATTTTGTTACACGCACACCACATGCGTATTATATGTGCTATGTGTGTAGCAGTTGATTTTTCTTATTCAAACAATCAAGAATAACATTATGTCTTACAAATGCCTATAATAATCAACTAATTGGCCCCAAACCAAAGGAATGCTTGCGCCCTCTTACCATTTGTTATCACCTATTCTGCTTTGGACAGAGACGGTCATCCAAAGCGATCTGCAACTGGCTAGTGTTTTGTTTCTAAAATTATTTTCCAGCCCCATGGCAGAAGTGAAAACGATCTCAAATGATGGATCTTTTCTGGTCCAAAAAAAGTTCTAGCCAGTGTGTTTCCCAGATATCCATAAATTTCCCAAAATTTCTACCGTGCCTATGTAGCAACTGTGTTATTGTTGTTATAGACTGCATCCCCAAAAAAATGGAAGTAACTTATTTTCTGCTTGACCTTTTAAGGGATATCATATAGGGTAAGACAACCACTAAATTATCGAGTGTAGTGGTCCTTGGCATTGTGAGGTGAAGATTAAAGTGAGTACTTGATTGATTATCTGTGTATGAATTTGCAAGATATGGACTGGAGGGGCCCATATCCTGGATGAAAGTTCAATGCCAAGAACCAAATGAAATTCATGTCTATCCCTCCCAATGTATATAGAAAAGTGGGACTAGTAGAGCCTGAAATTTACCCAATCTCATCTGAGATCATATCAGAGTCTCAAACCAGTTCAATACCTTAACAAGTGTAGCAGGCCACATTGCCCAGCAGCATGTCTGAGAGTGGTCATGGATGCTCCAGTTAGGAGAGTGGAAGTATTCATATACAGCCTTGCTAGTCCCCACTCAATCTGGTGCTGTCTGATCCTCGTTTGTTCAACTGGTTTTGTTGCCTGCTTTGAGCTACCATAAATAGATTCTTTGTTTGATTATAATCAATTGAAGGGAACAAAGAAAATGATAACATTAGAAGGAATGGAATCAAAGGTCTCTGTGGAGTTGCAAATGACACCATAGACCAAATTTTATTCACAAAAATAAAAAGAAAGGACTCAAAGCAGAATGACGAATGTTGCCCTGAGAATGGGATAAATCAGACGAGTTCTCGTGTAATGCTTGAAGGATTTTTAACACTTGCTCAAATGCCAAATGGATTGAGTTCGTAAGCAGAAAGAACTGATTCAAAAAGGCTGTACCGCAATTGGAGCCGTTCAAAATAAAATCTTTCTTCTCACTAAGAAATTTACAGATTTTTTTGTTTCTCTATTCCTAGTTGTTGACTTACCATGATTGGCTGCCAAGCGAGCTTGTATGGGTCTCTTGAACATCAGGTAGGAATTGGAACATATATTATGAGTACATTATATCAAACACAGAGGAATAAACATCAGATAGAAACTTCAAGTTGAAAGATTACCAATATTGAGTCAATCGAACTTGTCCCCTTTCTAACAGTTGAAAAGGGGACAAAAAAAAGAGTTCAATAAGAGGTTATGGTCAAGCATTCACATTGATGGAAAGCAAACAAGAAAGGTAAAATTCTTAGATGTTGCACAAACTAGAAGATATGAGAAAAAGCAAATGCTAGAAAAGGAGTTCAACTACTTCAACTCCATCATCATTCTTCTGACCTCATTCCTTTGAAAGTCACCAAGGTTTCTTTAACAAGGAATAATTTTTTATTTTCTGGGAGTGGACCTTTCACTTTCGTCATCTGCTGGCTTTTGATATCGTACCTTCTAGTTTCTCCATTCATCGAGAGCCAGACACACCATGGGGAAGCCCAACGAGGCTGAGCACTCTTCATATCAGAGTTTTCTTTCAAGAATGTCAATGGAATTGTGATGTTCTTTTCAGCCCATTTACTCTTCCTATAATCTTCCAACACCAGTAAACGTAGTTCATCCTTCACGATTTCTGCCACTGACAGGTACCACAGATTCCGAGGGCACTCGTATCCAATGACACGAACGTTGGCTTGGGAATCTGAAGAAAAGCTCCTTGGCAACATAGTACTTGTAAAACACTCTTCGTCCATGTCAAGGGATACCAGCTCAAAATCTTTCGATACAAGCCGGCTTTTTGGACAAAAGTGGACAACCCCTTTCAAGCGCTGAATCCAAAAGGAACCATGGCGCTCATAAAAATTTCTCAATAAAGTAGCATCAAGAAACCTCCACGTCGGTTCATCAACACTACCAAGTGCGAGCACATCAACTCCCTCGATCAAGGCTTTATCTTTATCGCCATAAACAGAGATTAGCTTATAGCAACCAGAGGAGGGAGCATAAAAGATGTTCATGGCAATAATTTGCTCGTGGGGATGAGGTAAATCAAACACTCGACGGATTGCCGGGTTCCTGACACGATACTTTCCTTCGGAAGCATTGCCAATCACTCTCTCCAATATCAACCCATTGTAGGTGGAGATTGCTTGAATTTGTTGGCTTCTTATGCCGACTTCATCCCGATGATGCCTTAACAGAACCAGGGCTCGACTTGCGTGCTCCTTCACAAAGACGGGATCTTCAATCAAGGCACGCCATTGCTTGCACACTGACTTGACCTTGAGCAAAGTCTGTGCATCCAACCGACAGAATATCTCTACCATGATTTCGTCTAGCAGGAACCGCGACTCTTGGTCTGCATCAGAACAATTCCGTTGATACTTCTCCTTGTGTTTCTTGCTTCTCGTACCGACAGTGATGGCCGGCGCGGCTGTTATGAGTTGTGTTGTTTTGGCAACCGAACTTGCAGCGACGCTTGTAGAGCAGTTCGTCTTGTGTAGACACGATGCGGGGCCATAGAAGAGAGAGTCCATTGCTGCAATTCTTCTTCATGAAACATAAAGATCAAGAGCTTTGTTTTTCTTTTGTATAAATACGGCTAGAGACACATAAACCCTAAAATAAATAAAGTAAATTTTTAGGTAGTTTGTATCTACTAAACCAACTATTTGTTTTTCTTTGTGTGGTAACATGCAATTGGTTCTCAGACTTATATTCAAAATTTTTGCATTTCAATTTCTTCTCCTCTAAGTTAAGAGTTTTTTTTTTAAATAATTCAAAAATAATTAATAATTAGTTACTAATGAAAAGAAAAAAAAAAGAGGAGATTTATGGGTTTACAAACACCACAAAAAAGAGTGCATAAAGGGATTTGATTCCTCACCATCTTCAGGCCAGTTGCAATTGGGGATTTGTGTATACTTGAGTGGGGGGGGGGATTGATAGAATATTAAGGATTAAGAGAAAATTATGTTAAAAATTTATTTTTGTTTCCATTGAAAAATATCTTTTACCTTTATTGAATTTAAAAATTAAAGATAATATATATATATATATATATATATATAATTTCTTTAGATTTGACTTAATTTTTTTAATTATTAATTCATTTAAATCATTAGATATAATTAATAATTAAAAATATAAATCTTAATTTTTAATTTTAATTATAATTAATTTTTTAAAAATATTTATTTAAATTTAATAATATAATTAAATTGCAAGAATAATTTAGATAATGTGGACAATTTTAATGGGACAAACTAAAAACATAATGTATGCCGTATGCATAACTCTTTCTCCAATTCAACTATTAAAATAATAATAATAATAATAATAATAATAATAATAATAATAATAATAATAATAATAATAATAATAATAATAATAATAATAATAATAATAATGCGGCTAATTTAATAAAACTACATTTTCTTAGAGGCAAACGGCAAGCCGTATGCAAGCTGGGACGTTTGGGAGGAGCCAAAGATTGGTAGGCGAACCCAACCAACCTACCATTCAAAGACGACCTTTCTATAACCATAATTTCCCATTCAAAATCTGAAGCATTTGTTTTTCAACTCCTTCTGTTCCGAGTAAGTGTCTGCTTTTGCTATTTCTGCCATTTCAAGTAACGAAAGGTTTGATGGTTCTAATGAGGGTGATGCAATCGTATAATTATGGGTTTACGTTAATTTTGCTTATTTCTGAATTACAACCTCATTGATTGATTTGGGTGATTTGTATTGGAATTTTATTGCCTCTTTATGTTTTAATACTGTTCTTTTCGTTGATTGAATGCTTTATTGAGTTTTTAACTAAATTGATCATTTGGGTATTTATTAATGGAACTTAATTTCATGGTCTGTTGGTTATGGGGTGCATTTCCTTAGGGTTTAATAAAATATATCTCATTGAACTGTAAAAGAAACCAGTAAGGCTGCCTGACTTTGCCCACCCTATAGTTCAGGAGCTTTGTGCACTGCGATACTTTTTTTTTTTTTTGGTGATAAATCTCTTTGATTGCATTACATTATGTCCCACTACATTTTGAGTTGGGCATATGTCCTGGAGCACGCATTAGTATTAGTTTGAGTAATTTTGTTCTTTTCTTCCGTTTTTTTTTCCAATCAATCTGTTTGACTCATTTTGTGTCTGGTTGTGCTTTTCATGAAGATTGATGTATCGGAATAGGTCATGGGTTTGGCATCTTTGAACACTTCCAATGACAGCATGCAGTTATGCATATTTGATTTGAGAAGAGGACAACAGGAAGGGCAGGAGCTGGACAAGATATTGTTTTTCTTTCCTGCTGATCTTCCCTTCTCAACACAGCTTTCTGTGATAGGGCTTAGTGAAGGACTCATCACTTTCACAAGGTACATACCCAATTCTGTCCTTCAAGTTGTCTGGATAATAATGTTGATGATTTGCGGGAGGCAGGGCGTGGGAACCTTTTTTTTTTCTTTTGGATATACTGGCATATAAGTACTTTTTTTTCCTTAATATTGGAGTATTTTGGCTTTGAAGATGTGAGTTCCTTCCATGGTGTTTTGTATATAATTTACTGTCAGGGATTCTCGTTTGTAGTTAGCACTATTTTTACTTTTCCTTCAGCTGATGTCAAGCCTGAGATTTTATTGCATGTTCTATTCCTCTCCTTTAATCTCCCTTTTATAACCCCCGGTGTGGACAATAGCTCACTCCAGCCCTGATGTGAATGGAATTTTGTGCAGAATATTTTCTCCAGAAGCAGCTTGTGAGGTCATAGAGGCAGAGAGGCACTCTCATGTTTTTTATGAGGCTGAGCCAGATATCTGGATGGTCATGGTGTGATGTCTGTTCCCTTTTAGACTGCTCTAATTTATGCACTTCAGTTTTTATTGCCATTTATAATTACGATACAATATGTATATCATAGGAAGACACTACTCCCTGGCCCCCTTGCCATTCCACTTTGCCACCTTCTTCTTCCTTGCAAATTCATTCTGCTTCTTTCCATAGGTTAATATCTAGTTGATAAAAAGAAAAAGGATTTCCGGTTCTGGATTAAGGATATAAGCCACATGTGATTGGCTGGCAGGGAATGCAAGTTGTTTTTATTTTGTTCTGTAGAATAATGTGGTGAAGCCCTATAGATATTCTTGTCAGCAATTTCCAATAAAACATCTCCTTTATTTTCACATCTAAACAACTTATATCCTGTCAAATCCATAAAGTGTTGGGTCTCTTGATGTTTGAGTGCTGTGTCTGAGTTTATTGAATAATGTGCTTTTGATCAGTGCTTAACCTTCCTGCAGGTGGTGGAGAAAAGTAAAGCAGCAGAAACCATGTGGCGGATTGATGCATTACGAAAGGTTCTCCAAGAAGTCCACTCTCTTTTCATGATGTTTCATGGATCTATAAGAGCAATGCTTGAGAGAGAACCTAGTGGAGGTCTTACTCGATCCCATTTGTACCCTTTTATCATGGATTATCTAAGTGGTAAGACATCATGTTTCTTGATAACTATGGTTACACTGAATCCAATTTTATTTTTTTGGTTCAATATATGTAAGTGTAAGTCACTAATTGTCAGCAATTCGAAAGCGGTCTCCAATGGATAACTGCTGCTGCGGTAATGCTGAAGTTGCTGTATCAAATGGTCTCCATGGGATTTGAGCTACGAAAGTATTGATGAAGTTGGTGTATCTTACTTGTAACTTTTATCTTTGGGACAGATTTTCTAGTTGGAAATAAACTTCAGTTACCATCATTTCGCGACTGTTTAATGGAGCGCAGAACCGTGCAAATGCTGACTGTTGGGAGGGAGGCTGCAATTGAAGTTCAGGTTTACCTCTAGAAATTGTTTTCAGTAGTCATATGTATTTGAAACAATGAAGCTTGTTGGCATTTTTCCTGGGATAAGCTATAGAAGTGATAAATGACTGTAAAAATGCCTAAACTGGTCTCTTTTTCCTTGCAGGTAAGAATGCTTGTGCACCCAAATAGGGTCTAACCTGTGATGTCGTGTTTGCTCCTTTTGTAGGAGTAGTTAATGATGTCAAGGGATCTATAGAATTATTTTTGCTTACATATGATATCTTTATTTTCTTTTTTCTTGTAACTTAGGTAAATTGTAAGTCAGGTCAAAGTCCAAAACTTGTCTATTTACATATGAGAATATGTTGGAAATGAGGGATAGTCTGGTTTCTTGTTGGCGTTACTGCTGTGACTTTCTGTGATTGTTGAGGTTTATTGAATCCATCAGCTGTGGGGGTCACTTAGGAGCTTTACTAATTAAACAGTTTCTTACTGGAGTAATTGCACTACACCTTTTTTTCATCCTATTTTGAATCTCATTATTTCTTAAATATCTATTTTGTTAACTTGGGAGTATGGTCTCATGCACTCAACATCTGTCTTTCTTGGTCATTTGTCTCTTAAGCAAGTTTTAATCTCATGATTTCTTGTTGGCATAAAACCTGCCATCTCTCTCGGAGCATTGTGTTTCTTGTTGTTCTTTTATTCTCAGTATATTCTCTTTGTGTCTGAATATTTACTGTCTTTCTCTAGTTCTCTCTGTTTGTGTGAGTATGTGTGATGGAGGGGTCTGTGTGAAAGGTAGAGAAGTGCTGCTTAGGAAAAGGATGCCCATAGAAGGAAGCTTTATGGTTAGTTTTCATGACAATGCTAAAAGAGTAAAAATCTGCCCCCCTGTCCTTGCTTCTTGAGCTGTCCACTTAATCAGTTTTTAAATACATATAATAAGACAGAAGATATGATGTTGTCCAGTTTTTAGATGGTTGCAATATGATGTTGTTTGTTTATGTTTAGTGGTTTCCATAATGAAATCCCATCCTTTCTATTTACTCTGCCAATAGTTTGCATTTTTCTTGGTAAGATGGGTCAGATCTCCAGGAGTTGAGGTTTTGTGTATCTATATATGCATATCAAAAATAAATAAATGCATCTTTTAAATTTTTAGCTACTAAATTCTTTGATGGTTACTTGATCAAAACTCAATGTATTGAATAGATAAAATAAACTCATGTATTGGCCTCTAATGTTGATAATTCATCTTATTTTGGCAGTCACTTGTTGGGATGCTAGAATCTTATGCTGGGACAACGTCGTGCTACTCAATGATTATGTTTCAGGACCTGCTTGTGTCCACCACGCTTTCTCCTGTATGGTTTGATCTTCAAAACTGATTGATATTGACATCTGTGATTGAACATGTCTTGAATTGTCTATAGAGTTGAAGAGTATATGATTGACAATAGATAATATCATTTTTGACAGAAGTGGCTGTGAGTGTTCCAAGAGCCTTTTTTATCCCAATGAAATGCTAACTTTTGTTGCCATGCTTTTGTTAGGATGATACCATAAATATATTTACATATGCCGTTCTAAGGTTGACCCCCCGTGCTCTATCCACTGGAGTGAGTTCCTGGTCTTATTTACGCAAGGGAAATGGTGCATCTAATGTTAATGCAACATCTATCCTGAGCCACACTATATCTGCTTCGGCACAGTTTTATCTCTCTCATGATACCTCTTCAAGCCGAGAAAATGGCTCTCGTGTTAAAAGGCCTTTGCAGCATGATGGATGGTCTAAAGGAAAAGATGGATTTCTCTTGACTGATATCGGGGGTGCAGAGAGAGGTAGCATGAATTTTTTGACACCAACAATTTGTCTGCAGCAGACTGAGGAGAGAACGTATCTTTGTGCTTACCAGTATAAAAATCTTACCTTAATCCTTTTGGTTCCTGTTTCATCCATTCTCAATGGGGAGCAAGGTGTCTCCCAAGTGAAGAAGCAAGTTGTTGAAAATGTAAGCTCTTACTCATGGCTGAATGTAATTTGTGCTCCATTGAGATTCTTCCATATAGATTCATGATTTTCAATTGTTTATCACTCACCAGCATTTTTATCTATATCTTGCTTTTTGTCTGTATTTTCTTTGTTTAGATATTAACAATAAGGTCATTTGAAGGCATTAGCAGTTATTCCCTCCTTTCTATGTTTTCTTACATGTTTGCTGGGGAACTAATACTTCCAATCTGGTTTCTACCCTTCACAAGTGATATCATCCCTTAAGACCTACAAACTCCATGCTACTTGGCATTACTAGGTCTCTAATTGTTTTTATTTACAAGTGTCAAAATCTCACTATTGAGAATTTTCCTAATGGTATGGCTATTCTCCATGGATTCTGTCTACATCATTTTATTTTGTTATCCAAAATGAATAACGGAGAATGGGAATCAGGCTTTATTCCCCATTCCTTGGCTTTGGCAACCTAGATACATATAGACTGGGAGCCAGATGAAAACAGTGAAAACAAAATCTCTTGCCATGTTGTTGTTGATATTCCTGTCTGGGAACTAGATTGAAAGACCATTGATTGGCAACCCAAGTGATTTTCATTACTTGTTTCTTTACAAAGTATAATTTTTCTTACATATAGTCAATGTGTTTTGTGTGCAGATATTTCCTGAATAATTACTTAATAATAGCTGTTGGAATTTATCAATGCAGCCTTCTTGGTGGTTTGTGCATGCTGGACTGTTTATTTATGATATCTAAAAATTAGTATGATGCAGCACAGAACTGATCAATATTCAAACAGCTTTAGGTGATTACCCCTATGGTTTTCGAGTTATGCTGTGAAATTTGCAAGATAATGCCTTCCATTAGCATCTAGAGAGAGGGTCATTTTTTCTATGCTAAGATGTTCACCCAAGAGTGATGGGTACAATCAGGAAATTTTGCTGGAATGTTTCTATTCCATTGGACTTATAAGACCATTAATGGGATTCGAATACATTTGTTAAAAATTGAAGGATCCATCTTTTGCAGTTGTCCAATAGTTTTATGGTGCTTTAGTTGAATATTACTTTTCCATATTTCTAGATCATACAACATTCCTCTGTTCCCTACCTGAAGATGTGAAAAATTAATAGTCAGCTGGTGCATTCTGTGTTCCTTTCTGAGCTTCTACAGTGTTACTGTCTATGTTTCTTGTGTATATACTACATGATAAATCAAAAGGCATCCATTTTTCATTCTTATTGGAAACAATAAAAAACAAGAAAATCCCAAAAAAAAGGGTACTATGGAAGGACCTAGTACCAAGTTTTCTTCATAGTTGTGCATTTTGCTATCAGTGCCACTTTCCTGCTTGAAAAACAGCATTGTTATGTAGTATATCCATCATGTTGCTTTTTCTAATCTTCTTTCTTTCTTAATCTTCCAGGCATCACTTAAAATTTTGAAAGTCGAGGAGAAGCTATCAAAAGGATGGGGTGGTGAGAATGCTTATCACGTCAGTGGCTATCGTTATTTACTTCTTGATGATGATAGAAATGTATCTAGGGCCTCTCCACCAGTAAAGGTTGCAACACTAACAAAGGTAATGTGATACTTCACCCTACTCTACTGAACCAATTATATCAAACTTCGTCATAAAGATTGAGACCTAAAAAAAAAGGTGATGAGCTCAGAAAAGAGGGTTATGCAGCTTGACTCCTAACTTACAGGCTGGATTTTTTTTTCTTTTTGGATTGCTTAGTTGATTAATGCAATGTCCCTATGGGTAGGCTTCAAAGTTAAAAAATAGGTTGGCAATATTTGCATAATTTGGTCTCTGATAAGGCTGAAATTTGTCTTGCGACAACATTGACACATTCAATATCTGGAGATCAGTTGGAGGTATACTATTGCATCGAGTGAGGAATATTATGGTGAGAATTTCTGGGGATAGGGGGGAATTTACTGGTAGTATCATTTACCTTCTTTTCTTGTTTTGGATCTTTTATAGCCAAAAGCTAGGATAGATAAGCTGAGTTCATGAAATGGGATTTGCTGAAGTCAATTGTGCTGCCCTTGTTTCCCATGAATGTTCCTCTGACAATTTTGTGATGTAGTTGTTGTAGGATGGGAGCTCCTACACTATGTTTACAGCAGTCTGTGACAGTCCCCTGGTAGATATTTACATGACTCTTATGATGAGAAAAGAAATTAGCAAATTTTCTGCTTGAGAGATAAAAACTGAAGCAATGAACTTAAAATATTGTACTTCTTGAGCCATCTTCTTTGTTAGTCCAGCATGAGTAGTATGGATAAATACCTTAGTCCAGCGCAAGTAGTATGGATAAAATACCTCGAGGATTAATTTTTTTTCAGCAGGTTTTGTCAACCTTGTGTTATGGGTTGGAGCCCATGCAACAGATCATCCTGCTATGCCTGACATTCTAACTTGAGCCTCGATCTGTTGTCAAATGGATGTCAATTTATAATGCCTGGTTTTAATGGCTTGCCCACTCTAGCTCCTATAGCTGTTCTATTGAGTTTCCATTGATGTATTGCAGGAGTCTTTACATGCAATGAGTAAGCTCAGAGAAGAGGTAGATTTGGAAAAGAATAGAGCAAAATGGGATAGTGCAGAACAGGAGAAAGATTTGGAAATATGCATTAGAGCAAAAAACAATGCTTGGCTTATTGCCCGTGCCACAAGGGGGAAGGAGCTTTATATGGTTCTAGAAAAAGCCAATGAAACACTTCTCTATGCCTCTGACGCTGTTGAGAAGTTCAGCAACAGGTATCATATTTCTTTTGTTTCTCCATAATTCTATTTTATATCATTATTTACGTCCTGCAGACTAAAACTCTTGTCCAATGGATAATTAACATCTGATTGACCTGGCCCTCTTAGCTTTTGTAACTTTTAGGATTGGTTTAGTGACTGTTTCTTTGTTGTAAAAGCACTATATCCTCCTTAATTGGTTAATGAACTTTTACTAAGCTAATAGATGCCCTTTTTCCATTAGAAGCAAATAGAAATATTTGTTGGTCGATGAATTGTATATTTAGTTGACCAGCTTTTGACAGTTAGTTGTTTTTTTTTGGCATTTTTGCTGGTTTCTGCAGGTATTGTGATGGTTCCTTTTCTTTGGATTAAAAAAATTTATGGGGGTCTTTCTAATCTGATCTGATGGTCAGAATGAAGAGGCTGGTGTGTATACTGAAACTGTCATTTTTGGTTTCTTGTTTTTCTCCTCTGCATATAGAGATACGCTATAAGTTCTCCTAACAAAACGAGGGTCACCGTAGAAACTTTCACTTCTGTTGTATGTTACTAGTGATGGCAAGTACATGTTTACATGCTAATTGGGTTAGTACACTTGTGCGGCCTTATGAACTCTGGTCTGTAATGACACGTGAAGCTTCTTGGGCCAGCTAATCGAGATAAAGAGAGTCCAGCCTGGCTTTTGGGTTGCCGATTAGGCCTCTGTCCACGTACCACTCTTTGTTTCTCTGTTTTTGTGCAAGTATGTATGTTTTCTGCAAAAGAGAAGTGCAGCATGTCGTGAACATCCATTCTATAACAAATACAGTAGCCTTCAAAAATATTATAATGCAAGGTTTGGACCATTTGTAACAGTTACTATTTTTTTTTACATTACTGGCAAAAACATGGAATTATCAACCACATGGCATATGGCATTGTTCTCAGTTCCTAAACCAAGTATACCAAAGCGACCTAGGGATGGAATCGAGCTTTCTAGTTATTGTTAGATGTGACAAACAAGTGAGTGAAGCCAACTTATTTTGAATTTTGAGTATTTCAGAAACATTAATTTTTGGATTGATTGGGATCATTAAATTTTAGATACATGTCATGTCTTGGTTTTTGCTACTTTTAGATACATAGTCATGGTTATGTGTAGTTGTACACTAGGGTTATTACCAAGATCTCACTCATTCTTTTATACCTAGTTTATCAACTTCTTTGTTTATATTCGGGCATACATTGAAACAATGAAATTAGGAGTTCTTGACATTCAATATCAAGTTAAAGGTCTTACGGTAGGATAGGGGTAGATTGTTATATCACTTATCACAGGATTATTACTAATAATATCGTTTATATAATTAAAGATTTTTTTTATCTTAAAAATGTGATAATTAGGTAGTGTGTATATGTCACACTAAACTGAACCTAAAACGTTATTCAAAGTAGTTTTATATATAATTAATTTTTTTATTTTATTTTTTATTTTTTTTAAAAGAAAATTTTGTAATATTATAAATATTACGTGTTCTTGTTTTTTTTTTTTTTTTGACATCAATTCTTTAATTATTTTTTTAAATTTAATTATTTATTGAGTTATTTTTATAAATTATTTATTTATTTTTACTTCACTCTCTGTTACCAAAAGCATGGTTAGGCAAGATGTGTACGATCAAACAATAACAAATGAATTGCAGTCCAGTTGGATGACATTTATGTCTATTTTATATAAACCATCCTGCTCTAATGGGGGTGTCTAAATTAGCAGTCTATCTCTAAAAGGTGACAAGCGAAAAACAAGTGGAGTATGGAAATATTACGAGGCTCAAGCCATCAATGATGAACCTAAAGATATTTGTACAATTTTCCAAAAATAAAAATAAAAATAAAAATCTTTATGCTTCGAATAGGCAGGACGGACCAGTTGAGAGGAAGTGTCAACAAGCATCTTAAGGCGGCATATGCCGATGCAATGAAACGAATACAAATTACTAGCGCAACACATTCTACTGTATTTTTCAATGTTCTCAAATGCATATGAGAAATTAATTTAAATCAAATCAAAAAATTTATGCAAAATGTTATTTAACCTAGCATTAAAAAGTGCCTAGAAACATTGCTAAAACTGATGCAGTAAAAATGGACTTTACATATAAAATTGGATTTTTTGAACAGCTTATAAAATTAAATTAATTTCTCTTTCAACTAGAAATGTGATATTTGGTCTAATAAATATAACACGTCGTTTCCTTGCGTGACTTGCCATTTCATTGAAGATTCTTGGAACTTGAATAATAATAATAAAAAAAGATCACCTATTTTTGGATGGCAATTTTATTTCATATTAAGTGTTCATATCAGTCCAATTAAAAATTAACAAGCACTAAATTGGTTCAATGGATCTTGAAGTCGATTGACTCTTACGTTTGTATTTGAAAATAGTGAAATTTATTACATTGAGTATCTTCCTAGTGGCAATAAATAAAAGGGTCCTCACTTCATCCATTTAGTAAGTTTTTCATATAAACTTCTCGTTCACAAATCCTTCTCCCTCTCTTCATTACTTTTGTCATTCTTTTATCGAGTTAGTGTCAGAATGGTAATGTTGGGTTTCAGCCTGACACATTTTAATTTCCTTTTATTTTGTACGTATGGATTGTGACATTGGCTGGAACTTCGATGATTCTAATCATTTCCTTTTCACTCGTTCATCCAGTCTACGATGTGATGAATTTAAACGACTTGGCATTATTTAATTTAAAAGCCAAAACGTTTTATTTTGAATGTTCGACATAGCGGGACTCAACTTATAAAATATTAGAAGCATGATTTCCTTACAAACATGTCATTCCCATGTTTATTGGAAAAAAAAAAAAAAAAAGAAGAAGAAGAAGAAGAAGACAAAATCATAATTAATCCAATAATAAAAATGAACTTAAAATTGTGTAATTTAAGTACATGATCTTAATTTTAAATCTCTTGCAATGTTAATTGATAAAGTGTGAGATTAATTTCTTGCAAAAACATAATTCTAATCTTTTTTTCATAATTAAATGTATAAAATTGTTGAACCTTTTTTTTTTTTTTTTCTAATTATAGACTGATTAGTGGTTTTAAGGAAATTTGTGATGATAAAAAATTAAAAAAAAAAATTATCAAGAAAAAATTCATCATTATATTGTGTGGCTATCTATTGTTACAAACAAAAGTTGATATCTTATTATTATTATTATTATTATTATTATTATTATTATTTATCTTGTATGCATTTCTTATAGTCGATTTACGTGGTAACCTATGCTCATCTCGTTATACTTTATCTAAAGCACTAGCAGTAGTGATTCTGGGCTACGAAGCTGTTAGCTGAAAGGAAACAAAGTCTAGCGATTTTCCTGTTAACATGAAATTCATGTTATAGAGAACTTTGAGATCATAGCTTCGTGAAAATAAAATCATAAAATTTTTCTATACATTTCGCCTTAACACGAGATATGATAAACTCTTCGGCTACAATCTTTCCATTGGAAAATATTTTTACTGCAGGTGGGTAGTCTTAAGTGCCGTAAATAAAACATCTCAATTTCCAAAGTGTAACATTAGGCTTGAAACACAAACAAGCGTCTGTCTTCAATTGGGACACTGAAAATAAACGAAGCAATTTATGTCGATACTGTTATCGAATTGGGGAGATAGCTAGGTTTCTATAGTAATGGATAAAGTTTTCTAGAGAGAGAGACCTTTGAAATCTGTAGACGGGGTCGTCCATGTCATGTACGACGACGCTGTGCGCTGAGCTTTACTCTTGGAGCACTTTTAAAAAGTCTCCGTAGGTCATGTCTTTTGTGTTTTGATCACGGACTGAGAATGAAAAAAGAAAAGAAAAAAAAAAAGAGACTGATATTTGCTAAACACTCTAAAGCCATTTGAACTCTCCCTCTTAAACCATAAAATTAGTATTTAAGGAATTATATTATTCTACTTTCATTAAAAAAAAAAAATACCTTTTAAATTAGAAATTTAAATACTAAATTTACAAAACCTTTAAATATTTGAAATAAACTCAGATTTGTATATATTACAATAAAACACTAAATTCAAATTAGGGTTTAAGAAATTATACTCTTCAATCACTGCTAAAATGAACCTTTTGAACTAAAAAGCTATGCACCAGTTAACCCCAAATTCAAAAGTCCTTCTGTTTAGAATCAAATCCCTATTGCTTTTATTGAATTTAAATGATTATCTTTTGTTTATAATCAAATCAATGCAGTTCTTAATAAAGTTACAAATAATAATTAATCAGAGAATCATACATAAATTGAGCCTGTAAATTTAATTTTTATAAAATTTTCGTATTTTATATCACTCTTACCTAATAATTCATGAATTTAAAGTTTGTGTGTTACAACATTCTCTAGTTTAAACTGAGATTATACATGATTTTATTCTACAACTAACTTTTTCATTTGACCGGCGCGATTGCTTTTACGTGTGTGATCTGCAGGGAATAGTCGTCGAAAGATATGCTCCGTTTAGTTTCAGACGAGCAAGTCATTATATATGCTTTTGCTAGCGTCTATGTCTGATTGGAGGAGCATCTTTAGGATTTTTTTCTTTTCTTTTTTTTCTTTTTTTTTAACTTGGAAAGATCAAGGATGGTGGATTCTTGATATTTAATTCTCTGTTTGTTTACTGGGGAAATTTAGTATAAGGAAGAGAAGCAAGAATCTTTATTCTCGGGCTATCAAATTAGTTTATAATGCGCTACTGTAAGTTTCTTTTTCCAAATTCTCTATTCAATGTTCAGTGGGGTTTATTTGTGTATGTATAGTGGTTAATGAGCTCATTGCCAGAGTTTTATAGAACATCGCATTGACATCTGTAGGTCTAAGTTTTAAGTATGGTAGCAAGACCGGAAATCATAGAAGAGAGTCAAGCAGCAAGGTGCCGTTGTATGAGACAATTCCTTCGACTCCACAGTCAGGGTATGAGGTCTTGCAGTCTTCCAACTTGAAAAGCTTTAGCTTAAATGAACTAAAAGATGCCACGAGGAATTTCGGGCCAGACACTGTTTTGGGTGAAAGTCAGTATGATCGTGTCTTCAAAGGCTGGATAGGCGAGCATCAATTAACAGGCACCAGTCCTGGAATGGGCATGTTTGTTGCTGTGAAAGTATTAGACCGAGAATATTTTTACCAAGGTCGCAAGGAATGGTTGGTGAGTATTCTTCTGCTGCCTGCCTCTCTGGTGTCTGCTCATCTTTTGAAGCTTTCATTTGAAACATTCATAGAGTGATGACATACGATAGTATGGAAAACAATGCTGAAAAGTACTTTTGAAGGCTCTTATTAGACTGAATCGTCTTCTTTTTTTTTTTTTTTTTTTTTTTTTTGGGTAGATTTATTAGGATGTCTTTAAATATTCTGCTCTGGGTAAAGTTTCGTACACAATAACTTGAAATAGTGAGATTTAAAAGTGTTTTGCCGGTTCTTGGACCACAAGATCAAATCAGATTCCTGCAGCGAATATTGTAAAATTGATTGGTTACTGGTTAGAGGACAACCACCGGCTTCGGGTGTATGAGTTTATGCCAAGGAGAAGTTTGGAAAATTATCTTTTTCAAAGTGAGTTAGTTAATCTCCTAATCTTTTTGCCATGTCAACTTTAAACTACAGGGCAGGACTTCCCAAGTACTCGATTTCATCGGATAGAACCATTTTTCTGACCCAATACTATGTTTGGAGCAGCTTACCCTCTACCACTTTCTTTGACTGTCTGTATGAAGGATGCTCTCGATGCTGCCAAAGGTCTAGCATTTCTTCACAGTGACAAGGCAAACATGATACATAGAGATTTCAAGGCCTCTAACACTCTGCTTGATTTAGTAGGTGAAAATATTGATTTCTGAATATAATTATTGAGGACTTCAAGTGTCTCTTTGAGAATTTTTTTCTTGCTTTTTTGGGTGTAATATGGCAGGACTATAATGACAAACTCTCTGATTTTGGATTTCTCGAATATGGGTCAACGGGTGATTGAACCCATGTTTCATCAATGGTCATACGTACATAACACAATGCAGCTCCTGAATATATAGCAACGGGTATCTTCTCAATTCGCATTCCTTTTTTTTTTTGTGCTTCCGTATTTGGCATTACTGTTTCTTCCAGAAGATGTAAGAGATGATCCTGTCCTGTGTTCTATGTTTTTTTGAATAAGATTTCTTTACTTTGGTTGGAAATGGCTTTTGTTCTGTCTAATGTGGATTATGTTCCTTTATCTGATGCCAACTCACTTTATTTGCTTCTGATGCAGGTCATCTAACTACAAAAAGTGATGTTTACAGTTTTGGGGTTGTTCTCCTCACAATGCTTTCTGGCAGGCAATCTATAGACAAAAATGTGCTTTCTGGGCAACATAATTTAGTTGAGTGGAGCAATAGCAGAATTCTTCCTCTTTTGGATCCTTGCTGTCAAGGGCAATATTCATTGGATGGTGCTCTAAAAGAAGCTAACCTTGCATTACGATGCCTATCAATTGAACCAAAGTCTAGGCTGAATATGGAAGAAGTGGTTGAAACATTGGAACAACTTCAAAGTTTGAATGAAAATGAGGAGCCTGAGGTATTACGAAGTCAAAACCCTAGAAAAGTCCCTTGCTGATCAAGCAGCGTTCCAAGCTTGGTTCCTGATTCTGTTCCTGTTTTTAAAACAACAGAATCAACTGATGAAAATGAGAAAATAAACATTGGCTTATCTTCTGAGTCCATTGTGCAAAGAGTGAACATCAATTTTGATGCGGACAAAGATGCATTGGTAATGCGTCATATGGTGCCTTCTTCTTTAGAAAACATTGATATTTTTATCTGCTGGTGACAACTATCCAATTTATGAAACATTTGCCACAATATCCGTAGAAATGGATGAGTATCCGGGACTATGAGATTTGATTTCTGTTGTGAAAGGTGTAAAAAACTCGACATTGATCAGATGTGTCTGTGAATTGTAGGACAATTTGAATGAGAAATGTAATTTCGGAAACAAATTCATCTTTTCCATAATACTATTAGGCGGGTTGGTTTTACCAACAATGATCAAGCATACTCTCACCAGGTAAATTTTAGATCAACAATTACACTTTCCATACTTATAAATTGTTATATATGTTGAAACAAATGAATTATATGTCAAGTGTTCCTACTGCATGTTATTAATCATTACTTGTCATTATTTCTTAACAGGAGAATCAACACCATAATGGTAATTGAGTTTGAAATTCTGTGTTAGTAAATAACTTGTTTCACTTGTGTGCACATTCTTTTCACTTCTTTTCAATATAATCGTAATAATAACTGTATTTGTATTTATCTTGTGTACTCATGCATTAAACTATTATATGAAATGAAAATCTTTAGTATACACATTATGTTCTAATTTTTATAATTTTATTATTCATAGATTTTTAATTTAAATTTTATTATTTGGGGTCATTTTTTTGTATAGATTATGATATTATATTTTCTAAATGGCCACTAGTTTTATTGTAACAAGGTCATGATTCTCCAATTCTGATCCCACAAGTAACAGGACCCAAAAAAAATTTTTTTTTACATCTATTTCAGTTGGAGAAATTGTGGATTATGTTAATGGAATCTGAGAATTCAATCTCTTGATAATTGGGATGGTGAGATAGATGTGTATGTTAGAAATCCTCATTTCATATCATAATTTAATGCATGGACATATAAAATAAATACAAATATAGTTATTACTGAGATTATACTTAGGAGAAGCGAAAAGAAGTTACACATAAATGAAACCAACTACTTATTAACACAAAAATTCAAACTCAGTTATCATTATTATGGTATTGTTCTTTCTATTAAGAAGGAACGACAAGTCAGGATTAATAACATGCAATAGGAACACTTGAGATATAATTCATCTGCTTCAACATATATATATATATATATATATATATATATATATATATATATCAATTTATAAGTATAAAAGTGAAATTGTTGGTTTAAGAGTTTGCTTGATTATTCTTCGTAGAAACAACCCACTTAATGACATTATGGAAAAGATAGAGTCATGTTTCTGAAATTACATTCTCGTTCAAACTATCATATAACTCACGGACACATCTGATCAATGTCAAGTTCTCTGCACCATTCACAACAAAAGTCGAATATCATATTTTTGGATACTCATCCATTTCTATGGATTGTAGTAGAAGTCATAAATGTTTTGTAAATTGGATAGTTTGTGCAAGTTCCAACCCCTTTAGGCTGGGAAACAAGTTTGCAGCAGCCTCGCCCTGAGTCGACCTGTCAGCTTAAATTATTGGTTGAGCATTTAAACAATTTTCAATCCGCAAGCGGAATGTTGTGAGCCAGCTCAAGTGGTAGGATTACACTGAATCCTTGATAGGAATCTATTATAATAGTAGTCAAATTTACAAAGCTTCCCATTCTGATTGAGCTCTCTCAAATTGTAGACATTTTTTGATTTTCCACCGTTTGCTCATCCAAAATTTTCTTTTCCATCTATTTCAATTGTAAAATTTGTGGATTATGTTAATGGAATCTTGGGAATTTGATCTTTTTTTTTTTTTTTTTTTTTTTTTTGTTGTTGTTGTACTCTGTTGTGTGCACGATGAACTCTCTTTACTACTTCTCATTCTTCGGCCCCTTTTGGTATGATTTGTAATTGTATCCCACAGCCCAGGAGGAATATAGTCTCTTTTCCTTACTCATGTAATAAGGATGAGTTATTTTATTGAATAGATGTTAATAATATATTCTAAGGTAAAAATTCTGAGTATGAAAATTTTAATTTTACTTATAATTGTGCTTTTTGTTACCAATTGCAAGATTCTATTTTGAATTTTACACGTATAATGCATTTAGCTACTAATGCCTTTTTTTTTTTTTATACTGTTAAGACAAAGCGAGAATAATTACTCATAAAAACATAACAAAATAGTAATTAATGCCAAATTGCTTATGAGCTTCATGGAGATATCTATAGACATCGAGTCACCATTTTTTAAGCAGATTCAGCGTGGCAAAGGCAGTCATTAGTCTCACTAAATTTTATTATTTTAATTAATTAACAACCAACAAAAAACTTTACAATTTTTTGGGTTTTACATATACATACATATATATATATATATATTTATTATTCGGACTTTGTTTTACCCACGACGTGAAAAAAAGGAAAAAATCCATGCAATGGGGCACCGACGACTGTTAATGGGAAGTTGTATTTCTATTATTACTTGTTTTGCTGATTTGATTTGAGCATGTCTTTGGGTTGCCCAGAAAGGGGAGGCAAAGTTAGAACGTTTAAGGATTTGTAATATATTTTTGTGTGTTATCAATCACTTGGTTCCACAAAATAATTACAAAAAAAAAAAAATTAATTAAAAAATGTCCCCCGTGCAGGAGGCTCACACCGTAGTGTAAATTAATGCCATTGGTATATATTCGGGCATCAATAAAGACCAGCTGATACACTGCAAATGATTGTAGCTGATGAGTAAGTTTTACATTGCAGGATGCCTATAGATGCCATGGTTATTTCTGCTGCTGAAGCAGTAGTTAATTTCGCCTGAAAACTTGTTCCAGGCATGGAGCGCAGGCGTGAAGATGCTGGTGATCTGGATGACAACAGGAATCGACTTCAATATGAAACTGATCTTCTCGAAGCCAGAAAAGTTGATGTCTTGAACAAAAATACTACGGAACGAAGTGACCAGAACAAATAAGACGACTGCTGAATGCGAAGAATGGCTCAAAACAGTTGAAAAGATGATCGAGATGGTGGACAAACTGGAGGAAATGTTTCAAAGAACCATGAGAAATCACTTCATGAAGCGCCCTTTTTTCTCAAAAGCAAATCTTAGCAAGAAGATGAGAAAGAAAGCTGAGGAGATTGCTTCTCTCCAAAAAAAAAAAAGACTCCTGATTCTGTTTTTTGTTGTTAAAAGAACAGAATCAACTGATGAAAATGAGAAAATAAACATTGGCTTATCTGCTGAGTCCATTGTGCGAGTGAACATCAATTTTGGTCCACACGAGGATGCATTGGTAATGTCTAGTATGGTGCCTTCTGTCTCGAAAGACATTGATATTTTACCTGCCGGTGGCACGGAAATGGCAATCCATGAGACTGATGGATGCTCAACGGCACCGGAAGGAAGGAAAAACATGAAGTGGTCAGTTGGGTGCACGGTAGAAAAAATTCTAGGATTCACTGGAGATGTTAATGCCAAAACAATTGGTAATCATGGACCAGCTGGAATTGGTAAGACTAGCATCCTCAAAGCCTTGGAAGATGATCCAAAAACAAAAAGTATGTTTGATATCATCATTTCTGTGACTCTCTCAAAATCTTGGAGCGGGAGAAAGATTCAAGATCAAGTTGCAAGGAAGGTACCCTCATGTGAGGGAAACTCTGAGGCTGACAGTGAAATTGGATTCCTCCAAACTTTAGCAACGGAGAAAGTTCTACCAATCCTTGATGATGTCTGGCAGAAAATTAATTTGGATGGCCTAGGAATTCGTCTAGCAGACGGTGGCAGGTTTGTCTTTGCAACCAGATCACAAGAAGTCTGTCATGCCATGGCTGAAACTATAATAGAATTTAAGGGTCTCTCTTTTGGAGAAGCTCGGGAATTGTTTTGTGAACTAGTGGGTCACATTACTGATTTTCCTGATGTTCAGCCATATGCTCGAGGTATAGTCGAGCAGTGTTGTGGTTTGCCATTGTTAGTTATTCTTACTGGAAAGGCCTTGAGTAAGGAAAATGATTTTGATACATGGGAGTCTGCTTTTAAGGAGTTTTTTTTGCCTGCGAAAGTTGGGATATCTGGTTCTGGATTCTTGACCCAAAAATTGCAATTCATTTACAGGAGATTGAAGGCTTATGGCATAAAGGATCGTGTACTGAGGTTGGATTGTGACCTGCCGGGTTGCTTTCTCTGTTGTGCATTATTTCTGCAAGATAAGGTAATCAGCATATCAAAACTGTTAAGAGTGTTAGATGCAGGAAGGTCTGATTACTGGGAATGTGGTAGAGCCATGCGAAAAGGGACATCAAATAATTGAAGTTCTTCTAGACTCTGCTCTGCTCGAGAGTGTTGAACCGTGTCATTCCATCAGAATGCATAAGGTAGTCAGGGATTTTGCATTGGAACTTGTATTGCCAGAGGTAGAAGCTCGTCGGTTCTCAGGGACGGCTGATTTCGGATTCATGCAGCCGCCTAAGTTGGGAAGTAGTTCATTCTCTGGGTCCTTTGATCAATATTTGTTAAAAACTGGGGAAGGGATGACAAAGGCGCCATTAGATGAGGACTGGGAGCAAGCAAAAGTTATGTTCTTAATGGCTAATGAGTTAGCCAGTCTACCAGAGAGACCGAGATGCTGCAACCTGTCCGGGCTATTACTGCAAAGAAACCATTGCCTCAAAGCTATACCTGTTTCTTTTTTCAACTACATGCCTTTTCTCCAGGTGTTGAACTTGAGCAACACTGGAATCACTTGTTTGCCAAAGTCAATTTCAAACCTCAAATGGCTTAAAGAACTTATGATGAGGAACTGTGAGCATGTAGTTAATCTCCCATCTCAGTTGAGAGGGCTTCAACAACTTGGGGTGCTTGGTCTCTGCGGCACAGAAATTGACAAATTGCCCAAGAATATTAAACAATTAACTTTCTTAACATGCCTGAGAGTGCGCTTTTATGGATCTGTTGACTGCATGGAATATTTCAAGTTGCCGTCTAAATTGTTCAGAAAGAGAACCATGTCAAGGCTTCTTTCATTGAGAATCCTTAGTATTGTTGTAATGCCAATAGATCTGCGGTGGATCAAGGTAGCGGAAGCTGTCACATGGGACATCTGCAAGCCGAGAAGCTTAATTGATTTAAGCTTCTATTTCCCCGCAGGTGGAGCTTCTACATCTCTTTGTTGAATCCAGCCCATCATGGAGAGGAAATGACTTGAAGAAGTTCAACTTTGTTGCTGGCCATGACGTGAAGCGCATGATACCTCGTGTCCCATATAATGTGGATTTTGAATTTAGTCAACGAGGTCAACGTTTGCGAATTGTGAGTGGTGAGGATGTACCTGATGCTGTACGTGAAGTTCTAAGGCGAACAACAGCTTTCTATTTAGACCATCACCTGAAGGTCCGTAGCCTTTCCCAGTTTGGGGTTCAGAACATGATTTGGTTGGAAGTTTGTGTTGCAAGAGAATGTCCTGAGCTGGAAATAATCGGCCGATCATTTCCGGAAGAATTGACATTTCCGCACTTACAACTCCTTGGAGAACTTGAAGGGTAGTTTCCGGGCTGGAAGTTTTGCTAGTCTAAGATACTTGAATGTGCTGTCAGCTGAATTTTGTCCTCACCAAGCTCCATGACTCAGTACATCTCTAACTTGGAGGAGTTGAGATATTAATTTTTATTTTACTTAAATCTCAATAATTTGATTTAATCCATTCTAAATTTTATTTGATTTAATCTTTTGAAAATTCGATGATTCGTACTAGAAAATATTTAAAATTGAAATAACCTACATAATTCAAAATAAATAATATATTATTAAATTTATTACTTATTTTTATTTTTATTTTTAAAAAAATTGTGTTTAATTTGATCTTTGACATTTCCCCACTTTTTAATTTTTTTTGTGCAACGATTTTGATTTTTTTTTTAGTTAAATTTGGTCTTTATATTTTTTTATTATTGTTTTTATAATGCAACATTTTTTGAAATAATTTTCGAATATAAAAAATTGAGAAAATTTTGTTAAAATTTTCAAAAAAGAAAAAAATATAAATTCAAAAAAGAACCAGAAATGGATTTTTCAAAAACTCAAAATAAAATCTAAAAATTAATAAACAAATTTTGAAAACATTTGAAATGCTTAGAAAATTTAAAATTCCTAAAATTATAAGAATTGAAAAACTCATAAATAAAAACCTGAAACCTAAAATTACTAAAATTAAAATTCCAAAAATATTAAAATTTTAAAATTTTCAATTAAATATCTTAATATTTTTTAATATTTTAATTTTTAAAATTTTACTTTTAGTTTTTAGTTTTTATTTCTGAGTTCTTAAATTTTCAAAGTTTTTTGAATTTTTTATTTTTTTTACATTTCAAAATATTTTCAAATTTTTATAAATTTTCAAATTATATTTTGAATTTTTAATTTGTAAAATTTTTTAAAATTTAATATTTTTTTAAATTATTACATCATAAAAATAATAATATAACATTTAAATCAGTACCCAAAAATTAATTTAATATTTTGTAGTATATTTAATGATAAATTAATTAAAAATTATTAAAAAAAAACACATATGAATGCTTATTTTTGTAATTAAATTTTAATTATTTACTTATATATATATATATATATATATTATCCTACAAAAATTTTACTCAAATTGTTTTCTTTCATAATTTTGGTTATGAAAATTTTCTAAGTCTCCCTAGCAACAAAATAAAATTTAAAAAATATCCTCTTTTTTCTTTTTTTAAAAAAAAAGAAAACATAATTGAACCACTGAGCCATAATCCGATCAACCTGATTTTTTATTTTTTATTTTTTTTTACTTTGCCGTAACCTTAACTCGAAGCTCTTGGGGAGTGCAATGGCACTTTAGAAAATGGCGTTAACTGCAATTTGTTATTTTACAATAATAAGCAAGCAAGTAAATAAATGAAATAAAATATCTAAAAACTCAAAAGTATGCAATAATTGAAGTGGTCCATCGTCATGGAAGCAAGCAAGAAGCCCCCCCCCCCACCGCATCATACAGTTGACTTGACTTGATCAGTTCATTTGTTTGTACTGCTGTTCCAAGCTTCAGTTCTCACATAACAAGTTCCATTGCCTTCTCCTTCGCACTAAGTTCCATTCCATTGATCGGAGCATTTTGCATCGAGGTACGTATATGCCATCTTAGTGCTTCTTTCTGACTTTATATTTGCCATGCTTCTTCTTTGTCCGACTCTGCGTGCTCGGTTGTTTTTATTCTTTGCTCTAAGATATATATATGCATGAACACATCGATTGAGACAGGTGTCTACTGGTGGATTTGTTAGTTGGTCCTCTGGTTTTTCTTTGGTCAAAGCAATTTTGTTGTGGGTTCGCTGTTATAGTCATAGATCTGCTTCGCTGTTGAGAAAGTTTCATGATGGAGTTCATATAGCTATAAGAATTTCATTTATAATGAAAAGATTTGCTTTTCTTAAAAGGAGAAAAGCATCTTGTTTTACTTCTTCTTTTCATTGTTATTTTTTTCTTCGTTATTATTTTTTAAAGCCTTGCAAAATGGACTTCATTTTTGTTACAAATTAGTATTTTTAGAATCGAAAAGTAGGGAGGTTGCGTGGGACTGTAAGGACTTGTAATATATTTTTCTGTGTTACCAATCATTTGGTTCCACAAAATAATTACCAAAAAAAGGGGCGTCACAGTGCAGGAGGCTCACACCGTAGTGTATTGGAATAATAATAATAAATCAATGCTATTGGTATATATTCGGGCATCAATTCAGACCAGCTGATACACTGCAAATGATTGTAGCTGATGAATAAGTTTTACATTGCAGGATGTGTACAGATCCCATGGTTTATTCTGCTGCTAAAGCAGTAGTTATTTCCGCGCTAAAACTTGTTCCAGGTCTGGAGCGCAGGCGTGAAGATGCTGGTGATCTAAATGACAACAGGAATCAACTTCAAAGTGAAACCAGTTTTCTCAAAGCCAGAAAAAATGATGTCTTGGACAAAATACGACAGAACGAAGTGACCAGAACATATAAAACGACTACTGAATGCAAAGAATGGCTCGAAACAGTTGAAAAGATGATCAAGATGGTGGAAAAACTGGAGGAAATGTTTCAAAGAACCATGAGAAATCACTACATTACGCGCCCTTTTTTCTCAAAAGCAAATTTTAGCAAGAAGATGAAAAAGAAAGCTGAGGAGATTGCTTCCCTCCGAGAAAAAATGACTCCTGATAAGGCAATGACTTACATAGCACCAGTATTGCAATTAAGACTGTCTTCCCAACAAATTGATGAATTGCCTTGGATTAAAGTTAACGTGGATCATATCTGGGAGCTCTTGCAAGACGGACGAAACAAGAAAATTGGCATATATGCATTCATGGGAATGGGAAAAACAACAATAATGCATAGCTTGCATGACAGAGCCATAAAAGGAGGAGAACTTTTTGAACATGTCATGTTCATAACCATTAAAGGCGAGGACAGTGAGGAAACCATAGGACAACAAATCTTGGATCGCCTGGGCATAGATGTGAAGGACATCCGAGGCCCAAACTTGGTTGCCCCCACAATATCCAGAGCACTGCAACATACAAAGTACTTGCTGCTCATCGATCAAATTGCACAGAAAATTGATTTAAATAAATTGGGAATTTATGATTTTCATGATGGTGGGAAGGTAGTGATAGCCACTAGGTACAGAAGTGTATGTCAGCAAATGGAATTCAGCAAGTCAATTCCGGTAAAGAATATGACTGATGTTGATGCATGGAAGCTGTTCAACCAAATTGCAGGTCCAGTTGCTGTTTGTGAGCGAATAAAGCCACATGCTCAGCTGCTTGCTAAAGAGTGTGGAAGCAATCCCTTGCTGATTAAGGCCGTGGCAACACATCTGAAAAATGTGGGGGAGGACGAGCATATCTGGGTGGATTGTAGACACAAGTTGCAGTCATGCAGAGAACCTTATCTGGAAAGCTTTGATGATGCCTATAATGTGTTTAAATATCTTTATAATAAACTAGAAGATTCCAGAAAAGAATGCCTCTTGTATGGGACACTGTTTCCTCAAAACCATGAGATATATGCTAATTATGTGATGGAGTGTTGGAGGGCTGAACGACTTATTCCCAATGCTGGAGGAAGCAATGATGATCATCAAATATTTAGGCGAGCACGTGGGGATGGACATCATGCAATGGAGTGTCTGATAGATGAAGGTCTTTTGGAGAGAAGTAGAAAGGCCAAATACATTACAATGCCCCCATTGTTCAGAAGATGGGCTCTTAGAACAGGTAATGGAGTCAGAATGCTGGTTGGATTGAGTGATGAAGAGATGATAGATTACCCTGCACCGAAGGACCGCGTAAATAGAACAAGAGTCTCCCTCAGATGCAGTAACTTGAGCTCTAAGCTTGAAGGGGTTAGCCGTGATAAGATACTCACTTTGTTTCTCCAAAGAAATGAGAGATTGGATAACGTACTCTTGAATTCAGTTTTTGTTCAAGCAAGACAGCTTCAAGTATTGGATTTGAGTTACACTGGAATCACATCACTGCCACCTTCAATCTCCAAGCTAAAAAAGCTTAAAGCACTGTACCTTAACGATTGTCCTGGTCTTCAAGTGCTACCCACAATGAATGAGCTCGAAGAGCTTGAAACCCTTGACATTTCTCGAACTGGAATTCCTAGTTGGCCTGCTGAAATTGGAAATTTGTCTGGTCTCAAGTGCTTTAGAGTTTCATTTACTGAAAATGTTGGCAATGACAACCACACAGCAGTGCAAACAAGGAATGTTGTTTTAAGGGCTTTTTCTAATCTCAGGAATGTTTTTAATCGTGAGCACACTGTTATCCAGCCGACAAAAATAATTTCAAGACTCACTAAACTTGAAGAATTGACCATCTCTGTGGGTGATGAGTGTCCAAGTTGGTGGAATAGTGTTGCCGCTGAAATTGTTGATGAGATTGTCGGATTGGAATTTTTGACCACTCTTTCCTTCTGCTTTCCCACAGTGTCTGAACTCCTGCGTTTTAGTGAGAATAGTGCATCATGGAATAACAATAACACTACTTGGTTAGCAAACACCTTCAGATCCTTCAAGATTGTTGTGGGTCCTTCCCGAGCACATCATATGATTGATTTGTCGCAATACAATGCTCAAAGACATTTGAAAATTTTTGCTTCTGAGGAATCTCTCCAGAGAATATCAAGTGTTCTCAAGCAGACCTCAACCTTTGAATTAATCGGTCATAAAGTGATTGAGCATTTATCAGAATTTGGCATTGAAAACATGGCAGGTTTGAAGGTTTGTGCCATTCAAGACTGCCATCAAATGAGAGGTATCATTACAAGCAAACACCACATAGGAGCTGCTGTTCTTCCAGAATTAGAAAGATTATGCTTAATCAACTTGAGGAATCTGTCTAGAATTTGTGAGGGCTCAATTGGAATGGGCAGCTTTGCAAATTTGACTACTATTATAATAGATTCCTGTCAAGGGTTGAGTGTAATCCTACCACTTGAGCTGGCTCACAACATTCCTCAACTAGGACACTTGCGGATTGAAAATTGTTTGAATGCTCAAGCAGTAATTGAAGCTGACAGCTTGACTCAGGGGGATGCTGCAGCAAACTTGGTTCCCAACCTGAAGAGGTTGGAACTGGTCCGACTATCCAATTTACAAAACATTTGTCATAATAACTCGTTGGAATGGCCTATTTTGCAATCAGTAGAAATTGATGAGTGTCCAAAACTACAGGATTTGACTTATGTTGTCAATGGTGCAAAGAACTTGACATTGATCAGATGTGACCGACAGTTGTGGGACAGTTTGAACGAGGAATGTAATTTTGTAAACAGGGCTCATCTTTCCCATAATACCATTAGACGAGTTACTTCTACAAACAATAATGAAGCACGCTCTCGTTAGGTAAATTTTATACCAACAATTCTACTTTTCATACTTATAAAGTGTTCTTACTGCATATATGTTATTAATCGTGATTTGTCGTTATTTCTCAACAGGAGGAGGACCAACGCCGTAATGGTAACTGAGTTTTGACTTTTGTATTAGTAACTGGCATCATATATGTGCACCTTCCTTTCGCTTCTACTAATATAATCTCAATAATGGCTGTATTTGTATTCATCTTGTGTGTCCATGTATTAAGCTATGATATGAAATGAGGATCTCTAGTGGCATCTATCTCACCGTCACAATTATTAAGAGACTGAATTTTTATGCTCTAATTTTTAAAATTTTATTATTTATGAATTTTATTTTTTAATTTTATTATTTGGAGTCTCTTTTTTTTTTATTATTTTTTTGCATAGATTATGCTATTATATTTTCTCAATGGTCATTAGTTTCATTGTGACAGGGTCCTGATTCTCCAATCCTGATCTCACAAGGAAGAGGAGAACACTGCACTCACCCAAAATTTTCTTTTCCATCTGTTTCAGTTGGAGAATTTGTGGATTATGTTAATGGAACCTTGAGAATTTGATCTTAAATCTGCCTTTCGGTTGTACATCTGACTCTTTTTCGTACTCTGTTGAACTCTCCTTTCTACTCCACGTTCGTCTGCTCCTTTTCGTATGGTTTGCAATTTGTATCCTACAGCCCAGGAGGAGTATGGTCTCTTTTCCTTACTCATGTAATAAGGACGGGTTACTTTGTTAAATGGATGTTAACAACATGCTCTAAGGTAGAAACCTTGAGTATAACAAATTACTCATGATTGTTCTTTTTGTTACCAATTTTATTCTGAATTTTACACATATCGTATACTTTTTTTTTTTTCTGCTAAGACCTGTCTCTTATACACATCTAGATGTGTATAAGAGACAGGTTGTTAACATCCATTTAACAAAGTAACCCGTCCTTATTCTGTCTCTTATACACATCTAGATGTGTATAAGAGACAGAATAAGGACGGGTTACTTTGTTAAATGGATGTTAACAACCTGTCTCTTATACACATCTAGATGTGTATAAGAGACAGAATAAGGACGGGTTACTTTGTTAAATGGATGTTAACAACATGCTCTAAGGTAGAAACCTTGAGTATAACAAATTCCTCATGATTGTTCTTTTTGTTACCAATTTTATTCTGAATTTAACACATATCGTATACTTTTTTTTTTTTTTTTCTGCTAAGACAGAGTGAGAATATTTACTCACAAAGACATAACAAAATAGCACAATATTAATATCAAAATGGTTACTTTGGATGGGGTTACCAATTTTTAAGCAGATCCATTGTGGTAAAGGCAGGCATTAGTCTCAATAAATTTTATATTATTTTAATTAATTAACAACAAATTAAAAATTTTACAGAGTTATTTTTCTATGGATAAAAACAAAAATAAAAAAAAAATTATTATTATTAAATAAATAAATAGGATTGAAGTCGTCAAGTTTGTAACTTAGCCGATACGCTGCAAATGATTGTAGCTGATGAATAAGTTTTACATTGCCGGATGCCTATAGATCCCATGGTTATTTCTGCTACTTAACTTCGCGCGAAATCTTGTTCCGGGCATGGAGCGCAGGCGTGACGATGCTGTGATGATCTGGATGACAACAGGAATCGACTTCAATATGAGTAATTTTGTCCTCCTAAAAGAATTGTTGCAGTGCAGGAAGAGTCTCAAAACTCTGGGTGTCCAGTTAGCGGTGGAGTCCCATCCGGCCTTCCATATTCGGCGTGTGTTTGGACCTTTTAAATATGCGCGAGATTTCTTTGAAATTTTACTTTTATAAATTATAAGATAAATAATGTGTTATAAATTTTAAAAATGAGTTTTTTTTTTTTAATTTTAAATATTAAATTAAAATTATTTAAAATATACTTATTTTTAATAATCTCTAACCTATTTTAAAAAATTAAATTTTGTTAAATTTTTTTTGTGAGAATATAATATATT
The DNA here is from genome assembly GCA_021464305.1 of Kandelia obovata. NCBI lineage: Eukaryota > Viridiplantae > Streptophyta > Magnoliopsida > Malpighiales > Rhizophoraceae > Kandelia > Kandelia obovata. Next base: position 5,458,205 of record CM038488.1, read on the forward strand.
ATTATCGTTATTTTTAAAATTAAAAATTAAAAAATATAAATTTTGATATTTAAAAAAATATGATAAAATTAAAATTTTTATTAATCATAATTTTTTAATAAACATAAGTTAATTTATCTTTATATTATATTTTTAAAATAGTATTATTTAATACAATTAGATGTTTTAAAGTTTTATTTGTGTGAGAGTTTTAAACATCTTACCTTAGGAGCAACCTGTCGTGATTCTCCAATCCTGATCCCACGAGGAACACTGCGTTCAACCAAAATTTTCTTTTCCATCTGTTTCAGTTGGGGAATTTGTGTATTATGTGTTCGTGTAACCTTGAGAATTTGATCTTAAATCTGCCTTTCGGTAGTACATCTGCCTCTTTTTCGCGTGCACGATGAACTCTCTTTTCTACTTCTCGTTTTTTTTCGTATGGTTTGCAATTGCACAAGAGTATGGTCTCTTTTCTACTCATGTAGAAACCTTGAGTATGAAAAATTTAATTTTACTTATGATTGTAATTTTTTGTTACCAATTTCAAGATTCTATTCTGAATTTTACACGAATAACACATTTAGCCACAATGTCTTTTTTTTTTTTTTTTTCGTTAATACAGAGTGAGAATATTTACTCACAAAGACATAACAAAATAGTACAATATTAATATCAAAATGGTTAGTTTGGATTAATGCAAAATTACTTATAAGCTTCGTGGGGGTATATCTATAGACATGGGGTCACCAATTTTTAAGCAGATTTAGTGTGGCAAAGACAGTCATTAGTCTCATTAAATTTTATTATTTCAATTAATTAACAACCAACTAAAAATTTTACGAAATTATTTTTTTATAAAGAAAAAAATATATATTATCAAATAAATTGTAGTACAAGAAAACTATTAAGTGCTTCTTTTTTTTTTTAATTGACTATATAGCACATACTGTATTTACACCAAAAAAAAAAAAGTTAATAATAATTTTATTATTTTCACTGAAAAGGTTATAGCATTTTAATTTAAAAATTTACAATTATTTCTTTTAATGGTAACTTAAAATTAGCTAAAGGTAATACAAACAGAGATAAAATAAAAAAAGATTTTGGCTTCTCTTTTTGGGCATATGATTCCTGGATTTTTTTTTTTAAATAATCTGTTTATTTAAGTCTAACTACTACTTTTTTTTTTTTCAAAAACAAAAAACAAACAAAAAGGTTTTGTAGTCTTCGTTAAGAACGGTGCAAATGTCTTCAATATGGGTGAGATGCTCGAAGTTAAAATAATCAGCAAGTAAATAAAAAAAAAAAGACTGAAGTATCGTACTATTCATGTCAGTAACTTAGTTGATAATATTATCGTATTTCTTTCTTTGTTTTTCTTATTCATTATGTATCAAAAAAAATAAAAAAATAAAATAAATAAAAGATCAACGAGAGATTAGATATTTTCTGTAATAAATATTAATTCGGACTTTTGTTTTACCCACGACGTGAAATAAAGGGAAAATCCGAAGCAATGGGTCGCCGACGACTGTCAATGGGAAGCGCACACTGAGACCGTCCCACTCTGGCTGGCCCTCACCTATTATCCGTCGAATTTCCCACCGTCCCTCCCTCCCTCTTCCTGTGTCAATCTCCGTCTCAGAGCAAAAGTTATTATTTATTTATTTATATATTTTAACAATCTTGGTCCAATTTATTTGATAGTTTGATTCTTTGTTGTTGGCCGACTGATTCTCTATACCTCGTAAGCTCCCAATCCAATCGTCGTATTGCTTTTTTTTTTTTTTTTCTTTCTATTATTACTTGTTTTGCTGATTTGATTTGAGCATGTGTTTTGGTTGCCCAGAAAGGGGAGGCAAAGTTAGAACGTGTAAAAAATTGAAAAAAGTTTGAATTTGTTGCTTTTCTTTTCTAATAATCTTGAAATGAACTGATACCCTTTTGATCGACTCCAATTCTGATAATCATACGTGCTTTTTTCTCACTTCCCTCGCAGTTTTGAAGTTGCAGAGAGTTAGGGAGTTGAATTCAGATAAATGGTCATTTGGTCTGTTTTATTTTCAGTTCTGGTTTGAGAGGAGACAGGCAAAGAGGCCCCACACGGTATCAAGAACATCGTTTTGCTTGATATTGTTATTCTTCAACTGTTTGATTGTCTTGTGCTGGAATCCGTATCCTGTTAGAAAAATCTTAAAGCCCATGGAAGACAGTTTTTCTGCGAGTAGTCCAAGACGGGTGCTCAGCTTTTCAAAGAGGAGGAAAGCAACTGTCTCATTTGTGGATCCCAATGACAAGGCTTCTGGGTTTGGAATTTCTGGAGAGCACGGCCCCAAGACATCTGAAGTATACGGTTTTGTGGGTTGCATTACCACTGTTGTTGCTACAGGTCCCCTTCTGGCCATATCCTCTCTGTTTCTTATTTTATGCTTTGTCTGAATTTCTGTTGATATCATGTTTTCTTGGCATATTTTTAATATCCATTGAGCTTTCTCGTTTTATAGCTATCTTAAGTTTTGGAAGTTTTATGAAAGCATTGTATACCAATTATCACTTGACTTGGAATGGAAACATATCTGTATCATAAATATTGCTTACTTTGTAGTTGTGAAAAGTTAGTGATCTAATGTTATGTTACCAATGCCATTATTCCACATTTTATTGTTTGCCAGGTTCAACTTATAGATAGTGCCCCTGTTTGATTGGAATATAACCGTGTTTCATGATCAGAAGGCATGTCTGTAAGAATTGTTTTTAATGTTACGAATTTTTTTCTTTGGTGCTTGAAGTACTCTGATCTGATGTAGCTGCTCCTTGGTTAAGCTCGGCAACTCTCATGCCTTTTGTGTTATGGATTTAGCAGTGACTTTCATTCTTTTGTCTAAGCAGTTATCTTCTTGGTGTGGGCTTATGTTCCTGAAGCTTGGTTACACTCAATCGGGATCTTTTACTATCCTGATAGGTCAGTAGCATTAGTTCCATTGGCATTCCTTGTGTCAATAAAATTATAAATGAGACAATAGAACACTTTTTTGCTTTGTCACACTACAATTTTTTCTGTCCTAGAGATCGAAAATTTTTAGACCCCATTTTCTTTTTCAGGTACTGGGCATTGGCTGTGCCAACTTATGCAATGGTGACCGTAATATTAGCGCTAGCATTTTATCTTGGCCTTAATTTCATTTCAACCCCTCCGCAAACTTCATTGCACACAATTTTTGGTAAGCTGTCAATCTAATGAGCTCAATTTGTTTTGGAAGTTTATCACTTTCTGGCTTTCAGTTGACTTTGGAATTGAATTGTTGTTAAACCCTTGTGTTTTGCAGATGAATTCAGTAGGGAGCCTTCAGAATTTGTTCCATCAAGAGTGGGAGATGGGCAGCCTATTGAGCCTATATCTGATATTGGTATCAATGAAATCAATTCACTCATGTTTGGTGATCAATGACAGATTCCATGGCCAAAGATAGTTATATTGCCTCATGATTTGTTTTATCATGAAAAAATGTATGTTGAGACTCCGATCAATGTTGTTACTTCTATGGCAAATGCTGACCTTTGTCATGAATGACTTGGCTGTAGATCTAAGAAGAATCCGGGCAATATAACTCATGTCTTCACATTTAACTTTTTATGCTTCATTATACTACCTGTTCCTCAAAGACCCTTATGTTTTACTGTGTGTCTGATGGTGGGTGAACAGGCTTTGATGTGTTGAACTTTCATTAAACTTATAGCTATTTCCAAGTCTTTGAGGGGTTGCAAGGATTACTATTAGCCATTGACTGGCAAGCATATACCTTTTATTCCAAGTTTTTCCATGGCATGCCTTGCTAATTATAACGAAATTTGTACCGCCAAGTTCTTTTGTTTTCTCAATTGTCACTGCTTGTCTTTTGGCAGATTGCAACTGGCATAAGCATATTTCATCCGGTTCTTGATTACTATAACATCTAGCGAACGAAAAATGGAAGTTATAGCTCCAGTGCAATTACCTCCTTTTTGTCAATTGGCTTAGCATGATTTCCTTTCATTGACTGCCTAACGAAGAAGAGGATCGAGAGGACATCTAAGTCTGAACTATTAAAATATTAATGAATAAAATAATATAATAATATAATAAAAATAAATAAATTAAAAATAATTTTTAATTTGAAATATATTAGATATTGTTTTTTAAAAATATTTTTTATTCCTATAAACAAATTATTTTAGTGGAATAGAATTTAGTGAATATTGTTTTAGAAGATGATAGATTTTTTTTATTAATATATATTTTAAATTGTAAGATAATAATAACAACTTGATTTTTTTATTAATCTAATAGTAGGTTATAAATTGATATGAAAGTGTTTATTTACTGTCTTTAAAAATATAAAGAAAATAATAATTTATATTAGTTATAATTTAATAATTTATAATGTAAAATAATGTTGTATATAAATTTTAATAGTAATAAATGGCTATCATTATTATGTTTTATAATAACTAGCTCAATAACCATGAAATAATTAATGAAGTGTTCATAAAATAATTAGTTGACAAAGTTTAAAATTATTGTAATTAGTTTTTAAAAATGCATTAATTTAAAAAAAATCCTTGGCTATCTTGAAAAGAAAATTTTATAAATAATTAATTTTAACATAATTGATGAACAAAATATAATATTTAATAATTTTCTTAGTTGATATTAAACCTTATGAAAATTTTTAATCAATATAATCATAAAGTATATAATAAATTAATATCACAATAAAACATAAATAATTTGACATTTTTACATGAGTATTAAATATCTTGACTTTCATATTGCGAGGAATGTTGTGTTTCTAAATTCATCAATTATTAAAATCAATTTTGAGAAGAATTTATGAAATATGCATCTTAAAATAAATAAATTAATTAATAATAGGAAAAAATTAAAATATTTTCTATCAATTATGTACATTAAAGCTAATTTTATGAATACTCGTACAATGTTCATAAAGATATTAAAATTGGAATCCATTGATATAAAGATTTAAATAATAATATTTTATTAGTACGAGAATAAAATTGAGATTAATAATTAAGAGAAAAACTAGTTATACAATAAATGTTTTAAAACATTTAATTTATTGGCAAGACATTATATAAACCATCTCACATTTTATTACTCACTAGAAGTAATAAGTAAATATGTCAATATTTAGCATAGAAAAAAAGTAATTTAAAATTAATCAGATAATTGACTCTAATAAGTATAAATAGCTAATAATTAGATTATAAAAATAAAAAAAGGGAATGCATAAGATTTTTTCCTTTTATAATATCTATCAACAAGATCATCTTGTATATCTATACGTAGGATTTTTAAAAAAAAATTATAAAACAAACTATTTTTTTAAGATTAAAATTTTACATATAAGATTATAATAACTATAAATTATAAATTAATTTAAGTAAAAATATATCTCCAATTCAATTAAACATACTTTTAAGATTGTCTTAAAGTCATTTAATATATTTTTAATTATTATAGTTTAAAAATACTTTTAATGAATTAATAATTCCTTAAACTTTTGCTTACGTGAAACTCGCTTATTCTTTTCACAAATAAAGTTTGTACTTAGCTTTGGTTCACTATGTGCTTAACGTAAAAACATTTTCTTTGACCTTATAATCAACATCACCAGCTTCGTCAGATCAAGCACAATAAACTTAGATGTTTACCTCAAATTTTGATGCATGCATGTTTATTTTTAATAATTTTCAGTGGCAACAAAAGGATGTGTATCACAAATCACATAAAATAAAAAGAAAAATATTCTTAAAATTATTAATAAAATGATTAATAAAATAATATAATATTATATCAGAAATAAATTAATAAAAAATAATATCATATTTGAAGTATATTAAACACTATCCTTAATAATAATTTCTATTCTCGTAAATAAATTATTCCGTTGCTTCAAATCTTAACGGTTATTATATCAAAAGACAACAAAATTTTATACTAACGTGCACTTTAAATAATGAGACAATAAGAATAATTCAAACAATAAGTTATGTTATTGTGAATGATGTCTATTATTTTTTAAAAATAAAAGAAGAAATCTAATTTATATTAGTTATAACTTAATAACTTATAAAATTAAATAATATTGAATATAAATTTTAATAGTAATAAATGACAAGCATTATTATTATTTATAATAATTAATAATGGATACATAGGTTAGTGTAATAATCATAAAATAACTAGTTGATCAAATATAAAAATACAATAATTATCTTTTGAAATTATACTAATTTACAACATAAACAATGCAAATCTATAGTTCCAAATTTTATTGGGATTAATTATCGATTTTTTTTCCATTATTATAAACGAAGTTTGGTGAATGTCAAAGGTTAACTAGTTAAAAATGTAACGAATCCTACACCATCGAATTCAAAAGGTCCATAAGCAAGTCACTTTAATGGTTGTTTACTTTAGTAGTTGTGTCATAAGCTAATACTGCAGAAGCATGTGTTATAAAGACACAAAAAGGAGAAGACAACGTAGCCATTTTCCAACGCAATTGAAGAGTCACCTGGGGAAGGTAAGGAAAGAAGTTTGGGTAGGATAAATTTATTGACAATCCCACGTGCTCAGCTTTGTCATTGTGGGTAGGCTAATAATATGATGAAAGCCACGACCTCGTTTCCTGCAGCCTTTTCAGGTCATATGATAGTGCAGCTGCTTGGAAGAAAGCCTTCTGACAATGCCATGGAATCTCTTTCCTACTTCTATTTTCCCCTCTTTGCATCCATAGATTCGTGTGTTTTCCAGGAGCCAAGATAAGGTAAAAGGACCAATTATTAACTGACAGTTCATGTGGACTGCGATGGGGTTTCAGAAATCCCTCATTCCACTTGCTACCATATTTATTTTTCATAAAATTAATATGACGTTTGCTTTTATGTATTTAGTGGACAAGTAGATTTGCATAGTTAAAAAAATGGTCTAAATTCTAAAAAGGGGTGTCAGAGTGACAATTTTTTTCACACTATTTCTATAAGCATTCACACCAAAAACAAGTATCTTGGTAAGTCCATGTACATGTCTAGTTTTCTTTGTATAGAGACTAACTGAGTGTTGATTCAAAAAATAAAAATAAAATTATAGATGATTACGTGTGTGTTTTTCTTTTATTGTTGATTCATAATTGTCTTGTTTTTTTTTAATCAGAAAATAGCAGAGGAGTCGAATGAACTGAAGATGACCCATTTGACTGCCAATTATTCTGTTTACACTTCACATATCTCTGTCATAATGGATTCCATTAAAGGTAAAGGTCTTCTTTAGATGACCTCACAAAAGATAATTTTGAAGTGTTCTTTAAAATATATGAAAGACAGATCCATATGATCTTTTCTTTTTCCTTTTCTTTTTTTTTTACCCATTTGAAAAAAGTGATAATTATACTTTTTCTCGCAGTTTTAAGTGGGATTTGATGATACCACTCTAGAAGAAGAGTTTTGACTTCGAAGATGATTACAGTGATGGAGCTCAGGACATTTGAACCTAATGGAGAATTCTACTATTTGGCCTAAAAAGGATCCATAGAACTCTCATGAGTTAAGCTTAGTTGGTAAATAAATGATTTTGAAGTGTTAAGCTTATTTGGTAAATAAATGATTTTGAAGTGTGTGAGTGATGAGGTGCAACAATGTAAGCAATTTTGCATTTGAATAACTTATACTTTGGTTGAACCAGTATATGAGTTAAAAGGGTCTTAATGAAGTCAAGAGTTTTCAACTACCATTAATGGGTTCGTCCCTTTTTTTTTGTTTTTTGAAAAAAAAAAACGCGACTCAGTAATCCAATGCATACAAATAATCAAATATAAACTAAAAAAATTAAATTAGAGTTAAATGACACAAACTCTAAACCTAACATTCGAAGTAATACGAACTTAAAGTATTTAAAAAGAATATATACGTCACACTCCATAACAAAAAAGAATTGAGAGTGATAAGTATTGAAACGCTACAAAAAAAAAAGTAACTTTTAATAACTTCTTTAGTTCTCAAAAGAACTGAGAGAGAAAACTCTTACTTTCTATTTTACTTAAAGTTGTCTATCTTTCAGAACTTATAAGAGATGTCTATTTAAAGGCAAAGATAGTAATACTAAAGAGACACAAATTCTTACTTGGAAGAAATCCTTATTTTGAGAAATTTCTAACAATCGAAAAATTACACAACAGAGAATAAACTTATGTTTAGGAGTAAGTGCTATTACTCATTATGGGTCATCAAGTATTCCAATCATATTAATTAGGCCTATACTTTTTGTTAAAGTTGAATTCGCACCATTTGAAAATAGATTGGTTTGAAGATCCTTAATCAGCCTATTTAGTTCTTTTTTAATTGTTTTGCCTCTATCTCGTGTTGTGAAATGGAACTTTTGTATCCATTGAAATCTTCCAGCCATCATCTCTACAGTTCACATCATTAGCTTGTATTATTAGATTTTTTGTATTTATTGAAACTTTCTAGTCATTATCGTTATGATTCTTATCAGACTCTTCATTTGTCACTAAATTTCTTCTATTCTTCATAAATTATAACTTTACTTTTTATTGTTATTTCAAGATTTATGAGTATAAACTACACATTAATGCAGTGTCTCAAACATTAATTTATAGTTTTAACAAAAGAAGAAAAGTTGTGGATATCTATCATATGATAATTTTCAGTTCAGATGGGTGTCTTCAATTGTGTGGTCCAAATCTGAAAAAAAAAAAACTATAAAACAAATTTGCTATGAAATTGGTGTCACACCAAGAGGTCTATCACACCAAATAAATAAATAAATAAATATATATATATATATATATATTATTTTATTTTTCTAAAAATATATAAATCCTAAATAAATCAATACATGATTTATTTAGACTTTATATATTTTTGTTCGACTTATTGAATTAGATATATATATATATATATAAATTTAACAGGGTAAAAACAATTATGGATAAATTCACCAAAACTAGAGCATAGGTGATGTTTATAATATCGTAATAGTTTACAAAACAGGTCGTTGGCTAGAAAATATAAGAATGAATTAACTAATATGCCTTAATATACAAATACTCAACTTATATACTATTAGATTATACAAGCATAAGAGATTTTATTTATGTAACAGAAAATTCAATAATTGCATTTAATATATTGTAATTTGATTAACTCTATGTCACAGTTTTCTAATATTTGTTTTTGAATTTATTAATAAGAATAGCATTAGATATTGCCTAAAACAATAATCTTCATATAAAAAATTATATATAAAAAAAAAACAGCTAGAAACACAAAATTGACAAATCAAACATCCAAAAGTCATGTAGGTTTAATTCTTTCGAGAATCAAGAACTTGATTACTGAGTTAGGAAAATGAAAATGTCATTTTCCTAAGAACATCCTAGAGAAAAAATAAAATCCTAGGCAAGCATATAATATATATTACAAGCTGCAAATGGCATGAATATCATCTTCTTCCTTCCAAGGAGTGCGTGTTGAAACGCCTCAAGTTTTTAAAGAATTTTAGTAAAATTTTGAAGAATCAAATAATTATTAAAATTTTAAAATATTTTAAAATCTACTTAATTGTGTAAAATTATAGAATTTTTTATATCCTTAAATATAATTATTAGATTAGATAAATTTTAACCCTTTATGTAGAGTTATATAAAGGGATTAAGTTTAAGGATAACATCTAAATTATTTGTATTTTAACAAATATAATTAGTGTTTTCTTTTTTTTTTTTAATTATTATTTTTTGTATTTTTCTGTTGTACTCGAGAGTCTCTCTTCACCGTATAAGGGAAGGCTGACTTCTACGACGAAGTGCGTAAAAAAAATTAAGTGATGTACGGTCGTGATTAGAGAGTAGAAATTTGTATATCCGTGATCTGCTGGCTACATGCTTGTAAAGGAACAAAAATTGCAAAAATGGATCTATTGATACACACACAATCCATTGCGAAAAGCAATACAGAGATGATGCTTGTATGAAAGGAACAATTAGACACCATGATCTTGAAATGAAGTTTGCAACTCGAATTTGTGAATTTTGCATTACCATAAACCAATCTTTCTGTTAGACTAAGGCTCGCCTTTCATTGACAATGACAAACTTAAAAGTGAGAGTTCTACGACAAGATTAACTAACGAGCCTCCTAATCAACAGAGAAAAAGAAAGAGAGCTAGAGATTAATTGTGGAGTTGTGGCTGTATTACAAGGTACAAATATCACCATTAGTTTTTAAAGGCCTTTTCGTGGTATATATGTGTATAGAGTTCTGCAGATTCTAACTAGTGACTAAGTGGGGTGCCACTTCTTTACTTCAAGCTTATGGTTGCACATTCCCTGAATAAGTTTATTTTTATGGAACATTCCTTCACCTCTCTCCTTTTAAGCTGTATGACTGAAAAAAGCTGATGTGAAAATGTTTTCTAAAGGGAAGGAACAATCCCTCTTCCCACTTTTCATTTTCCAGAAGGCACTTTGATAAAAAGTACTGTAGTAACGCTTGTGTAGTGGATCTCATGCTTGCCTTATATTTATGTAGGTTTAAACACTTACATTTATTTTTGTTAGAACAAGTTATAACATAATAATTCAAACTTGAACTAATATATAAAAAAAAAAAGAACACACAAATTACCAATTAAATTACTTATATAAGAGGACATATAATTCACTTCTTTATTTTCTAATTCATGTGCAATGAAATATTCAATAGGCAACTTGTGGCAGACTCACGCATGTGACTATAATCGGGAGATATGTTTTTGAGAAGTTCTTTAGAGATTTTTGTTAATGAACTTCTAATTTTTTATTTTATTTTTATTTTCTAAACGAATCCTAAACCTTACTTTTTATTTCATTTGAATACTTCTTTATTATTATTATTATTTTGATAAAAATTAGTTAAACCGTTGGTTTAAACTAATCCACTTAATCCATCCGATATTATAACGTCCAAATATATACGTTAAAAATAAAGAAACACAAGCATATATGTATTTTTCTAAAATTTTCTCATATTTAATTTTTAAAAAATAAAAAATATCATAAAAAATTTTTTATCAATTTTTTTATGAAATATTATTTTTAAGATAAATAATATTCTTAATATTTTATTAAATAATTGTATTAATAAAAAATATTTAATTTAATTTAATTTCTGACAAAGAAATTAGTATATTCGTTAGAGGCCCTCCCTCAGGCCGTGCCACACGTATTTTCTTTTGTTTTTTCTTTCCTTTAGCAAGTGGTAGGGAAAAATAGAGTGCTCATTCATTTTTATTTTTATTTTTTTGATTCTCTTCTAATTTGTCTTGTTCATCTTAAGTTAGGCCGTGACATCTCATTATTCAATGCCAGACCTTGTGGCATCCACACGCCAAATAGAACCTCGTGACGTTGAGCCCCCACTTTGTTCTTTTTGTCTTTCTCAGGCTTGTAAGTTATGCCTTGACAAAGGTATTCAAGAGAAATTGTCAACTGAATGGATAATAAGCTTCAAATCTTTCTAAATTTTCAATCCTACTCTAATCTTTGCATAGAAATCAGGACTAATGGGTCGTCTAATGAAAGTAAGCCAGCAACTGTTGATGAAATGTACATATATATATATATATATATTATTTATTTATTTTTCCGTTGTTTTTCTCTATTTTGCGTTATTATTATTTTTATTATGCAAAGTCCAAACCTCGGCATGGGAAAAAAAAAAAGAAAGGAAAATTAAAAAAAAAAACCTGTTGACACCAAAAAAAAAAAAATTTATGGGTTTGAATCACGGATTTTAACTTTCATTCTATATTTTCATAATTATTTTATAATAGTTTAATTATTTATCATTCATTAATAGATGAGTTTATTCATTTCTACAGAGTTATTTTAGTTTCTTAAATCCAAATCGATTTTTTGAAAACACTTTTTTTAAAGTTGGTTTATTTTATTACACCCGTTTTTATTATGGCTCACATTGTATATTATTTGATCCTTTAGCAGACTTCAAAATATAAGAGTAGTCTATCAAACTATTATTTATTTATTTATTTTTGCTCATTATAATGTGTGGCGAGTTTATATATATATATATATATATATATATCACATACTCAATTTTAAGATTAAAATTTAAAATTTATAAAATAAAATTCAAAGTACTTAATTATTGGAGTTTCTTAAGGGCAAAGAATTTAAAAGTTTTAGTACATTAGAGTAAATTTATTTTATCAAGTGGACATGGTTGGTCGCCATGAAAACCACCAAGAAAGGATTCAAAAAACAATACGAAATGAAAGGATTGAAAGCAGCCATTCTCTGCTATAAATATCTTCAAAGCAGCCTTGTTTACGTATAGATTCAGTGCTTTGCAACTCGAATTACAAGAATGGAAGAAAATGGGTACACTTGCCACGAGAAGCAGAAGCTGTTTCTGCGACCCCACGAAGAGAAAAACTTTATGTCCAGCGAGATTGTCCGCGACATTATCATCGGTTTTTCTGATGGTCTCACCGTCCCTTTTGCCCTCGCCGCCAGCCTTTCTGGTTCCAACGTGACATCGGGGATCAGTCTCATTGCCGGCATTGCTGAGGTCGCCGCCGGTGCCATCTCCATGGGACTTGGCGGGTAACGTACTAATGTGTCAATATTTAATTGTTCATCGGAGTTTTTGATGTTTTTGTGCCTATTTTTGCAGGTACCTTACAGCCAAAAAGTGAAGCTGACCACTGTATGACGGAACTAAAACGGGAAGAAGAAGAGATTATCAGTGTCCCTGAAATAGGTTTAAACTGACCCCAAATAATTTTGCAATTAATTTCTCTTTGATATATACCATAATCATGCTTTAAATGATTCATTATCCTTCCCTTACGGCATGGACAAACAAAGCACATGCCCATTGCATTGTGCTGAAATCTGGTTCTAAAATAACTAAGATTGGGGTGGTTTGGCTTGACATGTGACTTTCAATGTACATTAATTTTTAAGACAAAATGTTGAATGTTACATCAGGTTCAGGTTTGGTTTATATCTCGAATTTTCACGTTTAGTTCATTAGTTGTGCTTGGATTTTTTGAGCTCCATTTCTCGAAGAGCAGGGAATGCTTATGTTTAATGGGGTATATTCCTTTTGAACACTCAGAGGCAGCTGAATGTGGAGAAATATTATCACAGTATGGACTTGAGCCACATGAATATGAGCCTGTGGTGAATGCTTAGAGGAGGAACCCTCAGCATTGGCTTGATTTTATGATGAAGTGAGTCTTGGTTCTTGCCTTGTCTTCTCTTTCTCTTTGTGGGGTTTCTCAATTTTTAAGTGAAAATTATAATTACATAATCAATTCCATGATGCTGGTTTGAACTGGGACTAGAAAGACCAGATCCAATGAGAGCACTACAAAGCGCCCTGATAATTGCCATTTCTTACATAGCTGGTGGATTGATACCCCTATCACCATACATAGTCATTCAAGCCGCTAATGAAGCTGTGGTTGCATCTGTTGTCTTTACCATTGTGGCATTGCTGATATTTGGCTTTGTGAAGGGTCGTTTCACAGTTAATAGACCCTTCAAGAGTGCTCTTCAAACTGCCTTAATTGGAGCCATAGCATCTACAGCAGCTTTTGGCATTGCCAAGGTTTTCAGAACATCAAATCCTGTAACTGTATCTATTTGCTAGCTGCAGCCTGCAATTATATATGATAGTTGTGCCTTTTCAAGTGGACAAGTGCCATCCGCTTCAGGTTAAGTACTATTTGACTAGAAAACTACGAAAGCATTTCAAATAAAATTGAAGAGAAATGCCATAAAGGATAAACCATACAAAACAAATGCACAAAGATTGCAAAGGAGATTCAATTTCAGCCATGCTCTTGGAATCTTGCAAAACAACCAATATCTTATGTTGTTGTAATTCTTTACCATATATATCATCATGACAGTAATTTTTAAGGTCACAATAACATCGATTAACCTCTCCATCATCATTAGCTGGTTATGTAATTATTGTAAATTATTTCTTTAATTAGTTGTATACAGACTTATAAATGAAAGAAATTCTTCGGAATTGGAATTCATAGTGTTTGGAGATTTGAAATTCCCTTTTTAGATATTGACTACTCATGCATGCTGAATTGTTAGATTCGACTTTAAAGAGAAAAAAACAAGAACAAGAAGAAGAACAAAACAAAAAAGAACACTTGCTTTTAGAATAGAAAATTATAAAGAACAAAAATCATAAAAATATGATTATTACTCCCCAAAAAGCAAAAAGTTGTTATACCAAATTAAAAGCCAAAAGGCAAAATGGAAAGATTTCAATCACATATGAAGTCATCATCCATATGAATAATGCCATTAAATAATAGCATTGTTGACACCCTTACTGCCTCATCTCTTCTGGAAAGAGAGAAAAATAAATTTTCAATTTTTTTTTTTTGGTTTGGAGAGAGAAAAATAATTTATAAGTGAGATAATGAGAAAATAAGGTACAAATTAGTTATTTTTTTAATTATAATGACTAAAATTGTGTTAAAATCTCTTATTTACCTTATTTTTTATTTAAGAAAAAATGCATTACATTATAAATTATATAATAAAATAAAATTTTTTAGTTTTATATATTATATATATCTTGCTTAAAAATAAAATACAAAATCTCAATGAATCACTAAAATGTCCTAAATGACAGGTACATTGTCCACAGAGAAATCACAATCAATTAAAACTATTTTTTTTCTTTCTTTTTTTTTTTTGTGTTTTTTTGGTTATATCTAAGAATGCTGCTCTATATATTCCTCCTCTCTTCAATGGCTTAGTCTCTCATTCACATTTTCAGATAGCCCAATTAAAGAGATTTTTATTTTTTTTAAAGAGAGAGAGAGAGAAAGGAAAACGAAAAGACGAAAAAAGAATAGATCGTGATGGCTGTAGAGCCCGAGAAGCAGAGGCTTCTAAAGCAACACAAGGAGACGCATTTCACCGCCGGCGAGGTTGTCCGCGACATCATCATCGGAGTTTCCGATGGCCTCACCGTTCCTTTCGCTCTCGCCGCCGGCTTGTCCGGAGCTAATGCAACCTCCTCCATCGTCCTCACCGCCGGAATCGCCGAAGTCGCCGCCGGTGCCATCTCCATGGGACTCGGCGGGTACGTTACGTTACGTTCGGAACTTAAACTCAATCGTTAAGAACCCACAAAAAAAAAATGAAAATTATTATTTATTTTTTGCCTAAAACTTAATTGTTAATTAAAAGACGAGAAATTTATTCTCGTTAAGGTTTATTTTTTAAAATGGTTTCGGAGATCCATTCGTTCAGGTATTTGGCAGCTAAAAGCGAGGCGGATCATTATGCAAAGGAACTGAAAAGAGAGCATGAAGAAATCATTGCCGTTCCTGATACTGGTTCTTGTCGTTTTTGTTTTGTTTTGTGGGTTTTTTTGTTTTTTTTTTCTTCTCTTCAATCTCAATTTGATAGATAAATTTTGTGTTTATGGAAATATCACTAAACTATGAGTTATAAATAGAGACTGTGAATTGCAAGCTAAATGTGAGGCAGTTGGTCCAAATATGAAATTGTTTGTACTGTCAACTTTGTTTTTTTTTTTATTTACTGGGCTTTTTTGATTGGTTTTCACGGCTTTTCGGATGAACTTGAAAGTAGGGTCATGTTTTTAAAAACAGTGCTCTGGACAGGCACATGAACTTCATATTTTAAGTATGTCTTTGCTGAAGTTAGGATTAGGAAATGTTCATTTTGTGTAAAGTAATAAAGTTGGCTAAGGAGGCTATGTATTGTTTAAAAAACAGAGGCAGCTGAGGTGGCGGAGATACTAGCACAGTATGGAATAGAGCCACATGAATATGAGCCTGTGGTTAGTGCTCTCAGAAAGCAGCCTCAAGCATGGCTTGATTTCATGATGAAGTAAGTCTGTCTCAATAATATCTCTTTGTTTTTTTTTTTTTTCTCTTCTCTTACCTTAATAATATCTCCATTTTACTTTTTACAATAAATTAATTAGCTGCTAAACTAAAATTTAAATGATATCTATATGACCCCAAAAAGAAAAAAAAAAAAACTTAGCCTTTAAAGTGAAATATGATGAATTACGATTGCCTTTGAATGTGATTTAAATATTGGTGTCGAAAATGTTCGGAAAATAGCCTTTGGTTTTCTTGGGGCTTTTAAGACCAAAGATGGTCTGGCATATGTGAACTACAAGATTTTGGAACTTTAGGATTATGATATGTCATGTGTGAACTAGATATTGGGACCTGTTTTTGGTCTGTATTTTTTTTTTTATAAAATTTTTGGGCTGACTTGTCAAACTTTTTCCACAAAAACTATCTTCGGCAAGCAAGCAGTTGTTTCTGAAAAACTGGTTTTGCTTTTGAAAAGTTGTTCCATTTCTTCCTATAGATGACAAACCAAAGTGGTCCAGCTAGGAAAGTGGGGACCTTTTAATTTTCTTCTCTCTGTTTTTTGTTTGTTTTTTTTCCCTTTGAATTTGACAATAAAAGCACCCGAAAACTAAAAGCTTAATTATTCCGAGCTTTGAAGAGTAGGAATCTAATTTTAAATTTTACAAGACATTGACACAATGACAGCTTTTATGAAGTACAGGGACCATATATGCTTTTTAGCTACTTGTGTTTGTGATCATTTTATGTATTACTTGGTTTCCTTCTTTCAAAGAGGATAAATATTTGATGTCTACTTCAAGCATAACTTGTGGCATCTTGTTACATTAACTTTATTTTATGATAATCATGAAACCTATAACACCAAAATTATGTGTGACTGAAAGAACAGTTAGTGTGGTGTGTGTGGATGCAGGTTTGAGCTAGGACTGGAGAAGCCAGATCCGAAAAGGGCACTAAAGAGTGCACTAACTATTGCCATTGCTTACATTTTGGGTGGATTTGTACCTCTAGTTCCTTACATGTTCATTCCAAGAGCTCAAGATGCTGTCCTTGCATCCATCGTTTTAACCATTGCGGCATTGCTTGTCTTTGGCTACGCGAAGGGTCATTTTACCGGTAATAAGCCCTTCAGGAGTGCCTTCCAAAGTGCTCTTATTGGTGTTCTTGCATCTGCTGCTGCATTTGGCTTGGCCAAAGCTTTCCAGGGATAATAAGTCTGCACAGTAATGTTTGCTTCTATGCCTCTTGTGGACTTGCGTGCTATGAAGTGACAAAAAGTCTTGATGGGTAAGCTTACAAGCATTGTTGTTGTGTGCCTATGGTGGGATCAAAGTGTTAATTTACTAGGCAATCAAACCAGATATTCTGCCAAACAAATTTTTCATTGTTATCAGAGACTCAGAGTCCATATCCACTTGAATAATGTTATGTTTTCTACTTCAAATAATCCCTAGATTAGTATTCGTTTACCTTTTGTTCAAGAATACAAATCTTCTTAGTAACTGCAATGGAATGAGCATGAAAGGAAATGAATTCTTGGAATGAACATGTAAAGGAACTAGGGGGACCAAAACACGGGTCTGGAGATCTTGAACAGGTTGCAAAATATAATAGCAGTTAACATTAAAATATAGACGGGAGGAATATATCATTTCGTGGGCACCTTAGCTGGTTTCCATGATCTCAGTTGTGGAAATATAGATTGCTAGACCTAACAAGAAGACCCATTGCAATTTTGATCAATCTAGCGCATCTACGTGCTCGTACTCCTTCCTTTTAGCATGTTATTGGCTAATGCTGCTTAAAATATAATTAGCAAGATTGGAAAATTCTTATATTTGGTGGAAAATTTTCAAGGGATTATTTAATCTAAATTTTGTCAGAAATAAATAATAAAAAAAAGAAGAACTAAACACTATAGACGTTGTAACAATTATGATATTTTTATCCATTATTCTTTTTCTAATATATCTTTTTAATTATCTCTTAGGGATCAAAATAAAAATTGAAACCAAAGTCAAAATAAACAAAAATAACCATTTAGAGTTGGTTGAAATTAGCTTATAGGTAAACAACATTGTCAAAATTGATAGCGAAACGCCCACTGGCTTCTGATACAGACTATGCTGTAGAAGAGGACAAAAGAAGGTTGGCCAGGGCCGGCAAATTGGGAAAAAAATATATATATTATTTTTTTCACCAAATTAAAGCTTTTTTTATTAAAAAGAAATGCAACAGGTACGACAAGAGGTCCAATAAGATTTATGGATTGTGCAACAATTTATTATTTTAGCTTTTTGCAACTAGTCCATTTTTTTTTTTTTTTTTTTTTTTTTTTGTTTTTTTGGTGTGTGAATGCGTGTGTGGATTGTGGGTGAGACAGAGAGAGGGGGTAAAATTTATCAAATTCAGGATATTAGAATTGAACAATTACAAACTTCTAAAATAGGTCAAACACAAATAGTCTTATTTATTAAATAATTTTCAAGACCTTGAGAAGAAATATTCATTGATACATGACAATTAATTAGGCATTATAAGAAGATTCTATCAAATTTATGTGTGATTATAATTGAGTTTAGGTAAAAACACCAATTGTTTTATTCTTCAATAGTTAATAATGTGGATAAATTACCATTGAAATGTGACAATCAATTATGCCAAGTGAGTTTTTTTTTTTTTTTTTTACTTCAGCCTTACATTATTATTTATATTGATATTGATATTTATGTAAATTAAGATTAGACATTAGATTAAATTAGATTTTTGGAATGAAACAAACTTGATAATTTATTTATGCCCCAAATATCATAATATTCTCATTTTCCAATCCCAAAAATGTTGGAATGTTAGGGGAAAACATTAATCTTAACTTCCTACCCGATCTCATATTTTGTGTTTGAAGAGGGAAAAAACATGATAAATTTTTGTGGCAAATTAATATGATTCTCTCCCTCCCAAATGTTGGGGCCTTAATCTTACCTTCATGTTACCAGAGAATGTTGCTATAATTTTTATATATATATATTATGGATGAAATTAGCAGAAAAATAATTTTTAAATAGGCTTCAAATATAATCGAATCTTTCATTTTTTTTTTATTTTCTTCGAATCTTTCTTATCAGTGGAATGAAATCAGAAGGCGTTGAAATTGCTTTATGGGATTATCTTTTTTTTTTTTAAATTATTTTTTAGTGAACTAAAACACATTTTTTATTTTTTGTAAATAAAATTATGGATAGCCCTATTCAGGAATAATTTAGATTGCTGGACTCTTCAGGGAAAAAAAAAAAAATCCCAACATTTTACCATATTGTGAGTTAAAAATTAGTAAAAAAAAAAAAAAGAGTGTCAAAAGGCAATAAATGCAAGAATTGTGTGTATAAATAGACACCCAACAAAGACTGGAGAAAAATACATATACACACTTAATGCACATATCCAAGATCAAGATTATAAGAGCAGCAAAAGCAGTTGTAACTAGTGCAAAAATCAAGAACAAACAAAAAATGAAATTAAAATTTTCAGCACTTAAAGAGCATGCTTTCCCAAGAGTGAACATAAGTTCTAAAGAAAGCACCAAATTATTACAAATTGCCATGTCCATTTTTCTCTCTCTCGTACAAAAGTTAATTAATCATAAAGTTGTTGTTGTATTGGCAACTTAAATTTGCACAATTCTAAGTCATTTGAATATATTATTGCTTGTTAATATATAAATAAATTCTAATTTTTACTTATTTTTTAGATTTTAGCACAACTTTGAAAAAGTAACAGTTTTGAGATTATTATAAACTTATTTTGTAATAAATCTAACATATCATTAATAGATACTAAGGGATTATGCTAACTTGCATACAAAATGATTAAGTGATTGATTAAATGAAATTTTTAATTGGGTTAAAATTTTACGAATAAAAGAAGAAGAAAAAAAAAAAAAAAGGCAAAAAGAGCTGTATTCATCAGGATCATCATAGTTGAATTAGTAAAGAGGTTATTGAATTTGAACATGATTTCACACCTTGAACGTGGGAGCTAGATAAAAAGTAAAAGATTGACTCATTCATGACTTTTTTTATTATTATTATTATTACAATGATCTAGGTAGTAAAAGTGCCATGGAAGAAGAAAGGTTTTACCTTTTTATCATGCTTGGAAATGAATATATATGTCTACCTACTACAAAGCCAAATTGCTCGAATAATACATTATGTGTCAATGATATTCCAAACTTGATCTTAATGATATATTTGGGATTATGAAGAATGGAAATATATTAGTAATGAGTATCTGGAGAAATAATTAAAGGTACCATCTTGAACATATGGGTTTGAATATTTTGAGTGGAAAATCAGTATCCAGTTTGGCGTTTAACTCATTGATAAGGAAGAAAATAAGATGGTGATAAAATCAAACATTATATCCAGAGATTAGTTGGGTTACAGGTTTGTGGCTATAAACACAAAGCAATGACTCAAATAAATAAAAAGTAATTAATGAAAATACTCCTACCTAGAGGTTGACTCAATGCATGACAACTTTTAATTATAGATTAGGTAGATAGAAATCAAGCAGAATCAACAATTTTTTTTTTTTTTTTTTTATCATTGTGAATAAGTGAGAGAACATGCTAGCTTGCAAATGGGTAGAGACATTAGCTGAATTGATAAAGTGTGTGTTAGTATCAAATGTTGTTTGACTGCGGCATGGCCTATCGGTGTTATTGGTTTAACTTAAAGGCGTTTGAGTTCTAATATTAAGAAGGGAGATATAAAATTTATGAAAAATAAGAAAACTAATAAATCTCTCAATTCGATGCTAGAAAATATTTAAATGTTGCAATTATATGTTGGTATGAGATATTTCTTAACTAAGAATTGGGATTCTTTATAAATTCACTTTGACTGAATATATAGATTGTATTTTCTCTTGGTTTAATTTTTTTGGAAAGAATTTATATGTTATTTTGAGTAAGTAAGGCTCAACGTTCCTTGACAATATTTTTTATTTGAAGGCTAAAGCTAAAACATAAGCCCACAACTTTTCTTGATGGGCTTTGTTCGAATTTTTAAGTCATAAAAACAATGATTTTTGGTTTGGTTTTAGTTAGAACTTTTCTTTTTATTTTATGCTTTTAATTTATTTATATCATTATATATATATATATATATATGTACATGCTTGAATTAAAATTTTATCCAGATTCAAGGAACTTTTCTAATTATTTTGTTAGAATAAAATAGGATCTTCAAGAACCTACCTTGTGGATTGGTCGGATGAGTGAGTGATGCAAAGTCTTCTATGAGATCAAGATGAATGCAATGTGCGTTATATATATATATATTTTGTTGTTTAAAACAAGTTTTATTTTTACATATATAACCTTGACAATATTGATATACAAGTTCAAATTTCGATATATTTAGAGTTTTGTGGTATGCCACTAGAGCCACTGTTGTCAATTAATTGATTGGTGATTTTTTTTCCCATGACTACAAGCCAGTGTTCATGATCTAGTTAGAAAAAGTGGCATGGAGCCTTCTGATCATGTTTGGAAATGCCTACACATGTTTAGCTACTGCAAAGCCAAATTGCTTGAACAATACATTACAGGTCGATGATTTTATTATTATTATTATTTTTTAATGTTAGTGTTCTTGATTTTAAACGCCAATAATGATATGGTTGAGATTATGAAAAATTGGAATAAATTAGTTTTTGTCAGTTAAATCATATACTTTGTTGTTTGTTTAGATGCTCATTATAACTTTTGAAATTGATTTTAATGAATGTGATATTTATATGTAATTGATTGGAAGTTTTTACCAGATGGCAACTCAGGCCATTGTCAAGTGGAAGCCTTTGAATACCTAAGTTACCACATGGTAAAAGAACAATTGAAACAAATGGAAATAGGGCTAAAGTCTAAACATGTTAGACTAAAACAATGCTAATTTAAATACCACTATTTTATTGGTGAGCTATAATTATCCAATAGCATTGCTAATTATTGAATTACACCCTAGTAAAAAATAATTACATATCAGCTGTGCACCGCATGTAGCTACAATTAGCTAATAGCATTATTAATTGTTTTTTTGTTTTTTTTTTTACATTTTTGTATGAATAAAGTAATGCCTGGATAAAAAAATAATTACATATTGGCTCTGCACCAAAAAAATAAATTATGTAGGTATAATTAGATAATAGCATTATTAATTGTACACTATGCTTTTAAAGTACATACACTCTTAAAATAACGTGTATTTTTATCTAAGGAAATACTCATTTGATATTTTTTGAACACATGTTGAATATTTTAAAACATGTTCAACAAAAAAAAAATAAAATAAAAATTCAAATAAATGTATTAGATACATAAACTTAATTTCATCCACAATTTTACATTGTAAATTTTCTTTTTGCTCCACTTTCTCTCTTTCCCCAATGTGCTCTTCCATCTTTCTTCTCCTTTTTCTATTTTCTTTTATAAAAACTCTGTGTGTAAAGCAACAAACCAGTTACTCACTCCATTTTATTTCAATTTGAGGCGACTAGATAGGCAACACTTACACATTAAAAAGAGAAGTCAAAGAACCACACCCATAAATCCCAATTGCAATATATTAGCCTTCTTAATTGTATAGGAAAATTGTTATCGATTATGATTTCTTAAAAAAGAGCAAAAAAAAAAAACAACTGTACTATTTGTTAAATATTTGAGTTGTTTAACTAATGAAATGTCTTTTGAAAGACAACTTTCTTATTTCTTTGAACTTTTCGAAGCCACACTCTCTGGTTTTAGTATGCCTATGTCTTTGCTTAATGCTTAATGACCACACCAATAAATGGAATTTGTATTTCCCTGTGGAAATTTATGACAAAATTTTATCAGTACTAATGTAGTTCTCAACCAAAAAATGTAATGATATGGTCATATAATATCACAAATGTTACCACGTAGCAAAAATGCACAATCAAACTATTTTATCATTGATGATCCAGAATTTTTGCGTTTCCATAAAATGGTGCTAAAATCAAAATTCAATATTAATTTGAGGTCTAAAATTGTTAGAAATTAGAAGCTGTACTAAGAATAACATAAAGTGTGGGGAAGAAGGGGAATATAACCAACTAGCCTACACATGTATGGGGAGACAAAGGCATAGACCATGAGACGAGAATCTAATTCTATTAAAAAATGCAAAAGCATTTCTCGTCGCCACCCAACAAATTCGGTTGTATTTATTAAAAAAAAAAACAAGAAGAAGAAGAGAGATTTATGAAATTTGCATTGCAGGAGTGTGATGAACATACCAGTTGATGAAGGGCAGTTCCTATCAATGGTTTTGAAAATCATAAACCCCAAAAGGACGTTGGAGATTGGTGTTTTTACAGGCTACTCTCTCCTCATCACTGCCCTTGCCTTGCCTTGCCTTGCCTCAGGGTGGCCGGGTAAACTGTCCATTAACTTGGAAACTAGACCTTAAGTATGAACTGTACATTGACTTTGTTTTATTGAAATTTTGAATTCATGAGAATTCTTTGCTTGGCTAACCTGCTCTTGATGTAATGATCGGTAACTACTGCAGTTGAGTTACATTACTAATGTCAATGTTTTTGCTAATAGATAACAGCCGCTGATATAGATCGTGAAGCATATGAAGTTGGATTGCCATTTATCCAAAAAGCGGGTGTGGAGCACAAAGTCAATTTCGTTCATTCGGAAGCAATTCCAGTTTTACAGGCCATGCTTTTCCTTCTTTAATAATGTCAATGTTTTTCCTTCTATTTTTTTTTAATCTAATATCTTCTTTGACCTGCAAAACGTAGAGTGCAGACCAGTTCATACCTGTAATAAGGCCGGGTTGAGCCCAAATTCATTCGGGGCCCGAGTTTGAAGCAATAATTTTCCCTATCCTAGCCTGGATAATGATAACATTGAACTGGCTAAGCTAAACTCACAGCTTTATGAACAATTTTAGATGATATAGACCACTGGTAATGGATCCAGTCCCAACCCCCAATGCTGAAGGAAGCCCATCAGGATAGGCACAACGCAACCCTCAGCGTCTCCCATGCCCCAACAATTTTTTTTTTTTTAAAAAAAGCAATGTTATTCTGCCAAAAGAAGCCTATAAACTTTTGATTTTATGCTTTGTCCTCAAATTAAGTATATATGTTTTGTCTCTCTTATCTTCGGTGTATATGATGCGTGATAAAAGTGCAGAGTTAAATAATATCAAATAAGATAAATTTAAATTTTGATATTGTTTAATCAAGATAGATAGAAGTAAATAAAAAATAGCAAAATGATAATACTTGAAAATTTTTAATTGTTTTTTTTTTATATAATTTATTATAGAATATAAGGTTCCATGAGAGAAGAATTCTATTAATTAAATTTTATAATTTGTAAGATATTTTAACCTTTAATTTTATATACGTATTTATAACTCAAAACAAAAAAAAAATACTTTAACTTAAATTTAAAAATATTAAAAATAAATCAAAACATAAAATAATTTTCCAATAATTATCATATTTTTAAAAAATAATTTAATTAAAAAAATTAATTAAATTAAAATATTACAAAATAATTAAATAAATTAAAAAATATAAATAAATAAATAAATTTTATAACATATTTTAGATTGTATCTAATTATATTTACTAAACAGTGTATATATTGAGTTTTTCTTTTTTAATACTGTCTTATTACTGTCATCTATTTTTCTTAGTAAAAAAAAAAACAAAGAAAGAAAACTCTATAATGCTTATTTGAGTCCAGATATATAGGAGAGGAATCCCATATTTATTGGGATTTATAGTCACACACACAGAGAGTTAGAAATTGAGTTTTATAATGGCATACTTCTATGCTTACATTCTACTGCTTACCATAACAAGAAAATCTCCCATGTCTAACTTTATCATTAAATACAATACAAGGGCACAGGAAAGGTACGGACTTGACTAAGAAAAACAGAAAAATACAAGCACAGCCAACCTCCCAGCTCACATAACCAATGTAGCCTACAGGTGATTGTGAGACATTGGTTGGTTTGATCCACCCTGAGCCGCTACTATTTAATTAAGCACAGCTAGCCCCTGCCATACCGTCTGGATTATTCTCATCGCCAAGCTCACTTATTTGATCGTATATGGTCTGGATGAAAGATGTTGTCTCTTGCATTTGTTCCTCCATGGCCTCATGGAGCTTGCTGAGTGTAACACAGTATGCCTCCTGCAAGAAATGAATGTATGCTATCAAACACTTCATTGCCAAATGTTTTTTAAAAGGGAAAATATTTATAATTACATATAGAACCATGAAACGACCTGAGGATTATCATCGGCAAATCCTCATTATTCTGTGCAAAATATCTTTTTAACCATACTTTCAATGGAAAATTATGAATAAGTTCAGCTTTGTTAAATATAATTAAGTTTCACTTCTTATTTTACAGACCCATAAGTATATCTGTGAGCTTCCCAATTTGGATAACTCATAATTATCATCACTAGTTTTAGCTTGTACCTCTTCAATAAATAGGTTTGCTTTAAAATTGGTATCATGATTAAATGTTGATCTCTAATTATATAAAATAAAAATATAAAATTAATATATTTTTTTAACAAACTCTAATATATGAATAAGATTAAAAAAATAATTATTCAAATAAAAAAAATCAAATTTTAAAAAATAGTAAATCACTCTAACCCTCACATGAAGTGTTAAGAGTTTTAACTTTCACAACCCCAACCTACAAATAACCTGACTTGTATTGGAAACAACTTGACACAATTCTTTAGATGCCGCTGTTATTGGATTGTGTCTAAAAGTTTTTCTTTTTTTTTTTTTTGGTTCTCATTTTCTTCGGCCTATTGGGTTTCTTTCCATGTAAATTTAACAAAGAGAGAGGAGGCATTTGAGATTACCATGAAGAGATCGAGGTCAGAGGAAGGGGAACTGATGGTTTTAGGCTTCAAATTGGCTGGTTTTCCTTCGTTATTTCCAATTGCAATAATTTCTCCCGTTTCACGGGAGCCAACCTGCCATCAATACTAGCCAGTCAGAGCAGACAAACTTATCATATTCGGCGATACGAGAATGTTATTAATATGGCCAAAGAAAATGTTATTAACATCTAAAACGATTGTCTCACCCACCAAACATTAACGTCATTTTCTGGGTAACTCTACAGGTTTTAGAACAAAATCAGGGCCACTTTTTTTTATGGTAAAGCGAGCATGATCACTAGCTGTTGTAATTGAATGGTTACAAGTTTCACTAGTCATAGGTTCAAATCCTCTGTATCCTCGCTCCCGGAACTGTGTGTTGCCTAATGCTACGTCATTGTTCATGCTTTTACTTGTGAACATCATAAGTAAAACGCAATGAATAAATTCACCTATGATGGTACGGCTCCTTCCAAGAACATAAAGTGCCAAGATTAATGTACATGTACTGGTTAAGACTAAAGCAGAAACAGCCACATTAATAGGGTAAGGATAAGGTTAAGGTTAAGGTTGTGTGTATTTAATATATATATATATTTAATTACAAGTGTAAGAATATTTTTAAATTTGTGAGAGTTTTGTACTCTAAGATACAGTAACCGATCAAACTAAAGAAAGAAAAGTATTTTAATGTTTCTCCATTGGTAGCTTGTGTGTGTGTGTGTGTGTGTGTGTGTGTATGAATTTACACAACAGACTACCTCCTGAAAGCACATTATACGATCCTTAGATATGAATTGTTAACACAAGATAGTATAATTATCGTGCTTAATCAAAAGTAGATTCACAGTTACAAACAGCAGATTGGACAACAAAGCGAGAACACCCATAATAGAGTAATTGGCAGGAAGTCCTTACCTTCAAACAGTTAACATGAGTCTCAATCAGGAGCCCAAATAAAGGATGTCCTAAGATCCTACTCTTCAGAATCTCCCCATCTTCTTCTTCCATAGCTTCTTCCCCTACAGCTCTCCCATCACCAACTTCACTGTTGTCAACATTCTTCTCACTATTAGCCTCCATCTCTCTCCCCCCTCCTCTCTCTCTCTCTCTCTCTCTCTCACTCTCTCTCTCTCTCTCTCTCTTGCCCCCTCTATCCACAAAAATAGCCAATGAGGTGTTCTATATAGAGCTCTAATTTGTAGGTACACAAATAGTATAGGGAGTGGCATACCTTTTTTATCAGAAATCAGTAACTACACATGTTTGCATGCATGAAAAAGGCTCAAAAGTCAGTAATCTGAGAAGGGTCCAAAGAAAGATCGAATCCAAGTCTTTTTCTTCTTTCCTCACTTATTTTTGGCTCCGAAAGGAACTAATCAGGAGATCTTTTTCTTTCCCCACTCCTCGATTGATGGAGCAAATAGTGTATTTCAATTAGTAGGTCCTTTATAACCTGTAAAAAGCAACCATAGTTATGTAGACTTAAAAAACACGATATCTTAGTACTGTTGATAAAATGGACAATTCCAGGCTGCCATCGTTTACCAGTTTAAGGCAACTACTGTTCATTCTGTACGTCTAGTAGAAGCTAGTGACTTGAGAGCTACAGTATTAGAAACATCTCTTGGATTTATGTGTATTATTTGCATCCATCCATTGGAAACAAAACAATCCAAAAAAGTAAGTAATAATGTACGTTTTTCTCTGCACCTAATTTATGAACTTGAATGCAGGGGTATCCACTTTTTATTGAAATAGCATCCAATTTGCTCATCTTATTATTGCATAGAAGTGGGGCAGGTTTGAAAGGAAACTTCCAAGGCCTGGCCTGATTAATTAGCATTGATCCACCCCAACCCATATCAGAGATTTAATTAATTAATTAATTTTTTTTTTTTTTTTGGAATACATCATTAATAATTAATGCTGATATTTTTGTGACATTTTGGAAGGTGCGAGGCTTGATTCTAGATCAACGAGAATATTTAATTTGACATAAACCCGATATTTGTGACTCATGAATTCAAGACGTAAAAGGGTTCAGAAGAAAGTCAAAGAAGAGAACATGTCACTTCCGAATAATCATCGGTCCATTGTCGCTCACCGATGCAGGTCAATTTTCATTATTATCACAATAAACTTTTTTTTTCAAAGTCATTTAATATCAAAATTTACTCTATTTTATGAAAAATTGACAGAATTCCTTTTTTGCATTTTTATTTATAATAATAATTAATTTATGTCAAAATTGTCAACTCTGTTATCCTAGTTTCGCTTTGCAACCATCAAAATCGGGAAAATATCTTTCAACAATACAATCTAACAATGAAAATTAATCTCTTTTTTTTTTTTTTCTTTTTTTGTAAAACTTTACGTTAGTAAATGTTTTTCGTAGACAAATAATTTTCCTACGTCAATAATATTGGTTTTCTTCAATTAGTTTTGACCATGAAATGTGTTACGTCAATATGCCACATCAATTGAAAAACTTTTAAGAATTTTTTGAATATTTTCAATTTTTAAATTCATAATTCAAAATTGTAATTTTTTTTAAAAAACAATTCTTATATTTTATTTTAATCTAACGTGACATACTGACGTGATACATTTATCAACAAATTAAGGCAAATAAGGTTTTGTTTTTTTTTTTTTTTGTTTCCTTAAAAGGCAAACTAGGTACGGTCGTATAGTTTTATTTGTTAGTTTAATGCTTTTGTGGTTAATGCAATTCACCTGGGGATGTTACTTAGAAATGCTACTTCAAAAAATAAATATTATTTCAAAGAAAAAACAATTTGTGGACATTTATGTCAAAAACAGTTGGATACAATGTTTACTTTGTACACAAAGCAGAACCCTTCTTCTTCTTCAAGTACAGATTTTGTCTAGGTTTTGAGGAAAAATCATCGTATATGTGGTAGTCACATCTACGCAACATACTGACATGGTACGATACAACTACCAGTAAATATTGACATGAATTAAATGTATATTTTTTAACTTCCACGAGAGCTCTTTTTTTTGTTTTTGTTTTTTTTTTTGTTTTTTGTTCTTCTCTTCCCCCTTTCAAGCATGTATATTGCCTTAAATGTGAAAAAACTTGAATACTTCTGATTGGGTTGATGAGATAGTCTCACTTAATAATTATTTTATTTTAAATTTATAACAAAATAAAATTGAGAAAATGTTTTGAGCCTAAGCACAGGGTCACGAGGCATTTTTGTTCCGTGGAGGGTTGTGTCTCTCTTTTTTTTTTACGAGGTACATTCTTGAGGTTTGTCTCATGAAATTAGTTCAAGTAGTCAATTTCAGAATTGCCTATTAAACATTAATAAGTGTTGGAATTAACTTATATTGATTTGTATCCAGTCTAAATTAACTCTAATGTCCAGGTTATAATGCCTTAAAAGAACAGAAGTACACACGAAATACAGAAGTGGATTTTTCTTGAATTATTCAATTATTCTTTAAGCCCAGTCACAGCCACCTAATATTAAACGAGGGTTGGTTTTGAGTTGCCCAAAAAGTGCCCAGCCCAGTTCAGCTTCTTTCATCTTTGAACAGCCGAACATGCAGCTTGGGGTTTTTCTTTTTCTTTCTCTCTGGTTTTTGTTTTTTTTTTTTTTTTTTTTGAAGGGACGAAGCTTATTGATTGTTCTTCATTTTGGCATGTTTGATCAGACAACTAACATCACACTAGCACTGTTAAAACAAAGAAGACCAGAAGTAATAAAAAAATTCTGAACTTTGAGAGCTGCCCTGGTTGGCAATATGTTGGCCAAGTTTCTATTGTAGGGCCAAAATAAAAGAGGTAGTTTCTTTTTTTTAATATATATAAAAGAAAAGGTGGGCCTATCTGATAAACGAAGGAAAAAAAAAAAACCAATTCAAAAGAGTGGATTTAAGTCTTTTTTGCAACCTTATCTCATGTTTCTACATATGAATTTTTATTTTTTTTATATTTAAATAGTGTATGATAATTCACTTTTTAATCGTCATCAATCATAATCTCTCGTGATATTACGTGGGACATGAGAAGCAAAAAAGAATTAAGAATTGTGTTAGTGACTC
The DNA here is from genome assembly GCA_021464305.1 of Kandelia obovata. Classification (NCBI taxonomy): domain Eukaryota; kingdom Viridiplantae; phylum Streptophyta; class Magnoliopsida; order Malpighiales; family Rhizophoraceae; genus Kandelia; species Kandelia obovata. The sequence continues at coordinate 5,488,203 of CM038488.1, forward strand.
ATGACACGATAATTCATCAAATTACTTTGAATCATTGGATTAGTTTATAATATAGCCGCACCTAAAGAAGTTCTATTCAAATTTAATAATATTTAAATAATAAGTTTATTTTATATTAAAATTAAATAAAAATATTATTAATAACTCTTAATTTCAACTTATAAATACAATAATTAATATATTTATTATATATTTTTTTATTAATAGAAAAAAAAAGGGTTGGGATCTGACATAAATTCAGAAATATAGTGTTCAATGGTACTGGCAATTGAAATAATGTCATACTTGCATAATTCCATCTTGAAAAATGTTACAATGATGGGTGTTTTTTTCTTTTTTACTTTTCAAATTTTTTTTTTCATACTGACCAAAATTAAGATTGTAATAGATTTCACGTAACAGTGTTATAACTATTAATTATATATTTATAATCATTTTTATCTTAATTCGATCTTATCAAAAAAATTAATATTAAATATTGATTATTTCTGAATAAAGACTTCCATAATTAAATACTTGAATTTCAATCATAAAAATTTTAAATTTTAATATTAATGCAAATGACTTCTTGCTAAATTAAAAAGAAAAATTAAATATTGATTTTAGTCAAGTGTCTTGTAGAGATTCACCATCAAAGCAAAATCTTTAAATAGAATCAATATCTAATATCAATCCTCCAATATGATTCTAATCAAAGATCTTACAAAGATTCATCATCAAATCAAGATCATTTTTAACATTTGATATATCAATCTCTTTTTCAGTTTGTAGAGTCGATGACAAGCTATTGTAGGAGAATAAAAAAGGGTTGAGGGAGGAGGGGGCATCAGGACAGGTTGGGCTTATGTATTCAAAGCCTTCTATCTCAGCCTACTAATTTTACTTTTTGGGTATGTCGAAAATGTTTTTGTGGTTATTTTTCAACACTCTGCATGTTCTTTAGCTGAAACTAATCCCAAAACTATAATATATATATATATATATATATATATAAGCCGCCAAATGTAGCTCCAAATATGTTATATATTTCAAGCAACACATGATGAAAGTTTTCACACTTATATGATGTAATTTCTTTAGACGGTATGATTTTTTTCTTAAGAAACCTTTAATAAATTCTTTATCAACAAAAATTACACTAAAATTAAAATAATTAATCAAAGGAGTGGATGCATTCAATGCATATTTACTTTTGATTGTTACCTCATTTCAGATGCGGAGGCATGCAATGTATGTCTACATTTTTATTTTTATTTTGACTTATACGTTAGATACATTGCCATTGACACCCGATTAATGTATGCGTGGACCACTTGCTCCACATTGTTCAGCTCTTTTGAATATTTAATAGGTATATATGTGGTGGATGGTACTTATGTACATTACAATTTGCTATCAGTGTTTTTGTGTCTCATCATTCAAAGATTGCCACTTTGATAGTAGTAGCAACGGAGGAGGAAAAAGGAAGAAAAAGAAACTTTAAAATTATGTTTCTGTCTTTTTAACTTTATTATTTTTGGCATATCAGTAAAATTTGTATTCTATTAAGATTCAAAAGTTACAGTCAGAAAAATAGTTTACTTAGCAAAGCAAAGATAAATTTTCAAACATATGATATATATATATATATATATATATATTTTTTTTTTTTCAGATTTCACAATGTTAAGGATAAGTTAGATATTTTATTAGATAAAAAATATATTTTAGGTAAATTCCATTTAATTAAAGGATATTATTGATGTTTAAATTTATTTTAATTATTCAATCCAAGGTGATTCAAAACTCAAATAAGCTAGTTTTTTTTTTTTTTGTTCTATTCTACATTGTTTTATAAATTTTTCTTAATCTCTGTAACAAGACATTCATCTCTTTTTGATAGTTCAGTTTAATATTATGCATTTTCAAGATTAAAATCAACTTTTTTATTTTTATTTTTTTTTTATTTTTTGGGATCTATAAATAACCCCACCCGGGAATTAACCCCAGTATCATCCCCCATCCTCGTCCTAAAGGTAGGCAGAAATAAATGATTTTAATTTCCACCATAATTGTAACCAAAGGATTGAAAATATAAAAGTCAAAATTAACATAAAGGATCATGTTTTAAGAAAATAAAAATATAGAGGCAAACTTAGAAGCGAAAATAATGTTCGAGTACAAAGAGAAATAATTTTTTTTTCCTTTTAATTACCATATATATATATATATATATAATAATAATAATAATAATAATAATAATAATAATAATAATAATAATAAAATAAATAAATAAAACAATCTCTTTCCGTGCCTATTAGACCTGGGCCTACCTGATTATACTTTACCGATTTCACGACTGTAGAAATCCGGCAAGACATTTTAGTCCAATTGAATGCTATAAATGTTTTTCCATTGTTGTCTATTTATTATGACTCAACTATCCCCCAAATTTTTGAATAAAATTTAGAATAATCATCGTGTGGAACAGTCACACAATACAAGCATACTCATCAGAATACCCCACCACTTCTATACACGAGACAATTCACTTGAATTTAAATACGTGGACAATATTTCACACACGTTATGTCAAATTAATCATGAAATCTCGCAAGTTTCTACTTTTTGAAAATTTACCATTTTGTGGTTAATTTTGAGTTGGTTGTCCTACTTCTAACTCAGCTTGCTGACATGGTATAACTGTCTCATGCACTAATTTTACTAAAAATCTAACAACAGGAAACGATAAATTGGCATATAAAGACGTTACTCACTCCAACTAAATGTAATGTGTGTCGATTCATGCATCGTAGAAATGAAAATTCAGCCACACATTAAGTAACCAAATTGGTCAACATTAATTAACTTTATATATATATATATATATATAGAGAGAGAGAGAGAGAGAGAGAGAGAGCATAAAATTGGATCAGTATCATGACAACAGTACGTTTTTCTTCAAATCAAAATGAAAAATCTGCATAAAGAGCGGGTATGAGTCTATAAATGGAAAATAATCTTGTCCTTTTTGTCCATCTTTCAATGAAAATCACCTCAAGAATTTGAGAATCTCAAGGGCGACATGTCGAGTTCATAACTACAGCAGATAAAAAAAAAAAAAATAAAAGAAAAGAAAGGAGCAGCCACAAAATATTCGTATGTCAAAGTTACCATCTTATCTGCTATTAATGCTAGATATCCTCCCAGATATTGACTTCCATTTGTCTAAAGTTAATAGTCTTCTACTTGAAAATGCAATGTATGCTAAAGTATTCTCATCCTATGACGTGACTATCACGAAATTACAAAGTGGACATTGTGAAACCAGAGGCCCGAGAACATAGATTCAATTGATATCCGTTGGAATATCTCATTTTAATACATGAATCTGTGGTCTTTCATAGCTTAAGATATAACTATAGTTGACTGGCTATGTATAATAGCATCCCAATCCAAAAACAAAAAAAAAAAAAAAACACAAACAAGGAAAATTTTACAAAGTGTAGGAACTAAATAAATCTAGCTAGGGTTCATTATTTGGTCAAAAACAAAGTCAACATAACCAAGTAAGTTGACTTTGTTGAACACAAACAAAATTCCTAGGGAGAACCCCCTCAAAATTACATAAAATGTGGACTTTAGTTCTAATATATTGGTAAAAAAAAATAAAAAAAAGGTGGCGTTTCTTAACTTGTGAGTACTAAATAGAGTTATATCGAAACTAATCATCTGTAATGCATAAGAAATATGAGAAAGTGTCAAATAAATATCTAATATTAACATTTTGATGCTTAAATTAATAAAAGAGTCTAAAAATCAAGCTAGCGCTCTTATATTTATGGAGCTCAAAATGACACCTTGCTATGTGAATTTTAACGGTGATGGGACAAGTTGAGTCGTAATTAACAGAGACAACTGGGGCTTACTGTACTAGGAGATCCAGTTAAACTGATGTGCCGAGTTCGGAGTAACGAACCCCCTCCACGGGACCTAAAGGGAGGCGAGCTGGGAAGTCGTTTAAACCTAATCTATATCATTAACATGAGGAGATCATGTGTCGGACAAGCCATGCGAGGCTTCCAACCAAGAAAATTATCGATGGTATGACAAGATATGGCAATGATCACGATTTGCAAAAACCAAGTCCTTTTGCTATCATGCGGCTTTTAATAATGACCTTATTAAACATTATCTCATTATTAGGCCCCACGTCTACCCTACGTCAATTCCTTCCCAGAGTTTTTTTTTTTTATTTTTTTTTATTTTTTTTTTTTATTTTTGGTTTCGATCTCTCTTTGGCCTTTTCCAAACAATTACAAACAAACTATAAAATAAAATAGAAAGACCCCGCAGATTATCACCCAAATTGTTGGCAATATGGAGTTGTTTGCAATGGAAGAGCATCATTGGCCGCAACCCTTTTTGAGTTTTTATCTATCTTGATCGCTATCACCAAATAAAAGATTAACATGAGAGCATTAATATTGGATAAGATGGACTTCCACGTAATCCCTACTTTGCTTTCTAGCTAGGGTATGCATACATTCATGCGGAATTTTTTTAGAGCAATATGAGTTCCTCCCCCCCGCCCTAAAAAAAAGAATGTAATTACATTTATTATTATAGGTATATTATATCGTGAATATATAACCTTACAATTATAATCACGTTTTTTAGGAGTCTACATCACTCCAGCTTAACAATCTCCATCCAAATAATATTTCCCTTTTATTTCTATCATACAAAACTGTACTATTAACTACTAAGTCTCATATTGTATATATCTTTCGTGCATAGTCCAATTTTTAGATTGACAATTTCAATTTTGTGGATTAGCTCGATTGATAAGTAAGTATATTTCTTATTAGTTGACTACTAAAGCCCCGTAACGCGAAAATAATTTGTTGTAAATCTCTTAAATTCTCATTTATAACAAAAGATATTTTAATAAATAAAAATTTACACTTTATTTTAAAAATTTTAAGTTAAAGAAGAAGGGTACAAGGTTATGATATTAGAGTTAATTGAAATTTATTATTGAGTAAAAATTAGTTTTTAAATAAAAATTACATAGTTAAGTCATATTTAATATAATTTTTGTATAAAATTTAAAATATATATAGTTTAATATATAAAAAGTTGAGTGTATTAATTTATTATAATACTAATAAGTACATATTTTTGTATACTGATTTAGAGATATTATTAGAGTCATTAATGTAACTTAACATAATTAGTATATTTTTTAATTATTGTATGATATTTTTCATTTCAATAAAATTATAAGTGTTTATATAATTTTTTAATAATATTATTAGATTTATTGAGTTTAATAATAATATTAAAACTTAGTTGAGTTATAACAATGACAACAAAATTATTGAATTTTGATATATAAAAATGAAAAAGACTATTCACATTTGTTAACTTATGACTTAATAAATTTTTTAATAAATATAATAATAATAATTACTTAATATGATGCATATAAATTAATAATTGATGATACCTTATATGACCATAAACAACTAGATAAAAGTAGTGTTAATAGTATTTATAATCATGAATGATACATAAATTGAGCTAACAATTTTTATTTTATATGCAAATTATGCATCTTTGATTTTCCATTATAGTTTTGAAAAAATATAGATGATCATTATAAAAATTATGTGAAATCTTAAATAAAACTTTTGGTAAAAATTTCTTTTGTAGATGACTTTCTTAATTGTATTTTATACTTTTTATTCATCAATAGAAATTCTTCACTCATAAAAAAAAAAAGAAGAAGAAGAAAAAAGAAATATTAGTATAAGTAGTCATAGAATTGATAAGTTAATCTTTTTAATCATAACAAGCATAATTGTTTTTTTATATTAATATATTCATAACTTTCATTTTTATGTATTAAAAAAATATATCAATGTGAAACTTTGTTTTTTAAAAAGAAAAAGAAAAAAACTGCGATGTTACAAAACATGTATAAATGGAAAACTTTTGCCTCTTTTACCAATCTTTTGCCAAAATTTACCTAATTCAAGTGATTTCCTTGAGTTACCTTAGCGTTAATTATTTGTTAAAATTTAAAGATAAAATCTGTTGAGCCAGATGGTAATATTGTGATTAAATAAAAGTATATTGACTTGAATTGTAAAATGAAAAAGGAATTACAAAAGACAGGAGGTTTGTGTAATATAGAAATTTAAAAAAAAAAACTACAACAATTTTTATAATAGTTGTGTTGGAACTCGTACTTTTTATGTCTCCTTTTCTTTGAAGTCCGTATTCTGTCTGCATTTTGATTTTTTTTTTTGTGATGAATTGTATCCAATATTTCCCTTAATTGACAATAGTTGGTGTTTTCAAGGAAAAATAAAAATAAAAATTATATAAATATATATTAAAACAACATTTAAATTCTCGAGATCAATGACATTTACAAAAAAAATAAAAAAAAATTTAGACGATTTATTCCTACCTATTAATAAATTCATTCAGAATATTTAGAGTTCTAAAAATAATTCTTGAAATTGGACTCAGTAAATAAATAAAATAAAATAGTTCCATAACTTGCAAGACTTTTTGTACATTTATCCCTTTGAAAATAATGTAAAAACATTGAGCGGTGGTGATATCTTCTGCACGTACACCAAATGCATAGTACGCTGGATAGTATCCAAGCTATTCTCTCAAGAAACGTTCAACTGTTTTACGTTCCTTTCCAAAAAAAGCTAGGTATCAACGACAACAATGCTGCCAAACACGATACGATGATTCCCCAACCGTTGCGATCGGCGACTCTGTTGTTGGACACTTCCTTAATCTAACGTACAAAAATGTTCCCTTGTTAAGCCCCACCAGATGCTACCGTAGACCGCAGCGGCAAACTTATATAGCCCCAAAAGGATATTAAACCTTATCTTCACTCTCGGAAACGTGCAAATGCAAAAGAGCCCGTTGCCGGCATTCCCGTGTCGTTTTCTTGGTTCTCCCTTGTCGTTTTCCGACAAAGAACTTGCGCCCGACCACGTGGTGGATTTTCTGGTCCCCACGTAAGCCCAATGCTCTCATTAGTGCTTATCCACTTTAATCATTTTTATTTATTTCGATTATATTACTTATTTAATTTAATTAGTTAATTTAGGAAATTGGGGGAAGAGGAGTAGGACCCACAGTAATGACGTGGAAGATTAGTCAATGTGACGTCCAGCTGTTTCCGAATTCCCCTCTATGTCGGCCTATATTATATCAATTTTATTGAAATTCTCTTATTTTGCCTTTCTTTTCTTTTTCATTGCCATGAATCTCTTTAGATTGTATAAATTAAAATTTTTCAATTCAATCTAAGAATATATTAACTAGATTTTGACCTATCTCTTTTAAGAAAATTAAAATTATCATACACCAAGTACTTATAATAATAAAATATATTATTATTTTACTACTTAACATAAACCTTTTTTTTTATTTTTATATTATTTGTGATTTAAAAAATTAATAAGTATTTTTTTATATTAAAAATATATTAATTAAAATTTAATTATATCTTGACTCATATATCTATGAAAAAAAATATTTTAATTCGTTTGAATTTACTAAATATATTTATTTTTTTATAAATAAAAAAATATTTAACATAATAATTATAATTAAACATTTATTTTCATTTCAACGATTAAACTATATAATATTGTATCGCTTTATTTTTTTATATGCCACATAACAACCCCACAAAACAAACGAACAATGTTTAAAACATCTTGGGGTCCATGACTTAGCATATCTAAACAAGAGTAAATTGACCATCTAAAACACTAACCAAAAAAAAAAAAAAAAAAACAAAGCAAGAAGTTGCATTACATTTTTCACCGAATAAATCACTCAAACAAAATCGGATAAAATCTTCCTAAACCGAAAAAAAAAAAAAAAAAAAAGTGAAGAGAGAGCATTTCAACGGTGAGAAGTAAATATCGGATATATCGGGCTGATCGAGCATGGACATTCCCACGGGTTTAGCCTATCGGGGGAACCCACAGAAGGCGAATAGGAATTCGCCACGTGGCATTCAAGAAACAACAACGCAGGTTTTTCAGACAGAAAAAGGCCCCCTTCCACTGGACGCTCTCGGTTTCCGTGGGTCCCACAACGCGCGTGTTTCCTCGGGGCGAAGTCTTCAACAGATAAGAACCACAGATAGTTTTCCACTGTTTGCCTAGTGCACATCCCTTTTGTTAGGTACCGTTGGATCATCGTCCCATGGTTTTGTCCCCCTCATCCAACGGATCATATTTGCTTGATTGGGTTCCGTACATTTCTTTTCTCTGTTGAATAAAACAACAACAATAATAAGAAATATTTGTTGATCAACAAAAGGTTTGAATTTTTCTGTGACTTTTGTATGCCATTAATTAATGACAATAATAACATATTCTTTCTAAGCTCAACAGAGAGACTGAAAGCTCTTTATAAGATGGATTTTTAGATTAGGTACATCACTAAAATTTTGCATCTTTCCTTGCAAAAATCTAAGCTTTGCTGCTTAATTACTTTAGAATTCTCTCTCTTATTTATTTTTATTTTTATTTATTTTTGTCAGTTCATTGTGTTGTTGGGGTGAATGTCAAACCTGATACCCACCAAAAGGAAATGGAGTTCCATTTTGCAAAAGCCTGGTAATTTCTTGAACTATTATTGATTTGAGATTTCCCCCCTTAGATTTTCGTTTCTTTTTTTTTTTTAATAATAAATTGAGTGGCCTTTGTTTAAGTTGATTTTTGGTTGGTTGCTTTCTTTCTTTCACTTCCATTGTCAAAATTGTTGCAAGTGTTGTAAGAATCGCTAGTGGGATATATCTGGTTGTTGCAGCACTATAAAATTTCCTTTTTAGTTCTATGATCTTGAATCTATTCCCATTCCTTTGTTAATCTTTCTCTCCTTTTTTATTTATTATTATTATTTTTTTCAAAATCTGGATAGTAAGGAATTTCCTGGCTTATTCCCAATTTCTTGTTTGATTTCACTTGTCTAAGCTTAACCCTCTTGCCTGAAACTTCCTCTCCCGTTTCAATAGCCTTCAAATGGTTTCCTACTCTCAGACATAGTTTAGTGTTACTTGTAGTTTGTAGTTTTTACATAGCCTGAAGCTTATTCCACTAATTCTTTCATGATTTACAGCTAGTTATTGACCTTGTTTGAGTAAATATTGATAAGATTATATCTTGATTTTCATTGCACACTTTTTGCCCTTGATTTCTTGGTTCCCAACCACTTTGATGGTTGTCTATGGCAAACGCATAATTGGGTGTCTTTAGATGGTGTCAAGATCATATTCAAACCTTTTGGAGCTTGTCTCTGGTGAGTCCCCATCGTTTGGTCGCATGAGCCGGAGAATTCCACGGATTATGACGGTGGCTGGCATAATTTCTGATCTAGATGATGACCCATCAGAGAGTGTATGCTCTGACCCATCATCTTCGTCCAATCAGAAAGACCGAATAATAATTGTAGGGAATCAGCTGCCAATAAAGGCACAGAGGAAATCAGAGGGTACCAAGTCTTGGACGTTCAATTGGGATGAGAATTCACTTCTTCTCCAGCTGAAAGATGGATTAGGAGATGACGAGATTGAGGTTATCTATGTTGGTTGCTTGAGGGAAGAAGTTCATCCTAGTGAGCAAGATGAGGTCTCACAAATTCTTTTAGAGACCTTCAAATGTGTGCCAACATTTCTCCCACCAGATCTTTTTAGCCGGTACTACCATGGGTTCTGTAAGCAGCAGCTATGGCCCTTGTTTCATTACATGTTGCCTTTGTCACCGGAGCTTGGTGGTAGGTTCAATCGATCTTTGTGGCAAGCATATGTTTCAGTAAACAAAATATTTGCTGATAGGATCATGGAAGTGATTAACCCAGAAGATGATTTTGTGTGGGTACATGACTATCATTTGATGGTGCTGCCAACATTTTTGAGGAAGAGGTTTAATAGGGTGAAACTTGGGTTTTTCCTACATAGTCCATTCCCTTCATCAGAGATTTATAAGACACTGCCTATCAGAGAGGAGCTTCTGCGAGCAATGTTAAATTCGGATTTGATTGGTTTCCATACCTTTGACTATGCAAGACATTTCTTATCTTGCTGTAGTAGAATGCTAGGCCTTACCTATGAATCCAAGAGGGGATACATAGGCCTGGAGTATTTCGGTCGGACTGTAAGCATCAAAATTCTTCCTGTTGGTATACATATGGGTCAACTTCGGTTGGTCCTGAGCCGGCCAGAGACAGAAGCAAAGGTATCAGAACTTCTTAAGCAGTACTGTGATAAAGACAGGATAATGTTGCTAGGTGTGGATGATATGGACATCTTCAAGGGTATAAGTTTGAAGTTGCTGGCAATGGAACAGTTACTTCTGCAGCATCCTCAGTGGCAAGGAAAGGTGGTGTTAGTGCAGATAGCAAACCCACCAAGGGGTAAAGGAAAAGACGTGAAAGAAGTCAAGGATGAGACATACTCAACTGTGAAGCGAATCAATGAAACATTTGGGAAACCTGGATATGACCCAATAGTTCTGATTGATGCATCACTGAAGTTTTATGAGAAGGTTGCATATTATGTTGTTGCAGAATGTTGCTTGGTCACTGCTGTGAGGGATGGAATGAATCTGATCCCATATGAGTACATAATTAGTCGTCAAGGGAATGAGCGATTGAACAAAGTGTTGGGACTGGAATCAACTACTGCAAAGAAGAGCATGTTGGTAATCTCTGAATTCATTGGTTGTTCACCATCTCTGAGTGGAGCAATTCGTGTAAATCCTTGGAACATTGATGCAGTGGCTGATGCTATGGACTGTGCCCTGGATATGGTTGAGCCAGAAAAACAGCTTCGACATGAGAAGCATTATAGATATGTTAGCACACATGATGTTGGATACTGGGCACGTAGCTTTCTTCAGGATTTGGAGAGGACATGCCGTGATCATGCAAGGAGGAGATGCTGGGGTATCGGTTTTGGTTTAAGCTTCAGAGTTGTGGCACTTGATCCAAATTTCAGGAAGCTGTCAATGGAGCACATTGTGTCAGCTTACAAAAGGACAACAACTAGGGCCATTCTTCTTGACTATGATGGTACTCTAATGCCCCAAGGTTCAATCGATAAGAGCCCATCTCAGAAAACCATTGACATCTTAAGGTGCTTGTGCAGAGATCATAACAACATGGTTTTCCTTGTCAGTTCTAGAAGCCGCAAGACACTAGATGAATGGTTTTCTCAGTGTGAGAAGCTAGGATTAGCTGCAGAGCACGGTTATTTTCTGAGGTAAAATGCTTAATCTTGAAACTGATTACCTAGTAACATATTGCAGTGTGGCTAACTTGGATTTGTTAAAAATGCTATCTCAGGTTAACACGAGATGCAGAATGGGAGACTTGTGTCCCTGCAGCGGATATGAGTTGGAAACAGATTGCAGAGCCAGTGATGCAGCTTTACACTGAAACAACAGATGGATCCACTATTGAGGATAAAGAAACTGCTTTGGTATGGCGTTATGAGGATGCGGATCCAGATTTTGGTTCATGCCAGGCTAAAGAACTTCTTGATCATCTTGAAAGTGTCCTAGCTAATGATCCTGTTACGGTCAAGAGAGGCCAGACTGTAGTGGAGGTGAAACCTCAGGTTTGTACTATATACTCGTCCTTATTTTCAGCATTATCTATTTTGTTTATTTCTCTACTCATATCATATCATATTAGCATCTACTGGGATGAGTATGGTGTCCAATAGATCTATGTTTAAAGATATATTTATTAAGAGTTATGTTAGATTGGTTTGGAATGCATTACATCACTGCTTTACAAGTTCTAATGCTAATGTGACAATTCAAAGAAACCCCAGAACAAATACTCCTCTAACAAATTTATGTTGCTTTGAAGATTGATTCACATTGCATGTTGGGTTCTAGACTAGAGTATTGATTGATTCTGAAATGTAAGAATTTGTCCCAATCTCTGTTTCTACATGTCCGTGTTCTCAGATGGCAAAGTCAGCAGACATATGCCTAAATAAAATAAAACTACAGAATTTATAATGAGGCCAGGTCTCTTGTACTGAACCAGTACAAAGCCAGAAAAGTTTGAGATCAAGTCAGCCTCCATTAAACTATTTATAGACATTACATATGATGATTATTAGCCTCCTTAAGTAGATGGTTAAAGAGCTAAGAGAATTTAATAGCTAATCATGAAAGAGAAATTGAGATAGCATGATTGGATAATGTAGTTGAGGACTCTGGCATTTTCTTGAACATAAATCATGATTGATTGAGCAGATAATGAACAAAATATAAAAGACTCTGTGTTGGATTTTATCTCTTGCAAATGAGCGCTAACAAACTTGTCTATGTGCAGGGTGTAAGCAAGGGGCTTGTAGCCAAACGTCTACTTTCGACCATGCAGAAGAAGGGAATGTCGCCAGATTTTGTGCTGTGTATTGGAGATGACCGTTCTGATGAAGATATGTTCGAGGTTATTACAAGTTCCATGGCAGGCCCATCAATAGCTCCAAGGGCAGAAGTGTTTGCATGCACAATCTATCAAAAACCCAGCAAGGCAAAGTATTATCTGGATGATACAGCAGAAATTGTTCGGTTGATGCAAGGTTTGGCTTCTGTTTCCGAGCAAACATGGTAGGTCTAGTCCAAGTGCACTGTCTTTGCTCTTCAAGCATGTAGGTTCATGTATTGAGCGGCGTCATCCATGTAGCTTCTCCAGTGTTTTCGCTCTTTTCTTTTTGTGTGTAAATCATGATCTTCCCACTCTGGAGAAGCTGAGGAGACGGATATTTCTATTGTTGTTTGATCTCGTGTACATATATTTGGGTCACGAATCCAAGCTTGGTGAACTTTTATCCCGAAGTCATTTGCATTTAAATGGTTGCAGAAAGGATTTACAAACCCATTTTCCATTTATCAGAAATTAGTAACTTCACATTTTGCATCCTTTTTTTGTGAAGAAAATAATAATAATAATAAATAAAGCCACTTTTGTGGTAGTAGTACCTGTTACTTTCTATGCATGATCTCTGGTCGCCACCTTTTGTTTCTATCATAACAGTCTTCTTGGTTGTTATTCTGCATTAGATTGCATGGCCTATGAGGTGTTCTTCTTTCACCATCTGTTTTTCTTTACTTTTAATTGTCGTCCAAAGGATCTAGCATTAAGCACCACTGCTAGTTTCAGTCCTAATGTTTTGACTCATCTGGAATCTGTTTATTTCTTTTAGAATTTTTAATTTAACTCAATGTCAAGTTATGAAAACAATAAATTTAAGAGTGATTCAGTTGGAAGGAAAGAGTAGTGAAAAAAAAAGAAAGAAAAATGACAGAAAAAAAAAAAAGAAAAGAAAGAAAAATGTGTGGTATAAATTTATGCGTGTACAGGAAGCATACCCCCAAAATAGAATCTTAGAGGACATTAAGAAATATATCACTTTATTATTAAGAAAAAGTCAACAAAAGTGTTTAGCACTTGTAGGATTATTATAATTACCATACTTATCAGTAAGAATCAATCAACTTTTAACTCTTTTATGCGGCCTTGCTATTTGTTTTTTTTTTTTTTTCGATAGACATGGAGAACATGAACATCTGCCATTTGTACAATATTCGATGTCAAGTTAATAAAGAAAGAAAGGAGTATTATAAGTACCATCATTTTAATATCTCATTAGACACATTTATTTTTTTTTTTTTATCTGAAGTCTCACTTATAATTTATTTATGTATATCAAAATTACATTTGATGAGAATTTAAGTGAATAGAGGTTTGAACTCTCAACTATCGCACAAGAAATTTAATAGTTTTGATTAATAGTTACAAATTATCTATAAAACAAAATATATTGCAGTCAAATTACTAAAAAGAGAATATTAATGAAAATTTTCCTCAGAAATTACTCTTAAATATCTTAAACTCCCCCTTTTTTGGGGGTGCTACAATTAGAGAATCTAACATGAGGTGGCCAACCTTGCCAATTTATTGATTGTTTGTGCATTTCTTTAATATATATATGCAGTTGTTTATATTTTGTTTGGAAATCAATTTGAGGTGGAAGGAAAAAAGTTGGGGGAGGGAGAAAGAAAAGGGAAAGAAATTTATTTTTCTTATTATATTTGGATTGCAAGAAAAAAAAATGTGAAAAAAGTGATTTTATATTATTTGGGAAGTGACTTAGAAAAAAAAAAAGGAAAAAGGAAAAAATATGAAAAAAGAAATTTGCGAGGTCTGAAATACAATTTTGTTTAAAACTTAAGTAGACTATAAAAAGTTTATTAAAGAGTAAATACCTAACTTCATGAGATCGAATGCTTACACCAACCAACTTTCTTGAATTTTTTTTTTATTTATAAATTAGAAAGAAAGAATCATAAAATTTAAGTGATGAGTAAATACCTAACATCATGGGAAGGGATGCTTGGACCATCCAACTTTCTTCACTTTTATTTAGAAATTGGAGGGAGAGAATCTTGCTATGGTCCAGGAAAAATTTTTGCTTTTAAATGTCCTCCCATTTTCTTTCTTTAATCTAATCAGACAATTAAAAAATTAATTTATTTTTTTGGTTGAAGCATAACAAGGGAAAAGGGGGACATTCACCATGCATGCATGATCATGGATGAATAGTACTCTCAAATACTGACATGGCCATTCATCTCCATCCTTTGAGCACTCTAGCTACATAAAATATAACACTTGGTTTTATCATAACTAATGCTTTCTTAACAGATTGATTCCATGACAATCTATAATACTTTTTAAAGAAATTCTTCTGGACCCTTATAGCCCATAATACAAAGCCCTTCACTAGTAAGTGCATGCCTCCTAATATAGAGTTTCATCCTTGTTATCGTGTAGGAAAACAAGTTCGGCTTAGAGATGTTACCATAAGCCCAACGGTACCATTTATTAAATTTAAAAGATATTTTTTTTATTAAATAATTTTAAAAATATTATATTATTTTAGTAAATAATTTGTCTATTATTTTACTGAAAAAAAATAGATAATTTAGTAAATAATTTTGTAAAAGTAAACATATTCTTAATGATTTAATTTTAGTAATATAAAATACAATTAGGTATATTTTATTGTATCATGTAAAAAAATTTTGTTGTAACATTATTTGTATAATTATAGAGATAAATTTTATTTTAAAAAAATGATATAAAATATATGACTTAAAATAATTTTTTCAATTTTTAGAGTAGTCATTTTTTTTTTTTTAAGTTTTAACAATCTCATGGTAACTTATTGTAGATGTCTCATCTTTAAATTATGATAACTTTTGTTTAAGAAATTTTTTTTCATTTTTAAGTTGTGTTTAGTAATAAATAGAAATGTTGCTTATATACTAAAGGAAACTATTCCCAAAAAAAATTGACCCTTGTTTCACAATGTTCAAAGTTAAAAAGGGATAAAGAAATAGTAAGTATTAAGAAAAATACTTAATTCTTTTAAATGGAATATAAAAATAAAAAAAATTAAAAATGGTTATACTGGGTTAAGAATATTGGAAGAGGAGATATGGTGGAAATTAGAATACGCACCTAAAAGATATAAAGATGCTTTTATAATGTGCGTGAAAAGTCATGTATGAAAAACTGTTATATGTTCACAACATAAAACATGCAACATTACTGTTAAAAATAGATAAAGTTATTATTAAATGAATTGTTCATTCTTTAAGAGTTATTTAGATAGTTATGCATACTTGGCGGTTACTTACACATACACACATATATATGAATAATGATTCATATGGACATATATGATAGTCTATGTTATGAGATTAATATCAAACATCAATTTTTTTATATATATATATTGGTAGGTTTTGATGAAAATATAGCGGTTTTTTTTGGGGGGTAATAAACATAATTTTGTTTTTTTCCTTCTGATATTTTTCATCCCTTTTCTTTTTCCTCTCTTAATATACTAGAGTTGACCATGATGCCTAAAAGTTATATATATATATATATATATATACATATATCATAATTATTCTATAATATTTTATTTCATTAATTGTTCGAATTTTCATATATTTGCAAAGATAATGATCAATAATTGAATTGTTTGAAATTATTTTTGAATTGTGTGATTATATTACTAATATCATAGTAAGCTTAAATTCAAACCAATTGAATCGTTTCATCTTCATACCAACACATTATGCTAATTTAAACCTTGAAATATACGAAACCTAAAAACTCAAAAATTTTCAAGAGAAGGATCATAATCAAATGACCTAAAACATTTAGATTCATAACTTAAATATAGTTATTCACCTATCAAAAGAAAAAAGAACTGGAATCTAATTATTTTGGACCTCCGTGAGTCAAAATTCGAAATAACGTAACACTAAATCAGCCCAATGTGCCGATTCGCCATGATATATTGATACCATTATTATTAGCACTCATGCCATATAGGCAAGTAAGTTGCATACATTCGGTAATTATGCTGTGAAAGTATATTATGTTTCCTAGATCATTCTTTCGCCAATCTCTCTCTCTCTCTCTCTGTTTTTAATCCTTCCTTCTTTTTTTCCTGGGAGTCTTTTTGGGTGCATGGCGCAAGTGTCTTAAGAGAATGGAAACGGTTAAGCAATCATTAACACTTGCAAAAGAAGGCTTTGATGATATATATATATATATATATATATATATGAACGAGCAATGTAGGACATGTCAAACATATGTACTTTGAAAAGGCACAATACCAAAAGATGGTGTTCTGTATGAAGTTCATCAACTGTTCAATAGCTGGACTTGAAATCGATAATATACATGAGTTTACTTTGACAATTTTCTTTGGTCCAAGCTTAATATTCAATAAGCAGCCTCCAATAAACAAATAGCTGTTCTGATGATTTTTCCAAGCTGTTATTGTGATACTTCTATTAAGAAGAAGATATATATATAAAAAGCCATTCAATCCAAAAATTGAAGATATGGGGTAAGCCAAAGGGCATTGATTATATTTCTTACACACAAACTAGTAAATTATCTGAAGAAATAAAAAAATAAAAATAATCTGAAGAAACAGCAAGAAAGCGTGCAACTCAATCTTAGTAAATTAATCTGAAACCTCTCAAGGTCATACCCACATGTGCAAGGCCGAGCTTATGGCCACTGCCTTTCCACCTGTTATGGGGACTTGGACACGAAATATCAAAGGCTCAATACGAATGATAATAGTGCACATAAAAAACTTGTTTAGCATATAAATTTTATGCCGTACAAACAAAGAAGTGAAAGTCCCAATGAGGCTTGCTTTGGGGACAATCAAATACCCACAAAGTTATGTAATTATATTTATTTATTTTCTCGGGATCATTTATTGATTTAATTAGTTCCATTTAACCGGTTAACTAGGCGGTAATAAGAGACAATCCCCAAGTGGAATTTGGAGCGCGTGGCTACCTATACACATTGTTCAACACAAATTAATTGAAATGGACGAAGGTACATGCATGTTTTGCATATCCTCGTTTAAGTAAGGTTTATAATGACTAAAGAGCTCATGACTTTGCAATTTGTTATTAAATTTTAGTCTAAATCCAATTGAATTGTTTTAAAATAAAAAATATATATATATATATATATATATTTCAATTTTATTATTGACATCTAATTTTCTATATTATTTATGTCAAAAACATATATGATATTGAAGGAATTCACATTATTATCATTAAATTAAAAGTTCACGATTAATTAATTAGACTTATGACAAAGTATTAAAATCAAAATAAACAATTGAATTGGAGACTTAAATTTAGTATGAACTATAATTGGTGTCTAGTTCAGGTTCAAGACCTATTAATTTTAGGTTCGAGTTTTGACTCTAGTAGTGTTGTAAGGCTGCTTGATTTCTGTTATACCCATACACACAAAATAAAATAAAAGGCTCTATTCCCCCCCCCCAAACCGAAAAAAAAAGTGAATTATATATATATATATATATATATATAGTCAGTCATTAGTTCGTTTAACAGGTTGTTACTGAAGTCTATACGAGTTGCAACATGAAATAATTTGCTCCCATTTAATTTTAAAAAAAAAAAAAGATATCTTTCTATCACCTAAACAAGATGATCTACAAAATTTGTTATTAATTAAATGTTTTAGACTCTTTATTATCAATAAACAACTTTTGTGAATGGTGATATGTTCTTATGCTTAGTCCATATTTTATTTTTTTAAAAAAAAATTAATTAAAAACTACCAATACCAAGTAATATATGCATGGATTATTTATTTATTTATTAAAGTTGTAAATGCAATTTTATAATTTCTTAATTCTACCTCCAATTTTTCGTGAGGTTATAAGACTTATATAGTGTTCCTTTATATCCACTGTGTATTTTTTGTTCCTTACTCTGAAAAATTATTCACATATGCATGGGAGTAAAAAAAACAAAATTAAAAAAACCTGGCTCCGCTTCTGCTCGCCACGTGTTCAGAATTTATCCGTCAAAGGTGGTGTTCTTGGTTTGCCTCCTTTTCTTTTCTTTATTTTTAATTTTTTTTATAAGTGAATTTTAGGATTAGGTGGTTGAGATGACAACTAGCCTGATGGAAATTAAAGGTGACATTCTTTTATAATTGAAAAAGATAAATTGCAACAAAAACAAAAAGTGTTCATCAAATTAAATTTCTTTTTTACCAAGTTAATGTAAAAATAAAAAGGTTGTCCTGCACACGCCCCCAAAAAGAGCAAGTGAAGATAGGATGCCATTCTAAAGGTAAACTGATGGGAAAAAAAATATAAAAATAAATAGATGATAGCTAGTCTTTTGCTTAGACTTGCCTTTTACGATATGTTCAACCGTTCCCGCCGGCGTAGTCACCGGCCGTCAACTTTCTCCCATCAACCCTCACAATATTTACATATTCCTCCTCCAAAGTTGACATACCCCACTCATATCTATATATAAGGGCCCTTGCCAAAACCTCACGCAGAGACTGATTTACAGCCCAACACCAATCATTGGAGTTGTTGTAGCAGAAGTTGCATGGTGATGGCTTTATCAAACGGTGGCGTGCCGCCGGGATTTCGGTTCCATCCGACCGACGAGGAGCTGCTCCACTACTACTTGAAGCAGAAGGTTTCGCTCCAAAAGTTTGATATGGAGGTCATTAGAGAGGTGGACTTGAATAAGATGGAGCCTTGGGACTTGCAAGGTAAACGCGGTCTAAGCTTAAATTAAAGGTGCATATACATAAGTTTTATTGTAATTTTGATAAAGGTGACTAATTCAATTTCATCATATTGAATCTCTACAAGTCCACCTGACACTTCTTTCCACATTTCGTGATTTGTTCTTTACAATTGGATGGAGGGCATCTTCTGGCTTTTATGTTAACGTTTCAAAGTTAATCAAACTTGGATATATGAAAAAAGAAATATATATATATATATATTATAATTTTGATATTTATTTCAAATTTGAAGAAATCTATATATGAGGAAATTAATTGTAATTCTTCAAGTCTTGTGTATATACAATATGAAAATTTAATGTGGTTCTTACAATTTGATTGACTTAAATGTTAGTTTTATAAAACCAAATAATAATGTGTAAATTGATTTAGCTCTTATATATATATATATATATATATATATATATATATATATATATATATATATTCTTTTCTTGGAGAATTTCTATTTCTTTGCATTTTGTTTGTTATACTTAATAGAAGATGTGATCAATAATTTCAAAGAAACAACAAAGCCATCATTTCAATGAAGCCAAAATTTTCTTTTAATTATTAACATATCAAATTAATTTTCCACAGGAAGTAACGTTGGAGATAAAAATTAAATATTTTTGTCACATTTAAATAAATAAATATATATATAAAAGAAAAAGCAAAGTGATCATTTTATTCCAATTGAGAATTTTAGATTAATTGGAATGATATTTATTATTGCTTTGTTATATGCTTTTATAAGGATGGTCTCCCTTCGAAACTAATAAGATTTTCCTCTTTAATTTGATTCCAAGGTTAAATTTGACTCATCTGCACTCTAACTATCCCGAAGTTCCAATTGTAGTCTTCCAATAAATTGAAAGAACTATAAGCTCTTACTATATTCAGCAATCCTGCATGCATGCCTGCCTAATAAGTTGACTGAATAGAATCCCTAACAAAATAGAATTAATTAATGCACAATATGATATAAAG
Source organism: Kandelia obovata (assembly GCA_021464305.1). Lineage (NCBI taxonomy): Eukaryota > Viridiplantae > Streptophyta > Magnoliopsida > Malpighiales > Rhizophoraceae > Kandelia > Kandelia obovata. Next base: position 5,508,432 of record CM038488.1, read on the forward strand.
TCCGTCTACCACACGGATATGCTGAGACTAAAATACTATAAGAATTATTTATTCCTTCTATTAGTCAACATTCAAATTAATGCAATGACTTGCAGCCGATCACTTATTCAAAGTAGGTGTTTTTTTTTTTTAAGTCGACAGCTACTGAACCTTAAAATAATGCGTGTATCTGTGTACGTATCACCTTTTGCCTTATGATGACCATGCACACGTGCAAAAATGAAGATGTTAGAGTAATGTAGTCATCAGTAGCAAATTCAGAAAAAAAAAAATTCAAATCAAATGGGACAAATTTGTATGTATAAATATAATATAACAATAAAAACAATACATATGTGAAAATAATAATAATATTATTATTATTATATATTCCAAAAAATAAATATTATAATTTTTCGTTAATTGTGTGGGTCTAGAATTTGAGTAGATTTGGAAGAGAAAATATTTAAATGGATGGCTTTAAAAGAAATTGAGGGATGGAAAAAAATTGATGGGACAACATTGAAAGTAAATAAGGACAAAAAAATTTAGAGTGACACTTTGCAGGAACACTTATTAAATAAGAGAGTAATAAAATTTATTTTTTAATTTTTATTTCATTTATTTTTTACATCAAGTAAAGTGTGATTAGTTTATATTTTTTATTAATTTAAATCTGATGTTTACATTATCTACAAAATGCTTGCCAAACTTTTGCACCAACAATATCACTACACATGAGAAGATTGGTGGGGTTAATTTGGTTTTGCATGAATGTTTAGAGAGATGCAGAATTGGATCGACCCCACAAAATGAGTGGTACTTTTTTAGTCACAAGGACAGAAAGTACCCGACAGGATCAAGAACAAATAGAGCAACAAATGCTGGGTTTTGGAAGGCAACAGGCAGGGACAAGTGCATTAGAAACAGCTTCATGAAGATTGGCATGAGGAAAACCCTTGTTTTCTACAGAGGAAGAGCTCCTCACGGCCAGAAGACTGATTGGATTATGCATGAGTACCGGCTTGAAGATGGTGATGATGCTCAGGGAAACTCTTGTGTAAGCATCTCTTTCTTCCCATTTTTCGCAATTTAGTTTGCAGCAAAAACTTACTTGGAAGATATATTTGTTGAATAAACTATTTTAGACACAGTCATGGCCTCATTGATGTGATATGAGCCATATCTACACCTTGTTGGCATTCTAGTAATAATAAAAAAAAAATTATTTCATATCCCTTTTAGTTTAAATGTAATACATTCTTAGACTTACTTAAAATGGCATCATAATATTTATAATTCAGAGATTTTAAGTTTAAGACATACTGTTTTTATAAAGTGAATTTATACTTTGTTCACAATTTAAGTTCAATAAATTTGCATATAAAAGAATATATCAAAATATAATATTTAATTCATTTTTAAGATGCACTCAATAATTTAAGTTTTTTGGTTGAATATTTTTTTGATAATTAATCCTGATTTGGTTCGTATACATTCTTATTAGTGTTTGAGCTTTATCTACGAGTACATGATGTGTACATATGAACGAATACATGATGCTTTCATCAGTTATATATATCTAACATTCTGTGTAATGCTGAATTTTTTATCAAAAGGTAATTTATTTTTATTTTTTTTCCTGAAATGCAGGAGGATGGTTGGGTGGTATGTAGGGTATTCAAGAAGAAGAATTTGTTCAAGATTGGCAATGAAGGAGGAACAAGCATGAACTCATCTGACCAACAACTCAACACATCCATTACCAATCAACCCTACACCTTCATTCACAGGGATAGCCAATATCTATTAAGGCAGCACCACAACCACGGTGACAGTCAACAACCCTTTGAACTCAACAATAAACCTGAGCTAGCCCTTCACTACTCATCACACATCACACCATCCCAATATTCTCTTTTGCAATCCCAGAACATAATGCCAACCCACCACAAGCCAATGGGGTTCGACTACACGGCCCTCTCATCGGAGTCGCCGGTCATGGTTAAGCAACTTATGTCCAGTGCCAGGGACCGTGAGAATGGAAGTGAAAGCCTTAGGTATCAAGCCTCCGAGCCAGGACTAGAGGTTGGCACATGTGAACCAACAACACAGGGCATTAATGAATGGGCTATGCTTGATCGGATTGTCACTTCTCATCTGGGAAATGAAGATTCTTCTAAAGGAATAAGGTTTGAGGATGCAAGCAATGCATCTTCTGTGCACCAAATTAATCAGCTCTCGCTGCGTGGGGAGATGGACTTTTGGGGTTATGGAAAATAATTAATGGATGTTCTTTTTTTTTTTTACTTTTTTCTTTTTTGTTTTTTTGTTTTTGGTTTCTTGGTCTCTTGGATTGAATGGTGTCTAAGATTGTAGAAAAATTTCTCCAACAGTACTGAAGAAGCTTAGTCATACTGATTGTAATTGAATCATTGTTTGTGGGAACTTAATTTCTGTGTTCAACGTTAGTATGCATCATTTTAATTAATTGGTTAGTTGGCAAATGTTGTGTTTAATTATCAAGTGGTTCTTGCATAATTTCAAGTTAAGCAGAATGTTATTAGAGTACAATGGAGTTTCTAAGGATAAATTTCAACTCGAATGTTTTGAGTAATTGAATTGTCATTTCAACCTCTTTAATTAAAGCTGTCATTTCTCCCTCTGCCTCGGTCCCACCCACCATGGACAACTAATAGTACATATGTACCTCGAACGGGAAGGGAAAAGGGGACAAGGGTACTGGTGCAGCCATGTTTTTCACGTTATCGTGTAGAATCGCAGAATTTACACTGTTTCTTTGGATGTATGGTTTCTTGTTGAACTGTGGATTAATAGTGCACTCTGTCTATATTTTGAGGGTATCGTTTGTTCATGTTTAAACATATATACGACAGAAATGAATTCTAAGCTTAAAGGAGATCCATTTCTTTTTCAATTGAATTTGCTTTATGCCTTTTAAGGTCTTCAATAAAATTATTGCAACCAAACTAGGGAAGTTCTGCCACCTAAAACTTGAATTTCTTTTCAAATGTAGTTTCAAATTTTGAATTTCAGGGTCTCAATCATAAACTCACATAGAAATTATAAAAGTACTTATTAGTGACAAATTACAATCGGTTTGCACCAAGGGTCGGCTTTAAGTTGATTAGTAAAAAGAAAAGAATATAAGCATTATAATTTTAGTAATGTTAAGAATGCAGTAGGACACACTATTTAATTAGAGGGTGCAAGAGTCCCTGAATTTTTCAATTTCGTTATTTAGGCACTTTTCATTAGAGGGATGGTAAATATAGATAAGAACATTTTTCATAGGACGAGGGTTGAATGACTAAAATGAAAATGTGCCACAAGAACTTTGTGTAGTTGCAAAATTCTCGTTAAGTTGAAGAGTAAATTATACTCAATGGCAATTAGGCCAACGATACTGACACTATACGGTAACGTGTGTATTAGACTGTAAATATACTGTCTCTTATACACATCTAGATGTGTATAAGAGACAGGGGTGCAAGAGTCCCTGAATTTTTCAATTTCGTTATTTAGGCACTTTTCATTAGAGGGATGGTAAATATAGATAAGAACATTTTTCATAGGACGAGGGTTGAATGACTAAAATGAAAATGTGCCACAAGAACTTTGTGTAGTTGCAAAATTCTCGTTGAGTTGAAGAGTAAATTATACTCAATGGCAATTAGACCAACGATACTGATACTATACGGTAATGTGTGTATTAGACTGTAAATATATAGATATATATATATATATATATCCTAAAAATATGAGTGTAGTGGAGAAGAAAAGGACCGAGTAAAAAAATAAAGATGTTTATAGCAATGTGGGTGTAGCACTCTACATTTGCATTAATTTGGATATATTTAGCATAGACTATCAAATGCTTCCATTAAAATAGGTTATCGGATCCAAGTGGATGGTGGGAGAAAAGGGAGAAAAAGACCCAAGTTAACATAGAAATCTTTAATCAAGGAGGATTTTAAAACAATTAGATCTAATCTCAATTTAGTTTATAATAAAATAAAATGAAGAAAAAAAAAGATTTTTATTATATTAAATTTTAGATTAAGACTTTGGTTTTTGTTGTATTATTAGACTATTGAATTGTTTGCAATTGCAAAACTTATCGTTTGCCAAGTGTTATACATATTTTTTTAATTATTTTCTAAACCATTCTTTAGTTTTATCTCAAGAGCTTAAGACAAGGAGATGCTTAACATCCAAAACTTGTTGAAAATCAAGCAGTAAAAAGATTTAAGTGATTTGAAGACGTGTTTAGGTCATCCTTAAGATTAACAAATTGTGAAATTTTGGCCTTTTTTTTTATTTTATTATTGTGGAATGGGAATTAATGGCCAATTAAGCGATGAATTTCTACAATGATGGGCCACATTTGCTGTTGCCTTGTAGATTCTTAGTAGTCTTGTAGAGTACTTTCTTAATTTTTTTCCTTGTGCGATTTATGAAGAGAGAAATCTATGTCGGATTCTCAGTTAAGATATATGTAGAAACTTTGTGAGCCTTTTGTTTTGTTTTTTTGTTTTTTTTTTTTGTTTATGACAACAATGCATTATCTTGTGAATTCTTGACAGATGAAATAATGGGTTAATTAAAGTCTACTCTTTTTTTCTTCTTTTTTTTTTTTTTTTTTGGAAATATTAAGAACACTTAATATTAACAAGCTCTCAAGAGCATCATTATACAGAAATTCTATATATCACTGTACAAAAAGAAGATAGTCATTTGCACACCCACAGAAAAAAAAAAAAACAATTGCCAAACCACTAATCCACAAAGCCTACTTATGTAGCTATTGACTTTAAAGATAAGAATATTTGTACATAATCCGAACACATTTTTGTTCATTAATGTATTCATTATACACAGTGAAGTCCTGTCCTATGATCAGTCAACATTTCTTGAGAGTAGTTTGTACCCAAAAAAAAAAAAATGATAATAAAAAATAATAATGTAATCATTAATTGCATATTTTTATTAACCTCTCTATCTTTAATTATGATTTAAAAAATTAAAATATATAACAAACAATTATAATAATAATGGAATGTGTGTGGATCCATGTATGTATTATGTTAATTCGAGCATGCAACAACTTAGACACGTGTGAAACTCTGGATTCAAGTATTGATTCTAGCATTATAATGACTTTTGATCTCCATGATATTTTTTTTTTAAAAAAAATAATATATATTTATGTGGAAAGTAATATATATAAAAGAAACATATAATATAACATTAAAAACAATAATAATTCAAGGTTTTATTTATAATTTGGATCAGCACCAGGTCACATAGGGATGGCGGTGCTGGTACCAATCGTCGTAGAAGCAGTTTGATGCTTCCAGGTAGTAATTCCTGTATCGTCATGCAACCTCAAAGGCATCGGCCTGACCATTGCTACCATTTCCACCAAAGCTCCAGGAAACCAGCTCAAGACCAACCACAACATGGAAACGTCCGGGTAAAATTAACAAGAAATGTTGGCAGAAGAAAATAAATAATAATTAAATAACTGATAATTATTCCTATATATCGAATAATAAGATTAAAACCATATCAGGGTCAGTTGTGAAAGTAACTGTGTGAAATATACTGTAAAAAATAAAAATTGCATATAATAGGTCACTCTCTACTAATTTCTACAATGTAGAGTATCGTGTATAGGATGAGGTATCTTTTAATAATAATAATAATATATATTACAACTCAATCATTTATTTATTTTTTTTCTAATTATCTTATGTAGAAAGCAATATTAGTAAAGAAAGTCTCTAAAGATCAAGAGAGAGAGAAAGAGAGAGAGAGAGAGAGATAAACTCTACAAAGAGTTTTTTAATTTTTCATATAACATAATTGATAAAAGTGGAGAAATTTGGATTGTAATGAAATATCATTGTTCTTCTTTTAGGGCAAAAAATAAATGAAGTTACCATTGCTGTAAAATATATGAAAAACAAAAAGTACAACAATTGATGTGTCAACGTAATCATACAAAATAACTTTTTCCGAGGAATTATTAAAAAAAAATGGGGGTGTTGAAAAATGGAACCTTAATTTGTCAACGTCTATTCGATATGAAACATCTACAACAATTGATGTGGAGAAAATACAGATGAATCATTGCTTTGGACTTTGGAAACTAAGTATCGTTGCCTTGGACTTTAGACGCCAAAGTTTTTTTTTTTTCCTGTTTGCGGCTTTGATAATTCATGTAAGTCTGTATGTAATAGAGACAAGGAAAAAGGACGGCTACACGAAATATAAATAGCCGTGTTAGGCCATGGGAACGCCAACTAGCTAGCTATGGAGTCGCCACACTTTTTCATGTACTTGCTAGAGGTGCTTTTTAATGTACATTCTTCTCCTTTTCTCACCAAATTATTAAGGAAGTGAAATGATGGACCCTATACCTTTTCTTTCCTCTCCTTTCTCGCCTTTTTGGTTCCTCTCTTTATTTTCTCCTTTTTGGAGCCCCATACTTTTTTAGTGTACAATTTATTTATTTTTATATCTTTCTCACCAAATTAGTGAGATAGGTACATTTTCATTCTAATGGTTTTCTTTCTTCCATCTTTCTCACAAACCAAACATAGAGTTGGAGTCCCTAATTGGATGGCGATGGTGAATGACCCAAAAAAGGATTATTATAAACCACATGTATCATCAAGTCTCCATCAACATAAAATATGTATATATATATATATATATATATATATATATTCAATACATAAAATTCTTATATTGTAGAATTTAGAAAGTAATAGAACATATCTAGTTTTATCTTATTTTTGTAGATAATTTTTTTTTTAAAAAAAAAGCCTTATAATTACATCAAATAAAAGGAAACAAAAATCAAAAGAAAAAAGATTTGGTAAGTTTTCTGTATCCAATGTATAGATCTCTATTTCACCATTAACTAACGGACGTTTCATAGACAACCCATGATTAGTTGGTCTATGTGTGAGGTGGGATGGCATCTAACTACTCTATCGTCTGCGATAAACAATATGTGCTGATGGCTTCGAAACAAAGTTCACACATCAATTAGCTAAGATGAAATGCTTAAAGCAAGTTGTTGCTTTATATAAAATTCTTGTATTCGTTAACACCCCAATGCTTTCAAAAGTCTTATTGGATCGGCTTCAATGGTATTGGAGTCATTTGTCTTAGCTCCCAATTAACCAAAAAGAAAAAGACATGGCACCTATGTTTGCAATTTGGGACTTGAGAATCGAGATCCATACAATTTTCTATTTTTTTTCCCAGTCAATCCACTTACTTGATCGTCAATATAGAATTGTGATTCTCAAAATAAGATTTTGACTCCTCCTCTCTCTTAATTACCATTTAAAAAAAAAAGATAAGATACATTTTAAGAGAATATATTTTTATATTGCTCTATAATTCAAGTAAAATATCAAAAATTAAATTTTTAAATAAAAGAATTGATCGATTGATTTTCAATCTTCAAAATATCGTACGTAATATTGAGCTTTGTAGTTGAAAATAAATAAAAATGGTTTTTTGATTACAATAAATACAAATGTTAACTGAAGGTGTTGATTGAAAAAAAATAAAATAAAAATCACAAACATCTTAACTCCAATGGGAAAGTAGATATGAAAAATTTTCTAACATTCCTATAAAACCAGTGGGGGAAACAGAAAATTGATATTACTATCTTATAATTTTTTTATTTTTTATTTTTTGGAAAGAGAAAAATGGCATTACTAACATTCTTGTTAAATTATTTCACCACCCTGTTCGCTTGTCTCCTCCCTCCGACGAAAAAAGTACTTCTCGGCCGGAGTCCCAGGATCGTTCTATGGCCGGTTATTCTCCAAGTCATCCCTACATTTTGTCAACTCATGATTTGCACTACAATGGCTGTCTCAGGTGCCAGAAGAGGTGCTAGACAAGGGGTCTGCTGCCTGGAACAAGGGGAGAGTTCATTATGCCAATGCCCTAAAAGCAATACTGCAGGCTTTTGCAAACCAATTTGCTAGGGATGTGAAAGCATTTTTGGATGCCAGGGCTAAAGAGCTAGTTGATGGGGGCATGATGTTGCTTCTCATGCCATCTACCCTCGATGAGAACTCTCGCTCCGATGAACCATTGGGCCGTCTGTTGAACTGTTTGGGGTCCTGCCTCATGGACATGGCGAGCGAGGTAAGCCGGATACTCAATTTCCTTCCTTTCTTCTCTTTCCATTTCATTTAGTAGACTCATTGAGTTGAGTTGTACGCTACATAACAGAAATACTTACATAACAGTAATAGTCAATCTTGATTCTCATATATTATCTTAACCAAGCCAAGCTTGAACAAACAGTCATCTAACTCGAAAGTTCAAATTCTTAAACAACAGGAAATACCCTTTTAAGAGTATGTGTAACCATTTTCTACTTTTAAGATTAGTGGCACCTCTACCATGCAATATGAAATTTGAAACAGGCAACATGTCAAATGAAAGTTGACTGCTTGGCATTTGTTTTTGGCAGGGATTAGTTTTTGAAGCTCTGGTGGACTCCTTTAATGTTCCAGTGTATATTGCGACTGCCAAGGAAATGTCGAAACTAGTAGAGCAAAATGGCTGTTTTACCATCGAGAGACTCGAGACAACAAATGCTGCCTGCCAAAATAACGGTCGGGCCACGGGACAGACAATCACTATGATGCTAAGAGCTGGCTTGGAGGGACTCGTCAGCCTGCACTTTGGAGAAGAGAGAATGGATGAATTATTCAATCGCTAGAAGGCAAAAATTGATGACTTGCTGGTCTTGATGGCACTAAATAACAGTGAAGGAAAGCAGTTGGCAATGGTTTTGAAACGCAAATGTAACACTTAAAATAGCCTAATAATCGAACCTCTCATTGCTTAGGTATAAAGATAAAACTTTCCTGAATAAGTGATGCCATGATATCACAACCACGAAATATTATTAAAAAATAATAATAATAAAATAAAGCAGTATTCACGAGGCTCTCATACCGTGTGTATCATTACAGACAACTTCTCAAGCTTACCAACAGGCAAATATCTGCAACACCAGCTGTGCCGGTTCATTGATAAATTGACAATTGAACATGCGTACAACCTCATCACACCAAATCAGAGAACAGCATCCTTCAAATGGCAACACACTCCGAAAACAACCTCACATCAACACACTGCAAGCATGAAATATACACATGCAGTTTTGTGATCATATAAGCATATATGCACAACCCTGACAGTCATTGACTAGATAAGTTAGCTAAGTGTCACAGGTGCACACTACCCAACTCCCACATTGTCGAGGAAGAGGGGGTCCTTGGGCCTTATAAACGTGAGCACTGCACACCTCAACAGATTAGTTTTTTGGGGAGAAGGTAATGGTCCCGTGACATAATATCACATGAGAAGATCAGCGCAATTGCAGTCCCTGCCCAAACCAACGTTCCAGTGAAGACCAATGTAAAGTCTTCCCAATGCTTGCCTTTTTCTTTTTGATCTGGATCAGTTTATCGTAGACACACCATGGAAAGCTGAGAAAATGATCTCGATTCATTCCCTCATTGTAGCAACCCCAATAGCTAGGATGATAGGTGACATGGTACCAAGCTGAGGCTTTTGCCAATGCATTGACTGCATCAGAGTCTACCCCACTTCCCTTTTCATTGAACCACGACCTTGCTTCTTTCCTCAATGACCTAACTGCCATTCCAATTGCTTCTGCATCCCTTCTCTTACTAAAAGATTTCGACATTTTCATAATGTTTCCACTAAGAATTTCTGCCTCACTTGCGATGCCATAATAATCCATGTGGTTGCCCAACTTGTAATCATAATTGCTTTTGTAATAAAAAGCATCGTCTATGTAATCCTCAAAACCATCAACTTCCATATCTTGGTCATAGGACTGCCTCGCCACCTCCAAAGTGAAGGACTTAATAGAGCCTGGTGCAATCTCTTTGACCTCTCGGAAAAGCCTTCCAATCACATTTTTTGATTCGTAAGTCGGTTTGTCGGGCTTTTCCATGAAATCGGGATATTCTTTCACATGCAGATGAGACGGTATTTCAGCTGGCACTCCAGTTTTCGGAAAATCAACTGCAATCGAAAATTTCTTTGCCAGCTCTATACATGGATCACTCATTGCTCTAGAAGGTTGCTTGTCAGCAAAGACTATATGGGCATTTGCAATTATTCCTAGGCTATCATTAACTATGTAGTTGGTGAAGTACTCCGTTACTTCCTGTACCGATGAAATGACAATCTCTCACTAAAACAGAAATACGAACATGATGGTCGGATAAGAAACTTTGCACAAGGATAAAAGCACAAAACAGAGGTGCAATTTGATGCATTATCCAGCTCATAAGACAGATACCCTTGAATTGGCAAATCCTATAGTTTTGAATGTTACACCTAGGACTTGGAAACAGCCCCCTGGACTGGGCTTTGGTTTATCCAATAAATTATGTGTGGTTACTTCAACAAGTTATTCCTTGAATCAAATCAAAGTCTAGTTGCTGATAGCCTATAAAGATAAACCAAAATGCACCTTAGAAAACAAGTCTACATAAAACAACATTTAATTGAAACTTGAAGTGACAAAACCCAAACAGAAACGGGACAGGGAAATAAAAATTGCAAAATATAATTGAAAACACCAATGCACCCCAAATCCAAAATGATCCAACATTTAAGTAACCCAAACCCAATTTGATGCTAACCCATTTAGACCTGACACATGACCCAAAATGGTCAAATACCCGAAAACCAAATGACCCAAACCAGAAATAACCTAAACTCAAATGACACATAACCCAAATGACCCAAAGTGACCATACCATATAATGACCAGAACCCAACCCACCTGCAACTGAACCCAACCCATTTGCCACCTATAATTGAAATACAGGAGGCAGAAGATCATGGTAGCAAACCAACATGGCATCTCTTCCCATAGTAAAACAAGAAGTTTTTGAAAATGTGACCAAATATTATCAACTCTTGCAGGCCACTGGCCATGAAAAACCACAACATCAAGAGCAAGAACATGCAAGTCATAAAGACTTAACAGTCCAGAATGAATCACAGAAAATAGTGATTGCTAGTTACACATTTAAAGATTCAGAATTCTTTAAAAAGGACTTAAATAAGAGTATCACAAAAAAAACAGAAGTTTTACAAAAATAGTGTTGAAAAAAGATATTAATTATCATTCCAGCAAGTTGCATATTAGAAAAGTTTTACCTCAATTGTAACATCATGATCCAACTGTATACTTGGCTCTGGGGTATAATCCATCGGTTTGGATGTCCAATGTGGTATTAGTTCAGGATCCCAGCAGACAAAGTATATATCACCATCCAGATCACTTCCCGAGCACTCATTTGGATGAGGTCTGAAATTAAAATTCAACCATTCATATAAATAAATGTTTTGGTAAACACTTGTTTCTGGAAAGGCAGTACAGGATCTTTCATCTTTACAAACACAGAAAACTTTACATGTCATACAGCTTGTCAAACATGTTCGTAATTTTCAAAAGTGCAATGTGTGTAAGATAAAAGCCAGGGACTTGCACTGACACAGGAATACAGAACTTGCTCCTAATGCATCCCTCGGCACATTGAGACTCCTAGAAAGGTCAGAAGGTGAAGCTTCACGTTCTCAAATTCAAACAAAAACATCAAACCAAACACTGAATGAGGAGAAGAAGAATCCAGAAGACTTTGGAGAACTATGAATTTCTCACTGGAAGTCACACCCGCAACAGCAAAAAGAAGCTCTCCAAAAGCCAGTCCATGCCTAGACACAGACCTTAAACTAGCTTGTTATGACTTGTTTGCTAAACAAGCCTCAGTTGAACATGGCTAAAGGTTAATTGGGCTTGGCTTGTAAGCAATCTTACTTAAGCTTACTTCATGTTAAAAACTGTATACATATATAATAGTAATATTTTTTTTCTTTTTTAAATGATATATAATAGTAATAATAAGCACACCTAATAAGTTACATAATTATGACCAACAATCTGGCTAAAATTCTAGATAAGCATGAGAAATAGAAACAAAGGAAGCAGAAACTCCTAAACTCAGGACTTCAACATATTAGTAAATGGCAATATCCAACAGGTCATCTTTACCTGCACAGTAAACTAGCCAACAATTTGCAAAATGAGAAATGTGACAAGATTTACCTTGGTCCTTTCTGCGGAAAAACAACACAATCCACCATATGGTGCAAAGCTGGCACATTGACTGCCCTTAAAACTCGTACATCACCTGGGTGCAAGCATGGGTTTTTAGCTACAACCACCCTTCCCATGATAACTTCTGGTCTACTGGTTCCAAGTGTAACAGAATTATTATATAATTGCCCTTGCTCATTTCCAGAAATTTGCACAAACACTTGCCCATATTCCAATGTTCCAGTTTCATCTAAACATCCCATCATAGATCTGCCATCTGGAAGAAATATCCTTGTTTTTATTCTTATATCAAGTAGCTTTGATGCCCGGAATGTTTGAAGCATCATTGAAAGGAATGGTTCATCATTGGGCCGATAACCACATAAAAGCATTTCTTTGAGAATTTTTGTATTCTCCCCTGGAGACATCAATTCCAGTGCCTCTTGAGCCCTTAACGAATCTGTTAAAATAGAATCAAGTTGATCTATGGCTTGTCTTTGTCTTTTCTCAAAAACATAATCAGGAACTCCGAGCGTGGAGAGAATAGTTATCAATTGCCGGTTCAAGAAGCAAGGCTGATACTTGCTGTATGCCAAGACATCCAGTTTGGTGTTTTCAGACTCATACTTGCACATGCTCTTTCTCAATGATAGCTTTTTTGTTGAATATGGATCAACCGCCACAACGCCTTTATACCCACCATATCGAATCTGAAATGCAGAGGGAGAAGATCCTTTCCAGCCACATTTTCTGGCCACTTGCTTGGCAAATACAGAGGATATTTTGCCTATGCCATCAGAGAATGAATACTTGGCCTGCCCTCCTTCAACCTCAATGTCAGGAATAATTTCCCTTTCATGCCTACCAACACTCAGAGTTTCAGTTGATGAACTGAAGGACTGGCCCAGTCTGGCAGCATATTTAGCCACATTCCTTATCTGCTGAAAATTACCCATCCATTCCCTTATGTTAGCAGCAGTGAGCCCATATCTTGAGCTAAACATCCAGCAAGAATTTTCCCTCAGCTGACTGGATGAAAAGGCAAGGAACTCAAACTTCTTATCACCAATAACAATTCCATTTCTGAGAATAGACAGAATTCTTGTGTAAATTGTAGTTCTCCTATCCTCGTTTGCAGAAGATGTTCGTGGGGACAGATCTGTTGAATACATTTTATCCAACTCTTCGTCAACAAAAGAAACACGAAGAAAGTTATTGATATCTGCAGGATAATTGCGTAACACACGATTTGAGAGATTAACCTCTGGACCACAAAAATATATTTTAGAAGGTGTTATTTGTACCCGGCGTATATACACCAAACCATCATCCAGAGATATATCAGGTGATCTCGGAAGATTCTTAGATGTAAGAAACTTCTTATGCTGCTCACTGAGCCACTTAGAAGGTTCATAACAGCATTCTTTCAAGTGAAGGAGTTTCTCAAGGGCATGCTCTATACAGACAATAGGAAACCTCCTTGGATCAACCAACCTGTAAAAAGTAGCATCAAGTGTTGGACCCAAAAGGCAACCATTCTGCACCAACAAATTGACCTTGAACAAGATCTCATACGGCAAATCAACATCAGCAGGAGGACTAACAATGGGGACAAGATCCAGATCGAGAGAAAAAGTAGAACCGCTCTCCAAGACAAAATTTCCTTCAGTTTCTTTGTAGTAAGAAAAGTTTTCCTGGAAGTTTGGAAGTTGGGGACCATGAGGAAGCTCCAAACACAATGCAGATGAATGCCCAATGCTGGATGATGGAGTGAAATCGGTTGTCCGAACCCACTGGTCATCACGGTCATCCTTGAAAAAGTTTAGAAGTGGGTTCTCATATACACTCAAAGAAAGCCGTACATTTTTCTTAAATATCCGAGGCGCACCAAATAGCTAAAAATAAAAAAGGAACAAAACATGTCAGAAAAGTTATCTGTCAGCTTCTGTGCATATTAAAGCAGAGAAATTAAAGGTAGCAAAGCTCAAGACACTTTCATGGCAGTGGGACCATACACATTCAGTGGTTATTCAGAATACACTGTTTACTCACATCTCATATGCATCGCATTTGCCTGACAGACAATTTCTGTCACTAGCCTATGGAAGAAGAAAACATAGCTACACAATGCAACTGGTTTTTAATTCCAATTTATTTCAACTAACTAAATGCAAAAAAGTGATCTAAAAATACCACCAAGAAAAGCATCTGGGATTTTCTGGGTTTCATCTCTTGCCTAATAAAGCACTATACATCGTTTTAACCAAGGTGCCACATTCCAGATTTCCTGATATTGGGTGTTTCCAAATCAAAATCCCAGAAAACTAACAGCAGCCTTCAAAACGTTCAGTGAGAGATAATTTAATAACAAGAATTCTAAATAGCCAGTCAAACATCATTCATAGGATGTGTATGAATTAAACACCAAGAATGGAAGATGAAACCCATGGGAAACTTTTTCATAAGAAATGAGATGGTGGATTAATGTCAGTCAAGGCAACCTTAGACTCTTTAGATATGTCGTTTCATAGACAAGGCATCTTTCATTACCACAATGTTGGTTCCATTTTAGTCATTTTAAAATACTCCCTCTATCTTATCAAAGCATGTACTCTAATAGGAAAAAGAAAGTAAAAGAAACTGTGAGAGACCCACAAACTCAGAAAAGAAGACTGTGAGCTGGAAACTATCACCTGTGTATAACGAGATGAAATGATCTTCAATTTATCTCTACTGTCATATGCCCTATTAAAAAAGTGGTCCCAAAATCCATCTCCAATGGCATGTACACACCATGTGATTCCAATCAAACATGATTCTAAAGTCTATCAAACTTACACAGAGTCAATGATGCTGCATCCAACATGAGTTGTGATATACAAAGACAAATAATCTAATAAGGAAGGAGAGGAATTGCAACATTAACTAATATGTAAAGAAACTGACACCCAGTAGAAAATGGGAATTCTAATGCCATATGGCCCACCTCAAGGAATATGAGGGAAAAAAACCCCAGAAGTAGAATGCAAACATAATGTGTGTGCTTAAGAATACACAATATAAGGTTGAAATGCACATTTGAGAACATCAGCATCATCTAAGTAAGTATATGCAGCAGGTCAGCAATGTCGAAGGAAACAATTTTATCTTGCAATGAAAATATTAAGAGATGGCCACAAAATATTTTACAGATTGCAGAAAAGGTTCATCAAAGTTATGAGCAACCTGAATGACGAGATACTGCACAATCTGACCACGTGGGTGATGGAGCTCAATTTGCCAGATATTCTCATAAAAAAGGTCAAGCTTGTAATCAACATGATGGTGAGATAGAAAAAAGTGTAATCTCTTCATTCCTAATCCAAACTTCACCAAAACATTTGTAGCTTGCCAGAAAACAAGAAACCTTTCTTTTGCAGTTTGACACCCAAAACACACTGCTAGGTGTTCCAAGGTATGTAAAAATGTTCTAGGCTTCGGCACAATATCGGAATCCATGATTCTTGACTTGAGATAGGATGTACCATAGCGCATACTTTTCAAGAGAATTCGTTCAGCAGCATCAGAGGTTGTGAACTGCACAATCGCATATGCTCTTGGAACCCCATTTCTGTTTTGCCTGATCTTAATAGCATAAACTGTTCCTTCTCCACTATATGCTTCCAGAAATCCCTTCACCTGTCCCACATTGACACTAGAAGGAAAACCATACACCTGAATCGTCTTACTCATTGAACTAAGTGCCGGATTCAGAATGCAGACTTTGCTAAGTGAACTGTATAGTCAAAGATCACATCAATATGATCAAAATATACGGGAATTCAACAAATATGTGCAAGCTAATGGGAATTACAACAAATTTCTAGAATCTCAATCAGTAATAGTTGTACAAAAATCATGACAAAGACCACACATTTGATAATTATAAAATATAATCATTCTCCACAGAACAAATACACAGAAAATTTTTCAAATTCAAAAGTCCTGCAGGGAAGAAACAAAGCATGAAAGCAAACATACTTTCCCTAAACACACCATAGAAACTGATTCCAAAGTGACCCAAGGCCTCAAAAAAAAAGAAAAAAAACGCAAGAACAGTAACTCTGAGCTAGAAAACTGCACACAAACACAACAAAAAGCAAAAAGGGCAATTATCAAAATCAAAGACCCATTTGCACTTCAAAGTCATCAACAATATCCTAATTATTCTACCTAATAGACAGTGACCTACACAGACAATGCAAAGCATGTAAAGAGATAAACTTGGAGCAATCACATTCAATTAAACAACAACAACAACAAAAAATCAAGTGATGAAACTATCTAAGACTGTTACCACAGAAACCCGGCAGCCAAACCAGCGATCGAGAAAAAACAGACAGAGATGTCACAAAGAGAGAGAGAGAGAGACTGACGGAGTGAACCTGAGTCAAGCTTTGAGTCAATAATGCTAGGTGTGCACATAATGCTTTCCTTGTTTTTTGGGAGAATGCGTAGACCTTGACAACGGTGGGGTCAAGATTCCCTCCACGCCACCTCTCTTTTGTGTCTTTCTTTTTGTTTTTTTTTTTTGAGTAGAGATGATACGTTTCGACGTTCTATTCGCCTATCAGACTTGTTTGGAATCCTCGTACTCTTTCGTGGGATTTAGAAATTTATTATAATCTTTTTTTTTTTTTTGTTGCCAATATGTTTTGAGAGAGTTAGACAAGAGACTTGCTTGGAATTCCATTTACATTATTTTAAAGAAGAAAAAAAAAATTATTTCCCACTTTTTTCTTTCTTCAAAAAAAAAAAAAGTATATCTCTTAATTTTTATCACCAATAACTTAAATTTCTTCTTGTTATATATATATATAACAAAAACAAATCAGATTAGAAGAAATCAACTAATAGAACTGTCAAACTCTCGAAAGTCAAAAATAAATAAATAAATAATCGGTTATCAATTTGAATAATATTTATTTATTTATTTATTGTTTTTCAACTTTGTGTTTGAGTGATGATATGAATAAATAATAATAAAATAATAAATGAATGATAAGTGGTAAAATTATGATAAATTATTCATTGACCATATCACTCAAATGAAATCAAGACAAATAATAATAATAAAAAAAACTAATAAATTTTTCGGCTCCCTTCGGTCATGGGATCTAAATGCTTCAAATGTCATCTTACTAGTAAATTTCACGACCTCAAAGTGAATCAAATTGTCCTCTTTTTTTTTTTTTTCTTTTTCTTTTTCCTTTTTGTGTGTATGTGTGTTTTGCAATGCTTAAGGTGTTGCAATTTCTTTCCAACATGAATGAGATATTATAATTTTTTTTTTAAAAAAAGAAACCACATCAAATTAAAAAATTAAATCAAATCAAACTGAAACCTAATTAAAATTTTCTTATTTTTAACCTTTTTTTTTAACTCAAATCAAAATTATTGGTTGAAAACAAGAATTGAATCGAAACTGAATTAAGATAATGTTTTACTAATAAGTATTAAGCAAATTCTTTCAAAAGTCCACACAAAAATTCAAATTATATATGTATATTATTGAAATTAAAAAATATAGGTGATGTTTATATAGTATCTTCTTTTAAATTCATAAAGTAACAGTGGAAAAAAAATGTTTTCTCAAATACTCAAAATTACCTTATTTGTTTTCTGAAAAAAGAAAAAAAGAGAGAAAAAAAAATACTCTTTAATTATTTATGTGTTCTTGAAAAAAAAAGCGTAAAAAATAAAAAATAAAAAAATAAAAACCACCAACACACCTATTTTTCTTGAAAAAGAGAAAAAAAAACTCCAAATTCTCCTTTTTGTTTTCTTAAAAGAAAAAAATTACTTTCAAATTTTACTTTTTTATTTTTTATAAAAAATACTCATAATAAATATTTTTAATTAAATAAAACATAACTAAAAAAATAATTTTCAACCAATATCATGAACTTATGCGAATTTTGTGTTAGTCTATGTACAATATAATATTTGCGAAGTTGAAAGAAACTTTCGACTCCCCCCCCCTCTGTTTAATTCTAAAGCTAAAACAACTTAGGTAGCATGTATCTTAGGAAGTAGGATTTCAAGTATTTTTTTTACATTTTTAATAATTATTTTATTTTTGACAACAAAAAAATTCACCCTACCCCACAGGGACACTTTTTTTTTTTTTTTTTTTTTTTCTGTTGGTTCCATTTTCTTGGTGGTTAAGGATAGATGGATTCGAAACTTGTTGTGAGAGAAAAGAGTGTCCTTAGGGAAGGAGGAAGCGTAAGTGAACATAGTGGGAAGTGGGGTTTCCTTTATTGGGATGGAAAGATGGCTTAACTTTGATTTCCCAGCCTTCCAATAATTGCTCGGCAGGAGGCTGCTTTTGCTTGCTTTAGAGAGTGATGCACGTAGACAGTCTTTTTACTAAATTTAACATTTGAAAAAACAAAAACAAAAGGGTCTATGAATAAAGGCTCTAATTGCAAGTTTGAACGTGGGCCCACCCCTTTCTTTCTTTTCTTTTTTTTTTTTGGTTTAAACAGATGGATAAATATTACAAAAACTTTTCTCCCATGAAATTGCATGTTTTGAACAACTTAATTGTGTAACACTATAAAAGAAGCATATTGTAGACCAAATGAACTGTGTCATAAGTTACAAACATTGCCAATAAATGCTGAAAAAAAAATTGTTTGCTCAAGGCAAAAAATAAAAAAAGAAGAAGAAGAAAACCCTGAAGGATTAAAATACAGATAAATCAAAACCATCCTAGCAATCCATAAAGAGATGAGAGCTTGTAAATAAAATTGAAATAAAAACTATAACAGCATCTCTGCAATTTGAATGGCATTTAGGGCAGCTCCCTTGCCTATTTGATCACCACAGACGAATATATCCAAGCTGTTTCAAGATTTCTAATTTAGTGCGATGCTTCTCAAAATGATAATGAATGTCATGTGTGTTTCCATGTAACTCTACTTGTGCGCCAGTGGATGTGGTGTGGGAGGCAAAGACAACCCCTGTAAATAAAAGCTTACCCGTGATTCCCATCTTGAGAGACATCCTGACGAATCCTACCCACGGCAACATCATCTTTGTTTGACATGTCCAGTGGAGTTGGGAAGTGGTTGGATGCCCGATCATCAATAACCACCACCCCAGGAGCATTTTTCAAAAGATGCATTGCCGAATGCTATCAAACATAAAAATCTATTAACTAAGAGCTGGCTAGAAAATTAGGAAAGATGAAATAGTGACTGGAAATGGTGTTTAAAAGACCGGTCGAGATTAGGATGAAAGTCAACCTTCACATAGCCTGAACAATGGATTATAATGGGATCAAAAGTACTTCCCCACTAGAATTTCAAACCCAAAAAATAAATAAAACTTGCGTGTCAACTAACACTATTAAAAAGTCTAGGATAAATTTCTAAGTTATCAATACCAAGAACTTCAATAAAAAAGAAAAAAGGTAAGCCAATGTAAAGAATAGCATACAGCCAACTAGACATATTTTTGGCCATGCCAAGTGAAAAATATTAAGAGCCCTTAATATAGAATTGCATACTGCCAACTAGACATATTTTTGGCTATGCCAAGAGATAAATATTGTGAGCCCTTAATATACTTATGCTTCTTCATACATGAAATCCTACAAGTATGTGGTACATTTAGAGAACAGCCTACATGAAAGTGCACGGGGTAATCCTTAATTTAGAAGCATGAAAATTCGAGTTTCAATAATTTCTTGTTGAACAGAACCCAAACAATAGTTGAAGCTGGAAGGCAACATGTAATCCTAAGAAGACGACTTGAAATCACACCCAAACTTCGCAGTGCTGGAATGTCATGCACCGGGACAGTCTTTTATAATGCACATATTAACTATGACTTACAAAATGTGATTTTCTAATTTGACTCACCTTTTAAGTGAGTTGAGTTAAGCCAAATGTGAGAGAATAAAAAAATTTGAGTGTGACCCAATTGAAATTTAAAAGAAGAAAATGATAGAATATAATTGTGAAACTAAAATCACGTCCATGCTAGACTCAAAAATACAAAAAAAGGGTGATTAAGTATAGCAAGCACCTCAAACTTAGGAGCACCAAATTCATGAGAAAAGCATGAATAGACACCTAAATTTTCCTCCATTTTTTCTCCATGTGAACCAAATTACGTGTAAATTACAACACCATGTCCTTCCACACAGAAGACTATAAAATAGAATTTAGAGCACAAAAATGTCAGTATTGAATACAATCACGCTGACATTTTTCCTATTCCAAATAGTTAACTATTAGACACCACCTTATATGCATAGGAAGATAAGCACAGTATTGACGGGCAGCACCTCAAGCCCAAAAGTGTCATGCCTCGTAAAAGAGGATATAAAGGATGTCATTCTCATAATCATATCTAAACAGATTTGAACTAAGACATATCAATTCATTTGTTCTTAAGACAGCATTTTGATAGACACAAGGCTGGGGAAAAGACAGGAGTAGTGTTCATACACTAAATGAAAGGAAAAAGGAAAAATACAAAATGCATCCATAAATAAGTTTCTAAACATAAACATGCATCTTTATTCCCCAATGCAAATGTGGAGAAAAGAAAAAAAAGAGAAAGTTCCACATCTGTTTTTACCAATTATAACTGTTATTTGGTATGCATTCAATTCAATTGGACCCTATCTGTTCAATTCCTCAGTTTGGTATTGCATCTTTCTTAAAATATAAGAATTCAATTACACTTCCACACTGTTTGAACACATGATTGATGTAGGGAATAACTGAGAATAGAGGAAAACAGGGACGAAGAGAGTGCCCAGAGAAACAGAAATAGAGAGAAAAGATAGATATCAATTCATTCCATGGGACATGTATTCACATAGACTAGGGTCTCTCATTTGTAGGAAACTAACTAGCTAGAATAAGAAACACTTAATAATAGATCTTCCCAACACTAATCAAATAAAATAAGTTGCAGATAAAACATTATTTAACATCTTATTTGACACATAAAATATCAATATAAGTCTAATTATTAGATTTATCATACAAATCCCCCCCCCTGGGTCTGTTACCAATGGTTATAGTAGAGTTAGCAATTCTCATCAACATAGTTGGCATTGGGTAAGAATTCAACCTATTTCAAACTTATTCCTCATATAAATCCAAAAATTCTCAAAAAAAAATCCCCCTATCTTCATATAAGCCTGGTGATAAATATATGGATAACAGTGTAGATTTAACAATCCAATTGAATTCTACCAAATTTTAAATTTTAATACCAAACAAGAGAATGTAATTCAATCATTTTCTTTAAGATAAGATACCAAACATCAATATTCAAATGTCAAATCTATTTGAAATCAATGGAATTAAATTGAATATTATTGGAAAATTGATACCCAACTAGCTCCAAGATTACACCCCCTACCTCCTCAACAAAGAAAAAGCGAAAATGAAAACTCATTTAGAACCAGGATTTAAGGCAACTTTCTAGTACATAGTATCACAAGTTACCTCATCAAGGGGCTTCTGAAATTGAAGATTAACACTTTCAGCATGTGCACGCATGACAGGAACACGTACACATGTAGCTGTAACTTTAACATCAGCATCATTCTGTAAGGAAGTCACTTTTATAAAAGACTAAACTAAATAGATCTCTATTCCCTACTGCAGACATAATAGACATTTCAAAAGGAACTATAGTCCATCTTATTAGATATTAAGACCAAAGTAAGAGCTGTGCCTTTAGAACTTACCCAAATTTTTCTTGTTTCTTTTACCATTTTCATTTCCTCTTCATTGTAACCATTTGATAGAACAGGTGCATTGTGTGAAAACAAATTGAAAGCATACTGCGATGCAAAAGTATTAGAGGTTAGCTTAGGCATGGTGGTAGATAGAGAACATTTCAATCACAAGACACATGATTCCACCACACAGACTGACCTGTTGTTTAAAGATTTCGCATGTTGGTGGTTTTCCTTCAAGGACCTTTTTAAATAAAAAATGAGAAAAAAACCGATCATCACAAAAGTGAAACAAACTCTTTAAACACAATTAATATACAATATGTACTGCTAGGTATTAGAGAAGGCAGAATGGTGACTCAAGATAAGAGCAAGGAAACCTCACGAGTCTGCAGCTTAAGCTCTTCCATTGCAGCAGCACCAGCACCACTAGCTGCCTGATACGTACTGACAACCATGCGTTGCACCTTCAACATACAATTGTCCGTTGTAATGTTCAAGTTCACACTTTTATCAACCCATGCGATGCTAGATCAAAAGCATTTTGAGATTTAGTTTCACTCAGAGCCATGAAACAAAATTATCAAGACATTATTGCATAATTTCCTACAAGATCCAATGTGTTTCCTGAATTAAAAGGAATCCCAGTTTATGAAGCCCTCACTCTATGGGGTCTGGAAGGAAATAGGCTGTTTTCATGACTCGAACTTATGACCTTCAGATCACAATTAGCTGACCTTACCATAACATACATAAAAAGGAAACTTCACTGACTTTGAGTCCCCGAGAACTATAATTAAAAAATACACCAATTCCTGCGCAACAAAAATCCCTTCGCGCAACATCAAACATCAGAGGGATCAAATTGAAAAACAAGGAAGGAAGAAAACAAACAAAAGAAGGCAAAACTCCAGAATCAAGAAACAACTTAAACTTTCAGAATGAAACTAAACATAGAGAAAGGTGGCGAAGAAAGGCAAACAACAAACACAAATGGTGTTTAAATCCTCTACCTTAGCTTGCCTATGCAAGGGAGTAACAGCCATCAAACAAATAATGGTGGAGCAATTCGGATTGGCAATCAAGGCACCCCTTCCCATCCCAACCTTAATCCCTTCCATAGCTTCCGGATTCACCTCCGGAATCACCAACGGAACCCCATCAACCATCCTGAAAGCCGAGCTATTATCCACAACAATAGCGCCCTTCTCAACCGCCCCGGGCCCAAACAGCTTACTGATCGACCCACCAGCGCTAAACAGCGCGATATCGATCCCTTCGAAGCTGTTGGCAGTCAGCTCCTGTACCGTGTAGTCTCTGCCTTCAAAGGTGAGCTGCTTGCCCGCAGATCGCTTGGAGGCGAGCATTTTGATGGAGCGGTAAGGGAATTCGCGGTCGGAGAGAACGGAGAGGAACTCTTGGCCGACGGCGCCAGTGACGCCGACCACGGCTAGGGAAGGGGCGGATTCTTGAAGGGACATGCGGATTCTTGATGGTAAAATGAATTTGGATATGGGTTTAAGAGAGGGTTTGACGGAGAAGACATGGGTTTGGTGATTCAGGTGACTAAGAGCTGCCATTGTTAGAGAGAGAGACAGAAATGGAGCTTGGGTTGTGCTGGGGTTTAAGGAAGGCGGCTGATGGGTGATGGTGCGAAATGGAGAGGGCTTCAAGGAGGGAAGATGCGTCAGACAGTTACGAAAACTCTGTTTTCTATTAACAAGAAAAAAAAATAATATTATATAATAATTTTAAAAATATATTTAATAATATAAATTAATTAAATTTTATTATAATTTTAATTATTAACATCAACAATTTTCTCTTAATTTTGAATGAGTAAAGTTGTTAATTTTAAGATTTGTTTGATTTTAAATTTATAATATATTATTTATTTTTTATTAATTTAAAATTTTAAAAATAAAATTTAATATTAATATTTTTATTCATTCTATATATTACTAAATTTTTCATCAAATTAATATTAAAACGAGAGAGAACGAAAGAGAAGCTGAAATAAAACAATGTAGGTTCAGCCTAATTTTTATATATAGTGAATTTCTTAGTTTTAGCATAGCTTGTTTTTGGCAGTATTAAGAAGTGGGCTTATTGCGATACATGCAAGTTTGCCCCTGAACAGTGCTAAAACGGCCATTTCAACAACATAAAACATCCGTATACTTTGGCTAAGCGGGTAAATGGCAGAACGAGCATCAGTCACAAACAAAAGGGATCAACCTGAGCAAGATCATCTTATACCAATATACCTTTCAAATGATGCATGAGCCCTGAGAAGGGGATTGTTGGATCATTTGCAGTATATAACTGTTCAACATTGATTAACATGCATTAATTTGGAAATAGTACAACTTTGGATCTCAACAGTTTTTGTCATCTTATGCTGTTATATATGGTAATATTGCATGTTATGTCTGCAATGGCTGCCCCTTTAATCAAATATCTGGGATTAAGTTAACCCTCTAAAGGGGGCAGTACAGCATCTTGGAGAGCTACCAGCTTTGCTGGCCCGCCATACTCTTGTGGCAACACTTCTTCACCGATATCCCTCATAAAATCACTTCTCTCTTGTCCGTTTGTCACTATCACAATCTGCACATATCACCAGGGGTATAAGAAATCAATGTCACACAGCATACTGACTTATGACCACATATCAAAGGCAAACTTTCAGAACATCACAAATCTCTGGGAATGATAAACCAACTTCAAGTTATGGGTTGGAAGCTCACGAAAGTGACTTAAAGGAACACTGATAATACTCACACCCAGAAATACAGAGATAATGATGATGCATTAATGTTGCTGGTAACCTAAATTTCACCTTTCCCCTTGGCAAAAAATAGGCGTATCAATGCACAAGACTTCTACATTTGTGGGATCTGGAGAAGAGTCAGATGTATGGATCTTTACCTTTGTTTTTCACAAAGAGGCTATTTTTGAGACTTAAACTAGTGACATCAAGTCACAATAGAGTGACCTTACCATTATACCAAGGCTCACCTTTTCTTTTCCCTCAATAGTAATGGAAAGTGAAAAAAGGGAAATGGGAAAAGTGAAAAAACAAAAAAAAAAAACCTTGCACTTTCAGAAGTGTAACAGAAAGGACGAAGAAGGTCTCAAAATTCCAGAAATGAGGTACCATGTTCAGCTAAAGAGGACCCGACTTATGTTGTGAAGGGGCTCAATCAAAAAATGTTCAGTTGCAACACACTATGGTGAATATAAACAAGGTACAAGAAAAAGTCAAAATAGATGCAACTCTATAAACCAAAAATTGATAGACACACAAGGGCATTCCCGTAGTTTCATCAAGCTGAATTTCCAAAATCAAACCTACTCACAATGTTCTTTCTGTCATTTACAGGCAAATGAGATTGGCGGACTTAGCTAAAGTATATTAGATTTTAGGGAAGTAGAAGATACCTTTTCAAGTGTTGCCTTTTCAAGAAAACGAGAAACTATCTTCCAAACACCAACAAAGAACCCTGGCATATGTAAAATGAATAACTTTGCCAAACGCTCGGGGTAGTAGGCCTGCAAGAATGGAATTCCAAGAAGATAAAGTTAACCATATAAATGCAATGGACCTTATAATGAAAAAGTTACATAATTATTTCCACTTTGGATCCATTCTTGATGTTGTATGAGAAACTTCATTATCCAAACCAAGATTTTTCTTAACACAAAATTGCAAAGTTTATTGTTTGATTTACTCAGTAAATAGATAAGAAAACATATTTCACAAAAAGACCATACATCTTAGGCTACTGGCTAGCTCTATCAGAACAAGAATGCTATTTGCATATCAAACAAATTACTGTCTGCATGCTAAATATAGAGTATGTTTACTAAACATAATACACCAGGACAAAGTATCAACTTGTACCAAAATTAGGCATGGCCATATAGTTCTTGCATTTTCTTATCAATATACACCTTTTGACCTATGTGTCATCATAGTTTATATAAGGTCTCCAGAATGAACATGCAATAAACTAGCACCAGCTTTCAACACAATGGTGCTGGTTTTGTGGAAGGATTACATTGCACCAAAATTCAACAGAAAGTTGTCAATTACGACCCATTTTCTCTTTTTTTTTTTTTTGACCCTCTATTTCTCTTATCTGCCCAGTATTATATAATAATGAATTTTTCTGTTGTCTATTGCAAGAGTTGGATAACTTGTTGGAGTGAAAATGACAGAAGAAAGAGTACCTGTAAAAATTGAAAACCAGTGATTAATCCACGTGCATCAACGTTCTTGTATGTAATGTGCTGCAGATCGAGAATGCCAATCAGCTTCTCATTGCCTCTCTCTCTTCCTTTAAATGAGCTGAAACATGACCAATAAATACCTTATTTATGGGACTACTTTCAGAATTCATGAATTAGGTAACTACACAAAAATAATGTGGGGGGAGACCATAGGAAAACAGAATACCCTATGAAAAAGCATCCCATGAGATGAAAACCAAGCAAGGATATCAGCAGGAAAATGCACGGATCAAATATTACCATGTGCATCCCAAATACTAAATTCTTTCTACCTTATTCCGGCCAATTGGCTCTGACTGAGATTAAATTCCTTATACCTTTACTCATAAAGCTTGTGCCAATTCTATGTGCAGTTTCCATCTCAGATCACAGCCATACTGGAGTTGGTGTATATACAGTTTAGACGGTTGTTCCACTGCATGAGGCTCCCACATTTTGTAGTTTGGAAGAGGGTCAAATATACACGGCTCACTTTGTTTGTAAGTAATTATTATAACATTATAGACTAGAATTAATCAAGGCATCCCACTTTCTATGTGTCCACAACTTTTTCTTCAATGCAAATTGTTATAAAACTCTAATTTGACATTAGCCAAGATAATTGATACTGCAAATATTGATAGAAAGCCCAGACCAGCTTAAACAAAATTAATGGATCTACTTCATGGGCTTAAAAAGACTGCTGCCTTTCACTCAAACGTGCTAATAAGATAACCCAGAAATAATTTTTCTGTATTTTAACTGTCAACTGTTATTTAATTGCCATTATTTTCCAATTTATCACTTTCATGTTAATTTTCCTAGTCAATGGACAGCAAACATAATGTGACTCCCTTGGGAAACATCAACCCGGTAGCAATAATTACATTAAGCATTCAATCATTATCAGAGTGGGCACAAGGATTAAAAAAATGTGCTTCTTTTCCTACAAATTCTTATAACAGGATGAGGCATTCACGCTATCTTGTCCATAATGTAGAATCATGTTAAAGAAATTCCCCTAAAAAATTTCATCATTCTGAATCATTTGAGAAAAGTAGTTGCGGTCCATTAATTATCATTTGAGAAAAGTAGTACCTTGCAATAGTTTTGTCTAGCAGATGAACCACGAACTCTGTGGAAACACACAAAAATAAAAAAATAAATAAAAGAGTTCAAATACCACAGGAATTGTGATAGCGAAAAATGAAAAGTGAATTTTCCATTGGATGTGATCTTAGACCCAGTACTGCAAGTACAGAACAGAATACAGCATGCTGATGCAGTCCCCTGAATGTGTAAAAGTCACTGTATCATTAAGCCTGCCCTTTGATTAGTTGATCCCTCTTCTACTACTTTTATGGTACCATTGAATATTTTCAAAAATCTATAACAAAATGTTGTATATTCTCTTATGGAGATTATGACACAGGTCATATAAAATGAGATAGAAAATGGGAAATAGACTAATTTTGATGATAAAATTCATATTATACTCGCTCAGGTCTCTATTCTCCCCTTCTTCCCTGTCCATTTTTCCCATTATCTCCATGTTTCTCCCATCTTTAGCCCCCTCTTTTCCTGGATAAAATTCACCAAGAGAAGTAAACTTAAAGCTTTGACACCTACTTGCTGTGAACTTTAGAATAAGTATTCCTTTTTATCCTAGATGGGTTTATTTATGTTGGCAAAGGTATCAAGGAAGCAACTACCTTTTTCTTTCTTTGTTTTTATTTCTTTATTTATTTTTATAGGAGAAGCAGCTACAATATTATCCTCCAAGTGAAAAGATGGAAACAGTCCTGGATACAGAATTGGCTTTCACAGGACTGCATGAGTTGTCATCTGGCAAAACTTTCATGCATACTGATAACATGAATATGACAAACGATTATTCAAAGTGATTTTCAGAATTGAATCAATCTCTTGAATAACAACAGCTGGATATTGAAAAAATTTGAGGGACAAAGAAAAGCCCCATAAAGAATCCTTAGATGAACATTAACTTAGGGTCTTTTGACTTATATAGTCCTATTATCCTTAAGAATTACAACTAGACCCACTGCACCTTTAAATAATAGGTGTTAATCCTAAATGCTGCCTCTCTTAATCATTAGATAGGATCTTTTAACTGTCCCTGGCCCAAGCTACTCAATTCTAAATCTGTGAAGTAAATTAAATGAAGCTTTCAACGTCCCTCAGGGAGTGGCTAAGTACTTTAAACTCTTTATTTTAGAAGTCTCAAGCTTTAATCTTGAGAAAAAGTGTGAGGTTTATGAGAATGAAGAGAACTACCCTCGTTGTGTAATTCATGGATCAATAAGCCTCTTAATGGACCAAAATAAATAAAGCTTTCAAGTAGTATAATTCAAATTAATAAGCACATCACCTATGGATCGATAAATAAATAAATAAGCACATCGAAAATGTTATCTTGACTATCAAGATTGCTATCATATAAATATTATTTCTTTCTGGCTCTATATTCCTCCAGATATAAAATATTCTAAAAATAGAGGCAACTATATAAGAAAAGGCGATTAATTTGAGGCCCCATGTTTCTGGGGCACCAATAATTAATACAGTCCGAAATTTTCATATATAAAAATCATTTAATGTTAATACCGACCAACCAAACAAACAACCAACCCAATTTAAGACCTCTCTTTCCATCTGTCTCCCTCCCTCTCTCTCTCTCTCATAACATGTTCTCAATGGGACATCTATGGGGCAACCTAGATCAAAAGGTATCATTACACCAATCAGGCCAGAATCTCATAACGTGATCAAATTGTAAATTTTGTTAAGGTAATCAGTTGCAACAAAAGGATTGAAACTTGTTAAGTTCACAGACTTACTCTTGAATTGAAGATGATCCTTGGCAGGATAATGCTTGCTAGCTTTAATAATCAGCAGTGGATATCCTTCTTTTGACAAATCCTGCAAATAAATCTTTCTTGTTCCCAATTCATCTTGCACTTCAGATTCTGGGATGAAACCAGCGGGGACAAAAGCAGTCCTCCATTTCTGCCATTTTGCAAACATCTTTGCTGCCTTTTCTGGGTCCATTGACCTTGCTATCAAGAACCTCAACAGTGTTAGGTCTCCACAATCCTGTAAGCTCAAACCCATTAAATCAGGAATTGAACTGACATCAGAGAGAAATGGGCTAAATGGATTGCAATTTGCACGTATACATAATAAGAAGTCAAATGTATGTACCTCAGTGGAGGAACCAAGCTTCTCAACTGATTTCCTCATCTGGGTCAGTGCAAGTACATGAGCTTTCTCCATTTGGGATTGTGAAGATGAAAGTAAGCCTCACTTTTCTGTTAAAACTGGGATCAAGAGAACCGTATTGACTTGACCCTCTCTCTCAAGACTCAAGAGGCTCAGTCCTTAACGTTCAAAGCTTGAAACTTGGCAGCACAGAGAAAGTTAAACAGAGGAGAGCGTGCGAAGTTGAAAAAACAATTGCATAGGAATTCAACATGGCAGAGTATTCCACAGTGGCTTTTAACGATTCTGTAGTGAAAGCAACTCTCAAATTGTTTTTCTCTCTTATTATGACTTTTTATTTTCTTTTACTTTCGTGCAAAATTTATCTTTTATGACTTGGGAGCCAACGAATGGCTATGGTTGGATATGGTCATTACAAATTTTCAGTGACTTAGATTTGATAAAAATTTGATGTTAGCATTTGCTTAATAAAAAAGTTAAATTCAAATAAGGGTAAATTTTATTCATTAAAATTTGTAAATAATTTATTTGAAAAATTATGTCTAATATGTTATTAAAATATATATTTTGAAGACATACTCAAGTTATAAAAATAAATTTTTTACAAAAAAAAAAAATTAATATAATTTTTTATATATTTAACAAATGTAAGTACTTTGAGCACTAGGATGTTATGATATATTTATAATTATATATTAAAAATAAATATTTATTTTTTAGTTTGCTAATTTTATTAAAGTAAACATTTTTATTTATTTTATTTTATTTATAAGAATTATTTTTATAATTTTAATTATTTGTTTAATATAATATAATATAAATATTTTTAGACATACTTTTGTAAAACGCAAAATGCTTTTTCTTTGATTTTTTTTTTAGAATAACCAATGGTATAATAATCAGAAATAACACTTTCTCGTTTAGCTTCTTCCCCTTCTGATTCCTCTTCGAAGAGTTTTCTTTTACCTGGATCAATTGTTCACGATAATCTCTATGCACATGCTATGGACATCGACGCTTTTCTTTTCTAGATGATTATTAATATTATTGAAACCATCTTCTTATAAATTATCATTGCACCAACTTTGAATTTTCTCTTTGGCAATTTAAGAAGGTTAGGTATGAGAAAACAATGGGCATGGCGGGGGCATAAGATGCCATAAACCATGCCACCAAACGTATGCACGTTGAGTGGACAAACTGACAGCGCCTGGTCTGTTTCATATCCAGAGAACCTTGGAAGTTAGATGTCAATGTCATTCGAGCTGATCAAATTAGTGGTCACTAGCTGAGCTAGTCAGAGCCATCAATCAATTAGGAGTTGATCAAAGAGCTTTGATTTCAGTGATGCTTGGGACGTTTTCACGACCAACATCTGGGCCAATTGATCAAAGGACAGAAGAGAAAGCCATAAAAAAAAAAAAAAAAAGCTGTTCAAGCATGGCTTCAATAGGAATAATATGTAACATTATACAAGAGGATGAAGTGGTGCATACTTTAATGAATTGACATCATACAACCTAGAAAAATGAACATTTAAACATCGACGAGCCACATTCTAGACGGCAAGATACCTACCATCCAACTGGGCAACATTTCAAGTTTTTGGAGTCTAACACAACTTATTTACCCTACAGGCTAATCGCAATGTAACATAACTAATGCATGTAGAATTTTGCTGCAACATTTCAGTGGAACTTCACAAACGAACTAATGTTTCTGCTCTAAGATGTGGATGACGCAGAGACCCTGTTAACCGCCATATATAAGTGCAGCTCAGGGAAATGAAATCTACAGAAGATAAGTTGCTCACTTCAACTTGATTACCACTGCATCCAATGAGATAAATAATCGACATTTTCACTTATACGACTGAAACCTGTCATGATTGAAAAAAGCATCACATTTGTCAAACTGTTGTCACACAACTCAGGAAAAAAGAAGTGCACCGCACAGAAAGTTCAATCCAAAGACAGCAATATGTCCCATGCAGATGTGCACCAATATTATTTTTTACCAGCACAAGGACTCCTGGTGCATTTTTTAGCAGCATCATTCGTAAAATGAGAGACTACACTAAACAAAATCCTCCTTTCTTTCTCTCCGTTCCAGTACAGCACAATGGGTTATCTCAAATGCAATTTTTCCTTCATCAAATATTCACCCCTGTTTTCCAGAAAATCCCAGCACAAAAGGTATAATGCAAAACTCAGCTTATGTGTTTTAAAAGTCCACGGTATGATACTAATCACAAATGAGACCGTCAATGAATTAGGACTATAGCTTTAGCCTAATGGCTAAAGTGTGCTTGGGACCAAAAGATCACATGTTCAAGTCCCAACTATCACCTACCTGAAGAAAGGTGGGAAAAAAACTGCCAGAGATTCTTATGGTTATCTGAGATCAGCAAATTTCAGATTTAATATGCCCTAGAAAAAGAAATATCTTAAAATTATACTACAAAAGCAAACTCCTAAATTAAGTTCATAATTAGCAACCAGACACACAGTAAACTTTCTCACGTTTACATCAAACAGGAAGCAATCCAAATAGCAAACTTACCTATTCTGTGAAAACACCCATTAGGTTATTTGGAGGAAATTGTGGTAATATTGGCAAACCAACTCGTGCATTATCCACAAATTCCATGCCTCGCTCCTCCTTGACTTTATTAAAATTTTTTTCCACATTGATGCTCCCATTGTTCAAGCTACCCATTGGTGGCTCACATCCATCCACCACAAGCCAGCTTGGAATGCACATCCCTTTCCCAACAAATCCAAGATTCTTCAGCAGTCCTTGATCAAGCACTTCACTTGACTTAGCACCATAAGAACCTTGGATATCACAAATATTAGGAACAGTTCCCAGTGATTGTCTAGCAGCTCCAAATGCCATGGTTGGGTTTTGAACTGGCTGAGTGACACCATTGTCAGAACTTATAAAGGATGATGAGGCAGCAGAGGATAAAGGGCCTGTTGCTGAATAGCCATGGATCACATTGACAGTTTTGATGAGCCCATCTGACATCTGTCCAATGTTCAATGAGGAATTTGACTGGGGTGATAGAAGACTGTAATCAACAACAGCACCCCTGCTCAAGCTGCAATTTTGATTGCCTGAGGCATGACTGTTTCCTGCTCGAGAACTAGCTGATGACCGAGAAGGGGCTACCAAGCAGGATGGCTGGACTGTAATTGAACGGCTAGTCTCTGGCAGTGATGACTGCTGTGGTTGTTGCTGCTGTTTCTGGAGCTGTTGTTGTTGATGCTGCTGCTGCAATATATCCATCAGGATATTACAATTTTGAGAGTCCATCCCTCCAAGATTAGTACTGGATCCCACCTGACCAAGGCTATTGGAAGGCCAGACTCCAAATCCTGATACAACTTCTCCAGTTGATGGCATATTTTGTAAATGTTTTGAAATGTTGGATTGGCATTTTACTGAAGGCTGACCAAATGACATGCCATGTTCAACAGGTATACACTTGGAACCCTGCATGGATGCTTGTAAAAGAGCTGGCTGGTCCATTATTGTAAATAGGCTACCTGTTGATCGGCCCAAAAGCTCAGTATGTAGTGCTGCTAAGGTTTGTGGAGGAATCTGGCCAGAGGCAGCCAAAGCTTGGATGTCAAACCCTCCATGTCCAATCAGTTTAACATTTGAGTCCACTGGCCCACAGAAAGCATTAGACATTCCACCTTGTTGAGCCATTCCACTTAATCTCTTCAGATATAGCCTAAACTTCTGCAAATTGATTTCACCACATTTTAGATTGAAAAACGCCCAGAGTCATGATAAATAACAATCACACATGAGAGACATTAAAATACTTAACTATGAAATAACAATTATTGACAAATACCCTCATCGTCAAACACACGCAAAACATTTTGTATCCCACATTATAAGTGTCTCATTCGAAAAGCATGCAAGGAAATCATAGGGCATAACTAAGTCTACTTCTAGTCACAATAGCCTCAAATAACAGGTTCATTCAACCTAGTTAACTTTCCATGAAAGAACATTGACCAAAAAATCTCTTATACCTTTTCATTTGAAAAGAAAGTTTTCATTAAGAAGAAAGATAATATTTTGATGGAAAACTTCAAGAGACCTCCTGAGGTAAAACATATCTGACATGCTCAAAATCATTTTCCCATGCATTGTAGAGTTTTGATTTATGGGGCACTTTTTTTTAGCATTGTGGATATTTATTGAGTGCTCCAATGAACACTGAACTTTCCATTTGAAGAATCACAATATTGAGGATTCCCTTCCTTGTTTGGTTTTCTGACAGTATAAAAAGAAAAGAATATACAGACTTGGACAAGGGGGGGAGGAGGGAGAGATCATTCCTAATTCTAAGCTTGGAATATTTAAGCTTAACTTTTGCAGATTTGGGTGGGCAAACAACCATGGAGAATCAATTCTCTTTGTGACTTTATATATGAGTAGGATTGCAAATAACAATTTTTTGGATACTATTTGAGCAGGAGCCTCTTTCTAAGCATGGGTGACATCTGCAATGTCCATAAGGTCGCTGCTGAACTAGGGCTTTTAGCTTTTCTGCAATCCCCTGAAGGGGGGAAACTCCATTAAAAAGCACCACCAAAGGTATCACATATAAAAATATAGTACCAAGCATGCCCATTGTCAGAAATCCCTCTTTCAAAGAATTGTTTGTCTTGTAATGTACAGCCTCACAAGGCATAAGCTCATAAATTTCCCCATACACTGTTTGTTGTACAATTGTATCATTTCATCTTCATTCCAAATATTTTGGTTAAATTCTATTACCATTCAAAAGTTTTGCAACCCTTATAGAGATCTTGATAGATTGATTGCTGAAATGTATTGCCAAGTTCAAAAAGGAAAAGGAGATGATTGGGGAGAATACTAAGAAGAGGGGATTGACGAGTAGGGAATGATAAAAAATTCAAAAAAGAAAAGGATCAAACCTGCAAATGACTTGCAACGTTTTCTCTGGTTAAACCAGGCACATTCATCAGTTCAAGAATCCTCTTGGGAACAGCTTCTGAAATGGTAGCCACACAGTTATAATCAGCAAATGAACAAAAAAAAAAAAAAAAGAAGGATGCCATTCACAAGTTTACTTCTGAATGTAAGAAGCAAGATGTAATACAGTACTTATCTTTAAAAATAGTACGGACAAGTTCCAACTTGACAAATGACAACCAAAATGATAAACAAATAAATCAAAGGAGCATATCAGTAAAGACCATACTATCAATTCCACACTGGTTTACAGCACCAACAAATTGTTGATGAAGCTCCACCGACCAAACAACACGTGGCTTCTTTGCTGCAGAGGGATCATCATTTTCCAGTTCACCATTGTCTTCTTCTTTACCACTGCTCCGCTTTTTCTGACCTTTCAAAACTCCTTCTGTTCCTTCATTAACTGAAGAAGCATAGCCAACATCATCGCTCCCTTGTTTATGCCGATCATTATCCTCCAAACTTCCACAATGTTCAAGTTCTTTACTTTCATTCCACTTTTTCCTTATCACATGTTGCCATATATTCTTGAGTTCTTCTTCACGTATGGGTTTGATCAAGTAATCACAAGCTCCATGTTTGATTCCTCGCATAACAGCACTTGTTCTCCCATCAGCAGACATCACTGCACAACAAATTATTATGTCAATACAGACAGAAATGAAAATTTCCCGCAGCAAGGGGAGACAGAATACTCACTAATGACTGGAAGGTCCATTTCCAATCCCACATGTTCAAGAAGTTTATATCCATCCATGTCGGGCATGTAAACATCACTAAGCACAATATCGAAACAGCCTTTTCTTTCCCTTAGAATATCCAAAGCAGCTGTCGCCTGGGAGCAGGAGGTAACTGCAGCAAATGAAACAAGCTAAATTTTCACAACATCCAGCACATCATAGAAATAAAATCTATCTTTATAAATGAGAAGAAACCATGCCTTGGTCAAAGAATGTAGTAATGATCAAGTGGACAAAATCAAAAACCATGAGAATAAGATATCCAGCAACCTTTCAAAACAATTACTAGTTTTACTTGCCCTCACAGTAATTCCTCATGACATGCCTTACAAAGATATGCAGCTGCTTTTCAATAACAGAGAATGAAGCATGACTTTTATGCATACTCAGTTCAGCACATCTAAGTATATTATAGAGTTAGAAAACATCAGGGTACATGATCCAAAACAACATTAATTGGTAATATGTGCTTGCATACATGACTTAAAAGTGAATTGGAAAAAAATGCTCCATTGAAAACATCAAACTATCTATTAAATCTACCCTTGCTCAAATTGAATTATAAACAAGAGAGAGGGGCTATATTTTTTCTTGGGCATTTTGGGTTGAAATGTAGCAAAAATGTGCTCAACTTGACATTATTTAGTAATAGAAAGTGACAGAAAAAGAGGAATCCAAAGCATAGGTAGCCATTAGAGGTCTCAATTCATGCCATTCAGTACCATCACCATGGAGGCAATTCTGACATATCAATACAAGGTAATCCTCCCTTCCCCCCACCCCCCCTTCAAAAACATAAAAGAACAAAACAACCAACCCAAAAAAAAATTTTTAAAAAAAGGAAAGAAATGGAAATGCAAACATAAAAACACTAGACATTATTGGTGATTTGACTGATTTCATTATAAAGCATGTTTCAGAATAGGATTGAGGAAAACAGAGAGAACGATAACCTAATAATTTGTTTTAACAGTGGAAGGAGATTGGGGTGTTAGCCATCCCTTCCACTTTCCAAAAGTATGCAAACTTATTTTAATTACACATTGAGAATTAACACAGGCAAGCATTTCTGTATAGCATTTTGTGACTTATCTTCATCTTTCCTCCAACATAGCAGAGGTAACAGCTAGCAATAAGAATCCTAGTTTTCCTTTCCTTTAAATCTCAAAACTCCCAACCAGAAACCATTCATGTCTTCCTTGATAATATAGATCTAAAACAGATATTCAAACACTTTCATCAAATCAAAAGAACATTAAATGAAATTGAACTATGCTACCCTTCCTTTCTTCAAGCAATGTGACATTGATTAGTTAAATATGTTCGCATACAAAGCAATGAATTGAAGAAAATCCCAGCAAATATTCCAAAAAAGCTGTTTAACTTGACATTAGTTGCATATGCATACGTGTGCTTACATGCACACGCGCGCGCGAGAGAGATAGAGAGAGGAGATTCCAAAACTAGATGGTAGTTGAAGTTCACAATTCATGCCATTCAGTAGACAACTTTATACTGTTAAAATGGGGGCAACCACTGAAAGTTCAAAATCAGCTAAACTCCTCACTCAAGCCAAGTTAAAAAAAAGAAATAAAAGAATAGTCCTTAAACATTAAAGGTGATTTCATTCTAGACTAAGACCTTTTTCTGTTTTACATTCTATACCGGCCCTCAAAATTATCTTTTGGAGCAAATGATTGAGTGATAGGGACAGAACAGTGAACTAGTTGCCTGTTTCAGAATGGAAGGAATATGGGTGTTTGCCTTCTCCTCACCCACCCGGGTTCCCACCAAATATGCAGAGTTATCAAGTTTGAAGCCTGAAAAAGGAAAGTAATTGGGTACAGCAGCTTTTACAACTCATACCTATCTTCGGTACAACGAAGCAGAGGCAATCATTCATCAAAGCCTCTCCTCCCTTTTCCCTCTATCTAAAAAACCACTACCATTTTCCTTTGTAAGCTGCCAGAGAAAACCTTAACTGAATAAACTTTAGGTCTTGTTCAAAATTGAAGTGCAACAAACCATCAAAAACCCGACACCGGGGAACTAAAGTCAGCAACATTCTTTAACTGTTTCAAGCAGAAATTCGCAAAAAAGTATAGACCTAAGGCATCAATATTTTACCAGTTTCATCAAATCTCAAAATAATCAAACGTAACCGAACTTGCTCTAGCTTCCTTTGAACAATGCAGCATGGAACAGCTCAATACAATTAAACAAAGACTAACCCTCATAGAGCAGTCGGCGAAGCATGTGCTCCAGAATCCTCAAGCAAGCAGTGTCATCATCTACAACCAGTACTCGCAACCCGGCCGGAAACTGATCAGAAACCACCACATCGCCAGCTTTACACTGGCCGTAGCTACTGGCGGTCGTGCTCAAGCTGGAGCCCACTCGCTGCAATGCAGCCATTGCATTCAGAGAACCGCCCCCCATCACAATGAACAATCAGTAATTTGACCAATTTAACCCTATCCACGCTCTGTTGCCACCCTAAATTGCTCGAATTGGGCTTTCTTTTCTGTTTTGAAGAAATGGGACAAAGATCTGTGAGAGAATAAACCCTAGAATTTTCGGGTTTTTGGGTGGGTGGGGCGGAGGGCAATTTTGGAAGTTAATGTTAGAAGTTGCTTAAAGTGATTGGAAGAAAGAGATGGGAAAGGGGGACTAGCGAGAAGCAACGATCAGCCCATTTGGCCCAATTAGTTCTCTGTTCAGCCCATTTTCCATCTCTCTCTCTCTCTCTCTCTTTAATCACTTTAAACGAAAAGTTGGTGATATCCTCTTTTGAATAGAAATTTCTGTGGTTAAATGCCCCTCATTGAACGTGTCATTGCAGTTCTTGGAGGCCACGAGTCACATCGTTACGCTTGATGGGGAACCGCAGCAAGAAGCCGTCCAAGAAGTAATGTGAAAAAGAAAAATGAAAGTGCTGGAGAGGGGGGGGACGAAGGAATTCTTCCCAGAAGGCATTGGAAAATTTGAAAGCACAGAATTGGGACATTTTGGTGACTGCAACATTTAGCTCCCCCCCCCCCCCGGGGCCCATAAAGTTTATGAGGAAGCTACTGGTGCTAAGATTTTAGTAACCCATTAATGCATTCATGGGCGATGGCCTCCAATGAGCTTCCTGTGATTCAAGAATTGCACTACCCTCCACATGACAAGCTCGTGGCGCTTGCGCAGAATTATAGGCAGAATGTACTCAGATCCTCCAAGTAATGCTAATTTTTAAGAGACTGATCATGCTCTTACTTGTGTGTGTGTGTGTGGCTCTTTTGAGTCGTTAAATTAATATAATGTGTGGGCATCTGTCCTCAGCCAAGGGTTCTCACCTCCTAGATCTTCGATGTGTTGTGTTGTGTTGTAATAAAGCACCTGGTGCGCTTCTCGGCAGTTTTCTTTTCTCTGCAGTTGTGCTAAAGTTGGTGAAATCTCAGCCGCTTCTTTTAGATGAACGGTGGATGATGTGACACATAAGCCAAATTAGAAAGAAAGAAAGAAAGAACAAAAACAAAAACTTTTATAAAAAGTCTAGCATATTCATCTTCTTCACTTTTATCGTAAAAAATAAAAATTATAATTATATTAATTATTATATTTATAAATTAAACTCAGAAGTCATATATATTTTTTAATTTTTTTATAAAAAAACATACTATTCAAGTATTATTATATTTAAATGAGTTTTTTTTATATATTTAACTACGGTGTTTGTAAATTAAAAATATAATAGTAAATTTTTAACTTTTAATCTTTTTCATTAAAAATAGACTAATGATTATGAAAGATTTTAAATATAATATAATATATATATATATATATATATATATAATAAATTTTTTTAAAAAATAAATGTGATGGTTTTTTAAGTATAATTTTAATCTAATCGAGATGTTAAGAAATCGCCTCAATTTGTGTAGAATTCTTATCCGACTACCCACTATTTATGAGAATTAAATATTATAAATAAATGATACAAATATTTTTTTTATTATTTATAATATATTTAAAAATTTTATTTTTTAATAATAAAAAAAAATTATTTGGGAATAATAATGGCCAATGGTCATTTCGGACACATAGAAAATATCTTCTGTACAGGAAGGGTGACGTGGTGGACAGACGATATTTCTCGTTGGGTCTTGATATTTTCTCCCTAGATATTATTTGGATATTCGTGTTGCCACCCCAGATGACGTGGACTACCACTCTTATTTCCAGCCCTCCAGACCCCACTAAAATTACCAAATTGCCATTCACGTCGTGTGTTTCATCTCCCACTTCGATTTATTTATTAATGTATTTAAGTTTTTAATTTATTATGAAATATTATTTTTATTAAAATGAATAATCTTTTGAAATTTAATTAAATAATTTTATTTGTAAAATTTTATTTATTTTAATAAAAATAATATTTTTATAATAAATTAAAAATAATTTGGTGATAATTTAGGATTAGTTAAGATAAAAAAAAAAAAAGGAGTGTTATTTATTAGGAAATGGGTTGATGGAAGGCATTTTGGCAATAAAGGAGACAAACAAAGACCAATCTGGGAACACAAGTTCGAGGTTAAAAATATCTCTGAAACTTTTGCCACCACAGTCCTTCAACAACCCCATCACATCGTCCAATGCAAACCTTCTGATACGCAACAACAGTAAACAGGCAGGCACAGAGCAGACCCCCGTTGGAGAGGGAGATACAGAGAGAGAGAGAGCATCATGTCAAACGGAGAAGGAGAGGGAGTTCAAAGCTCAGGAAAGAGGCTAAAATGCACCAAAGAAGAAGAAGAAGAAGAGGAAGAGTTTGAATTGGAGGGAGGTCTATTCTTCTACCCCACAACACCAACTTCCTTTGTCGTTTCGGATGCTCTGGAACCCGATTTCCCCATTATCTATGTCAACAAAGTCTTTGAGAGCTTCACTGGCTACCTCGCTCATGAGGTCCTTGGTCGCAACTGGTATTTCTCCATTATAGAAGCTTTTTATCTTTTCATTCTTTTTTGGCAGAATTCTCACTGTGTGATTTTTTTTTTCTTTTGTGGGTGGTTATGCTGTTTGGTTGCTATAAAAATGGAAGAAAGTCTGAGTCTTTCTTACTGTTTTTTTTTTTTTTTTTTTTCATTGGGCTTGTGTCCTTTTCCTTTTATTCTCTTTTATTGATGAGGAAAAGGGGTGGGGGGAGGGGAATGTAGACAACTAAGATTTGGAGTCATAAGAAAGAAGTAAAAGAACATATAGTAAGGGAGGAGATGATTGAAATGAATGAAAACATACTTAATGCAATGAAAGTCTGTGTCTTTATTGGTGCAGAAAAGGGAAACAGATGGTTTTCATATTATAATTTTTTAATAAAAAAAAGAAAAATCATGTTAATGCATTTGTGATTAGAAGAATGAAGAGCGTTTATAGTACATCAATTATTTTTTTTATCCATTTTTTTTTAGGGATCTTTTTTACCCCCCCCCCCCCAAAAAAAAAAAAAAGAAAAGAAAGAAAGCATACTTTTTATTTTTAGTTTTTAAAGAAATGATTTATTATCATTGCCCTATTGTCAATGAGTAATATGTTAAACGGTCAATGAGAAGGGATACCTATAAGTCATTTTCATGAATGGGAAAGCCTTGACAGATGAAAATGAGACTAACCCAACCTGAATTTCTGTGCTAATTGTCTTACATCAGAATTGAATAATATAGAACAAAAGTGAACAAGTCACTTCTTGTGTCGTCAAGGGATGAACTACTAAGAATGCAGGGTGGAATATGTCAGTTCACCTGCATGTACTGAACCAACTTTTAGAATGAGTTATGCTGGGGAACCAACATATCTACGAATAAATTTTTTACTTACTAATGTATGCACTGATAGTTCTGTTCCCTGTGTGGGATCCTCCTGGAAACTTGAGTCAACAAACATGTCACATTTGTTAGTAAAACATAATATTCAGATTTTAGCATTATACTCTCTTATTTTCCATTCAGCTCTTCTCATTTGAAGGCATGGGTGCATCCCTTCTATATAATAGGGCTGCTTCTTGGTTGTAAATTGGGAACAATAGCAGGCTCAGAGTCTTCCTAGGAACAGAGTATCTTACTCTGCAGCTTGTAAGGCTTTCAATATTGCTTATTAATCATGGAAATTTTGTTTGAATTTGTCAGTGTAAAATTGCGCCTACTTTAGCTCAAGTGATTTATTTTTGGAATTCCTAGGAAATCTGCAAAGAACTGGATTTTGTGGTACTTGGAAAAGTGACGGATAAGTTCAATCATAAAGATCCAACTTGCACTCGTTGGGCAACCCTTCTAGTTAGACAAGGCTAGTTCTTAATTGTTAGCATAACAACTATGTGTTACATTTTGGAAACATTTTTAATTTAGTTAGGATGTGGGCTTCTTGAGCCTTCTTTGGCTTGTTTTATGCTTTTACTTTCAAAGAAGCAAAAAGTAAAATGTGACCAAGTTACATGATAATTTAATGGTGGGAGAGCAATTAGGAAGAAGAACAATTAGCTCATGCTTAGAAAAAGGGAAAACCCTTTTTCTTTTTCAAAAATCATTTCTTTATTTTGGATTTTTCCTTCCTAAGAAGCAAAAGAAAAGGTAAACCAAGCGCTTTGGCAAGCAATCCAAAGTCCCATTTACTATGTTACTTTTTTATAACTTTTCTCTCTGTTTCTGTTGTTGTTTTGTTATTTATTTATTTACATATTTATTTATTATTATTTTTTATTTTGACTGGCCCAAGACCCAGTTAAATTTGGGATTAGGGCTTGTTGTTTCTGTTGTTGTATTTTAACTTGTTCCAAAAAATAATTAAAAAAAAAGGTTCCTTTTTGTATTTTGCAATTTGGTATAGTTTAATGCCAGACTAGTACCATTAGTGGCAAGTTAGTCTCTTTGGTTGAATCTCTCACAGAAATCTTTAGCCATAAAATCTTCACTAGACAAACAAATTGAAGGCAGGTATCTTCTACATTTCAACACTGAACTTATATGTAGCCGTGCATGTATTAATTGAAATGCAGTAAAGACCTTTGTTTTTCTTTGATAAGCAGTGGGAGGGTGGAAGGGCTATTTAAGAAAAGGTGAGTAGTGTCGTTAAGGGACTAGTGTTAACAAAACTGACCAGCTATCCAAAAGGAAGAATGATAACTAAAGGTTTGAAATTTATTCTGGGGCCAATGCTTGCAAGCAGATATGCTCATCCCAGCAGACATTTGTCCACAACTTGACATGCTTAATAATTTTAGATGAGCATTTTAACACTACATGGGACAATGCAGAAGAAAAAGTACGATTAAGCACACAAATAAGTGGTAGCAATTGAGCATGGATCAATGTTATTGACAGTAGAAGTGCTAAGAAGCTGTTTCGGTTGTGCAACATTCACAAGAAAAAGCTTTTTGTTCATGCATGTTATGTGGTAACATGCTACATACTTGTTGCAATAATTAACTTCATAATAAAATAATCAAGTGCATAAATGTATGGGTGGGATGCCTGCCATATACTTCCTCACCCTTTTTGTGAGCTTAGTGCATGCATGATTTTAGATCACACAAATCTATTATATCTTTTTTATTTCAACTATGTCTCACCTAAATTTTTTGTTTTCACTCACATTTGACATGGAATTAACTTTACCTACTTAAAAGACGACTCTAATTAGAAAAAATCCCTAATGTATGATACAAATTAATGAGACATGAATTTGCTAATGAAGTAAAATAAGTAAAATAGACAATGAAGAAAAAAAATACTACTGTAAAAATTTACATGCAAATGATAAGACATTCTGCACTACATATTTTACTTGCTGATTGAAGGTGATACATGAAACTATCCTAGTAAAAGGGTTGTCTCGAGACTTTCATACTTTGGGGTCCTTGGAAGGGTCAGATGTATGTAACCTTACCTTA
Organism: Kandelia obovata; assembly: GCA_021464305.1. Lineage (NCBI taxonomy): Eukaryota > Viridiplantae > Streptophyta > Magnoliopsida > Malpighiales > Rhizophoraceae > Kandelia > Kandelia obovata. The sequence goes on from CM038488.1 coordinate 5,551,586, forward strand.
TTTTTACATAGCAGTTGTTTTCATGGTTCAAACTTGCGACCCATAGATTACAATAGAGTAACCTTTCCATTATACCAAGCATTGCCTTTCAAGCAAGTAGTCTAGTAAATAAATTGAAAAATAAAGTTAGCATTTATGTTCAGATGCTAAAAGCTAAAACCTTTTTTACCATTCTAAACTCAAAAATTTCTACATCCATTAAAAATAGTAGGTAAGTCAATTTTTATCTTATTTGTACTTCATGTGGTACTTTATGGATTGAACATTAGTTGTGCTCTAGATTTCTTTCTTCAAATAATTCATGCCAAGAATTCTGCTTTGAGGAGATCAACAATGATGATTTTTTTTTTCAGCCGGTTCTTACAATATAGGGATCCTCGTGCTCAAAGACGACATCCTCTGGTAGACCCTGTGGTTGTTTCTGAAATCAGAAGATGTCTTGAGGAAGGGATTGAGTTCCATGGCGAGCTTTTGAATTTTGCAAAAGATGGAACTGCTTTGGTCAACCGGCTGAGGCTTGTACCTATGCATGATGATGAAGGAATAATTACACACATCATAGGAATTCAAGTGTTCACAGAAGCAAAATTAGATCTGAACCGTGTGTCTTATCCAGTTTTTAAAGAGGCTTGCAATCAGCAGTTTGATCAGACAGTCAAATATTCTCCTCTGGGTGGACAATCACCATTCAGTCAGCACCGTGAAATGTGTGGAATACTTCAATTATCAGATGAAGTCCTGGCACACAACATTTTAACACGTTTGACCCCAAGAGATGTTGCATCCATAGGGTCTGTCTGCAGAAGGATCCGGCAATTAACAAAAAATGAGCACATGAGGAAGATGGTTTGTCAAAACGCATGGGGGAGAGAGGTCACTGGTGCATTGGAGCTGATGACTAATAAATTAGGTTGGGGCCGTTTGACCAGAGAGTTGACCACTCTTGAGGCAGTATGTTGGAGGAAACTGACAGTTGGAGGAGCAGTAGAGCCTTTGCGTTGCAATTTCAGTGCATGTGCTGCTGGAAGCAGACTTGTGTTGTTTGGGGGAGAAGGAATTAACATGCAACCAATGGATGACACTTTTGTTCTCAATCTTGATGCTGCAAATCCAGAGTGGCAGCGAGTGAGTGTGAAAGCATCTCCACCGGGGCGCTGGGGCCACACTCTTTCTTGCCTCAATGGATCCTGGTGGGTGGCATTTGGAGGATGTGGAAGAGAAGGGCTGCTCAATGATATTTTTGTCCTGGACTTGGATGCAAAACAGCCAACATGGAAGGAAGTTTCTGGCGGGACTCCACCTCTTCCTAGATCTTGGCATAGCTCTTGCACAATAGAAGGTTCTAAATTGGTTGTCTCTGGTGGATGCACTGATGCTGGAGTTCTTCTCAGTGATACATACTTGCTGGATCTTACCACAGACAAGCCAACATGGAGAGAAATTCGAACTTCATGGGCACCTCCATCTCGATTGGGGCATTCACTTTCAGTTTATGGACGGGACAATAATTCTGATTGTTTGAGAATATAAAGCCCACGGAAGTAATTCAAACAAACAAGAAAAAAATCAGAATGCACACGTGATTCCATTGATATGACCTACATTCACAAAAAATAATTTTATTGCGGTGTCACTGAAATAAACAGTACGGCTCTCCTATTTCTCACTTCTTCCTTATTCTTATGTTATAACCTAAATCTTTATATATAAACAGGGATATATCACAAGGGTCAAAAGAGTAATTTTTAAATGTCAACTAGAATACAAAACATATTTCAAACAATCTCTTACATTTCTATGTATTCTCAAATACACGACAAAATACAATCCTTCTGTCTCTCCTCCAAATGTCCCGTTAAGGGTCAGTAAAACACAAACAACACCAATTAAGTCCAAGTAATACTTGAACTTGCTAGTATTAATTGATTTAGTCAACATGTCAACAAGGTTGTTTCAGTAAGTGACCTTTCTCACTGAAATCAAACCTTTGAGATATAACATACTCGCAAGAAATGGTAATTTTGAAACTATCAACGTGTTTGGTCCTCTCTCCATGATACACTTGATTTTGGTCAAGTGTATAGCACTCTGACTGTCACAGAATACGTGGTAGTTTCCTGTAAAAAACCCAAATCAGTGACCAAACCTTTCAACCAAATAGCTTCTTCCTTGACTGCTTTCTGCTAATTGCATGTACCAGCGTCAGGTGGTGGAAGACAACTGTTGTTGCAATGTTGCCTTCAACAATGTGCCAGCTGCAAAGGGTGAGAATAACAGTTATGGTATAATTCTTCTGTCAAGGAGTCAACTATACGTCAGAATCTTACAACTTTAGTAAAAACTACTTGCTTCTATTGAACATCAGTCCTACATCTCGTAGTACCTCTCTAAGATATCGAAGTATCCATTTACTACTTGCCAATTGTGCTTTCCCAAGAATTAGCCATATATCTACTTACCACACTAACTGCCTGTGAAATATCTGGACGAGTGCAAACCAAATGCATACATAACACTTGGCCACTGCACTAGAAGTATGGAACACGTGACATATTATTCCTTCTCCTCTAGGGCTATTGGGTGACAAAAGAGTCTAAAAGTCTGAAAAGTGTAAGCCAAAGGTAGTATTACGGTTTGCAACTCATCATCCCAAAACGATCAAGAACCTTCTCGACAGATACCTTTTCTGTAAAGGCGCAACTCTCCTGCTTTCCTGTCTCTGGTGATCTCCATGCCCAAAATCCTCTTGCAGCCCCCAAATCTTTCATCTCAAAATCTCTACCAGTAGTTTTCTCAAACTATTGATCTTAGATATGCTTGTAGAGCAACAAAATATCATCGACATATAGTAGCAGATAGACAAATGATCCATCAGGAAGCTTTCTATGGTAGACACAACTATTCATATTCACTCCTTAAGTAACCATGACCAAACCATAAAGTTGTCAAACTTCTTATACTATTGTCGAAAGAGACTGCTTTAAAACATATAGTGATTTTCTCAACCTGCAAATATAATCCTTTATGCCTTCAATCTTGAAACCCTCAGGTTGATCATATAAATGACTTCCTCAAGATCGCCATGTAGAAAAGCAGTCTTGACATCAAGCTGCTCTATTCCATATCATACATAGCAACCTATAACTAGAAGCACACGAATGGAAGTGTGCTTCACAACTGGAGAAAACACCTCATTGAAGTCAATTCCTTCTCTCTGACTATAGCCTTTTGCAACCAGACGTGCCTTGTACTTGCATCCTCAACTCTTGGGATTCCCTCCTTCTTCTTGAAGATTCATTTGCAACCAATAGTCTTCTTATCTCTGGGAAGTTTCACTAAGTCCTAAGTTTGATTCTTATGCAGGGACTTAATTTCTCGGTCCATAGCAATACTCCACTGCAGATTCTGCACAAGTAACAGCCTCTGAGTAATTTCTAGGTTCATTGTACTCACCTCTTCCGCTACTGCCAAACAATATGCAAAATCCGAGTATGAAAACCTGGCTGGTGCTTGATACCCTTCTGGTCTGTCTTTAGCAATACTGTATTGTTTGTGCCTCTTGAGTATCTGAATATCCTCGTCTGTTTCTGAAGTGCCAACCCGAATCTGTTTGACTTGACTTGGAAGGAATATCACTTTCAAACTCCACTAGCTGTCTGGAACTCCCACTATCTTCATTGTTTGGGCTTAAGACTTCCTTTTTTGGATGCAGCATAACGGATTCATCAAATGTCACATCTCTACTGATGAGGAATTTTGGACATTAGGGTCTGGACACCACAACCTATAACCTTTCACACCAAAGCATAGCTAAGGAAAATGCATTTCTTAGCCCTCGTTCAAGTTTTCCATCATTAACATAAGCATAAGCAGGACAGCCAAAATATCTTCAAATCAGAATAATCTGCAGGTTTGCCTGACCACACCTCTTATGGTGTCTTACACTCAATGGAAGTAGAAGGAGATCGATTTACCAACCAATAAGCTGCATTAAACTGCTTCTGCCCAAAACTCCTTGCCTAAACCTGCATTGGATAACAGACATCTAGCTTTCTCTATCAAAGTCCTGTTCATGCATTCTGCAACTCCATTCTGCTGTGGAGTTTTTACAACTGTGCGGTGTTGAACAATGCCTTCATTTTGCAAAACTCATTGAATTCGTTATTGCAAAATTCAAGGCTATTATCTGTTTTTAACCTCTTAATTTGTTTCTCAGTCTGCTTTTCAAGTAAAGTTTTCCACTGCTTGAAGGTTCCAAACACTTTGACTTTTCTGTTTCAAGAAATAGACCCAAACTTTGCGAGAAAAATCATCAATGAAAGTGAGCATATAAGCAGCACTCATACCTTTAGAGAGAACCTGAGAAGGACCCAAAGATCTGAATGGATATAGTCTAATGTTCCTTTGTTTTTATGATGGCTGTACTAAAACTCAACCTCTTCTGCTTCCCAAAAATACAATGCTCACAAATTCCATTTTTCCTTATTTGACCACACAAAAGACCTCTCTTACTCAAAACAGTCATACCTCTATCATTTATGTGTCCCAGCCGCATGTGCCACAACTTTGTCACATCTGAGTCTGAAACTGAGGTAGAAAACTGCAATTGAGTCTGTGACTGTCGTACCATACAAGAAATACAATGTTCAATTCTGGCAGCTTTCATCAATACAAGAGCACCTCTAGAAACCTTCAGAACTCCACCTTCACACCCATCTTGCAACCATTCTTCAAGAGTGCCTAAAGAGATAAGATTCTTCGTCAACTCTGGAATAATGTTTGACCTCTGACAAGGTCCTAATGACACCGTTATGCATCTTGATCTGCATTGTACCGATCCCAGTACCTTACATACGTGATCATTACCTAACAGAACACCACTATTGATTGGCTTGTAAGTGGTAAACCAATTCCTATTAGGAGTCATATGTTGTGAGGCTTTAGTGTCCATGATCCAAGTATCCTGAAATCTGCTTGGCCTTGAGTGACACAAAGCAGATCATCACTCTCATTTGCTGCCACATGAGCTTCTCATGATGGATGGTTCTTCTGATTACTATCACTTACTTTCTGCTTGTTTTTTAATTTATAACAATCAGACTTGATGTGCCTTTTCTTCTTGCAATAATTGCACGTTAAATTGTTGTGCCTTGATTTCAATCTTGATTTTCCTGAATTCCGACCTCTCCTTTGATCTTCCTCGATCAATGATCAAACCAACACTCTGATCTGGTGTCTCAGAAGATGTCAAACTACTATCAATTTTTCCTTGGCCTACAAATTGGTCTTGACATTCTCAAGGGAAATTTCTTCTCTACTAAATCATAGTATCCAGCTCTACCGCTGGATACGACCTCCACCGCTGCAGGTCACCTCCAGCTCCACGGCAAAGCTGCTATCGGCGGAGGGTGAGATCGGGCAGAGCAAGGCGTCCCCTGCGGCTACAGTGGACGCCGCGATCGGGCGGCCTGCGGCTCCGATAGAGGGTGCGATCAGACAGAACAAGGCGATCGGCAGAGCACGGTGCGATCGGGATCAAGCGGCTTGCGACTACGGAGGACGGTGCGATCTGGCGGCCTGCGGCTACGGTGGACGGCGCGATCGGACGATTATCTCCGATCTGCCTCAAAGTCTCCTTCCTGTGTTGTGAAACGACGACGTGTGATGCGATACGACGACTGTCTCCGATCTGCCTCAAGTCGACGCTGAAGAACCTGAAACCTAGCTCTAATACGAATTTGTTGAGATAGAGCCTACGGAAGTAATCAAACAAACAAGAAAACACCAGAATGTAACGTGGTTTCGTCGATGTGACCTACATCTACAGGAAAGACAGAGAAAATAATTTTATTGCACTATCACTAAAAATAAAGAGTACGGCTCTCTTATTTCTCACCCTCTCACTCTCTGTTTCTCTCTATTGCTTATACCCTAAATCCTATATATATATAATAGAGATATATAACAAGCATCAAAAGAGTAATTCTAACTCAACTAGAATACAAAGCATTCCAACACTTATGTTTTGTGGGCATCGCCAAAAGTGGGCATTTGCAATTGAGATCAGGTGAAGCCTGCCACAATTGATTTGGAGGACGAAGAGCCACAGTGGAGGCAACTGGAGTGTAGCGCATTGACTGGCATAGGTGGCCAGAATTCTGTGGTTCCTCCTCCTAGACTTGATCATGTTGCTGTAAGCATGCCTTGCGGGAATCATAATAATTTGGTGGTTCGATGGCTGGGCTGCACTCGCCGTCTCAGCTTTTCCTCTTGGATCCATCCGAGGATAAACCATCATGGAGGATTCTCAATGTTCCTGGTCAACCACCTAAATTTGCCTGGGGTCATAGTACCTGTGTCGTCGGAGGAACCAGGGTCTTGGTATTAGGTGGGCACACGGGGGAGGAATGGCTACTAAATGAACTGCACGAGTTATGCTTAGCAAGCAAGCAAGACTTAGAATTTCACAATGAGCTTGCTCCATAGATTAATAACTACATATGTTTTTCACCAATCTGTACGTAGAAAGCTTTTTGCACTATGTCTTATTCCTTTGAGCTTTGCTTCTGGTTATTCACTTCTTTCTTGACAATTGCAGTCCTACTTTTATGCACCATGTATTCATTTCTTGCGTGTGTAAAGAGCAACCTGTGTTCAGTAGAATAAGAATTTGTGGTTTGTTATCTGGGTAGTCGACAGCAGATGTTAAATAGTTTCCTCTGAAGGATGAGAAGAAATGATGTGAAGAGCTTGAGTGAGACACAACTGGTCGCTGCACAAAATTTTCCTTCTTTTCCTATTCAATTTTTTTCTCTTAGCATGGCAAAGCATATGATTTGTCCTATTCCTAATTGCCAATGCAGCCTTTCATCACCGTAGAAATATTGTCTGGTGAATTTATTAATCTATTGTAGTGGTGTATGTGTGTGTGTGAAAAGGCCGAAAAAAAAAAAAATGTAACAAAAGATGCCTGAGAACTATTACAATTGCATATAGACTCAAGTTTTAACTTCTGTCAACCTTTTACCTTTTGGAATCAAAAAATTCGCACAATACCGCATGCGGAGCGCTGGGAATACAAAGGAGTTGAGGATCTTGACGGATGTGGGCATGGATTAGGGCGATCCCTAGGCATGTATAAAAATGAAAAACAGTGCATGCATGCATGCATGCATTCATATGTAAAGAGGTGCTTGTCATTTGTATTCACAAAATATTATTAACATTAAGAACCAAGTTGAAGATTCAGTTAAACTATACCAAAATCACAAAAAAGTTGATAAACGGACTGGGTTGGAACTTAATACATCTTCACCTAAACATTTCCATTATTATTCAAATAACATGCAAAATCTGTTCTTATTGATGAATTTACGTTTCCAAGCAAAAGAGAGTATGAGAAAAGGAAAGAAAATGATTAAGCACACGGGAATTGTCTGCTTCTATTCCATTATTAACTCCTTGTTACATAGAAAGACCCACACGTACAGCTTTGAGAAGCATATTAGGCAGTGTACGGAGGGTCAACTTCAGAAGCACACTTGTTGTACACTTGTCTACTTTTCCCCAAATACTCGGACAAACTTGCTTTAAAATCTGGTCCATGAGCAATGTAGTTGACCATTTCATCGTGACAAGTATTCCCAATCAATACCAGGTCAAGACAACATTCATCACTAACAGACCCAGTTATGAATATTGCAGCGAAGATCTCCTTGGCACATTTTGTGGGAGTCTTCTGAACGCACTCTTGGAGGAACTTGAAATATCCGGGCCTCGGTTCAGGGAGAGGAGCTGGTGTACCGAGCCACGATTTGGCTGCTGCGGGGGTTAGTGACATCATCATTATTATTTCACTGACTAAGAACAGAGCTGCAAAGACTGAAATGTTGTTGAGCCTAGCCATTTGTCAGTAATTGTTCCGCAAGCTTTGTGTTGAGCCCCTGCAATGGATCTCTTTGGAATGATTGTGAATGGTAGCTAAGAAGGATTTATAGATACTTAGTTGGGGTCTAATTAATGCAAATCTAGTAACATTCAATTTCTTTCTTAAATGTTGGGGTTTTTTTCTTCTTTTTTAAGTCAGTTTTGCATGGCTTTTTTTTTTTTTTTTTTCTTTCTTTCTTTCTTTCTTTCATCTTAAAACAACTTTCAACATAACAGACAATAATGAAAAGTAATAAAAGATGTGGTCGTAGAAGGATGGGTTGGTGAAATAACTTTCAATGGTATGATGAGTCCAAATAATAGTAATTATTTTCAAAGTTAAAAATAAATATTGATAATAAACAGTTTTTTCCTGGTTTCTTTTTAATTAGGGTTTTCTTTTAATTTGAAGATAACATAATAATAATAATTATTATTTTTAGTTTTCTTAATGTAATTTATATGAAATTTGGACTAATTATTTAAAAACATTAAATTCAATGAGTGACTTGGCATTCTATGTCGACCAGAGAACGTAGTCGTGTCATCACTTTCGATGAAGTCTATCGCAATAAGTGTATTTTTGATTAAAAAAATTATAAAGGATAGACTATTATTTTTCTATAAAATAAAAAAAAAAAATTGTGCTATATTTGTTATAAACGTAAAATGAAACTTATTTTGGTATATAAAAAAAACCTACAGCAAAAAGAAACTACAGCAACCAATGCACAACTCACATGTGGACAATGAGATTTTCTGATGAGTGGTTCGGAGACCAGCAAACTGAGAAAGGCTTTGGGTATCGAGCTGTGACCCAACATAAACATGTGTAAGTCAAAAGGGAGAGCTAAGGAGAAAGAGGATTGTAGGTGCGAGAGTGGTGTAAGAGAATGCATGTGCCAATCGGCGTGCTAGAAAGTGGCTGGGGCATGAAGTTTTTATAAGGCCTTTGGACGTAGTTGCGCCATGCTTGGTGGGGTTCACACTACAAATGTTAATGGGGTGACCCTGGACCACACTGACCGATATCTTCTACAGAAGCAATTAATAAAGCCCACAAGCCACTGAGATGAGTCACCTGTCTGTGACGGAACCCGTTTTGGCGGATAGGACCCGTCTTGGTGGTGGACATTAGAGTTAGAACGAGTCGGTTCTGATAACAGTCTCTCCCAAAAACCACTTGTTAGGGTGGACAGCTCTCTGTTTATAAATACAAGACTCTCTTTTTTTATCGTGAGATTCCGTCGCATGTTGCTAGGGTTGGAATAACAGAAAGAGGTTTTTGCTAAGACCCATCTGCTGTAACAGCCTGTATGACATCCTACAAAGGCACTACAAATTCAAAGTTTTGCAAATGATGAACAAGCTTCTGTGCTTAATGTGTGATTCTTAGTCTCTCAGATACATACTCAAGCAATTATTAACTTAAAACTCTACTTCAGGTCTCAATTCTAATATTAAATAGAGGGTATGAAGTTTGTTAAAACTGGGACAGTTAATTCATATTTGTGTAGTTCATATCATCCGTGGAAGGACATGAAGCTGCAAAGAACTTGGTACCACGGAATCGGCTTGACTCAGTTCCGAGATCTCTCGTCTCTCCTCTTCAGTATTCTAATGTTTAAATCAAATAAATAAATGAAAGGGCCACTTTGGTAAAAGTTTCCCCATCAACCATTGCTAAATCTCAAACTTTAGTTTGTAAAAGCAGGCTTTTAAAGTCGATTCATCAACACCAACTCCGTCATCCAACTCTACTGATCCATTGAGATCAATGCCACGCACAATTGTGAGAATCAAGACCCAATGACTTGAGCTTGGCATCACAAAAAATAGCAGTGGAAGGGCGAGTTTGTCACCGGATTAACACCCAAAGTTATCAAAGAGTTTTAATCTTCACCTAAGAAAGAAAGAAGACTGTTCGTAGACTGGGAATACCCAAAGAAAGTTTGAGCAGTAAATGTAAGCTAAACTGAACCATACGGTGGATATATTGCTCAGTGGTTGAAAATTTAAAGCAAGGTTGTATCAAAGAAGACAATGATTGCCACTGGTACGGCTTAAATGAATTGATAACCGTGATGATGATCTCACTTCAAAATTAAAAGCAATAGCTTATGGTGCATTGCAAGACTGTATCTCCATTTGAGTACTCTGAAAATGCTAGACAAAGTAAACACCATTAACAGCTGAAGCAAGAGGCAAACTTCCACTGAGCAACGCAGCAGATGTACATCACTGTACGAAAGCTCATACAAATTCAATGCTTTGATTTCAATGGCATCCAAAACCAACCATAAAACGGCAATACCCAACATTTGATTTCTTTTCCTTCTCTCCTTCATCACATCAAAAGAAATCCACCATTTAGATATGCAAAGAACAATGTCACTCTTAGACTGCGACAAAAAGGAAAAAAAAAAAAAGCAACAACTTTCAACAAATGAACCATAAAAAAAAAACCAAAAATTAGCAAGAAGAATATCCGCACCCAAAAAAATACAAGAAGAAGAAGAAGAACCCCAATTCTTGAAACCCAAAAAATCCAACACGAAATGGTCAAGAAAACGGCTATACACAACGCACAAGCCGTGACCCTAGAAAGTCAAAAATCAAGAATGCATCTATAAAGAAAGAGAGACAGCAGCAAACAGAGGGGAGGACCTCCTAGAGAGACATTGCCTCATCCCCATGATCGCCTAAAACAATGCAGGCTCTTTAAATTCTGTTGACTAACCCAATCAAGCTCTGCATTGTTGGCATCTTGAATAGGGTATAATCGCAACAAAAGAAAAGGAACGTATCTTTACGATACAATGTGTGTGTTTTTGTTGGGAAAACAAAAAGAATTTTGAGGTAAGATCGAGGAAGATTTGGATCAGAAAAATTGTTTTGTAAGGAACTAAGGATCAAAATAGTAAATGGGGTTTTAGAACAGAAAGGAAAATGGAGGTTGATCCGGACCGGGACGTTGGATTGAAAGAGTGGCAGAAAACGGTAGGTTAGAGGAGAGATGGTTCCAAGGCACCAACATTTCAATTATTTTTTAGAGTTTATCTGTCCTGTGTTTTATTTCAATTTTAATTTATACTGTAACTTTTTTTATTTTATTTTTAATTTTAATAATCAAAATTTTTTATTTTTTTTAGAATTCATTAAATTTATATTTATTTTTAATTATTAAAATATTTATAAAATATAATTTTTTGACTTATCATAATTATTGTTCTTAATTGTCAAATTTGTTTTAATTTAAATTTTTTATGAGTTCAATTTTTTAAACTAAAAATAATCATTATGAGTTAAAAAAAATTTTGAATTTTGGGATACTTAAATTTCATAATACTTTTTAAAATTAAAAGGGACCTTTAAAATTAATAAAATCATAAAAAAATAGTGATAATTGCTAAAATTTCAAATTTCATAAGTCTTATAGTGTAAATTAAAATTATAGAGAAGTTAAAAAATAATATTAATAAACTACAAAAGTATAACTGCATTTTGGTGCTAAAATGTGAAAGAGCATTTACTTGCTTTACATGCAATTATACACTATGTTCCATTTAATACATAGGACTCCTGGCATGTATTATGTAACCAACTACCGTCATAATAATGATTAATTTAATACATATCCAATACATTGCATTCATTTTCTAATGTGAACTGTTAGGTTTAATAAACAAAATAGGGCGACAAGAACATGACAAACTTAAGAATTAATTACAGAACCTTCATCTAACTATGTGAATTATATGAATTAAGAAATGATAATTGTATGCAATTTCTTTCCACACTTCTTTTTCGTATTTTTTTTTTTATAATGGTATTTTAAATAAAGTCGACCTTCATTCACTTGATATTTATAATATTTAAATTTTAATATATTTTATGTCACTATTAAATTACTGCTTACATGTTCTTGTTTTAATGGCTACCGAACATTGATTGCCCCAAAAAGCCGTTACACACGGCTTTCATTGTGGCGTTTTTTCTGGCTCTTTTGTTTCTTTTGCGTAATCCCCAATTGAATTCCCATCATACAAACTTCTCCGCGTTAAAAATTAATTTTCTTATTACAACTTTTACAAAATTCCGTGGCATTTATCATGTTTCGATATTAAGATTAACAGGCTAAGGATCTTGAAATGTCTTTTGGGGAACCATGTTCTTAATCAGTTCTCTTATTAGCTCTACGTAAAGTAAAACCATCAATGTAGAAAAGTTAAAGGAAACTATTTAATCTATCTGCGATAGATTCATTAACAATAAAATATACCATAGACCATAGAGGAATAACACAACCATGGTACCTAAAGTTGGTGTATACAAATACATATTAACAAACCTGAAGTAAGGGGCAACAATCACACTAGCCGCAGGATAAAAATATGAACTGCCAAGATGAAAGAAAAGAAGAAAGCCGAATAAGATTACTGCCTATACACATACAATCACAATCGCTGACCACTCAGAAACAAATACCTGACAGAATGTTAGTCCCAAGTCAATAATCTCCCTCTCTCATCTTTTTTAGCTGATCTCTATGCAGAGGAATAACAATCTACGTCAGAAGCATACCAATTTCTTAACCTGGAATAAGGCTTCCTGAATTTACTCCTTTGCCAAATTTCAGTGAACACGGGCTCATTGGCATGCTGAGTTACAAGTTTGTAATCAATCATATAGAAGGGGTAAAAAATACACAGAATGGAAAAACAAAGCCTCGGGAGATCTATTTCACTGATTCTGCCAGTGGAATTTATTGTTATTGGGTGCTGCGTGTCAAACCACCACGGGTAACATTTCTGCAAACAGAGAAGTATTTGTCATGTCTTCCATGTAACTGTGATAAACATAGTTCAAAAGGTGTGGTTCTGTGATACATAGCTAAAATCAAGCTAATGATATAGATTGTCCCAGGTAACTCGAGAGAAAATCAGTTACTGGTCAAACACAGTAATTCTAAATCATGATTTCAACCCTGACCTCATAATGTGAAGGATTCACAGCAAATAAGAACTCATCTCTGCAATTTGAAAATTTAAATATTGGGATATTGTCAATACTGTCAATATCCATCTGAATATTTATTGCCTTCTGGGAAATAAGCCAGTATTCATATAATCTTCTTAGTCCAACGAGGGCAAAACAAGTAAGATTACTTTGTATTTCACCAACCGATACAAGTGTACAGATGCCTCAATCCAGTCTGCGTGGGTGATTGTGATTGTTGGTGAAGACAATAAGTAAAGAAGATATCCCACAGTTGTTGAGTCTCAGGCTTTCCGCCTAGATCCTCCGTTCTCTAACCATGGAAAAGACATTTCCCAGGCATTCTACAGCATAAACTAAACTAGGCACCAATTTTATTATTGTAATTTGTGTGCGTAAATCCCTTCCCAGAAAATTTAAGGTAAGTCTGTTGTTGCTATAATCTCTTTGCTTATAAGAGATAAAGGCACCGATGAATAGCATTCACATTATGGGAAAACTAATGTAGTCCATAGAATGAATTCAAGGAACAAACAAAAAGTTAAAAAATAGAGTACTCAAAGTACCTTCCGGGAAGCAGCTGAGTAGCACCTACAGGCCCTTTGGAATTACCAAACCGCTTTGACCTATTCTCGTGTTCTTTCTCTACACGCATGGCAGCAACCTCCTTCTCCATAGTAGCTACTTCTCTTCTCATCTTCTTTGCCTCAACTTCCATTGCCTTAGTTAACGTTTCTACTTTCTTTGCCAGCATCTGGGAGTTCAGTGATTACACCAAAGCTATTAGCAGATGCTTAAATACAGCGAATGCAGCGAAAAAAGCCAAGAATACAAACCTCAATTGCATCATCCTTATCTTTAAGGCTTTGATCTTTTTCGTGACCAGCTTTCCTCAAAGCTATGACCTCCTTTTGCAGTAAATCATATAGAATACCTGGAACACTGTCCTCTGCATCTGCCGGTTGGAACTCTGTTGGCTTGACGTCCAAATTCGCCTTTCCAGGATTAGGCATCTCGATGGTCTTGGTTACATCACAAGGCTGGTTGAATGATCGATTAGGACTAGCTCCATTTAAGAGAATTTTACTTCTTGTGCCTCCATCAAATGATTTTGAAGTTCCTTTAGCATGCTTGAGCACCGTGCTAGAACCAGAAGACAAAGGTCTGAACGGAGATGTTGAAGTTTTCTTGGACAAAAAGCCATTGGAAGTCAATTTTGAGATGTTATCGGCTCCACCTAGGGACTGGCGACGGGATGGTCCATTGCTTACACTTCTTCCCTCTACCACACCGCGATTATTGCTTGGAGTCCCTCTCAAGCCCTCCTCTAACACTTTGAGTCGCAACTGATATTTATCCTGCAAAATGCAATAGCAAAGATTAATTTCAGCACCAGTAGAGAGAACAACAAGAGCATGGACTCAGCAGGGACAAATGAAACATTACTTTCAACTGCGCTTCAGACTTTGCAGTTCGCTCAGCAATCGCAAGCTTGTCTCGAAGTTGCTGCATTTCCCCCTATAATGCCAGCATATAAATGTGGCAAGGGCAGAAAAGATCAAAATCAAACCACACAGAAACTTTAGTCAAGGGTAAGGACTGCCAAAAAGAGTTGATGGGAAGGTATAAATGACATATCAACATTAACCTGCAAAAATCTCCTTTCTTCAAGCCATTGCTTTACAGGCATCACTCTGTCATTAGCATCCTTCCATTCATTAGCTACTACTGTGGCTACTCTGTTTGCAGTTACCTTTGCACGGGCCAATTCCCGGTCAAGAGTTTTCCTTTCCTCCTGCAAAATACAATAACACTTTCAGGGCTACCTACAAAGCATGACTGCAAATCAAGACAAGATCTATCTTTAATGTTGTATTAGACATTACATTCATCTCCTGAACTTTCCGCTGGTAATCCCTCACGGCATTTGCAGCTGCACCACCAGCGAGAACAGCCTCTTCAAGTTCCCTGACAGTCTGGGTAAGCTTTTCAACCTCGGCAACTTTTTGTCTATGCATTTTATCCAAAATTTTGTTTTCTTCCTAGCATAAACAAGCAGCAAATTTATGAATCCGTTTGATTAGTTTACAGGACAATGATCAGGTGCCGCAGGCATCAGACATACTGACAAATCATCAGAAAGGGGCATCATCCAAGCCCATTATACCTGGCAAATCTCTATCTGTTTCATTAACTCTTGATTCTTATTTTGGAGATCATCTACCATAGAGGCCTTAGCCAGGGCAGTTTGAACAGTCCTCTCAGCTTCCAGTAAAGCTGCCTCTTTTGATTTAGTCAGACGATCCAATGCTTTATTATCATCTTGAAGTTTTGCAATCTGAGAGGAGTAAGACAAACATTAATAAAAAAAAATATAGTCGCAAAATTAATATGTACAATCTGTGAGACCAAATCATCATTAGAAACTCAAGATAAAAGAAAAAAAAAAAAAACACACTTCTTGTCGTGCAAGCTTAAGCTCTGCCTCCAGAGGTGCAAGAATGGCCTCAATTGGAGGCATATCATCATCCTTCTGGGCAGCATGAACTCTTCGCAGAGTGGCTTCAGCCGCAAACTGAGCTGCCATGGATGCCTTCTTTTCATCATTGATTTTCTTGATTTCTAAATTCTGCAAATAATTTTAATTAAATGACGGGGCATTGCACCAGTAGCGACCAGTAAAAATAATTGGATTTGACAGGGGTTTCAGAAGATACTTTGCTCTCTAGAAGAGACTCAGTTAATTTCAGCTTCTCCTCCACCTTTGAGAGTTCTTCAGTAAGCTGCAGCATAAAAAGAAGCCACAAGAACAAAATAGGATCAATTTGAATCACATAATATTATGAATAATACTCAACTAGAATACATGAAACAAAAGGCAACAGATAGAACTCTGCAAATTAAAATTCACATAGTCCCAAAAAAACACATGATAAAGTCACATATCAAGTGATCCAAACAAAGTTCTTAAAGCAATAAAAGCAACAAGCCATAGTGAAATTTTAAACCATTGAATGAAAAGGTCAACTTTGGACAAAAGGGGCAAGTATTCGAAGAGAAAATTGGTGAGAGGCAAAATTTCCAACTGCACGGCAAACTATTCAGCGAGTATCCACACAAATCACTTTACCGAAAGAAAGAAGAGTACCAAAATTAGTTTCCAAGAGCATAAAAATACTCCATTCCTATTACACAAAAATTCAAACAGTGCAATCCACAGGGAAGGCCAAAGCAAGAAGAAAAAAATAGGAAAACATGGACAAAGTAATGGCAAGCAAGTCCTCTTAGCTGATAGTCCTCAGAATAGTGAAATAGCCAAGCAACGAAGAACCCACCCCAACTCAGACACCAGACAAAAGGAATTTATCTTCAAACCAAATTAAAGCTAAATTCAAAGCTATACAGGCAGTTAAAGAGCATCTCCATTTACCCCCTAGCCAAACTGAACTGCACAAGGAGATCCATTCAATTCCAAAAGTGGCATAACATTGGCTTGCCAACGTCAAGAAGTATCATTATCAGCATATTAATACCAACAATAATAATATCTCAAACTTAAAACAAAAAGAAGAAACAAATTCACATCAAATAAAGCAAATCCTAATGTCCATGACAATGAAAATCATCAATAAATGGACCACAAATTATGCACATTAATTAAACTAATTTCCAAAAAGTAAACCTCTTCCACAGCCTTCTCTCTCAGCCGCTCAGATAACTTCAAGGCTTTGATCTCTGCATTTGCTTCTCCCAATTCTCTTTCCTTATCTACAACCCCCCCAAATAAAAAAACCAAAAAATAAAAAATATTAATATTAATATCACCATAGCAAAAACCAAAACAAATCCAGCTCAAAAACCACTAGATCGAATCACATTCAGACCTCTAACTTCATTCTCGAGCCGATTGAGCTCCACCTTAACCGGATCCGAGCCGTGCAGCAAGGTAATGAACTCATTTTCCGAGTCAAAGCCCGGCCGGACCGAAGCCCGCCTCCTCGACGAGCTTCTCGCAACTTCCTTGAACGATCCCGACACCGTCAGAGGTTGCGCCGTTGCCGGAGCTCCATTCACCTCCCCCATCGCCACCGTCCCCTCGCTGGAAACCTCCTCCATCTCCGATCTGATCCTCCTTTCCCCCCCTCTCTCTCCCTCTCTAACCTCACATCCGAATGCTCCACCAAGATCCAAATGTAAAGTCCTTCCTCAGCTACACTTCTTCTACTTCCCTCCAACCAAATAAACAAAAACCTAACCATACACCAATATATATATATATATATATATATATGGAGAGAGCGAGAGAGAGAGATGAGTGTGATATGAAGCCAAATCTGGTAAATGTGAGGAGCAAGAAGCACTGTTTCTTGTTCTTCTTTTTTTAGTTTTTTAAAATCAAATCAGTAACTTATAGAGAGCTGCTTACAGAGAGAGAGAGAGAGAGAGAGAGAGAGAGAGAGAGTGGCCTTTGTAGTGTTAAATTGCTAATTTGTTCTCTCACTAGAAGGGAGTGGTGGTGGCAGTGGTGGTGATGTAAAATCTTCTCCATCTCATGTCTCCATTCAGACAGTGTGTGCATAGTTAACAGTGTTTTTTGTTTTCTTTCTCTTTCTTACAAATGATAGGTCAGTTGTTTGTCTCCTACTTACTTATATTTTCCATCATTTTGATTGGAATTTCTTTTTTTAAAAAAAAAATATTTTTTAAGTGGGAAAAAAAATACAAAAAGCCCCTTTTTCTTTTTTTGTTTGAAAGATTATAGATTAGTGAAGTTGGTAAGCATGCTTTGGGGCTGGGCTGTTTTGCTTTCATTTGATTTTGTTTAATTACTAAATCTTAATCAGAGGTTGTTAATTAATTGCTTGTC
The DNA here is from genome assembly GCA_021464305.1 of Kandelia obovata. Lineage (NCBI taxonomy): Eukaryota > Viridiplantae > Streptophyta > Magnoliopsida > Malpighiales > Rhizophoraceae > Kandelia > Kandelia obovata. The sequence goes on from CM038488.1 coordinate 5,569,377, forward strand.
CCCTCCTTTTTTTTTTTTTTTTTTGTTGTTAGTTGTGTTTTTTTTTTATTTTATTATTATTTTTTACTACAAGGTTTACCAGACGGGATGTGGGCCGGCGCAGTGCGCATCAGTGGGCCTAGGCGCATTTTAGCGGTATTGGCGCTGGAATGATAGATGGCGTCTCTTTTAAGCAAGAAATAGGAAATAGGAAATTTCCATGCCTGTATGCTTGGATTTTGTCTGGCTGTCTGTCTTGTCTGTCAAATGCATTTTGAATTTTGAAATATAAAAAATTAAGAAAATACAAGAGATAAACGTAAATAAAAATACAAGTCTATTATAATATTTAACTACAATTAATTATTATACATACAAAGATATTTTGAATATTAACAATAGTGATAATATATTTATATTTGTCTATTTTTCATATCTCTATAATAAAATTTTTTGAATTAATTGGTTTTGATATTAATGTTGTGTCTTTTTAAAAAACAAATTGATAAGTAGAGTATTGAGTATGTATTTTTCTTTATTTTGATAAAAAAAAGATTTATCTTAAAGGCAATTTTTGAATGCAAAATAATTTTTTTATTAATATGAATAATCATGTCATGTGAAGAGATTATATTAGATTCAAGATTGTCTTTTTTATAAGTCAAAATTAAAATATAAAATTTATCCAAGTCTCAGAAAATTGAGTTTATATTCAATTATTATTTAATCTTATAAAAAAAATACATATATGTAGATAATGTCTAAAAAGACTGCATTAATATTAAAATTGGAGAAATTAAATAAAATTATTATCTTCCCCTACAAAGCGACAAGCAATTTTCAGGTTAATTAGATGATAAAAAAAAATTTGCATGTTAATTAATATAATTTTTACTACTTGTTGTGTTATTTAGGAATAATTATACTTTTATCCAAATAGCCCATCAAAACAGATTGTGGAAAAATAGCTATTTTCTTTCATGTTGTGATAAAATGTTTCTTTAAAAATGGGCACTTTCAGTTTTTTAATTTCAAGCCACAGTTTTCTGATTATCAATCTTTTATTGAAAAACAATAGAAATATATTCCCCCCCCCCAAAAGGAAACAGAATGGCCTACCATTGTTAAACCAAAAAAGACATGAACTTGCAACATTATGTTTTTTTTTTAATAATAAAAAAAAAGGCGATTATGTGAGTTCAGTCATTTTCTCCCTTTCATGGAGGGCTCCTAGGAGCATCCTTTATATAAACTCCTAATTGATTCATTTTTGTTAATGGATAAAATAAAACACATGAAATGCCCTTAATAGGCAAAATTTCTTTGCCCCTCCCCCCCCCCTTTTTTTTCCAATTTTTTGAAGAAATTATCTTATTAAACATTTCAGAAAACTGCTAAATGCATACAAAAGTTTCCCACACTATGAAATTGAAAGATATCCACAAAAGTCACCAGTAATGTCTATTTATCCATGCAAAACGATAATGACACTAAAAATAAAATTCTAATCTTTGTAAAATATTGATGAAAATAATTCATTTGTATAGACATGTTATTTTTTTTTTGTGTGTGGAATAAATGGATTCTAAAAATGCTAATTTCTAACCAAACCCATCTAATGTCCATGCCCATTAGAACTTTACATCGCATTCAATTAATCAAGTTGACAGACAGCCTATATAGGCCCTGGGACACACTGTTAAAAATCACAATATTGTATAAGGATAAAGTAGTTTTAGATTGCAAATAACAATGATAAATTTGTCATGCAAACTGTTTTACTAATTTGTGCATAATACATAAGCGATAAATGGGTCTCAATGATATTTATTGATACCATTTTCTTCCAGGTTTCAGTATATAATCTCACATTAATTTAGCATAAAAAGATAATTTTTTTTATTTGTTTACTAATTGAAATTATATATTGAAATACTATAAATATATAATTAATAATTATTATAATAACATATGATTTTTTTTTTATGAATTTGGGTTTTAAAAAAATAATCTTTTTCATGTAACATTTTCTTCTGCTTTCCAACAACTAATAGGACAATTTCAGTGACAAAGACCTAAAATGGCAAATCCTAGGCTTTGATTTTGAGAAACTTAGGGAAGTAGTAGGCCATTAACTTTTCGAAGAATGATGTGAATTCTGGTTCTTACCTCTCAGGTTTTCTTTTTTTTTTTTTTTTTTCTGGGGCTAGGAGTTCTAGGCAGCAAATACTGTGTCATAGACCTTTCCCATGTAACAATAATGGAATCTATACATTGTTTTGGATTTTATAAAAAAAAATAAAAAATCCATATATTTTTCAAAGGTATATTCCATCGAAATTAGTCCAAAATTAGCATTTTATTAGCATATAACATTGAGGAAACATGCTATAGGCTATGACACCTATCAGTATACAGAGAGTTAAAATCATTGACAGACATATTTAGCTGTAGACAGAATGTATTGTAGACATATGTAAACACAATTTTGTTTGTATTATATGTAGGGGTGTTTAAAAACATTGAAAATTTTGGTTAATCGATCGAGTTGAATTGAACGAAATCAAAATTTTAATTAATTAACTAAATTAAATTAAAATTAAAATTTTTGGCTTAATTTTAATTTTTTATTTTAAAAAATCATAATTAATTAAATCAAACTAAAATGTTATTTTATATATTTTTTATTATAATAATAATATAAAAATATCACTAATGCAAATATTAATTACGAATAAATGTTAGTGAAGTATTATTATATTTTAATTAATTACTTTTTTATTATATATATATATATATATATATATATAATAGTAATTATAAATTTCTTTATAAAAAATACATCAAAAATATTTTTTTTATTCAAACTTTAATTTTTTATTTTTATTGAATTCAGTTTATTAGGCTGAATAAAATTTTTCTATTAATTGAATTTTTAGTTTAAAAATAATTTTTAATTTAAAATAACCAAAATTTTAAATTTTACATAAATAATATTTGGTATCGTGTAATAAAAATTTATTTTATATAAAATTTATAAGATGCTAAATATTATTTATATAATATAAATCATACTATATCCGCCAAACATTATTTGTACATAGTCGGATCCTTTAATTGATTTACACTAATAGATTCTATTAGGTAGACTCACTTTAAATCCACCAAAGAGAATCAGTCCACTCAATATTTCCCCCACACCCATAGAGAAAAGATTAGAAGAGTTAATTACGTGCGAGTCATAATCCTTCAGGGTAGTCTGCATGTGATGTTAGTTACACTCCCAAGGCTTAATGTCAAAATCGGACCATAATTAAGATAAACTAATAAACATGCTGGGATTTACAATGACACAGCGGATCTCAAAAAAGGGTAGTGGCTACACTTCACCTTTATTTTGCATGACAAATCAATGACATCTGATGAAAAACCAAATTGGAAATATTTCAATTTGTTGTGATGTCTTGTCTGGATTAATATGTTTGAGTTCCAATCAATTCTGTGGGATATTTCCGGAAAACACCCATAATCTTGAGAGAGAGAGAGAGAGAGAGAGAGAGATACAGCATAATTGTAATTTGCTACAAGAGCAAAATTCTTGGGGAAAGAAGTTGTGGGGTTTTAAACCACTTCTCACTTAGATGATTACAAATTGTAAATTTAATCTTCTGTAAATTGAACATGCAACAAAGAAGCAAATCAAGAAAAATTGAAACTTCTAAATTTAGAGAGATAGAGTTTTGATTAGTCTTCTTTTATGCATCTTTTATGATATTGTGATGATAGAAATTGATCAACTTCTGGAACTTTGGTGTGGGACTTAAAGTTAAGCATAATTTTTTAGACTTGAAAAAAAAGAAAAAAGAAAAAAAAAATTAAAGTAGAACTGCTCTCCAAATGTAAATTGCCATCCATGCAAAGAATCAATGGCATGGAGAATAGAAGGTGTCATACCATCGGTGTTCTTAGATCCAAAATAAGCTAATAAGATAATCTATTAAATACAAGAAATGGTAATTTAGTAGAGATATGCTACCCTTTTTTTCTTAATTAATTTATATTTAATTTTAAGAATTTAAATATATATTTATGAAATTTTAAATTTATTAACGTTGAGTATTATTTAGATAATAAATTTTATTTATAAAAAAATTGAATGAAAATAACAATAAAAAATTTAACTTTAATTTTTTATATATAATAACAGATATATTTGCAATGCATTTTTTTTCTTTAAAAAATTCCTTTTAAAGAATACTTTAATGAACCACTAGGTATAATGAAAACAAATAGATATGGACAAGCATTGCCTGGTTTTCTAACGGCATTTTGAATGTGACAGTTCGCCTACTCCCTTTACGGCCACTAATTAAGAATTAAAAGCGAAAATTTCCATTTCTCTTTCTTTTCTTAAAAAAGAAAAACCTATAAATAATAAATTACCAGTGAATTTATAAAAATAATATAAAATAAAATTAGTGTTCTCCTCCAAGTCGATTCTACGTTAGCAATTTCTAGCAATTAAAGTGATATAACTCAAAATTGCATAATTCTCAGTGAATTTTGACTAAAATACAAGATAAAAAATGAATTTTTTATTAATTAACCCCTAATTTTCATTATGCTAGGTTTTCTTATATCAATTAACCATATTGTGCTCCACAATTAACATTTTTGTTCAGGTGGCTCTACTTTCATGATAATTAAAGCATTTAACTAACACATTTATTTGCATTAAATGACCAAAAATAATTTTTTTTGGCAATAGATCAAAAGAAATGTGTCGTATGAAAATGTTGCAACTCAAATAGAAAGACTAATGAGCGAATTTTGATCCAACTGCAAGGTTTTTAATTTTTCTTTCTTTCTTTCTTTCTGCGATCGTTCACACATTGTCATCAACAAATCAATTTAATAATTGTCTTATACAATATTTTTTTAACCGTAATTTAATATTCTACTAAATAGGAAAAAAATGAATTTCTTTTTAAAAATTATTTTATGTGAAACAAATGCACCCTTATACGTGGTTAAAACTTTTGCTCAAAGTACCGTGATTTTTATGTGTTAATTGTCAGACCAACCATAACTTCTTTACATACCTTCTGAATATGAGTTATATGTATTGTCAAATATGGTGGCGTGTAGAGTGAATAGAGTGAATAAAAGGGATTTCAAATTTAATATGGTGGCGCATTTTGTTGGAATGCACGTAGCTGTTTTATAGTTATTTCATTTCACGTCTTATAAACATATTAACAATATATTGCAATTTCTTATAACTAATAAGGGTTTTTAGAATGATATGAGGAGGCTACCATAAAATCCCACTAAATCTAAAATGAGTGGAAATACACCCTAAAAATAAAGTATTCAAGTGGTCTTATAAGCCATATAGCCTTAGCATGATCATAAAAGAAAAAAAGGTGTTTATTAGTCTACTTTTCCTTACAATATAGAAGGCTAAAGCAAATTTGCTTTTGCTATGAGTGAATTATGAATTGTCCTTTATATAAACTACTTGACTCGTGGTGGTATCCTTAGACCCCAAATAAAAGTTCATGTCTTTTTGGTAACAACTTTGGAACCCCTTAAAGGAGATCATTTTCCATTTTATTATTACATTAACACATGATAATTTGATTACATGATATATTGCTTAAATTTGTTAAAATGTCTTATTAATCAGTCTAGCTTATTGTTATTGCCCATAAGAGTGCTTTTAATAGCTTATATCTTAAAGTAATTAAAAAGACTTATGATCTTTGCCTCATTTCGTTGCTTATAGTCCTTGAACATCAGATTCATTATTAGGAGGTCCTTTATAGTAGTTGAATAATCATATTAGATCTTGGAATTTGGAAAGGAGGGTAATTGAGGGTTCTTCCGTATGTACATACTCTTTCCATGCTTATATTTTAAATAAGCCCTTTATGCAGTAGCTCATAAGCATATAATAAATTTTACTGTACATAAAAAGATTGACAACCTTTTGGGCTAATAGAAATTGACCAGTAAGAAAATAGATACCCTGCAACACTTTAACCCAAAGTGTTTTGAGGTTTTTGATTAGGCACCAAGCTTATTTTGCAAAAAAGAAAAAGTTAAAGGCTATCATATATTCAAACCACATACAACCACTACTTTAATCATGGTTAAATTAATTTAGACTTCCCAATGGATACATCTTTCCTTTGCTAGTTGACTTCATAAGAAGTTTGTTATACATAATGCCTATAGAAGTTTAAAATTAGACATTGTATATTGTAAAATGGCATAAGTTATAGCTTTTATAAGAACCTTCCTTCCTATTAATAAGAATAAGCCTTAATTCTACCCAACAATTTTCTTCTTTATATCTTTTCAACAATATATTGTAGAGTTTACTTTTTGGATCTTGACACATTGATTTTGAGATTAAATTAGTACCATTTTTTATCAAATGACTAAATTCTTAATAAAATTTAAAGTTTATGCCTTTAAAGCTCCAAAGTATTAACGTTAAATTAGATCCTTGACTTGTTTTTATTGATTATCCAACTTAACCTCTTAGAATAATTCTTAATAAAAGCTAGTAACATTTGAACTTTTGCTAATGACACTTCCTAAAAAAAGAAGGTGTTATCATAAAAAAAAATGTGATAAAGGCAATAGGTTATGATCCATAACCTAATATTTAACTTTTGTTTTATTGCTTTGCTAACTAAGAGCAAATGAACATCAGAGACTAATATAAAAAGGTAAGATCAAAGACCTCTTATTGGCAAAAAGTAAGGTGCAATTACCTTATTTACTATAATTTGGTGTGACATTGTGGCATCATTTTGTGAACTTAACCATTTGCAAACCTAAACCTGAGTATAACTTATTTTAGAAAACATAATTTTACTCAATTATATGTCTTATGCACATAAAATTTGATAAGTGTGCTTCCTTTCCTTGATTACTTGGTTTTTAGAGCATGAAGTACTTTATGAGCTATTAGAATAAATTCTTACATGAAGCAACTCAGAATAAAGGCTTGTTAAAAATAATTGCATAATAAAAGGCACCTGAGGTTTGAGTTTATTCACTATGATCTTAGAAATAATCTTATAAGTCAAATTGCATAAGCTAATTAAATTATAATTGTCAATATGTTCTAGATTATTGTACTTGGGGATTAAGACAATATAAAATTGTTTAGTTCCTTATGAAGAAAACCTTCCTAAAGAAACTCTATACCATAGTTATAACATCATTTTTATAATATGTCAATATTTATGAAAGAATAAGTCAAGAAAACCATTAAGTCATAAGACTACAAGAAGTCTTTGTTGGAACACATTTAATCCAATTTCAACTTCTGAAATTAGACTTTTGACTCTAGATTTATATCCATTATAATAATGTTAGGTATACTAACTTAAAAGTTTTTTGAGATTTCAAGTTTCTAACTAGCATATAAGTTTTGAAAAAAATTTGGTGAAATTAATTTAATAATGCCTTTATTTTCAAGCTAACCTTCTTTTAATTTGACTTTTTACAATGTAATTTTGTTATCTTTTCTTAATAATACAAGTTTAGAGAAATCTAGTATTACTGATTTTTCAATATTTCTACCAATATAACTCTTTAAGTCTTTAATAATGTTTAATTTGTTGAACTAATTATGTTTCTTCTCTTTGGATGTCTTTGTGGTTGAGGAGTTATGTATCTTACTTAGTCTTATCTTAAAAACTTTGATTATGGTTTTCAAATTATTTATTGTAACCTTTGCTTATTCCTAAAAAGATGTCTTAAACTCATTTAGCTTATATGTTAAAATAAAGCTAAATGAGTTTATTGGCATGTGTTCTCAAGTTGTCTTAATTACATTATTATATTCTTTATTGCTAGTTTATATAGACTCAAAAAAGGACCTTGGTTTAAGGTGCCTATTATAACCATCGATATTCAACACTAAAAGACAATGGTTTAAGTCAATTTTAGGCTTATGAAGTAAAAAAATATGAGGGACAAGCTATCTTTATTTGAAGTTTGCTATAATCCTATACAAACATTTTTAGATATTGGTTGATAAGTTTATGTGAATGTTTATCCCTTGAATTCAAAATCCTTGAATGCTTATTCTTGTATAAAATTTAAAAAGGTCTTTCTATCGTAAGTGTTAACTAGCTTAAGTCCTCACGTTTGCTCTTCCTTAGTTAAAGTATAGAATGTGATGGGTGCACATTACTTAACTCCCACATCTTTAAAAAAGAGGGGGGGATCTTGGGTTATATAAATGGTGGTATTGCACACACTAATAGATACCTTTTGGAGAGAAGGTAATGACCTCGTGACAATTGGTATAAGAGTCTACCTATATTCTACCGTAGGACCTCCGCCTTAGTGCAGAATGCTGAGAACACTTGGTTTCATCGGCTCGATGTGTGTTTGAACATCAACAAGGACGTTGATGAGCTCGATGTAGGAGAATATAACGGATGCACACTACCCAACTCTCATATCTTTAAGAAAGAGGGAGATCTTAGGTCATATAAACGATGATACTGCATATCTTAATAGGTATCTTTTGGGGAGAAGATAATGACACTGTAACAAGGAAATCCTTAAAGCATGACCAATGATGAGGAAGCTGAGATATAATGGTTTTCATCATTTTCTAGAGGTTATTATACACACATTACGTACCATTTTTCGACAATACAAGGAGATTCACAAATAGTATAAATGAAGTTTTTAAAGAGTTTTAACGCTTTTAAAGTAAATTTGTCTCACTATTAAAACATTATTCCCTTGTCTTTGTCTTTAAGATCAACATATAAAGTTTGACTAAATTAAAGTCAATGTTTGATTTTTTTTTTTCAAGCTAATTTCTCTTATGTTTTATTTTTTTAAAAAAAACTATGAATAAATGATATTTTTGGTTAAGTTCTTAGAGCTCAGACTGTTAGGGGTTATTTAATCTTTTGAAAGTTCTAAGTTAATAATCACATTGATATTTTTGTGGTCATTAGCCAACTATCACCATTGTATCTAAAATTGTCTTTGTTTCCATCATTGTGTATTATTAAGTCTTAAGGATTATTTTCTCATATGTTATCTAGTAAACCTAGAGGGAACTAATTGTTAGGCTTTGAAGTGAATGCTTAAGGATTTCTAAGGTCGTGGGTTTCCTTATGGTTAGGTCGTGGTGAGGCTTTTTAACTTAACTTCTCTTATATGAATGAGACAAACTTTTAAGGACTTTTTAAAGCTAAAAATTAGGCTTGACTCGAAAGTTTAACTTAGGCTATTAGAGATAGAGCAACACAAGGTAACTTAGCATTGTTTAAGAAATGGTCATTAATGGACATAATAGATGAAAGATCATATCCTCTTTGTACCTTTTTTTAAGTGAGCAAAACTTTGACCATGCATCTTTTCTTTTACTTTTACACTCCTTAGAATTGATAGAGAATTCCTAGGATGCACTTTTGTAAAAAGGTATAACTTATCTATAAAAGTGATTAGAGTTTTATAGTTTTAAGGTATTTACAATATACGACTGGAACATTAACTTTTAAGTCTAAAATATTAGCACATAATAGTTTTATGTTTGCTGATTATGAAGTAGCACATATAAGTGAACTTTATGATTTCCTTTAAGTGGGCATTTATTGCAAGGGTAAGGTTGCTAGTATTAAAGAATGATTAATAAGAACATCTCTCTCCTTTGCATCTTTCTTGAGGTTCATCAAAACTCTACAATGAATGCCTATAACCTTTGAAGAGTCATTAGGGAGTTTAATCTCATTCAGAGTCAATGTTTTTTTTCTTCATCTTTTGACATCTTAACCATAAAGGATTTAATTTTTCTAAGTGGTCAAAATTTTGCTCTTATTCTATGGTCAAAATTAAAGGCTATTTGTTATATCTCCTTTATGTTTGTTTAATATGGTTCATAAAGGTAATTTTTCTCGATGTGGCTAAACTTGCTACAGTTGTAGCAATAATTCGATAGACATTTATACTTGAGCTTAATCCATTTAGTCCATTTGGAGCACTTATTGTTACAATTTATTTTGAGGGGCTTGTCTAATTATAAATTAATTAAAACTCCAAGTAATTATTTCATGTCATTGGATGATCTAAGATATAATCAATTTCAACTAAACTAACAAATATCTTCCTTATCATCCTTGTGATATTTTTGGTCATTTGACTTAGTGACAATCCATGTATTTGGATTTATATTAAGGACTTTGAAAAGTCAATAACTTTAAAAATTAGATTTAAGGGTCATTCTTTTAAGAGATAAGGAACACCATATAGTACTCTTTGATGATTTATCTCCTTGCTAAAACTAAATAGGAATTTATTATTTCTAAGTCTTGTGTCTCTAAATTAACCTATTTATTCTTAATTTTCCTAAAGATGATTTTAACTAATACTACATTAATCATTTTGTCAACTACCACATGACTCATTAGGAGATGAACTTTATGGCTTTTTAAGCCTTTTCCTTATCTATATTGAGGTTAAGGATGAAATCCTTAAAATTAAAATGACTAATTTTGGTGATCAAGTCATTTATGGCGTAGTATAGATTCATAGTGTTGGCAGAAAAAGAGAGGCTTAGGGGTAAACATTAATCATAATGGTTATAGGCTAAAAGACACTTAGTTATTACAAGACAAAATTATATTAATTAATTTAGAGTAAATTCACATGACAATGAGTTAATGAGGAACATTTTATTAAATAACAAGATTCAAAAGAGAACCAAAAGAAGTAAAGAAGGGAATAATATTAATAAACCCTATTAAGGAACCCTGATTTCATATGATGCTTAACATGGGAATAAGTGATAGGGATAAAAAATGAGGTAGAGTCCTAATACAAAGATACCAAAAGAACCAAAAAGAGAACTTTATTGAATTAATATCTCTAGAGAGAGACAAAGAAAGAGATAATTGAAACTAAAAAAAATAAGGTTAATACATTTGCTCACTTATAGTATTAAGTAAACCTCAATCATAAACTATATTTTTTCTTTAATATTAATGTTTAACTTAAATATAAAAAACTATTAAGTTTCAACTTTAATGAGAGTTATATTGTATTAGAGCTAAGTCAAGTTCACATTCATTTCAAAATTTGCTCATTTAGATAACAAGTTGAATTGAGTTAAATGTATTTTTTTAATTAAATTAACTTTTGAATTTTTTATGAACAATTTGTTTAATTTTATATTATTAACAAAAACAAGTGAAACTTATAAAAATTATTATTTAAATAGACTTAAATTGTTAGAAGAATAATTATTTTAATGAAACTAACCAATTAAATAATAAGTATTTAATTTTAGTATAAAAGTATAAATACTAAAAAACGTTTCAATGCATCAAACTTTATATATTTATGGGATATAAAGAATAATCAAATATATGCAATTTTTCTTTCATTTTTTTAAATTTATTTTCTAATTTAAAATGAACATATTTTAAGAACATACCTACTAAATAATTTTTTTAGTAATTATATAGAACGAGTTTTAAATAATTTTTAATTGATGTATGTATGACTTTAAATTATTCAAATTTGTCATTTTTAATACTTCATTTATTTATTAAAAGAGACTTACATTATATATAATTCATAGAAATAAAGTAACTAAAGAAATATTTGAATAATTTAAATGAAGTCTCTTTTCTATATATTATCATAATTCACCAAAAATATATAATTAATAATTATAATATTATTACATTATATTTTAAGATAAATTTTCTGTCATCTTTTAATTCATGGAATAAGGTTGGTGAATCGGAAGCTTTTACATAATCAAGACACCATTATTGTCGCCTTCATTAATATATATATATATAATTTCAAATATTCTATTAAAATAATTAAATATGTAAACGACTACGCTACGCTAAAACACAACACAACACAAACACAACTACGCTAAAAAAACAACAAAACAAGGTCTCTTTCTCTAACTCTCCCTAACAGGCCCTATCTACCGTTCAAACATACCGAACAAGAAAGACCAGACGGCAACACACTGTCTAAAACTCAAACCAAACCCAGCCATAGACATACACAACCCTCTCTTCGTCTCTCTCACATTCTCTCTAGAGACTCTGCATAATAGCATCTCTCAATTTTAAAATAATTAAATAAAAACCCTAATAATGTTGTTGTACACTAGTTCTGTTTTCTCTCACTAAAAAAAAAACCCCAATTATGTCTACACAAAATGCGACGACGACCGCCTCTGCTGCTGGGGAAGCGGAGACGTCTGATTCAAATGCGCCGCTCCTGCGCCCCTTGCAGGAGTCAGCCGCCACCACCACCCTCGCGGCCCTCCTGAGTAGGGCTACGGGGCGGAGAGGAGGTCCGTCCATGATGGTAAGGGAGACGGCAGCGCGGGAGCTGGAGGAGCGGCGAGCGGACTGGGGGTACACGAAGCCGGTGGTGGCGCTGGACATGCTGTGGAATACGGCGTTTGTGCTGGTGTCCATAACGATGCTGATAGTGACGGCGGAGGAGCGGCCGAACACGCCAATCAGGCTGTGGATCTGCGGGTATGCCCTGCAGTGTCTGGTCCACGTGGTGCTGGTTTGGTTGGAGTATAGGAGGAGGACGACGAGCGAAGTGAGAAACGAAGAGAGGGAACGGCTGCCACAGCAGCAGCAAGAAATGGATAGAGGGAGTGCTGCTGACGCTGAAGATGAGGATGGGATTGAGAGGAGTTACTTAAGTTCCACCCGATCAAAGTATGCTTTTCTTGCCCTGAAATTTCTTTTTCTTTTTCTTTTTTTATTTTCTTTTGCGCATAATTGGATTGTGGGTTGCCAGTGTTTTTAAGTTTTTCGTTTGCTTTAGGGCTTCTGGCCAGTGATTCCTGGTAGAGGTTTTACAAGTGTGCCTTTAAAGGCAGTGTTTTACTAATGGTTTTGTATGAATGTGATTTGAAGTTTTGAGAGGTGGCGATGAAAACACGGGAGTGAGGATCAATGCATTGAAACTATTTACGTGGTTGGAAGTTGGAAATATGGTTTTATAAGTGGGGGCCTCAGTATGTAAAAAAGTAGGGACATGAGGTGTGTATATTATGATCCGTACAGAAATTGCGAAGTGGGAACTGTTTTGGATTTGATGGGAACTTGCTAGAGAAATCGTAGATTATGATCATGTTGAAATTGGACATGAGTAATAGTTGTGTAAGCTTTGCATTCTGAGCTATTGCTTTCAAGATTCTCAAAATTTTCAATGTGATGCCATGTTCAGCCAAAGTTTCCAAATGCTTGCACTTGAAATTTTTGGGAAGAACTGTGGCTGTTTTCTTAGTTATATATTTTGGTGCAGTGGGAATTTCCTCCCAAATTGATCGTTGAAACAGCTTTTGCACCTTCCTGTATGGTTTTGATAACCATTTATAAAGGCATGCTTGAAATGCAGTTTTAATCTCAATCAAAAAAGCGAGTGACAGCACTTCTAAAGTCAACTAGATTCAAGAGGTTCTCTGTATTTCAGTCCCTGATCTTTTCTTTTTTTTTTTTTTAAGAATATTATGTATAATTTGGCACTTTTAAAAAATGGTGATGGAAATTATACAGGGACACAATGGAGAATATTTTTGTTTTCTTTAGGTCTTTTAGGATTTTTATGGATCATTATGGAAACAGTAAAATTAGTGCGAAAGAAACTGAGTTTTTTTTTCCTCCGGTGAAAAATTAAAAAAGAAGAAAAAAAAAAAGGAAGAGCCTGGTCAGTTGATTGATAAATCTGTGTCTACAAGTCCTTTTTATGTGCTTAATTGGAATTTGGTGGTCAATATTCATACTGATAGCAGATATTTACAATGCTACATAATGATTTAAGTTGGAACTATTAGTAAGACAAGCTTTGGATAAAGGAAGCTGTTATCACCTTGTTGACAAGCAGCCAAGGGAATTTCTCAATCAACTAAACTAGATGATTGATACACAAACAGGCACAAATAGATGGATTTCTATGCTACAGCTGCTGCTACTGGATGATTGATTGATTATGTCAATGCATTTGCTTAGTTGACCAAACCTCCTAAGTACAATTCTACATTCCTAGATGATTGCTCTGCTGCTACTAGATTGGGAATATTGAAAGCACAGCCCACATACATAAAACACAACAATTTATGAGAAATAATCAAACTTTTGGTTTCTGCAATTTGAGAGATAAGATATTGTTATAAAAGTTCTTGCTTAGCTACATTGGCGTGTCTATATTAGAATTTATAATGATTTGAGATACTGTATTGGGAATTATTATTGAAAATGTCTGTGTGATTGCTTTTTGTGGTGATTTTTTTTTACCTGCCAAGAGTGTTTTCTTATTATTCTCTTTCTCGTCCTATCACTTGCCAATAGCTTCTGACCTCAGTCAATTGCGTTTTGACCATACCTTTTGACTTGTTGTGCAGACACCTTACTCTTGAAAGAAATTATGAATTTTGTGCAGTTTCTTTCGATATTAACTTTTTGATTTCGTAATTGTGGCTTAGTGTTGCAAAACGGTGTGAATCAGTCAACACAATGGCGTCTTTTCTTTGGTGGATCGTTGGCTTTTATTGGGTAGTATCTGGTGGAGATGTTCTTTTGCAGAATGCTCCTTGTTTATACTGGTATGGATTCTATGTGTTCTTCATTGTTTTTTTTTTTTTTTTGTGCCTTCCTCACAATTATTCTTAAGTGTAGAAATGGAGAAGGATGGGAAATGGGGAATTATGCTGGCCTCTTATTTTAAGTTCTGCCTTCTAATCAATGCATGGTCCAAATTTCAAGTTCACTTTAGCAAAGTTTTTAGTATAAGATTCAAATAATCATGCCACTTGCAGGAATAGCAAGTGGTTGATATGAGGTCTGGCCACTCTTGGGTTAAATGTTCTAAAAAAATTTAGTTATATTAATAATATTTTATTTTGTAAATGCACAAGAGGCTAATTGTTGTCTACATCCTGATTTGATTTTGCAGGTTGGCTGTGGTTTTTCTGGCATTTGATGTATTCTTTGCAATCTTTTGTGTTATTTTGGCATGTTTGATTGGGATTGCTCTCTGCTGCTGCTTACCTTGCATAATAGCAATTCTATATGCTGTTTCAGGGCAGGTATGAAGGAACAACTTTGTGTTTAGATTTTCCATAAAACATCAATATTCTTGTTGCAATTACCTTGAGCTATTATGTCACCCTTTACATGTGGTTGAAGTTACTCTTCAACATTGAGGTGCCTTTTGGTGGTATTGACTCAATTCTTTCAAGAGCTACTAAGTTAAGGTGCTCAGTGTGGAGCAGTCCCAGGATGGGTGACTGCTTGGAAAGCCTACACTTTGGAGCCCATTGCCACCATGGGCACAAATCCATGAGGCTCGTTGAGTCAAAGCGGACAGTGCCTTGATATTGCAGAGTATGGGGTTACATATTAACTGAGCTGTTTTTATTCCTCTATGACCAAGTAGGAAGGTGCATCAGAAGCAGATCTTAGCATGCTCCCAAAATACAGATTTGAGGTAACAACCAATGGTGAGAAGCAGAGTGTTGGAGCAGGGAAAATGGTTCCCATTGAAATGAGCAGTGGATACTTGGCAAATGAGCGTATACTTTTACCAGAGGATGCAGTAAGTTACTCTTTTCTTACAGAGATGCTTATTGTCAGCTAAAGCCAATTGGTCTGGAACTTCTTTAGTCTATTGTGTGCATTTCTCTTAAAGAAACCGTGAGTGTTACCGATTGCCCTTAGTTTTTTGTTGCGTATCTTTCCTGTCAGTTTTATACTCCCAATGCAGTGTATGGATGTATGAGTCAGCATAGTAAGAAGAAACGGTAGACTGTTTAGTAGTGGATGACCTTTCAATGGAGAATAACGTTTTTATCATGCTGGTAAGGTGGGTGAACTCACCAAATGGTTGCTAAACATAATTGAATCTTGGCACCTTGCTGTATTTTTGAATTTCATCTTAGCAAAAAAAAAATATATAAAAGTTATATGAACAGTTTGATGTAGAGTTGAACCCTTAGGTCCCCAACCCAGCCAAGGGCTAGTCTTTTCATTCAGACAGAGAGATTTTAATGGTCCCTGGCTATGCATGTTATGCAAAGCGCATGAAGCATAAAAGTCCAGGACAAAAAATAGTCAGTATATTGTGTGGCATGCAGAGTTCTGCATACAAGCACTTTTATTGCTTTAAAATGGTTTGATGAATTGTTTTGCCCTTTTGGATAACGGACAAAAGGTACAAGACAAACCATTTACTTGTAAGATATTCAGAGAAAGGGCCTATATAAATAAGTGCATTTGGTTAATTCTTCCCCACTATCAATTTTCTGAGTCCTCTGTGATTGACTGCTTGTAAATGGTAGTGTTAGTTGGGATTGTTGGCTGCAGTTTAGTGTCTTAGCTAATTTCCTTGGTCTTTCTGCTTGTCCTAGCAATTGAGCAACATAATGTATGGAATTTACTTTGTACTGTTACTTAGGAAACTGGATTTAACTGAAGTTATTGAAACAAGATAGATGAAGCTAAAGCCATATTATGTTTCATCTAAGGCTTGGCTTTGAAGCACTTTATAGAACCTTTATGATGAAATCCTTTCTATTAAGTAATAAAAAAAAAAAGTAAAAGAAAAATTATTTCGGAGTGAGGAGACTGAAGCAAGCATTTCATATAGTTTTAAAAGTAATTGGGTCCAATGGCCATTTTCTTGTCACTTCTTATGGACATAGCTGTGTAGCATCAGTTTCAAAAGTAACATTGCTGACAGTTTGGCACCATTGACTATGATTGCTTTCTGTTATTGATTTCATTTTATTTATACACACACACACACACACATACATATATCATTCAGAAAGTAATGGAGTTGGAAGGTTGGGATGTTTAAGTGGCTGTGCTTTTGGGGGAGATTTCAGTAAAATTGATATTGATGGAAGACTTAAATAATCTTTTGGATGTGGTTTTGGCATTGCTTTGATTGAGATGTTCTTCCTTATTCTTCAGGAATGCTGTGTATGTCTCACCTCATATGAGGATGGAGCAGAGCTCCATACTCTCCCTTGCAACCATCATTTTCATTCCACATGTATTGAGAAATGGCTCAAGATGAATGCCACGTGTCCTCTCTGCAAGTACAACATTCTCAAAGGAATTGATCAGGTGTGAAAAGTGTGGTTAAATGCACTCACAATAGCCATCTCCATACCTCTTTCGTTTCTCTTCATGTATAGAAGAAATCAAAGCAACAAGAAACAAACTTTCTCGAGTTCTTGTGAAGAATTTATAGCATTTAGTCGATAGAGGTTTTCTTCCATTTCTTTGGCCTTTGGAGGTGTATTTGATTCCTTGTATAAGTTATCTGAGAATATGCCTGTGACAGATATGCAGAAACAATTTTCAGCTTCATAATTTTAGGTATATATTTGTGCCGTGCGAAAGCGAACTTGTACGTGGTCTGACCTTGATTATGTTTGCTAGGAATAATGTGTAACAGTTTCTTCAAATCTCAGACGAGAATGCTTCATCCTTATGGATATGTATTTGATTTTTTGGCTTTCCATGCGGATGAAAGTGTGCTAAACATGCGTCAGTCTTTTTCGTTTGTTCTTTTTTTGGTCCAATTGAATTGAGAAGAGAGGAGGTAATTATGAATGAGATTCGAAGCTTAAAATTTTAGTTTCACTTTCAAGTTTTATTCTTGATAACCATCCAGCTAATTGATCCATGTTTGAGAAAAATAATCTACCAAATAAACCTTTGAACACTGGGTTCATGGCTCCAATAGAATGGCCTGAACAAGAACATAGTCATTGTGAAGCAACTGACAGCTATGTATAGAAGTCCCATTAGGACCAAACTCCAATAATCACTGATATCAGAATGGAGCATATAGAAATACAATGGCAAGGTATAGTATCTAAATTCAATTAGTGGAGCCGGAACTAGGACTGCAGATCTTTATGCTGAGTTTTCCCTGCAATTAAATCACACAAACAAGCATTAAGAAGTTGAAACAAACATGTTTTAAGATGAAGAGGATAGCACTGACCCAATATGCCTAAGATAGAAAACCAAGAGTAAACATAAAGTGGGACTAGAAGGTACTTCATCAGCCAATGAGCTTTGATAACCTTCCTCCAGAGGTAAAAGCTGATTATCAGCAATAAGACAGAGATGAGCTAAGCTGCAGAAGTACTTTTACCCACCATGTTAGATCTCATCCAGAAAGGGGTCAGTTACTTTAAAAATAAAGTAGAAATCGAAGCAAGTGCCTATAGGAGAATAAGGAATGCATACTATTTGGCCAAGAAATATTAGATCACATTAGTGAACACAAATGAAAGAAGCTATACACATACAGAAAGTGAAAAGAAATGTTTTTCTTCAATATCAATTCCATGAAATTTATTCTGCATGCATCTATTTCAAGTTTATTGAGAGCCAATGACATTTCTTTCCAATCTGACCATCTGAACTGACCTGAAAAAGTGCACAGAGAGGAAGCCTGCAACAAGAGCAGCCAGCCATTGTATAAAACTAAATGGCCAGTTCTTCCTGAATGACATAAACAGATGCACAACTTGATCAAAAGAGAAATTGATAGAAGCCATAGCCAGTGCAGAAAACAGACTGAAATACATCATTTGAGCAAAATGAAGAGAAACTGTGTGAGCTTCCTTTGCACCTACAACATTTAGAAGACCTGAGTCAGGAAGACACTCTTACAATTTAAGAGTAAGAACATTGTAATAAGAGTGATACCAAGAATGACACTTCCATTCCAATGGAAAAAAGCACCAAATGCCAACATTACCATCATGAAGGAGCTAAACAAGACGAGAAGCTCCCATTTCATATGCCATGACTTCAGAAAGATCACCTGAATCTCATCAAGAAAACCTGTAATTCCATGGTGCTGAAACTTTAGCATTATAAATGACAAAAAAGGAAAGATGCTGTATTGCAGGATAGACCAGGTTGGCTACCAGTGGTAAAATTGGAGATGATACAAGGTAAAATAATTACAAACTACTTAAAGTTAGCCACAGGCAGAACAAAACCTGGACAATGGGTTGCCAAGGAGGTGCTTTTATTGATCAAAGGATGTTTGCTAGTGCCCAAAGCATTACTAGCCTTTCGCCTTCTCATTGTTGCTACATAATTGAACATTTTTATGTTCTGATGTACTAAGATCATCTGCTTTCACTCTTTGTTCTTGACAGTCCAGAGAAATGTCAATAATCCCAGTGCGTGCAACAAAGAGCATCCATACAGTATTTGTTTGCCGAATTAAAACTGCTAAGGCACCAAACTGCATAAAGAAAAGGTCACAAATATGATCACTTGCAAGAGAGTGAACATAGGAAGAGGTAAGCGTATTACAGTAATTCATTAAGTCAAGGCTAGAAAAATGAATGGTTTGGGAGCAAAGCCACTATGTTTGGAGCATTCAAGACAAGATTGCAACAGTCAACTTCACTTCAGCAGGGACTCCAACAAAGTGAACAAGAATACTAAGGGCACTGTTTATGAAAGTATGCACCTTCATGGGCTTCCAATGGTACACTGGAGGTTTTCCAAATTTTAAGCTTCTGGGTTGTTATTGTATAGGTGAAATTTATGCTCTCATTTCCAAAAGAATTATAATTTAAGACATTTGTGATTTTAGACTCCTCACAATACATTAAAATTTAAACTGTACTTCTTCTCAGCTAGGTCTAAACCTCAAGAGAATGCTCTAATCTAAAGTTCAGTATATGTAAATAAAACCTTGTCTCGTTACCTAGACAATGGATTAAAATAAAAGAAAAATAAATCAAATTTATACAGACTTAGATAGATATAGGTATACACCCACATAATGTAACTTGAGCTCACCACTTTACCAATGCACTTAAGTGGTACCTCTTCTTCAAACAAGCAAGATACATAGAAAGCACCACAGTGAGCGACAGAACATCTGTATGGTAAAGAAAAGTGAAGAACCAGTGGAGTGGATACAGGGCCAGGACTACATCAATAAGTGTTGCCTTTCTTTGATTTAGCTTTGGACTCAAGTGGGTGATTATCTCATTTACAAGAATGCTGCATAATACAGCCAGCAGACCATTTATCGAACAAAGAATTGCAGTGGAGCATAGTTCAGAAAATGATGACACCACTCAAGCCAAAAACATGCCTGGAAACAAACAAGCAACATGTGCAAGTGAAAGGTAGTACCTGCAAAATTTCTGCACTAAATGCATCAACTCTCCCACATTTGCCATTCCAATTGGATTCAATAAAATGTCAAAACTTACAAAGGTCACAACATCTATTAACAATAGATACTACCCGTTTAAATAAGAAATAATTGTAGCAACAACAACAATAACAACGAAGTCATAATCCCAAATATGATTGGGATCAGCTATGTGAATCTTTTTTCGTTATTACATTCCATTATGAACTAAATTTGGGGGATGACACCTACTCGTTCGAAATCCTACATAAATAAAGAACCCCAAACCAAATACGGCATCCTCTCCCTCCCCCTTGCTCTCTCATCACCCACCTTGATTCGGTTATCCTTCTTTACTAAGTTTGGATTTAAATAAACAATAACTGCAATTAATATATTGGAATACTCTCTGACCTAATTGGCTTTGAAACATAAACTACAAGAATTTATTGCTCCAAATGCAACTTTGTTTTTCCATCTTCTGCTGGTCAATTTCCATTTTGCTAAACAGACAGACAACGGTGTAAACATGAGAAAATTTGAACAAAGGAGGGAAAGAGCGTACAGCCCAGGTGGGGTAGTGATCATGGGGTCCCAACTCCAGAACCTGCCCTTGCAGTATTGTTAAGCCTGTGGTATATGGAATACCTCATCCTGCATGAAAATGGTATATATGTTTGTATCAAAAAACCAAACAAAAACCCATGATTCAGCTTTAAACTCTGAACTCTGAACAGCTGTTAGTACCATGTAAGGATCAGGCAAGATTCGGTTGACGAGGATTGAAACGGGAATGACCCACAAGCGCCCTATCGCTGCCACTGCTACTCGTCCCATCTCTCTCAATTCCTATATCCTTATCAGCAAAAATCACAATTCCCCTTTCTTGATCACATGCAGCAAACGAAGCTCGGGTGATTTATTTCAATCCTCATGTCATTTTTTAATCTTATTGGTATACGGTCAATATTGGACTTAGGTTCAGATCCATATATATATATATAGATATATATATATTTGATCAGAATGGTAGATATTTCAATAATACACATCAGAAAAAATAAAAATTATGAAAATATTATTTTTATTAAAATAAATTTATTTTATTAATATTTTTTAATAAGACGTTAAAATATTTTAAATTTATTTAAAATAGTAATAATAAATTTAAGTAATTTATTATTATATAATTAATGTGCCTAAATAAGACACTAATTTTTGTATAATTTTTAATTTTTTGGTTTATGTGTCTAAATAATATTATAAAATTAGAGTGATAAATCATAAAATATAAATTTTTTGTTTGAAATATTTTTTGTGTATTATAAATTTCATATAAAAAAATTAAAATAATCTAAATTTAATAATTTTTTCTAATAAAATAATAAAAAATGGAGGAGCCTTTCATTTTACTTTTTAAAAATAAAATAATTTTATTTTTTTGTAAATTTTTAAGTTTAAAATATTATTTATATTTAAATTAATTGACAACTATAAGTAATTATTTCCTAGAGGACTCTTATGCTAAGGTTAAATTACTTTTATAATAAGAGTTTCATCTACTTAATAATTAATTTTTAGGATTAAAGAATTTTATAATTTATTTTTAATTTTATAAAAAAAAAATATAATATATTTAAAAGAATTTAAAAAAAATGTAATGCCGCGTTCCTTTTTTAAAAAAAAAATAATTTTTTCCTGTATGCTCTTAGTAACAGAAAGATCAACCAGAGTAAAAAAAAATAAAATCCCGAACAGCCAAAAACCAAAGAAAGTGAGACAAATATTTTGATTAATATTAATAATAATAATAATAATAATAGAAAAGTCAGACTTCGATTTTCTATTTGAAACCGGAAATTTCAAGATCTCTCTCTATTGCGGCAGAAATCGAGTTCTGTTGGTCATTTGTGTGCGCTTGCGTTGTGTAGAGTTGTTGTTGTTGTTGGTGGTGGTGGTGGTGGTGGTGGTGGTGGGTGCGTGCGTGCGTGTGTGTGTGAGTGAGTGATGGCCGACGCTCTCTCTGCGATTCCGGCGTCCGTTCTCCGTAATCTCTCCGATAAGCTCTACGAGAAGCGCAAGAATGCCGCTCTCGAGGTCGCTCTCTCTCTCTCTGTGTTTGTTTTCATTTTTGATTTATCCTTTGTTTTGTTTGTGTATTGATTTCTAGGGTTTTGATTGTTTTCATTTTTGATTTATCCTTTGTTTTGTTTGTGTATTGATTTCTAGGGTTTTGAAATGGTTTGAATTCCTTTTTTTTTGGGGGGGGGTTATTTTGGTTTGGTTTGGTTTGGTTTGAACTGTCTGTGTTGCGCGTAGGTTGAGGGAATAGTGAAGCAGTTGGCGGCTGCGGCGGATCACGAGAAGATATCGGCGCTGATCAACTTGTTGACGACGGAGTTCATTTACTCGCCACAGGCCAATCAGCGCAAGGTTCGGAATACGATCTGTGAAATTGTGAAATTCGTTTCAATTTCTGATCCTTGGAAGGTTTTTGATGAAACCGAATTCTTGATGTTCGATGTTTTTTTGTTTAGTGACCGAGAATTGAATTTTGCAGGGAGGATTGATAGGCCTAGCTGCTGCAACAGTAGGCTTGACTTCAGAAGCAGCACAACATCTGGAGGTACCTGACTGGCAGTAGTCTCCGCATGCTTTTGAACTATTTTTTTTTATATCTTTTTTTGTTGTTTTAAGTCTTTCAGGACGTTAATATTTGTTTATAGATATGGACAACATGCTTTACACTGTGAAAGGCAGAATGTATTTTTTGAAAATGTGGCCCTAATTGACTGAGTTTGGCAGAACATTGCATGGTATTGAGTTTTTGGTAAAAATTTACTTGGGTGGCATCCGATTGTCAACAAGACTCCAGTGAGGATTTTTTTTGGAACCAAATTATCCACCAAGCTAATTGAGAGGAGAACTCTCATGATCAGCTGAGAGGGTGTGGAGGGACCAAATAAGACTCCAGAACTGTCTGAAGTAGTTCAGAATAGTTGCCTACTTCCTTTGAGGACTAAATATAATGTCAGCCAATATGGATGCTCGTTGAGACCAAATTTATGTGAACAGCAGTTGAAGGATATACCTCCAGCCACTACTAGCAGAATTAGATTTTTTTTCTGTGCATCATTTATAAACATTTTTTAATCGCCCTTTGACTTCTTTTCCTCTTTAATATATGTTAATTTTTCATCCCTATTCTTTGTATATTTCATGCAATATGCTATTACTCTGGATACATCTTGCAGCAAATTGTGCCACCCGTGCTCTATTCTTTTTCTGACCAAGATGGCAGAGTTCGTTATTATGCTTGTGAAGCTCTTTATAACATTGCAAAGGTGAGAATGGGATAGGATGGGCTATATTTTAATGCCCCCCCCCCAGGGGGCAGGTTTCTATGGGTTCTAACACTCTCTTGTTTCGAGGTGCAGGTTGTGAGAGGAGATTTTATCATATTTTTTAATCAAATTTTTGATGCCTTGTGTAAACTTTCCGCTGACTCAGATGCCAATGTACAAAGTGCTGCTCACCTCTTGGATCGGCTTGTTAAGGTAAAGACATTGAGTATCCAAAATATTTCTCATAGTTCTTGGAACTGCACTCTCATATCCTATTGTGATGAACAGGATATTGTTACTGAAAGCGACCAATTCAGGTGTGAAACTGTTGGATTGATGATGAACACTCAGTGTATAAACTTCGGAGCTGTTTTGACAATTCAACTGTACTTTTGTTTTTTTCCTTATGCACTGATGTTTCCTTTTCAGCATTGAAGAATTTATACCGTTGTTGAGAGAACGTATGAATGTCTTAAATCCTTATGTGCGTCAGTTTTTGGTGGGATGGATCACTGTGTTGGACAGTGTTCCGGATATAGATATGCTGGGTTTTCTTCCAGATTTTCTTGATGGTAAATGATTTTAATTGTAGGCACTATATTTGTTTCTTGCTGTTTAATTCCTATGAACTCACAATTGTTTGCCAAAACTCAGGTTTGTTTAATATGTTGAGTGATTCTAGCCATGAAATACGACAACAAGCTGATTCTGCTCTCTCAGAGTTTCTCCAAGAGATTAAGAATTCACCAGTAAGATTTTTTTTTCTTTCTGATTTTAAATCATTCCTGGTTATTTTTCAAAAAGAGAGAAAAAAAAAAAAGATTGTACCTTCTTCCTGCTCACTCACTTAGGAGAAAAACTTTCAAGCATTTTTTTTTTATATATATTTTTTAGGTATCTGGTTGTTTTTTTTTCTCATGTAGGGATTATATGACTGGCATCATGTGTTTTAACATAAAAACAAATTCTTCTGTTCATTTGCAATTTTCTGACTCAAGCAGTGCTACTGTTGAAGTCTGTAGATTATGGTCGCATGGCTGAAATATTGGTGCAAAGGGCAGCTTCTGCAGATGAATTTACTCGGTTGACAGCTATAACTTGGGTAAGAAGATAAACTATGCATATTTCAGTGTATATGTGTTAGTACTTGTACACCTTTTACCATGCATTCATGTCTCTGCTTTTTTCAACATGCATGTGTGTGGCCTTGCTTTCATTTTGTTCATACTATTCTATGTTGTATTTTTACTCAAAGTATCTCTTACAATTCTATTTATAGTTCATTTTCTTGGTAATATTTCATATTTCTTGTGCTCTTTTTTGACTCTGCAGATTAATGAATTTGTAAAACTTGGTGGGGACCAACTTGTTCCATATTATGCAGATATACTGGGAGCCATTCTGCCCTGTATATCTGACAAAGAAGAAAAAATTAGAGTGGTAAAGTGGCTTAAACATTACGAAAAGAAGTACATTTGCACTGCTAAAGTTATTGTTTTGAGTTTCTTCTCTTTTTCTCTGTTTTTTCTATATATTTCTGGATATAAGGTTGCTCGAGAAACAAATGAAGAGCTTCGTGCGATCAAGGCTGATCCTGCGGAAGGATTTGATGTCGGAGCAATCCTTTCCATTGCACGGAGGTGTAGCTCTTATAACTTTGAGGGAAAATTATAATAGTTACAACAATCAGGGAAAAAGAGCAAATAAGCATTCTGGCTTTACTTATGTCTCTGCCTCAACCAAAACTTATGTCTCTGCCTCAACCAAAAGATCATTGACTCTTTCAATTCATCAGGCAATTGCATAATGAGTGGGAGGGCACTCGAATTGAAGCATTGCACTGGATATCAATCCTTTTGAAAAGACATCGTGCTGAGGTAATTGGAACTAGCTGCAAATCATATAAAAGTCTGCCCTTTTTTTGGGCATCTGAGAAGCAATGTCATTAGGTGAGATTGAAATGTTTGTTTTGATTTTGATGGTCCCTCTATTCAGCTAGATTATATTTTGTCAAACATGGTAACTGAACAGGTAGGTTGAGAGAGGTAGTTTCTTGGTAACGAGGTTTGAGCACTAAAGATGTTATTGGTTTTCATTTCTGTTGTTGCCTTAATTGGAATTTTTGTAGGCGAAGTTAAAATGTTTGTTTCGATTTTGATGGTCCCTCTATTCAGCTAGATTATATTTTGTCAAACATGGTATCTGAACAGGTAGGTTGAGAGATGTAGTTTCTTGGTAATGAGGTTTGAGCACTAAAGATGTCTTTGGTTTCCATTTCTGTTGTCTTCATTGGAATTTTTGTAGGGATAATTAGTGTCCCTTTTTTCTGTGTATTGTGGATCATGATGGACTTGAGTTTTCTTCATCTGATGATTATATGGCCTCATCATAGAACACAATGATATTCATGCAAAACACCCCTCCACTCTTATTCCTTCAGTTTATCACACTGTTATGTTGAAGTTGATGCTACTTGTCATTCTTAATGTAAGTTGTTGGGGAACATTTCTGACAAACACATTAGTGTTTTGGCTTCAAGTAGTGTCATATGATAGTGTAATTTTAACACTTGGAGATGCTGGCAGATTACTGCTGGCATTTGCATGATGTATGATGGGAATTGTATGAGCATTACATGGGAATAAATTTTTATGTTGCATGACACATGGAAGATAACATAAGAAATGTAGAACAATAAATTCTTTGGTAAAGTTCATCTTGGAGATGTTGGCCCTAGGGAACTTCATATATTATAATTTAATGCTGAAAGATGCTGGCAGATTATTGTCAGCATTTGTTTGATGTGTGGGGGGAATGACATGCCATTGCATATGCATACATGTTCTATGTGGCGTGAGATACAGAAGAAGATAAAACCATGTACCTTTTGGTAAGGTCCAACATGGAGCCAGGAAGGTTGATTGATCACTGTAACTGCTGTGTAAACTAGTTGGTAGACTCAGTGACCAATGGATTGTGGGTCTAGTGTCCTTTTGAAGTTCCTCGAGGACAACAATGTCAAAAGGTTTGCATTGAAGCTGCCAATTTGGCACTTAAGGTAGATTTGGTGGTGCATAGACCAAAAGGTGGAACATAACAGAAATAATGTGCATGGAATGGAATGAAAGTTTGGTCCTTTAAATATTAACTAGCAACTGCTTTTGCCTTTTTGTGCTTGGAATTGTTGTCTGTAATTGTTCTGTTTTGAATTTTAAATTTGATTGAATATCAGCTGTCACAAATTTACTAACAATTTTAATGAAAGTACACTAATATCCCATATGAAACAGGTATTATGCTTTCTAAATGATATATTTGATACACTATTGAAAGCACTATCAGATCCTTCTGACGAGGTAAGTTTCTATTGTTAGTAGTATAATCTTAAACAATTTTGGTCAGTTCTCTTCTTTAGTCATTTCTCTTTATCAAAATAATAACCAGATTCCATCTCTTTGCATCTGGTACTGCAGCTGCCTTCTTTCTTTTTCAACCATTAGGTTGCCTTTCTCTGCATGCGTGTGTGTGTGTGTTAAAGTGACTCACACTTTATTTTCATTTAATTCTTGCTATTAATATCTCTCCAGGTGGTACTGCTGGTTCTTGAGGTTCATGCATGCATAGCTCAAGATCCACAACATTTTCGCCAACTTGTTGTTTTCTTAGTGCATAATTTTCGTGTTGATAATTCTCTTCTCGAGAAGTGAGTGTTTCTCATGTTTCTTGTTTCTTTTGCCTAATTCTTGTAATCTAATTGCTGTGTTGGTGTAACCTCATCATTAACTTCACTTAGTACCTATTGAATTTTATACAAATTATCCTTTTGTTCCTTAGGCGTGGTGCTTTGATAATCCGACGACTCTGTGTACTCTTAGATGCTGAAAGAGTCTATCGGGAACTTTCCACAATACTAGAGGGGGAAGCAGACTTGGATTTTGCCTCCATTATGGTTCAGGTATAGTATTTCCTTGAAAGAGACATGTAGTGCATGGATGTGGCAGTACTATTATAGGGCTTTATTCATGTTAGATAAAATGAAGCATCTTAAAAAGTTGGACCTCTGATATAAAGTTGCCTCCTGTATCATAACTGTTTAAAATTGGCCAAATTTTCTCTTTGTTATCTTTTTTAAAATTCTACTGTTCATATCTACTTAATTTTTTGTTGTATTTTCTCCAGGCTCTAAATTTGATTTTACTCACATCCTCTGAATTAGCTGAGCTTCGAGATCTTTTGAAACAATCACTGGTGAATGCTGCTGGGAAAAACTTATTTGTTTCCTTGTATGCATCATGGTGCCATTCGCCTATGGCAATTATAAGCCTTTGCTTGTTAGCACAGGTATAGAACCTTGTCATGTGTGAGCTCTTATTGTCAACTATTTTCTCGTTCTGATTCCATTAACAGTTTCATTAGTTCTTCCTTTTCCTGCTTATGATTTTCTTGTAGTTTGTGTTTATTTGATTTTTTTTCCACAGACATACCAGCATGCAAGTGCTGTGATTCAGTCACTGGTGGAGGAAGATATTAATGTCAAATTCTTGGTCCACCTGGATAAATTGATTTGTTTGCTAGAGACACCAATTTTTGCTTACCTTAGATTGCAGGTGCAAATTGGAGAAAGAGTTCATGTTTCTTTCCTTCTTAATTCTGTGCTCCTATGTGTGAATCTGTGAATAAGTGTATGCTTTATTTACAGTGGGATAGTGACTTTTATTTGATTACATATTATTTGATCGTTTGTTGTCTTTTGCTCACTCTTATTATTTTGAAGCTTTATTAATGCATGGCCATCTCACACTGGTGTCTTGGGTTGGAAATTATTACAATGATTAAAGTCCATTTTTTTGTGCAGTGATAGTTTCCTCTGATTTAAATTGTTGCTTGCAAGATCATTTTGCATTGCATTTTCTTATTTGATCATGATAACGCAACCTCTTGCCAATCTATGGGCAATGTTAAATTTTTTAATATGATGTTGTGTCTTCGTAGAGCTCCATAATGAGGAACATGGTTGACTGTTTTTTATGATGTTTGATTGATCTTACTGGGCTGCTTGCATGATTTGGTGTTCCTTGGCTGCTCATTGCACTTTTAGAACAAATTATTGGCTAGTCTGTTTTTCTATGGACTTGCATATTTAATTTGTGGTTCTTGCAGCTTCTTGAACCTGGAAGATATACATCATTGTTAAAAGCCTTGTATGGTCTTCTCATGTTGCTTCCTCAGGTACACTTGAAGGCACTTGTTGCTTCCATTCAAATTTCTTTGGTTTTTTTTTGTCATAATTTGCTTAGGACTAGATTTTCCCACATACAGCACAACATTGCACTGGTGTGTGTGTGTCTTTTGTATGATTGAGAGAAGAGTAGGCTTCTAATAGAAATGTGTGCTTAGCCATAGGGAAAAATTGGAAAGAAATTTTAGTTGCATGGCATTTTCTATTCCAAACTTTGGCACCAAAGGGATTGCTGATTTTGGCTATTTGTTAATAGAACTTATGTGCCATTTTGTGATTCATGAATGCAGCAAAGTGCTGCTTTTAAGATATTGTGGACTCGTTTGAAAGCTGTACCTTCATATTCATTCAATGGTGAGCAATTCAAGCGAACGTCTTCAGGAATCCCTTATTCCCAAATTTTACACCACATTCCCAGCGGATCACAGATCTCTGAGGATGGTGATGATAACCAGGATGCTGGGAATTCCAGTTCACATAATGCAATTAACTTTTCTTTAAGACTCCAGCAGTTTGAGCAAATGCAGCACCAACATCGGATGCATGCAAAAGCTCAGGCTCAATTGCGCAACAATTCAACTTCGTCAAAGGTTTGTATTTTTTTATGCATGCTCTTTGTGATTTTTATTGTTGTTGTGTCATGATTTGTTTAGGGATTAAATTTATGGTAAAGAGTTTTTATTGGGGATAAGCCCGGGTTTGTTTTGTGAACATCGATGACTTTAACCAGTGTCGTTTTTGGACATTATATGTGGTGTTCTCCATCAGGGATATGGTCGTGGTACACAGATCATAAGATGGAATAAGTAATGGATATCTATTTGCATTCGTTGCCATAATGTTGTCTGGGCCTGTGATGGCAGACTACCGATGACCCTCCTTAGGGTCAAAAATGTTGCCTGCACTGCTTATTTAGCAGAGAAGCTCATAGTCCATATTTCTGGTTTGCCTTGGAAATTCTTATGCCCTGTTTTATGCAGGATGGGCAAAGACCAGTAGAACACCGACGACAACCTTCCACAGCAGACATGAGTGTGCCTTCTTCAGGATCATCTAGGAGAGGTCCAGGACAGTTGCAGCTTTAGTTCTGGTGATGCTTCACTTTATGTGCCACTTTGGGGCTATTGCGCTCTTTTCAGTATACAACATCAGCCATGGATGA
Organism: Kandelia obovata; assembly: GCA_021464305.1. Classification (NCBI taxonomy): domain Eukaryota; kingdom Viridiplantae; phylum Streptophyta; class Magnoliopsida; order Malpighiales; family Rhizophoraceae; genus Kandelia; species Kandelia obovata. The sequence continues at coordinate 5,599,330 of CM038488.1, forward strand.
GATCCCGTGAAGCTTGTAAAATTGTATATCCTAGATTGTTCTGTTAAAATTTCTGGAGGCTGGAATGGTCTAGAATGGGTTTTGAATTTAGATTATGCTCGGGCTTTCCTGGGCTATTCTTTCCCTTCCTTTTTCTGAAGAGAAACTTTTGTACCGATGCAAGCCTACGTGGTTCTGTTGTTTTTTAATCGAAAGCCATGTGGGCAAGTCCAGTTTGTTTCGTTTTCTAGCCATTAGTCGTTACTATGGCCTTACAAAATAAGGGATGAGCTAAATCAATGTAAACATGAATGTCAGCAACTCTCTGTTATGGTACTCTAGAGATCTAATTGACAATTAAAATATAGTTTTAAATCTTAAAAGAAATGAAGGGTTTCATTAGTGTTAATGTGCATGCAGATCTAATTTGTTCATTGCATTTATGCAGTCAAACTGATGTATATTTTAAGTAATATTTTGATGCGTATTATTTATAATTAATGGTGAGACTGTAAATGTGTATGTAATAATCGCCTAATTCACACGTGGATCTAAATCTGGTATCATCTACTGGGGTAAGTTTGCATTAATACCAAAGTAATTTGTACTATACATTCCAATTGTCTGAATGACAAGTGACCTTTGATAATTAAAATCTCATTTCTTTAAAACTAGGATGCGGAACAAGGTAAGAGTCTGTCGATGGAGGGATATTTCAGAGTTGTACTCATCGTGGTCATTGCCTGACACTCTTCAGAGGTTGGGCCCACTTGGTGCCTGTAAACCGGCAAGTGCGGGCATGACATTGCTACCGTGGAGCAGTTTACGCTAACCTCCGTCACTTTACAAAACATACGCTGATCAACAAGTACGTCATCGCAAGCATGCCTTAATCTGAAAAATTCGAACAGACAAGTATGCAAACTGCACAACGATCCAGCAACTTTCTTTGGCGTTCTTCTTCTGTTTCTGCATTTTGCTGTTACTTTTCCTTTCTACTTGTTTTTGCCGGGTGAAAAAGGAAGTGTAAAAGGCTAAAAATGGGATCCACAATCTAGTTACAACATGAGTAGCTGAAGCATCTCGCCTGCACAATTCTTCGCTGTTCAAAAGTCGTGTTTACAAGGCATATATCTTCTCCATGTCAGAGTTGTAGTCATCAAGATCGGATACATTTGCTGAGTAAAAAGACCATGAGAAGGACTTGCTTCCGCTTGCCCTTTTTATACGCCTTTGGGAGTCCCGGAATGCTCCATAGTGTTGTCGGAAAACAAAGTAGCACATGCTTGCAAGCGTTCCAACGAGGATCGGAGTTCCCATTACAGTGATGGTTACAGCCATCCAGGTATGACTTCCCACAACTACAAAAGCTATAGACAGGAAAGCCCCACAAGTGCAAGCACAAGCAGCCCACATTAGCTTGTTAACCACAGAAACAACCTGCTTCTGAGCCCTAGTGTCCCAGGCCACCAGAGTGATCTGAACCACAACAACTGCAAGTGATATGAAGAGTGATGTTGCATTCAAAAGGCAGAAAACTCGAAAACCAATGTTGTCAGCTATGTTAGCCTTCCCTGCTTCATTTTCAACCATAATATATTGCCCGGGCAAGTTGAATATAGCCAGGAAAGCAATCGAGGCAAAAAGGACAGCAACAACAGTGATTGAGTTGGTGGTGTTCTGGACAGCTTCTCTGTGAAGCTTTCTCAGTTCTTTGGCAATACCAGAAACTCGTCGATTTGTTTTTTCGTTTTGTATGAATTGTGAGTGCACCTCATGCTTTATATCACTTACAGTCCTCTTAAGTTCCATTGCTTCATCCGCTTGACCAACAAACTTAGCATGCTTGGCACCAGCCTCAGTGAGAGCTTCCTTGATCTCTAATGCAGATTCACTATATTGGAGCTTATCCGCCAAATCCATCGCAGTTTCATACTGATTATTGATGGAGTTGACCTCAATGGATGTGTAGGATAGCAGAAGGCTTACTATCTGGAAGACAGAGAATGGGATATCAGTGACAGATTGACAGAGGCCTTAGGCTTCTTTGAATGAAAGGGTGAATGAAGAGTTGTGCATGAGATTGAGAACCATGTGATAAGTGGTACATCACATAACTTAAGTTGAACTGAAAATGTTGACAACCATCAGCCATATGGTTATGTGCTCAATTGAATCACCATTTGTTTCTCACAAAATAAATTATTTACTCCCTATGTACGTGTGTTTGTTGTTATATGAGCCAAGGACAAAGTAGGCCTCAAGGCAGTCAAACTGATCAAATTAAAAGGATTTACTGGTTGGGGGAAGGGAAGGAGGGAATACAAACTCATGAAATTTAAATTTCAAAGCTATGTTAGACATTCAGGAAGAAAGTTTATTCTTAGCGTTTACACCATGTCAATGACACAGGCTTCAAGTGGATAATTTGGAAGTGAGCAGATACTTGAATCCTAAATCCTAAAAAGAGATAAGTACCCAAGATTTTGCAACATCATTTTAGGTAATCTTCTCATCTAGCAGTATGGTTACCTGGAATTTAGATTCCAGCATGAGAGATGGGATCACGAGAGTCTGCAAATTATAAGGCTTAATACTGTAGATTATTGTGCTTGCCTATTTATATGTCCATGGCCACTTTGTTCCAGTATCCATCCTAGTTACAATGAAAATGTTATGGAGAAGTCTAACTGACACCAGGCATTCATACCAAAACAGAAGTTCTGCAAGGAACTGAGCAGTTCACAATCCACTCAGCCAACAAGCAATCAAGCTGGCCATTATATTGCCTTTTTCTTTATCAATGGAAGTAGACAGCTATTGATGATCACATAAGGAAAGAAAATATGCCTCATTTGTCATGTTAAAGTACCTGTGGACGGGATTTCCTCGTGGCAATATGCACCGCTGTGTTGCCCTTCTTGTCACGCTCATTCAGTATTGAATGATCTGCGAGCAATATCTCTTCTACTACAGATGTACTCTGGCCTTTTACAGCCATATGGAGAGCTGTTTGGCCTTTCTTATCTTTGATGCTGACAATTCCTGGATCACGATCTATAAGTGCTTTCACCATTTGAAGAAGGCCATACCTAGCAGCCGTGTGCAATGCAGTTTTCCCATTTTTCCTCACAATTCTTATTGAATTGGCATCCACGTCCAATATGGCATTCACCACATCCAGATGATCTTGAACAGCAGCTGAATAAAGGGAGCTAGTATTTGAAGCGTTGCATAACTTGCAAAGTTCAGGCCAAATGCTCAAAAGTTCCTTAACAATACCTAAAGCCAATAGTCAATGGCATAACCAAGTCAGTTAACCAGCCAACCAGTAGTACAGGGACAAATACTGTGTGCACACCCAAATAAGAAACTATTTATGAAGCTAAAATTTACAAAATTGCACCACCCTCTAACGGTATGTAAGCAATTGCAACCCTTTCCTATCCAATAAGCAAACCATCTCTAGGTAGCCCCAAATTCAGAAATTCAACTTCAAACAGAATTCAGCAGTGTTCTACAACTTTAATAGGTGATTTTCCTATTTCCAGCATTATTTACAAGTTATTGTCAAGAAATTGAAAAGATAGTGATGCAGGGGTCCCATTGCAGATGCATAATTGCCCAAGAGACAGACACCCATATGACACACACATATAAGCATCGGAATTGATAGCAACCTAAAAGAATTTTCCTAGAAAAGAAAAAAGTGAGAAACCATTTGAGCTAATTTATGTTAAAATTGTTCTAGTAGCAATACTAGAATGGAATCATGAACTACTTAGGTCAATTCTAATTATTTGATTCTTATTCATATCCAGCAAAAAACTATCTCAATTAAGCAAAATCGCTTTCTTCTCATCATAGGAGTGAATGCGATTCTAGTGCACATAATTACATGAGAAAATTAATATCCAACTTAATTCGAAAGAGAAAAAGAAAAAGGAAAAAAAAAAAACAGTTTGCATGGATAAACTTTAAACACAGTCAAACCAATCACTGAAGTCACTCAAAATAAAAAAGGATCAGAATCATACCCAAGTGACCCTTCTTAGCAGCAACGTGAAATGCATCCATATCAGACTTGGACCTGATCTTAGCAACCTCAAAATCACAAAACTTGATCAAATAACTGAAGACACTTCCCAAATCATTCTCTGCAGCTATGTACAGCGCAGTCTCCCCTGCATCATTCCGCATAGCCATTAGATCAGAAACTGGGGAGGAGGACCCATTAGGCTGCTCATCTCTTGTCAGCTTCTCAACAATCTGTTTTAGAGATTCAAGGTCGCTTGATCGTACGGCTGAGAAGAATGATTGGTGGGCTATGAACCGCAGTGACTTTGATAATTCCATTACAAAAGCTCAGAAACTTTTTATCACTTCTGAAGCTTGTTTCTTCCTCTACATGAAAATTAGATAAAAAGAGAAAGACTGTCCCTTTTGTTTGTCAATGGAGAAAAGACCAACAGGGAAAAGATTATGAGATCAGAGAGACCACTCTTTGATAGAGCCAAAACTCACAAATCTCTTTCTCTCTCTAAAAAGATGCTATCTTTGAAGGTTTCTTTCTTGTGTATTGCAGTTGCCTGTTGGATACATGTGAAAAGAGCGTGTGGGAGTACGATTCCCCCACCAATAAATGTCTTCTTCCGTGATTCCAAAGAGATGAGATGAAAACAGAACATGCAAGCGATGGCACAATAGAAGAAGCAAACATTGGTGGTGGTGGTGGCCTATTGATTGGCAGCATTGGCCATCAAGCAATAAAGTTTATGCCTGACGACAAATCAATATACAAGTGGAGTCAACCAAATCGAGAACATAATGTGATGTCCGGCCCCCCTCCCGGTTTTGTCTTTTTTTTTTTTTTTTTTTTTTTTTTTTAGGTAAATGATTGAGTGGAAGGTGCCAAATTATTGAATTAATTGGTTACGTAAGTTCATATCGATGCTGTGGTCGACTTAAATTTTATTATTATAAAATTAATTTATATTTATATTTTTAAAATTTAATACATAATTATAATTAATAATAATTATTATAAATAATCATGAAAATATATTGTTAAATTAACCTCCCATCAATCGTATAGTAAGATGAGTGGTGATAAGATTCGTAGAAAGATGTAAGTTTGGACTAGATGATTACTTTCTTTTTCTTTTCTTTTTTTCAAGTAAAATAATTATCCTCATACTATATATATATCAAAATTAAAATTACTTTTTACTATTTTTACTCATTATTATCATAATAATAGAATTTACCTTTTAAATATGATTAAATTTAAATATTTATTTTTAATTTTAATTAATTTAGAATTTAATTTAATACTTTATTATAAATTTTAAACTTATTATGAGGATAAACAATAACAAGATACTTAAACTCATATTAATTTATAGAAAAACACGCATATATTACTAATTAAATTATTAAAAAGAGTGGTATGATTCCCCATGTTTTGCTCGGCGTTTCTTTGTGCAAATTATATTTTGTTAGCTTTTGAGGACGTGAGATTCCTTTTAATAAAGTCATTAAAAATAATGATTTTTTTTCTTCTTCTTCTTCTTGTCCACTCGCCTCCCTTTGTTTCCCACAGGAAAGGGACGGCAAAATTCAGAAACACGTATACCTTCACGTTGAGCCAATTGACCATCCTATCCCTCAATGAATGGGATCGTCTTTTGCATCACAAAATCAGGAAGGAAAGATCCTCATTTGAAAATTAATTTCTTTAGGTTCATTCCGAAAATTAAAATTTGAAACACCATTTTAAATGTGTTCACAAATCCAAATAAATTTGATTTATTAGCATAAAATAAAATAATAAAGAGAGAGAGAGAAAAAAAAAGAAAAGAAAGAAAAGGTTACATCTAAGGAAGGGATTGGAATGTCAAAAACATTTGAAAGAAATATTGCCTCTTGGTAAGGAAGAAAATCTTGTGTAAAGGGAAATTTGAAGTTTGTAGTCTATCTAATATTATGTTTAAATACAATAAATTGAAGGATCTCATCACAAGTTTAACCAAAAAAAAAAAAAAAAGAAAGGGACATTTTTTGATTGATTATCTCAAAATTTGTAATTTATTTAATTATTTTATTTGTGTTGTTTATTGTAAATGTAAATTTTAAAATTGTATCTTCATATAAACTTTTCAATTTTATTCATTTGAACAAAACTCTTTTGTTTCAAAAGAAAATTAAAATTTTATTTTTATTTATAAATAAAATTTATAATTAAAATTAAAATCTTACCCTATATATTATACTTAATAATCATTAAGTTATATTCAATAATTTAATTATTTTTTTTAAGTTTTACAACACAATGCCTTTTATACTATTGGAGGTTGCATTCAAGTGATGTCACATGGATCCACTTTAGATGGAGTGATCCATAATTAAAGTAAAGAAAAAAAAAATTATAACCACAAATATTTTTCTCTTGATTTTTGTATTATAACCACTTTTTGTTCAGCTTGAAAAACAAGTGCAGCAATTCCATTCAATTGCATCAAAAACCCACAAACTAAAACACACCCAAAAGGTCTCTCATTTCTTTTTTTATTTTTATTTTTTGGGCCTCTCTCATTTTTTTTTTCTTTTTTTTTCTTTTGTTTTTTTTTTTTTTGTTTTTGGGGTATTTTTTTTTTAGAGGTTATTATCATGAGTGGATTTAAAGGCCTATTTCACCGGAAAAAATCGAAGAAACCAGAATCCGGCCTGGACCCACCGACGGCAGTACCCTTAAATGTGTGCAAGACTCCGTCTTTGAGACTGAGGCCATTGGTTGAGGAGCTCGAGCTTGTGTTCAAGAAATTCGACGTTAACGGAGATGGCAAGATCTCATCCTCCGAACTGGGCTCCATTCTTTCCAACCTCGGCCAAGAGCCCGAAGAAGACGATCTCCAGAGAATGATCACCGACTTCGACGCCGACGGAGACGGGTTCATTGATTTCAACGAGTTTGTTGCGATGAACACTCAGGGGATCGACCCCGACGAGGCGATGGAGAATCTGAGGGACGCCTTCTCCGTTTATGATCTGGATGGTAATGGTTCCATCTCTGTGGAGGAGCTCCACAAGGTGCTCACCATCCTCGGCGAGCACCACTCCGTTGACGAGTGCCGGGATATGATCACTGGCGTCGACAGCGACGGCGATGGGATGATTGATTTTGAAGAGTTTAAGGTTATGATGATGATGGGTGCCAGGGGGGAATCCAGGGTTGGTGTCCGGGGGACCAATGGCTAAGATTCCGCCGCCGTTTGCGGTGGCGGTTTCTGGCTTCTGTTTTTATTTTCATTTTTTTTTCTTTTCCGTTTATCTTGGAATGTTCAAAAGAAAATTGTTAATAATATCACAATATATTTTTCTATGGTGTACATTTGATTTTTTTTAATGTTTTCTTTCATATTTATTTTTTTATTTTTTCGTTTTCAATTCAGGATTTAAATTTGATTAATTATTTAATTATGAGATTTTTTTTATTTTTTTTACCGTAACATATATATGAGATTGCCCTTTACACAAAACGTTTTGTGACTTGAAATGTTCGACCACTAATGACAATCCAAATTTCATATTTAATGTCAACTTTTTCTTTTCTTTTCTTTTCTTTCACAATTCTATGATTTTATTTATTCACACAATAAACATATGTAGAAAATTTAGAATCAAATTTCCTCGTGAACTTTCGCGGTGAACCAGAAGAACTCTTATCCTACACATAAATCACTGCTTGTTTGTTTGGAAGTGTAGTTAAATTTCACTGTTATACTTGTCAACTTGATCTCACTGTTAAATCAATTATTTTTAAATATAATTAATTATTAAATAATTATTAATAATATTTTTTAAAAAATAATTACGAACAAAATTTAATCGTAACAAAAAAAAATTTAAAAAAAGTTGAAATCAATATCTCATAAAATTACAAAAATTAACAACTTTGGTATGGATATAATTATATATAATTAATAAAATAATATATTTTTTATTCTTTAATTAACTCATTTTTTAAATTCTTATAATAACTCATATATACTTGCATGGCATTACTTTTAGATTTAGTAAATATTTTTTTTCTTAAAAATAAAATTTTAGATTCATTTATTCAGGTTAATTAAAAAATTTATTACTTATATTTATTTTCATCACTCAATTTTAATTTATCTTAATTTTTTTAAAAAAAAAATTAGTCACTTTTATCACTTTATTAAATAAAAAATTGTAAAATTTATATTTTAAATAATACATTTTTATGTAATTAAATACTCATGTACTTTTGTTTAATTAACATTTTATATACTAATTTTTTTTTACATCAAATTAAATTACATAGTGTAATGGTAATAATAATAATTTTTAAAAAATTAAGAAAATTCTTTATATTTGAAATCAATTTTAAAATTTTAAAAGATAATTTTTTATTAATACTTAAGTGAATCAATTATAACAATAATTTAAATAAGTAAACAAATTTTTTCTATATAATTTTTAAAATTTTTAGAATTTTAAAATTGTGGAATGATAAAATATTCATTAATACTTAAGCAAATTCACATGGCTCATGTCACGGCTGCCTCAAAGAATGTAAAGTCCACGCCAAACCTACCCTCGTTCACTTTCATGCACAGCGGCTAAGGCCAAGGTGGGTTTTGTTCGGATACTATACTCCAAGACGGGTCCAATGATCGGTCGTTATTGACCCTCAAGAAATCCTTCAGGGGTCTCAACTCATTGCCTTTCTTGATCACCATTCCCTTTAAATTCGGGCCCTCTGATTCCGAGCTGCTGATGATGGGCTGCTTCTGTTCCTGGTATGCATTTTAGTTTGTCTTTTCTTTTTGGCAATGGTTGTGTTGATGGGTGTATGTGAATTTTGGTATTTATCATGTTTAGTTTCTGTTCAGTTTGGTGGACGGTGATTTATAAAATTCGCTTCTTTAGGTGTATGACTTAGATAGAAAGTTGCCAATTTACTTTTGATTTCTTCAGAGCATTCAGATACTCTTAGAAAATTAACTTCACTTGCATCAGACCTCGTGTTCCTCGCTGTGGGTCCCAAGTTGGAGCAGGGTTGCAGTAAGTTGTGGGAGTCCATGGTAGGTCTCCTTCGCCACTCCACTACTGGCTCGGCTTCGTCCTGGAAACTACTGCTTCTGCCTCTCTAGGCACGTGCTCCTGACTGGTGTGATTCCATGTCATTCAGTTGCGGCATGACTCGGAGTCTCTGTTTGGGATCCGGTTCCTACACAGTTAGATGGACTGCTTGTATGCAATTGGTTGGATTTAACGGTAAACACCAAATTGTTTAGATTTGCTTTTTGTATGTGGTGCTTCGTAAAATCTGTTTGAGATTAAAGACAAATTTATGCTGCATCCCATGTTTTCACCAAATCATTCTCATAGACTTGATTCTTAGTCAGTGTGAAAATAATGCATACACTACCACAGTTTAATGAAACTCCTGTTAAATATGGTGGCCTTATTTCAGCAATCTCCCCACAACTTACAATGTTCATATCTTTTTTAGTGGGAAGGATATAAAGAACTTGCAGTAAGCTCCTGTTCTTCATGAGGTAATCAAATTGAGGAGCTTGAAAACCAGTTTTTCCCCCCTGACTGTGAGTTTCTAAACTATTAGGGGCCTTGCAGAGATTGGAAGACACTGCCTGAAGAGGTATAGACGGAATACATTTCTTTTCATTTCCCAAGATTAATCCCTCATTATAAACCTCAAATGGCTCAAATTATGCTCCTGATTATGGATCTCGTCAGCATGCCGAGTACAAAGCGATTTTGTGCTCCCTAGAACATCCCTTAATTTTGTACTTGGCTTTCATTGTAACTATCCAGGTGGTATTTGTACCAGGTCAACAAAAGATGCTGGTTCCTTCTTGAGTTTGAGCAAGAAGTCAAGTGTGCTTTTCAAAATTTGAAACAAGTTAATCATCCTTTCGCTGGTCAGAATGTAGAAGTGTCTTCTCTTGGATGGGCAATGCAAATATGCTCATTGAGGCAAATTTTCCTTATTTTTCTGTACTAGATTTAGATCATGAATGAAGAGAAGTTACATTGTAACCCCTTCTCTCTCTCTCTCTCTCTCTCTCTCTCTCTCCTCTCTGCTCGCTTGGCAAGTTCTGGTTGAAAATCCAATTAAACAGAATGATCTTATATACTACTTATTTTTGGCTGTCTGAATAACCTTTTCCTTCTGGATTATCACTTTGTGAGTCCTTCAATCCCTTGTGGTTGTAGTGAGCTCACGTATGATGGAGCTCTTCTGGATGCTGCAAGCATGGCTGCTGGGATATCTTTGCTAACTTCTCGTTACCATTTCTTTGGCAGCTACAGATCTTATCCCAGCTAAATTTACACGGTGAGCACCTATTCTCAAGGTTTGTGTTTGTCTGATAATCATTCAACTGTTTATATACCATTCAAGGTATTTTCTTTGAACAAAATGAAGCTTAGGCATTCTTTCCTCCTTATGCTAATGTCATACTGAAGCAAGATTTTTTTTTTTTTTGTCTTCTCAGCTGTAACAAACTTCAGGCCAACAGTTTCTGCTTTTTTTGGCTTGAAATAAATCTTATATTTCTCAATCTATGTAGAGTTGAATATGCCATTGTCAGTTACTCTCAACCTGTTTTCATCAGTAATTTTAAGTTCTTCGAAGTTAAATCTAATGTCCCGAGGCACGAATCATAGTTGTGAAATATAATGTGTATAGGATGAGGATGAAATGCTTTTTGTTTAGTTTTCTTAGAGACCTGCAGAGAAAATCATTTTTCCAGGAAAATAATCTTTTCCTGCTTGTATGTGGGGAGATTATGGCCACAACTTTTTCTTTCAATGGTCAGTATAAAAATTTGTGAACTGAATTCCCTACATTCCATTTTCAAAACTAATGGAATCTGCAATTAATCACCTCTAATCTGTAGCAAATAAGTAGTAAACTGCTGCTGAATTTGATTGGTCGCAGTGACAGACAAGACAATTTGAGATACAAAAATAACCTTATGATGTGAGAAGCTGGTAGAGGGAGGCTTGTTGGCAGCCCTCAGAATAGTGCGTGCAAATGATGTGGAGGCAGTGCAAAAGCAAGAATTGAACACTTTTAAATCTTTATCAGCTGATCCACCTCTAGGGACTGCAAACAAAGTGGCTGCTTTTCATACCATTATCGCATTATGTGTGATTGCACTGGGGCACCTCCCTACCATGATAATGAACAATGAATCATTATTGAGATGGGATCTGCTTCAATTGAACTGTCTATTCAGTTCAGAATCCAGAGGAAATCAGCTATTATAGATCTGATGAAAAACTTAACAAGGTGGGTGAATTCTCTGTTTCCTGAAGTCATGGCTACTGCTTAAAGCTAATCTGTGGAGGGCCGTTCTCAACCATGCTTGCTTATAGTGGATGGTCTCATTTTTTCCAATCCTGTCATGTATATTACCATATGCTTTTCATTTGTAAGTGTACTATTGTCTTCAATTCTAGAAAATTTTGGCCCCCAATGTCACATAGAGATGTCTTGTGATTTGGTTATTGTTTCCTGTTTGAAATTACCTCGATGTAATGATGTGTGTATTCCCAACTAAGCAATGAAATGTCTGTTTCTTTCTTTTATGTTTGTTATGATCAAATGATCTTCTGCTGAGTTCTGTGTCTGCAGATTGTGTCGATTGATTGGTTTTTTCCTGGTAAAGATGGGTAACATAAAATCTGAAGTTTTAAAAAGTAATCAGCGCTTTGGATTAGAACAAAAAATGTTTTCAGACGAGTCCATTTTCATTTCTATGATAATCATCATAGAACCATAAATCAAACCTGATCATGCACCTTTAACTTACTACAGAAGTGTGAAGCATGAGTTTAAAACCCTGTTTTTGGTTTTAGGTGTTAGGGGAAAGTGAGTTCATGCAATGGTCACAAGAAAAAAGCAAGGATGGAGGTGTGCAAGCAACTGATACTCTATCCAATTTGAACATTTTAGGATTGAAGCAAAAGCTGCCAGTTCAGGAAAATCTATGGAACCTGGAGATCAGCTGGACATTGAAAAAGGCCAAGAACATAACAGCCTAAAAAGAGGAGACAAACATGGACCGGGGCAAGCTTTCACAGTGTCTTTAATTCTCCATTCTATTCCCACATCACAAAGATAATATACAAGAGCAAGAAAGCCCAGAGAGCCACGCGGTGGGGCTTCAGTTGGGGAAATCTAAGAAGAAAAGCTTAGAAAAAAAAAAAAAGGTGGGGGGGTGTTGGGTAGAGGGGGAAGCCAATAAACCAAGAAGAAGGTCCCTAATATAATTTATCTACTACTTGACCACTGGGATGGCCCTCTTGGCTAAACCAAGTGGCGAACGTGACCGCTGCTGCCTGTTGACCTTGCATACAACACGTCTCACCTCTAGCTGCTCCAATGATGGGTGCTGGATTTTTTCAAATTCCTGCTTGATCTTCATAACTTGACTGTGGATTGGAACCCCTAGTGTCACATATCCATCTTCATGTCCCATGTTGTTATGGTTGTTGTTGTTGTTGTCGTTGTTGCTGTTGATGTTCTTCTTGTGCTCCATCGCGGACGCTACCCAATAAACAGATCTTCCTTCAAAGACTCAAAATTTGCAGGGCCTTCCTTAAAGGGTACACAGAATTTTCACACTTTAGGCCTTGTATAACTGCTTTTGAAGAGTCTCAAACGTATGGACAACTATATATATATTGGTGGCAAGCAAAGTGAAAGGTAAGACACACGGTTTCTTCATGAGTATTCATCGAAAAGGAATTAAGGTGGCGGAGATTGGGCATTTAAGTTTCTACTTTCTACGTATGTATGCATTGGAGACTGACTTCTGTGCCTGGCAAGACACATGTAGATGGGAACGTGTGCTCCATGCCAGAGCGGTCCGTTTTTGATTTTATATGGGTGTCTTGGTGCACAAAACTCACACTGTTTTTGACACGCATTGAACTTAGTTGTTTTCTAAGATGGGGCATGCGCCAGAAGTTTGACCTTGTGTTAATCAAGGTTTTGCAAAGCGTCCCAAGTTGGACTTACATGAGTTGTAGTTATTTTTAACCAATTTAGGGGAGTGGTGCCAACTGCTAAATAGAGATCGGTGGCCGGTGAACCACTTCCAATTCCATAGACATTGGACCACAGAAGTTAGAAAAGTTGCTTGAGTTGACTGCTCTCTGCATTGAAAATTAGATTTGTGCACAAATTGTAACAGGAAGAAGGCAAGAAAATGACAAGTCTTGAATGCATCAGTTGTTTTTTAATTTTTTTTTTTTTGGGGGGGGGGTGTGATAATTGCAAGTGACAGTTGAGATTGACCATTTCTTGATGAACTTTTCAACCTATTAGGTATACTGAATTTGTAATATTGTTACAATGAATCAATTCTAATTTATAACTCAGAAAATAAACTTTGAATTTATCTGCTACCATGTTTCTGTATTTTTGTGTCGGTATAGGGTTTATATCATCCTGATTTGCCGTCAACAATCTTATGGCCAAAGTCTGTATCGTGTGGAATTACTAACCAATGTGAAACAATATAATAATATTATATACTAAATGATGCCTTCTAACGATGTGCATATGAAAGCATGCGTGAAATCTTATGAACTATCTAATCTTAGAGTTAATAATCTTTGTTTAATAATGTTGTGGTGGTAATTTTTGAATCGGTAGACTGTAAGTTTGTCCTCCTACGGACATTTTCAATTCAACTTGGAATGTTCCAAATTCAAAGCAGTGAAGGAAACTTAGGCGTGAAGTCGATTGGGCCACCACAGTATCATGTGGAAAGGATTTCATTTGCTATACCCACCAAAGTCCCCTAACCCCGGGAGATCACTGGGTGGTTACTTGAAGATTTCGTTCTGTTTTTCATGGATCATTTTGGATATGTTGTGGCGTTGGTTTCTTGTGATGGCAAGCAACCCATTGCCCTGCCTAAACAATTAGAAAAGGAAGCAGTTTGAGTTTGATGTCGACTGAAGTTACGTCCTTAAGTGAAAGTCTCTGTTTACTCACTCTTTTTTTTTTCTTTCTTTCTTTCTTTCTTTAAGTGTATTAAATACCCAATTTTATGTATTGCATAATTGAATTTTAATTAGGCTTCGTTTGATTTATCTATTATTAATTGCTAATTGTTTTTGCTAATAATAATATTTGATTTGACTGATGTTTTCTATTGTTAACTATTAAAATAATTAATTAAGTCTTTTATTTATTAATAAAATAAATAAATATATAAATTCTTGAATATTATCATTGAGAATATTTAGGTCAATTATTATTATTAAATCTAAAAATTAATTTAAATTTATTTTTTGTTATTACTTACTTTTCAAAAGATCGATCTATCAGTAAACAATAATTTTTAAAATTGTTTTCCACATACTTAACACTTGTTTTTTTTTTCAAAAAAAAAAATCTGCGTAGCAACAACACCCTTTATAAAATAAAAACAAACATTATCTTCTCTTGATTCGCTTTAAAAAAAAAAAAAACAGAGAGAGAGAGAGAGAGAATCAAATGAGAAAATTCTTAAAATAATTAACAAATAATTATGAAGAGTCCATGCAAAGTGTGGGTGATTTTCCTAGTGAGAAAATAAGGAAAAAGTGTTGTTTATAGCCATGATTGGTAATTAAAGGAATACAATTCTTCCATTTTACGCAGAGAAAACCCAATGTGAAATCATTTTACCGTGGCAAGAAAGTTGTTCTTGATTAAGGCAGTTTGTTAAGTGACGCTTAAGAAATGTCAAAGAACTGAAAGTTTCTTTGCCTATTTAACCAAAATGATGGTGTGATGCCATTAGACACTAAGGAAAAATAATAATAATTAAAGAATGCTATGCTTACTGATAAATTTTATAAGTCAGTCATACAAATATGGCATACTGTTAATTTAATAATGTTATGTTGTATTTTTGTGTTGCTAAAATTTAATTAAGATTCAAAACATTTTTTTCATATTTAAAATTGATATATATATATATATATATATATATATATATATATAATTTGTCAAAAGAATTTAGAGAGAGAAATGCAGAGAAAGGGAGAAAGAATGTAGCTAACATTGATGTACTTGAAAAACAAAATCAATTCAGTTGGTTTTGTTGTTTTTCTCATCTGTTTTTCTTAAAAGGCATTTTCACAGTTTTTTTAAACAAGAAAAATAGAAAAGCATCTGTTTGACAGGTTTGCTTAAAAAATAAAAAAATCCCCAAAACAATAACCATACCAAATGAGCCCCTAAATGACTTTCTAGACTCAATTGGATGTAAATAATAATTTAAATAAAACTTATTTAGTAACATTGACCCAAAAAATAAAATAATAATAATAATAAAACTTATTTGGTAACCAATACATAGAGCCACGATTTTTCATTTTATTTGAAATTCACAGAAGAAAGAAAGAAAAAAAAATCGATTACAAGAGATTACCATTAAAATTCGAATAAAAAATTAAGAGATTTTAATAATGATATTCCAATCAATTGTGTTAAAAGCTCTGAATCATAATTATTTTTGTTACAAGTTTTAAATTCGTTGCAATGCATAGGGCAAATCAAGGCAGTACCCACAATGGGCCCTATTTAAGAGCATCTTCTTTACACGTTCTTCATGAGGCATAGACTCAAACATGAGCCCAATGTCCAGCGGGCTTAGCAAGCAACTAGCCCACTACTTTGTTTACATTTTTGTCATTTCTTCTTTTCATCTTTTTTTTTTTTTTAATGCATATATACTTCAAGGTTCTCAGCCTGCTCCCAAAAAAAAAAACAAAAAAGGGTTCTCAGCTTGTAGGCTTTACTCTCTGTCCCAGACTCTACCTTACATCGAGAAAAGAAAAATAAAAAAGGGTTTATTAGTTAGTGGAGAAAAAAATTTATATTAGTTATATGACTAAAATTTAAAAATAATATAAAAATACATTAGAAAAATTATAACTAACTTTTTTTTTCATTAAAAATATTCTATCTGTTTATTATGAGTTTTCACATTCATGGATGTATTATATATATATATACACACACACACACGTACATTAAGTTAACATAATAAAAAAAAAAACTCCAAATGGATCAGATTTTCTGCAAAAAAAAAAAAAAAAAAAAAAAAGGTGTGAACTCTGGCCCTTTTAATAATAGATAAAAAGCATTTTTGGCCACTTCCACGAAAACATGAGAGGCTAATGAGGTGATATTCTTGATTTTGTCAAATATAGAATACAAAATAATAACGAAATACATCAAATGTTCAAATTTTCTATCATTATGATGCAAGACTACTCATTCGTCAGTAATCAATTCAGTTCAGATCAATAAAACCGAACCACAAAAAATAAATAAATAAATAAATCAACTTAGGATCAGTTTAATTAACCACAAGTTCAGTTCAGTTTTATATATTCAGTTTCTTTGTTAAAATGACTATATGCTTCCCAAACCAAGAAAATGATTTTCCAAAAGTTTGAGTTTCTGGGTTCCCAACTCTCATTTGCATTAATATTTTCTTGTAAATTGGGATGAGGAAATTTTTAGAGTGTGAGGGAAAACGTTTTCCACCATATTACATAGGTTGGAAAAAAACAAAGAAAGCTCTCATCTTTATACCAACACTACACTCAAGGATTTACGTAGGAAAATCTCACTTATTGATACTCAACGGACTTGAATGCTTTTGTTAAATGACTCTAACTAAAATTTAAATCATATATTTTTATCTTTTAAAATGACTCCAATACCAATGATTTATAACTCGATGGAATGAATTTGTTTTGATAAGCATCTTCAGAGACAGGCTGGGGGAGGCGGCCCCATACCATGTGTGACACTGCTGTATTGCTGAAGTGATAGATTGGAATATAATAGGCATTTTACCTAATGCATGGATGGAAAATTCCAAGAAGCTTCCCGTATCTCCATAATGACACAAATGGAGACTCATATTTTTTTGCAGTATATATATATATATATATATATATATATATATATAAAAGAATCATAGTTCTCTTGAATATACACACATTTAATTGACTTGTAAGCTAGTTGGTAACTAGTGTGGATAATTTGTTAAATGGTAATAAAATAATGTTACCATGAAATGATAGTCGTATACTATGGGCTCTAAATAAAGGCCAACTGAATGACTAATATAAAAAATAATTATTTTATTGAATCAAAATATGCCCCAAGTCCAATAAATAAAAAATAAAAAAACATGTAGGATCATACATTTTGGTAATCCTTATAGAGTGACTAGCAAGATTTATCTAGAATAGAATAGAGAAAGCATGTGCCAGTCTTTTGCAATTGCTACAGTCTAGTTTTAGGTATGCATTAGTGACATTTTTATTGAGATAGAATACTTTTTCAATGATTAATTTTTGTTGAGTTATTGTCAAGACAAGGACAAGTTTGGAATCACCGCCATTTCTTAACAACAAATGCGGCCCTGTTTGTCTAAATTCTGGGAGACTCTGAGCGTGCTAAGTCTTTCATGAGCCAAATTCATAACACCCAAACACCCCCCCCCCCAACAAAAACAAAAACAAAAAAGAATCATCTTTCAAGTCAACAATTGCAGCCAAAGAGTGATAAGATTTTCTACAATCAACTTTTGAGTGTATACGCTAGCTTAATGTGGGCGCTTGGATAAGCCTGTAACTGAGTTTAATTACGGCTGGAGAAAAATGGGCACACTAAAGGATGATGATGATGATGTGTTTAGATTGAGACATTTTTGGCGGACTTGATCAATCATGAATTCAAGACGGTTTAGAAAAAGGATCGATTCCCGAAGGACTTGTCCCCCAGTGTGGAAATTTAAGCAAGTGGGAACACAAGAAGGATAGAATCCCGAAGGACTTGTCTCTCAGTGGAGAAATTTAAGCAAGTGGGGACACAAGAAGGATAGAATCCCGAAGGACTTGTCTCTCAGTGGAGAAATTTAAGCAAGTGGGGACACAAGAAGGATTGAATCCCGAAGGACTTGTCTCTCAGTGGAGAAATTTAAGCAAGTGGGGACATATTTTGGACAACCAATTAAAGCGTTCTTTTGGAATTTCAAGTAAGGCGTTCAATAATGAGCCATATGGGGTCTGCATAATCAGGTGCCTAGAAGGTACGAGTGCCATTATGCAGGGAATCCCCTCTTTTAAATTGTAATGTGTACCATTCTCATATCTGGGGTGTATGGGGCTTGAGAGGAGAAAAATCTGTGTATTGACCGAATTTGACATATTAATGTAACCACCATAATTCCAGATGCACCTAATAACCGAACTAGACATAAGTCAAATGCTAGTTTGTCATAAACTATAGGTAACTTAATTAATGCGGTAATTATTTTAGAATTGAGATCTCTCTGGATTTGATTTAAATGTTTGTTGCGAGACTTAATTTCTTTATTTTTTCAAACTCTCAACATCAAAAGAAAAGAAGGATCAGAAGTTAAATTATAACATAAAGATTACAAAAACTTCAATAGGAAGAAATGGAAGCTTTATTTTATTTATGTGTAATATTTTTTGGTTATTTTATAATTTGTCTTCAAGCATAGCTAATTGATATAACTAATGATTAATTGTATTTTAATGTGTTAAGCATAGCTAATGATTAACTAATGGTTGTCAATCCATTAAAACTTGGTGTTGGTAGGGATGTCATATAAGAGCACCGAGTTAGATTAGTTTAATATGTAAGCATAAAAATTATGAAAATCATGTTTTTTGATCATCATTATTGCACTTGATTTTTGCACTAAGACCCTTTTAAAGGGCATTTGAGTAACAATGAAATATATTGAAAATTACAACAAAAATTTTATTAGAGTTTTGTGTATTACTATTACAATCTTTATGTTGTTCCACTTATTCTTATTTTTCTTCTTCTTTTATTTTCTACAACAATTAGTTGCCTTTTATCATTTATAATGGTATTAAAGCCCTTTTGATCTTACAAGACCTATCTTTTAATGTCTATGAGAAGAGAAAAAATCACACAAACTCATTCCTTAAAAGACCTCAAATATTTTAAAAACTAAAATGACTTTTAATAACTCATTTCCAACCCCTACTCTGCTAGAATTTTCTAGTGAGAATTATCCTATATAAGTTGTTAAGATAAAAGTTTATCTATGGTCTTTTAATTTTTGAAAGATAGTTAAAAATGAAGATCAAATCCTAACACTTCCTAATAATCTCATTATGACTTAGTTTAAGTGTCATAGTAAGGAGACAACAAAGTTGTATAAAACTTTTACATGTAATCATTTTGGAGTGACTAATGACATATATATCAGAATAATGACATATGAAAGTGCATAAAATGTTTACGAACAACTAAAAGAGAAGTTCATGATAGTAAGAAGAAAAGAAGTATTTGAGTCTCAAACTTGAGGAAAAAAATTAAGTCTCTGCATTGAGTATTTCAATGAGTTTGTAGATAAACTTACGAATATTATCAATGAGATCAGGCTATTAGGAGAGAATTTAACTAACCAAATGATGGTAGAAATGGTCTTAGTGTGCTTACTAAAAAAGTGTTAGTCTAAAATTTCATCTCTAGAAGACTTTAAGGACTCAAGTAGGTTTACACTTATTAAGTTGGTTAAGGCCTTATAGGCTTTGAAATTGAAAAGGACAATTAGAAAAAATGACTCCTTAGAAGTTACTTTGGTGGCAAGAAACAAAAAAAGTCATTAACAAGATTAAAAAGGAAGAATGGTAATATAAAGATACAAAAAAATATGAGATTAAAAGTAGTAGAGAGAAAAGAATAAGAAGATATCATATCATTTTTGCAAATATTTTAAAAAGATTATTTATGTTTAGAAATACTAATAATTTAAATTAGAAGTATAATGTAAAATTTGCAAAAAAAAAAAAAAGTTAGAACATATGGTAAAAGCATGTAAGAATAGAGGGAATCAACAACAAAGATAACAACAAGCTTAAGCAATTAAAAATTAATAGCAATAATGAAATAAGTAGTGTTGAGAATTGGCCGATAAATAATTATTATACTTATCATATGTCAAATGATGTGAGAAATTTCAAGATATTAAATCAATCTTACAAGTTCAAAGTAAAGATGGACAATATAGACTTCATTAGTATGAAAATAAAAGGTTATGTAGCTTTTATAATAGTAACAGGTACTAAACTGATACATAAAGTTCTTTATACTTTTGGTATTAACTAAAATTTACTTAATGTTGGACAATTGATTAAAA
Organism: Kandelia obovata; assembly: GCA_021464305.1. Lineage (NCBI taxonomy): Eukaryota > Viridiplantae > Streptophyta > Magnoliopsida > Malpighiales > Rhizophoraceae > Kandelia > Kandelia obovata. The sequence goes on from CM038488.1 coordinate 5,619,594, forward strand.
AAGGTTATATGCTACTCTTTAAAGATAACTTTTGTAAAATTATAGATTCTAAAGATCATAAGTTACTAACTATAAAGATAAAGAATAAGAGTTTCCTAGTTAATTGGACTCTCATACATAATCATGCTTTTATACATGTTGTTGATGAATCAATCTTATGGGATAAAAGGTTAAAGCATCTTAGTTACTTATCATTAAATCACATGCATGAGAAATAATGTCTTATTTGTACCTATTGTAATTGAGTCTTATTAGATCCAGAAAGCTTGTCAGTTTGAAAACTAATTCAAGTTATAATTTCTTGTAAATCAAGTTAAGAGAATTACTCAAAGGTCGAAGCTCATATGTATTGATATGTATGGTCTCATGAGTATTCCTTCATTAAATTGTAACAAGTTCTTTATCTTATTTATAAATGATTATAGTAGAATGTATTAGATCTATTTTATGAAGCACAAGTTAAAATTTTCTAATATTTCACAAATTCAGACTTTGGATTGAAAATCAAGTCGGTTCCAAGATAAAAATGTTAAGGTTAAATAATGAAACTAAATACACATCTGGTAAATTCAATCAAAATGCTAGGATTCATCAACAATTCACAATCATTTAAACCTTTCAATAGTATGAGATGAGTGAAAGAAAGAATATAATTATATTGAAGATGGTTAGGTGTCTATGATTTGAGAAGAGCGTACCATACAAGTTTTAAGTAGAGATAATCAATAATATTATTTACTTACTCAGCAGTTTACCTACTAAAACTTTAAAAGAAGCATAGTTTCATATGAGGCATGAAATGGAACCAAGCCTTCACTTTAGCACTTGACAATCTTTTATTGTACATGTTATAACATTGTACTTAAGTCCAAAAGAGATAAATTGGATATTAAGGATGAAATGAAAGTATTTCTTGGTTATAATTTAAATGTTAAAACCTACAGGATCTTTGATTTAGGGAAACATAAATTTTGGTAACTAGAAGTGTCAAATTTGATGAAAATGCTAATTAAGATTAAGACAAGGCTCAATTAGTTGGTGAAGTCTGATATTTCAATAGCAACTAATATCCTCTACAACTTAATATTTATATAACTTATGAAGTAGTTAAGTTTAATGATGAGCCAGTAAAAGGAAGCAAGTCACTTATTAAGATATATAAAATGAGTAATATAGTCTTTCTATAACTCACTAACTGTGCAAAAGCCTCCAAGTCTTTTATATGGATAAAGCTATAAAAACTAAAATGAAAATGATTAAAAATAACAATGCTTAAAAATTGGTTAAGAAACTAAGACATTAATAAATAATTAATGTGAAATGGATATTTAAAATTAAAATGAATATAAATGGTACTTTTAATAAACATAAAGTCAATTTAGTTTTAAAGACTGTTCATAAAAGCTCGAAGTGGATTACTTTGAAACTTTTACACTAGTCAATAGATTTGACACAATCGATAGCTTCTGGCACTTGTAGCTTAAAAAGGATAAAGGGTGTTTTAACTTGATGTGAATCAACTTTTTTGAGTGGCTTATTAAAAGATGAGATCTATATTAAGTAGCAAAAAGACTTTGTGAGAGAAACTAAATAGAATAAAGTGCATTTGCTTCAAAAAGCTTTATATAATCTTAAAGAGACCCATAAGGAATAGTATAACATGCTTGATGAATAATTAATGCAGTAAAAGTTTGTAAAAAGCAATAATAAAACTACTTTATACATAAAGATTGGTCATGTTGATCCATTAATTGTTGCAATTTATATAGATAACTTGTTGTTTATTGAAAGTTATAGTAACTTGGTTGATAAGTTTAATGTTAATGTGAAGAGTCTTTAAAATGACAAATTTATGATTAATGTCTTACTTTCCTAAAATTTCACAAATTCGTGAAGCCATTTTCATTAATCAAACTAGGCATATAATTAAGGTTTTGAGAAAGTTTAAGATGCAAAATTGCAAGCTAATCTTCATACCATTTATGTTAAATGAAAAATTTAATAAAAAAGATGGAGTAGGGAAAGTCAATGAGAGTTTACATGGAAGTTTGATTGATTATTTATTATACTTAACAACAATTAGACCTAAACCACTCACGTTAAATGAAAAATTCAATAAAAAAGATGGAATTAGGAAAGTAAATAAGAGTTTACATAGAAGTTTAATTGAATATTTATTAAACTTAACAATAATTAGACCTAATATCATATTTGCAACCAACTTACTTTCTAAATTTGTACAAAGTTTTATTGAATTGCACTTTTAAACTACCAAAAATGTTCTTAAGAATGTAAAAGACAGTTAATTTTAGGTTAAAATTTAATAAAAATGGGTGATTGATATTGAAAGCTTACTCAGATAGTGACACAAATAGCACCTCAAGTCATCTTTTCTATTTTGGTTCAACCTAGTAACTTGGAGCTTTAAGAAGCAAACAATAATAACATAATTTATTGATGAGGTAAAATATATAACAATTGCAAAAACAATAAACTAAACAATATAAATAAAGAAAATATTGATTGATTTAAAGTGTGTGCAAGATATGTATAATGAGATTATAGTGGATAATAAATATATTATGGTTATTTCCAAAAATTCTATATTTTATAGGATAACAAAACATATTAAAATTAAGAACTACTTTGTTAGAGAAGTTTCAAAGGACAATAAAATTATAATGTTGCATTATAGTTTTAAATTTGTAAATTGTAAATATCACAATGGAGTCTTTACTAAGAATTAGATTTGAAAAGCTAATAGAGGACATTGAGATAACAAAGAAACTAAGAAGGAGAGTTATGAGGCCTAACTTTTTTATTGTTTAAGCTTTCAACATAAGAGAAGAAGAAGAACTAAAAGTTAAATTGGAACATAAAGATTACAACAAATTTAACGATAAAAAATGAAAGTTTCATTTTTTTATGTGTAATACTTTTTTGTTATCTCGTAACTAATCTTTAAGTATAGTTAATTGACGTAATTAATGATTAATTGTATTGTAATGTATTAAATTATAATCAATGATTATTAATCTATTAGAAGTTTCTGTCAGTGAAATTGTATAATAACATTCAATTGGATTAGTTTAAACATTGACGGTATTAAGAGAATATATCTCTTAATTATTATTATTATATTTAAATTTTATATAAAGATTTTTTATAAAATATTTTATCAAAAATAAAATATATTAAAAATTACAAGTAAAATTTTGCACATTATTATTATAATATTTATTTTCATTCTTTTAATATAAAATAAATAATATTTATTTTCACTCCAGTAACGTTGGATTTTGAGTGGGGGGGGGGGAATTGAATGAAGGCAATATAGAATTATTGTTTGAGTGGCCATCCGGCTTGAAACTGGCTGTGCCATTGTTTGGTGGGGGAGGTGGGGGTGTTGAAGATCAAAAGATAAGATAATTGAACGTGCAACTACATGGAAGGGTAACCAGGAAAAAGATGGAGATCACCAACTCCCTCATTATTATGTGGTTGGATTGGAAGAGTCTTTGCAATTTTATAAGTCATTTATTAATTCATGTTTTGTTTTGTTTGAAAGAAGAACAAGAAATAGACAAATGAGAACGAATAAATTCTCGTGATTTGGGCGGGGCACGCAAATATTTTTTCCACCACTTGCGAAGTGCCCCACTAACTAAATAGCACCAATTCTTCCCTTGATGGTGACAAAACAATGTTTTACTCGGTTCTTAATTGGGTTTTCCCTTTATTCTATTCGTGCAAGAAGAAGAAGAAGAAGAAGTCATTTTTTATGAGTGAGAACTCTTTGTTGGAAAATTAGCAAAAGTTAATTGTACGTAGCCAAAAGAATATTACACTATAAGAATGGCCCAAAAACATCTGCATCTAATTTTTTTTTTTTTAACAAGAATAACATATCATCCCTACAATTTATATACAAAAAGTCCAACTCTTCGATTCCAAAGTTGCAAAAAAATATGATTATAAGAATTTAATTCTTCAATTATCTATACTTGTGTGGCTCTTCAATTGCAATAATTTAAGAAGAGAAGAATATCACTTTAAAGATAGTGATCATTTACGATTTAAAACCTAGTTGATTACTCTTCTTTTTCCATCAATCAAGTCCTCTGCTCCACCAACAAGCCCTCTGCGTCCAATATTCAAAAGATCAATAATATACACAACCAAACAATAATAATAATAATAGGGAAAAAAAAAAAGAAGAAGATAATGTTGTTAAGATAAGCACAATAAGATGGTGTAAATAGTAGATATTGGAGGGAATGGGCAGAAGACCACATTTGAATGAAATATGAGTCATCTATATCAGATAATTAGAAAGTCAAACCTTAAATCATCCATAATACTTAAAATTTATGCCGTGAGCATAAAGAAATAAGAGTTCTTTGAAGAGCCTCCCTGAGATCTCTGAGTACCGTAATTGTTACGAAATGCCCTCTGGTTCAAGAGAAAAAGGCCTTAAAATAGCTGGAGGTAGTTGAATCAAAGTGACAAAATATATTTTGTTAGGGATAGTTTTCTGGGTATATGCATATCTCCCTCATCCAGGTATAGGACAATGAAAGCAATATCGCAAGCATACCAATCAGTCTCAAGCACATGCGCATGTTGTCAACCACCAAGCCAAACTACTGGCGGATCCAGGAATTTCTGAAAATGGGGACAGACAAAAACGATATTATGAAAGAAAAAAAAAATTAAAAATGAATGGTTTAAAATAAAAGTTTTAGAGGAAAAAATATAGAAAATAATTATAAAAATATACCAAATTTCGAATGTAGCTCTGATGTTGAGCCAAATCCTCCAAGGTTAGCAAAGTGAATTATTTGCTTGTTAAACATATGATGTGTTAGCACTGTACATGTATAATCTGTATATGGTGGTTATATAATTGAAATTTTCCATTCTATATATATATATATATATATATATATAAATGCATCAGGATCGTAAATCAGGCTAGTAAAATGTATTGGCTATAGGAAAGTGAATGAGAAAACAATCATAATAAAAGGTCACTTTCAAGTGACAGCAAATTATGAACAAGTAAAGGTTATGTTTGTTTAAAACAATGCACGCAGCAACTAAGGTAAACTAGATATGGATTGACCATGCGAAGACTCAACGATATATGGAGATTGGTGTGATATTCACGATGAAAATAATTCATCAAAAAAACAAAATAATAGACCTTATTGCATTTACTTTCAGCAATGTCTAGTTTAGCTATTCTTTGCAAATAAATTTCCTATATATATATATATAAAGGCATATTCGGTTGGCAGTTGTGGTGGGGAGCTTGAGTTCGTTATATTTCACTTTATTAATTAAGTTTCAATTATGGAGGTCAAGCAAAAGAATTGATTTTTTTTTTTAAAAAAAAATACTTTAATTTTTTACATATTTATGAGAAAAAAATATTTAAATTATTAATTAATTAATATAAGCGTACATTTAATAAATTTAATTTTTATATTTAAATTAAATTATTAATAATAATTTAAATCTTTTAAAACTTATTTTAGAATTAACGTAATAATGAAATCAATTAAATTATTATTATCAATTATAAGTTAAACATTTTGATAGTTCAAACCATATTCAATAAAACTAAAATTATTAGTCATATTTTTTATTTTATCAATGAAAATAAAAAAAATCTAAATATTGACTTTTTAAATGTTAAAAAAAAAAGAGCAAATTTTTCACACGCACACAAAAAAAAAAGTAATTAAAAACATCATAAAGAATAATATACGGTGAATACATTTGTATACAATATATTGAGTGTGAGAGAATCGCAAACTACGGAGTTAGGTTTTTGAGTGATTAACATCTTTATAAAATATATTTTGGGATTTTTAGCATTGTAATGCAATTTGATTTGGTTTTTGACAATTTTTGAATTCTCAAAATCATAATCAAAGTGTCAAAATATATAACTTTCTTAAACTGTAAAAAATATCTAAATTGTTTTCAATGATTTTGGATTAATTTTAGTTAGATTAATCAATTTGGGAGGATTAGGCCGTTTGACCAACTGAGTAATGTTATGGGATCTACGGAGAAATGTTGAGGGGGTACCATGTACTGTTATTATGCACCAAATCAATAGAATAATTGAAGTATTACGTAATAGAACTCTACAGAGTATCCACTTGGTAGTTGGCGAATGAAATTTTTCATAATTGAACAACCCCTTTATGGTTGTGCGTCTGGGATATTGCAACTGGTCCATTTCAGGAAACGACACAGAAGCTCACGTATACAGAGACAGCCGCGTCCATTACACGTTAGCTTCCACCACCATTTTTAACCTTAATAAAGATACCGTGGGAGATCCATTCATCCTACATCATTAAGTAATATATATATATATATATGAAGGATTGCAGCATCCACGGTTTTAGTTGAATTCCTAATTTTTTTTTTTAGTCATATAAATGATATTAAAAAGAAAAAAAAAAAAAATGACTATTTTTGTCATTCGTCTTGTTTATGGCCTATGCTTTCTATAAGTAACTTCCCTATCATTGGTGCAGAGCCAGCGCGCTAGTCGGTCTATTTCATTTTCCTCTTATTCTTCGATTTCTATCCAACGCTTCAACTGAAAAGACTCAAAATCATTCAAGTTGCTGACCTTTTTGGCCTTGGCCATATCGAAATCTCGAATTCTTCTTCATTAACCGCTAAGACCCTCAAGGAAATTATGATCTTGTTGGATTAGCTAAGTATACACCAGATTGTGTATAGACACCCCCTCCAAAAAAAAAGTTCTAAAGAGATATTGTTTCTATTTTTCTTTGAAACCCCTTTTGCTCCTTTTCTCTGTAAGTTTGGCTGTAGATTGTATTTGAAGTTACTTTGGCATAAAAAGAAAAAGAAAAGATATATCTCTTTGTGAAGATGGCTTGCCTTGTTGCTCGCACGGGGAGGGAGTTGCAGAGATATGATCATATGGGCCGCCGCCAAGTTGTTGGGTGAGGCTCTACGTTCTCTCTCTTTTTGATATGTATTTCTTGATCTATTTTATTTTTGGCCTTGGATTTCAAGGCCGCCTCAGCTTTTGGTAGATTGAAGAATGCAATGTTTTCCCATGAACATTTCTTCTGCATCTAATCCAAATATCTTTGGCCCTGTTTTTGATTGTTGCATAAAATTATTGGTATTTTCCAGCTGGCGAGGGTGGCCCCATTTTTGTTTTGTTTGATTTATTTTGGGATGTTCCCTTTGGATTTCTTAATTTAAAATTTGAAAGTGCTCCAATTTCAACTTCTAGACTTGATGTTTTTGAAACTGCAGATGCATCCCATACAGATTCAAGACTTGTGATGATGGCTCCATTAGTGATGAATTGGAGGTTCTTATCATCACTTCGCAGAAGGGTAGTGGAGGAATGATGTTCCCCAAGGTATGCCTTTTTTTTTATTTTTTTGAAAATCCATCATCTTTGGAAGTTTCTGTAATAGCAGCAGGCATTTTGAATCATGTAAATTATGCATTAACATGCTAGCTGTGGTTTACCAGGGTGGTTGGGAACTCGATGAATCTGTAGAAGAAGCAGCATCCAGGGAGTCGCTTGAAGAGGCTGGGGTTCTTGGAAATGTTCAGGTCAGTGTTTTTTTTTTTTAAATAAATAAAAATGGTTACTTGGTACACAGTAGAGCTTGGTTTTAACACGTTTTTACGTGCAAATGGCAGGGACAACTAGGTAAATGGAACTTCTTGAGCAAAAGACATGGCACATTTTATGAAGGCTACATGTTCCCTTTGCTTGTAACAGAGCAACTAGATTTCTGGCCTGAAAAAGATCTTCGACGAAGATTTTGGGTATGTTGTTGATCTGTGGGTTTTCTATGCACCGAATTTGATCATCGGTCACACCATCCTAACTTCTATCTGTGAAATTGTTTGATACAGATGTCGGCCGCGGAAGCCAGAGAAGCTTGTAGGCATTGGTGGATGAAAGAAGCTTTAGACATACTAATTGTGCGACAGACACCTCTGCGATCACTAACTGAAGAAGAAGATGTATTGAACTATTAAGTGATTGAATTTAGTGTGTACATATTTAACCCCATTTGATCAAGAACAGAGCATATGGATCCAAGGCACATGGTTGTAGAATCAGGACTATACCTTATGCTCTTCCTTGTTATGAGCTTTGGGCCTCCGAACATTCGTGTAAATCAATTCTGAAAAAGAAGCCAGAAATGAAATATTTGAATGGTCCATCTATATCCAGATTGCATCGTTTATTGTCCTCTATTAGGAGTTTTATCTAAGTTACACACTCTTGCGCCATAAATAATCTCTCATCCTATCCAATAATTTAAATTCAAGAACTCCAATTTGGAAGTTCATAGTGTTTCAATTTGTGGGGTATCTCATTAAAAGTAGTTCTTGACAATTTCGTGAAGAAACCATCAAATGCTGCCACTACATAATCTTCAATCATTATGAACTTTAATTTTTCATGCACACACTAATAAAGGGCCAATAGAACTCATAAAAATCAAGTTCATAATGTTAAAGAATTATTTTGGGATGGGAGGGGAGGGGAGGGGAGGGGAGGGGTGGGGGGAATCTGCTCTTGTGAAATATGGACTGGAAACGCATTGGATTCTTAGTTCCTTCAATGATTATCAACTTTCACCAATTAGTGACGTATGCCTACTCATGACAAGCCGAAGTACAACAATTAGAGCCCTTGCGTGGAGTCTATTAGGATCAGATTGACATTTTCGACCTCAGAATGCATCAATCCAAGCCCCAAGTCTTAATCAAATATATTACCACAGACCAATTTTATGGTAGAAATCCTCTGGCAAGAGGTAAGTTTTACGTGATTGCTTTACATTGGAGGAGTTTTAACATCTAACGAGTCCACCTCAGAATTTCGTTTTGGAATCCAACCTGACTGAGGGGCTTTGTCTATCAAGTTTTGCTGCCCACAGAAATACCAAACCTTATCTTATTGCACAGTGACAATTCTGTTATTATTAGATGCCTCCAAAACTGGTTGTAGGGTTAGTGGGGTTTACAGTTGACTTCGCAAAATCATTTTGATTTGGCATCACATTGGTAGGCCAATGTAACAGCTTTTACGTGAATATATATATATATATATATACTGTCTCTTATACACATCTAGATGTGTATAAGAGACAGGGGTTAGTGGGGTTTACAGTTGACTTCGCAAAATCATTTTGATTTGGCATCACATTGGTAGGCCAACGTAACAGCTTTTACGTGAATATATATATATATATATATACTGCCTAAATCTGACTCATTTCTATGATGTCCCTGCTGAGAGAACTTGTTTTTGATTACATTATTGGCATCATTTAGGCATTGGTCACGAAGGATTAACTTGGCACTTGTATTACTTATCCTTTACTGAATGATCTAATTTCAAATTCTTATTATTATTATTATTATTATTATTATCCATTTAAAAAACTTATTAAATTGTAAACTATATATTATTTTTAGTCTAAATACCTCATGCCCTTTTTCAAAATTAGAACCAAGAGATATATTTTATAAGTCTGAGTACTTAACCATTTAAACATCTACTAATAGAGCTAAGAGAATGTTCCAAATGCATTTTTAGGTAATAAACAACGAGATAATGGTAACCCTATCGAGGAACAGTCGCATCTGTTACCATCGCCGTTTGAAGTTTTCCTCGAGAAGCTGTTCTGGGGTTGCCAGCCTTTCTTGAATGTCAACTATCTGAAGCCCACATCTGTCCAGGAATTGAAAAGAACACCTTTTGAGAAAACATCAGGGCTCTGTTCCGCACCCATATTTGATGCTTTCTCATCCTCATCTACTTATTCTGCAAAAGACAGGCGCATTTATTCCCCTCCTGTCATTGGTAAAGACAACTCAGGAGCAGGCTTTGATGCCAATTCAAATTAGACTAATCTTTTAGCTAATTAGTGGTAATCATCACTTTTTCCTGAGAGGGTGTATGCTGGTACTCTCTCTAACTGCTCTTTTTTTTTTTTTTTTTTTCCTTCAATTGATTTGAACTCTAGTCTTTTCATCATAAAAATTTTGTTAATATATTAAAAAATTATTTAATCAGACAATTATTAGACAAAACTCAGGAATAAATTACGCATTAAAAGATAAACTGGTCAATGCTTTCTCTTTAAAATAGCTTTAGATTTTTTTTTTCCCCTCTTTTTTCTTTTCCTTTCATATTGGTGGCCGAAGAATATTACAAAGAACAAATATTATTCCAAGAGAAATTTATGACCCCATCTTATTCAAAGTTCATCTGCACTGGCGGTAGGGGATGAACCAGGAAAGAGTATGAGAATCCCGGGAAAATTAATTGCACAATGTTATTGACAAATAAGCTAGTAATTAGTTGCATCATTACTTATAGAGGTCTGCAAAATAGTTGGTTAGCAATAATAATAGAGAATAATCAAAGTAAAAGAAGTGAGGGTTTTAAAGGATACATGAGCCAGATTAATTGGCCAAGTAGATATACTTTTATTAGTCAGAATTCCACCTTCAGATTAAAAAAAAATATATATCATTTGAATTTTCTATTTATGATATGAATAATAATATTGCACCGTAGCCTTAGATTTAATATTCTAAACGAATGTCACTAGTAACAAAAGTTACTAACAGAGTCTAATAAATTTTTAATTTTAAATCTAAAATTTAATTTTTAGTTCCTACAAATCTAAAAAAGAGTAAAAAAAAAATGTTATGTAAAACCTATCTATGATGCTAACAGACCATTAGTATACATGGTAGTTCAGGATGAAGCAAGCTGGTATGATAACAGGACGAACCAAGAAATAAACATATTAATAGTACTTTGATTGAGCTTCATTAAACACTGAAAATTAGATATAATAAGACATAGTGATATACTATATTATCATGATTATTAGTTATAAATTAATAATTAATTATAATTATTTATTAAAAAAGTATACATATATAATTGAGATTCATGATAATGTATTGTATAAGTTTGCATTGGTCCAACTAGGTCGACGTAGCTTTAAACACAGAGAGAGAGAGAGAGAGAGAGAGAGAGAGAGAGAGAGAGAGAGAGAGAGAGAGAGAGAACAAAGCCGGATCCATTTATGCCTCTGGTTGCCACAATGCAACTTCTTGTGAGGCTCACGTTCCACCCCCGAGCCAGCAAGAGAAGAGTATGTGTATACATATGGGTGACTTTTGTTGACCAGACAGGCGACCATTGCTGACCAGTTTGACCCAGAATTGCACTTCTGTGACCATTTCCTTGAGCAAAGGAAGCTGACGAGGTTTGAAAGAACAAGAATATATAAGGTGGTAGGGGGAAGGAAACCGGGAGAAGAAACGTGACAAACCATTGCTCGTGGGATTGAGAAACAGGAAACAGGGAGACTCATTAGATTGGAGGCTGTTCTCGCAACTTGATGATAAGGTAAGAAAACCGCAATAAAAGGAAAAAAAAAAAAAAAGGGAAATGGGGTTTTCTGTTACCAGAATTTTTTAGGTGAATAGTATGGAAAGCTCAAAACGAAATGTGAATAAGATTCACCCTATTTAAAATGATTTGGAACAAATATTAGTACTACTAGTACTGTTGTTGTAAGAGTTGACCAAAAGTTAAGTAAATAACAGTAGTGGCATGGAAAGTTTCATTCTTAATTGGGTCCCTCAATTGGGGTTGTGCTTTGTTTGGTTTAAACATTAAATCATAATAAATAGTTTTGGATAATTTTCTTTCATTTAATTTTTTTATTTTTGGAAAAATATAGCTGGTTTGAACATCTTAAAAATAATGGTTTGTAATTTAGTTTTCTTCTTTTTTTTTTTGAAAATTTGAAATATTGAGATACATTTATTAGTTTACATTAATGATATCTTTTAAATTTATACACACCAAAAAAATATTTATGAACTATGATATTATAAATTTGATGGTATTGATGTGATAATCTATTTTATGTTGTGTAAATATTGAAACATAAATGACATAAAGTCCAATAACTTTCAATTTTTGTCTCTTTTTTTTCCCCCTCTTAGTATAAAATGAAAACTTTGACGAAATCAAACAAAACCCTAATTTAATGATTTGATTTGGTTTGGTTTCAAAACTAAAATAGTTTAGATTGGTTTGAAAAAATAATAATAAAAAATCTTCAAACTGCTATTTATTAGCTTGGTTTGACATTTTCTCCCAAACAGTGTACAGCAAGTTGCTGCTCTTTTTTTTTTTTTCCCCCCCCTTTCTAGAAAAGGTATAAATTTCTTATCGCCAAGTCACTCTTGAATTTTGATGCCACTCCTCCCCTAAAACCTTCATTTTCGCAAGCAAAAGCAACATGCTCAGTTTTCCAAACCTGAAAAGAAAAATAAACATACATACATACATACATACATACATACATATTAAAAAAAAACTCTTCCTTGACAATTCGAAACGTAGAAAATAAAGCGGTGGCTATGCATCATCTAAATCGTTTCCGGGTGGCTATGATGTGGCTGTGCTTGAATTATTTTGGCAATCCGGTTGGGGGTCCAACGAGCAACATCATTGGCTTTGAGCCATAATTGGGGTTGAATCGGATTGTGAACAGGCTGTTCATGTAATCACTGTGCCACAGTACGAGTCTAACCTGTTACATCAACTGAGAGTACATATCAGAAGCCTTTCGCCTTCCTTCAATTCTCAGTATGTTTGTAGAATTGCTAATGGCAGATGAACGTGTTTGTTTAGTAACTATCTAAAAAAAAAAAAAGAAGAAGAAGGTGGGGGGACTATATTATAATAAATAAAACAAAATTTTGAAGATCGAATTGGAATGAAATAAAACATTACCAAATTCATGGAAACTTCAGCCCCCAACAACACCCTTATAAAGCTTAAACCCTAAAACCAACCTTCGGATCCTTTTTTTTTTTTTAATAAAATTTTTCCACTATCAAATGCACAAACTCCTCCAATTCCACGGTGGAAAAATCTATTCCACTCTGAAAAATTGCTTTGAAGATCCGCAATTTCATTTGCCCATTTTACACTCGCACGGTTTCTCCAAAACCTCGTCAGACCAGAATCTGAAACTTGATTTCATTTTCAGTGAAGTGGAGGCACTCAAATCGGCAAAACCCACTGACCCAATGCCCCAATTGTCGTCAAAAATTGTTGATCCATCCGTTCTAAGTGGACCCAGAAAAGGAAATGAATCGACGGTTCAGATTTCGCACCCGTGGCCTGAATGGGTGGACTTGATGGAACTGCTGTTGAAGAGAGGATACTTGGAAGCTGAGGGGAACCCATTTCAGAATGGGGAATTGGGTTTCAAAGAAACCAATTCTATTAGAACTGCGTGTCTTAACTTTGCGCGGGATCGGTCTGGGCTTGTAAGGTACTGGGGAGATGGATTTCTGGGTTTTTTTTTTTTCAATTTGATTGATTGGATGTTTATTTATTTGTTTAAAGAAGATCAGTTGTTTGTTATCTGAATTGAATTTTGTTTACTTTGATTGTGAATTAAACTGTTTTGTAATTACATAGGTTCCCATACTACCTGTTTGATTCTGGGTTGATCTGATAGAAGAAAGGTAAAGGATAAGTAATATGATGATTTTCGATTTATTTTTTTTTTATAAAAAAGAGTGTTACGTTCCCACAATATGGCGATCGGAGAAGCCTAACTCCTGCTTTTACAAGGAGACTGTTTCCATTACTCAAAATTTACCTCTTAAGTGATTATAGAATAACTCTAATGTTCTCACCTTTCCTTTTGGTTTCTTTTAAATTGAGGCAAAAATGTACCTTGGGCTGTCAAAATTCTCGACAATGGAAAAAAATTGAAATTTATAGTTGTGCCTTTTGTAAGCATAGTTGCAATTCAGGATTGTTGCTTCCTAGGTAACTTGTTTGATTGCATTGCTTTATTTTGACTGCTATGCAGCCAAGTTTCAGCTACTCGACAACAGTGCCAAAAAAAGTTTCTTTAGGATCAAAGAAGTTTGTGTCCTCTCAACATTTCCTGCAAAAAGTTTCTCGTGAAATTAAACTTATTCATCCAATATTTCTAGGACTTTTTCTCAATCATTTAACTTCTTGTTGTGAGCACCCAAACTGTCAGCTTGCTGCCAATCATGCAAAGACCTAGCCACCGGATGCAAGTGTGGGAGTGATTAGTAGTAGCCACCTGAGAACTGTTCTAGTTACTATTATTCCTCCTATGTTTTGCTAATTTATATCACGAGGAAATTACCTCATGTCATTTTATACAAGACTATCTGGGTAAAACTCTCACTTGTAGTTCCCTGCAATCAGAGAATTCTTGTCAGGTGAACAATTAGTTTCTGCTTCCTAGGAACTGAATCTAAGCCATGTTCTTCCGGCCAAAACTGGGAAAACTATTTTTGTGAAGGTAGCTACCTTACAATATTAAAGTGGACCCTGTACATGTGAGGTTGGGTTTCTTGATTTGTGTTGTTTCAAGCGCTAATGTGCTCGCTGGCTGCATTTGGTGCAAGGTTCTTATCAAGAAAGGATATCAATGTCATTGCTGGATGTGGATGCCCTAGCATAGATAGGAAGGTTGTCAATTCAGGGAAGCGGCTAAGAGCACATGTGGGCATTGATGAGGGAAAGGTGTGTACGAACCATTTCTTTCTTCGCTTGGTCATTGACTTACTCAGTGAAGGAAGTCTTTGGTCTTTTGATGTTTTTTTTGTTGAATGTTTTACCATTCAGTTCTCCAAGCCTGAGCAAGCATCATAACAGGTTTGCAGTTCCTGCAATTTGAGGGGAGATTGTGAGAGGGCATATGTAAAGGCACGTGAAGACGAAGGTGGTCGGACTGTGGATGTAATGCGTTTCCTATTGACATATGGGCTTGATTCTGTATCTGCTACATCAGAGAACAAGCTCTATCAAATCAAATTGGTTAGGGAATCAGTTAGAAGACTACTAAAAGAAATGGTGGAGTACAGTGACCAGCAACTTGACACAGACTTGGTAAAGAGTTCCTCAAACAATTGGTTGACTCCACAAGAAAAGGGCCACATAGATGTTCCAATGAAGCAAGGAGATTGGTTCTGTCCCGAGTAATCCGACTACTTATATTGTGCAGTTCAAAATCTTTAGCTGCCTATTACACTTTTACCAAAGGGGGTGAACTTTTTGTTTTCTGTTTGACAGATGCAAGTTCCTCAATTTTGCTAGAAATGTTAAGTGCTTGCGATGCAATGGCTTGTTTCAAGAAAGATTAAACCAGCTAAGGGAAGACCGGGATCATCTTCCTTTGAAGAAAGGCGATTGGATTTGTGAAAAGTAACAATTTTTCTGAGTAGTTGACTTTCTAATACCTGATTTTCTGTTTCTTATTCTGACTTTGAATTCTTGCAGATGTAACTTCTTGAACTTTGCAAAGAATACTAGGTGTCTTCAATGCAAAGAGAAGCCTCCAAAGCGGCACCTTAATCCTGGGGAATGGGAATGTGAATCGTGAGTCTGTCTTGCACGTAGATTTTTTTTTTTTTTTTTAAAGTTCTAAATCTACTACCAAAGTCTGAAATATATTATGCATCATAAGTTATAAATTGCTTAATGGACAGCTGCAACTACATAAATTTTAGAAGAAACATGGTGTGCTTGAAATGTGATCATAGAAGGCCAAAGGCCTCAAATGCTTCA
This sequence comes from Kandelia obovata, assembly GCA_021464305.1. Classification (NCBI taxonomy): domain Eukaryota; kingdom Viridiplantae; phylum Streptophyta; class Magnoliopsida; order Malpighiales; family Rhizophoraceae; genus Kandelia; species Kandelia obovata. The sequence continues at coordinate 5,635,294 of CM038488.1, forward strand.
AAAGCATCCGTTGAGCACGAGCATGGCAATGTGGGACATTCCAGCCCCAGCAGTCTGAGGTTTCATCGCCAGAATGAAGCTGGTGTAGACGAATTTCTAGGACTAGACGGAACCAATGTCGGCAAAGGTGCATATGCGTGGAGATTTGTGGAGGAAGAGAGCAAAAGCAACCGGTCAATTGCATGGAATGAAGATTCCAGATTTGTAGACTTCCCAATCGTGGGAGGTAAAAGCAAGTTGTCTCAAAATTCACCAGGAATAGAAAGATGGAAGCTAGAGATGCTAGAAGGGAAAGGTGCAGGAACAAAGAAAAATGATGAAGATGATGGAGACGCCAACACACAGAAACTGAAGTTGCATGAATCATCCGATGATGAAGAAATGGCCGACTGGTTTGGGCATGAAAAGAAATGTAACTAAAAAAATTTTGCAACCAAAGTCATGACAAATAGCATTACTCTCAGGACCAAATAGAAGATGAAATGCAATTGTTAATTTTATGTCAATGTGAGTACATGTTAATTTTATGTCACATTTATTGGATAGCCTATTGTAATTTATCAAAGATTTGACACCCAACTCTTTTGTTTCAATTCATTCAGTAATGGATAAATCAAAATTTAATTTTTTTAAAAAAATTTTTGAGTATATCAAATATCAAATTTATTAAATTTTAAATATATCAAAATTTAAGTCAATTGATTCAAGATATATTAGATGATTTAATTTTTAAGTTAATTAAATTTTAAATTATATTAATTTTAAATATTTTAAATTATGAGTTATTAATTTTATGAATTAATTATATTAGATTAAATCTAATTTTGAATAAATTATTTAGACTAGATTTTCATTTTTTTACAATTTTAAAAAGTACATTTTAAATATATTGACTCTCATTTTGATTAAATCAATATTATATTTTCAAGTATAAATTTTCATTTAATCTATAAAAAAATAAAAATATTTATATTTATATTTAAATAAATTAATTAAAAATAAATAAATAAGAAGTCAATTATTTCATATAGTAAATAATATTAAATTTTAATAATTTTAAACAAAAGTTGACATTATTTTTATTTCTTTAATTAGCGGTAATCTTTTCTCTCTCCGTGCTTTGGATCATCTTCTTTTCTTGGCTTATAAACATATTAGCTGGACTAACATTGATATTTATAGGATTTGAGTAACACAAACGCTTACTGAATCCATTTCTTTTCTGCTTTTAGTTTCCTTAGACGGTAAAACAAAGTCAAGCATTTGCGTTTGAGTCAAAAAAAATAAAGAAAGAAAGAAAAAAAAAAGGATTTTATTCAAAATCGTCGGCTAGCTTTGTGCTTGTGCTAGTGGGAGCCTAATCAGCTATATAATATAAATTTACATGCACATCACAAAGTCATAGACGTTGCGATGCTTTGATGCCCGGGGAAGGATGGAAGTCATTGCGTGTGATCCTTCATTTCAGTCTACGTCAATCTCAAGCAAAGCCACAAGCATCTCTCCCCATCTTTAATGGAGGGTTTCACATTTGCTTTTATTTTCCCAACCAGTGGGTGGGGTTTACACGTGTTGAACAATTAAGATGTAACAATGATTGTTCTTGAAAAACTATACTATATTCACGAGAAATAAGGAAGAATCTTTTTTTTTTATTTTTTTTTTAACAAAATTTATATTATTATGAAATTAAAGTTATTTTTTTCAAAAAAAAAAATGTCAATAATATTTTTATTTATTGAAAATTTTATTAAATCGTAAAATATACAATCAAAATAATTTTTTTATTTTCTTATTGGAATTTAAAAATTTTAAAATAATAATCAAGACATCCCATTTATTTTTTATAACAATTTTGTGTACAGTCTAAAGGCAATAAATGAACAAACAAAAATGAGAAAGTTGGATAAATTTAGAGAAAGCATGCGTGTGGTATCAAAGCGTTACGCTAGACTCCATATCACTTTTTATCTTTTGTTCATGTTCTTCGAAAATGTTCTTTTCTCTAAACCTAAGATTAGATGATAAACAATTGACGGCTAAGTTTACACATAAGACAATTGCAGCATTATTATCATTTATCATATATTTTTAGCCTTTTCATTCACTATGACAATTAACAGTAGAAAGCTACTTGTACATATAATGAAGCCCAAAAAAAAAATTAATGTGTCATGTCTTGTTAAGAAAAGGACTAATAATTTATCTTCCTTTCAATTATAACTCATGTTACCATGTGCAACTCTTTTTCTTTTTTATTTTTTTTTTCTCTTATATACACACACACACGCACATATGTTTGAGAAAATGGTGCAGCTTATCTTTACAAATTTAAGTAATGATATAAAAAATTTGATATAAGGCGTATCTCCATAACACAAATTACCGTATACTTAATTTATCATATAACGTGCAAGGGAAAGAGAAGTCGTTGGTGTGTATTGGCACTGAAGCACATGGCCACCATCTTCTTCCACTGTCATACCTCTCTCTCTCTCTCTCTCTCTCACTCCTGTCTCTTATACACATCTAGATGTGTATAAGAGACAGAATTTAAGTAATGATATAAAAAATTTGATATAAGGCGTATCTCCATAACACAAATTCCCGTATACTTAATTTATCATATAACGTGCAAGGGAAAGAGAAGTCGTTGGTGTGTATTGGCACTGAAGCACATGGCCACGATCTTCTTCCACTGTCATACCTCTCTCTCTCTCTCTCTCTCACTCCACCCCTTTTTAAATATAACAACCTTAGGCATAACTTGTTTAAGCGCATTACAAAAAGAGGCAAGCACCTCAAGGTATAGCTCTTTCTCTGTCCCTCCCCCGCCCCCGCCAAAAAAAAAATCCCTTTTGTACTGCTTTTCCAAAGGTTTGGTCCAAAGACTGAAACAAAACATGGCTTCCAGTTCCTTGTCAAGCACCAATCAACAAAATGGTGAGCAAATTTGTCCATGGTCCAACTGGTTTTCTCTTTCCTTTTTCATCCTTCAGCTTAGTTATCGTGTTGCTTTAATCATGCATAGCTCCAAACGAAGGGGCTGAAAATATTAAAGGGCCTCCTTATCATTTGCCAGAGTTTCAAAAATTAACTGAACAAATTTCATATCTTCCCTTATTGTGCTTTTACATGAACACAATTTCTTTCCCCGCCTGGGGACTGCTTTATTGTTCTATGAACATGAATTATTTGCTATACTTATATTACTCTATGAGGGGTGTGGACTAAATTTGTGATTCTCCAAATGGAAATATGCGTGAGTGCAGGACAATTTGTACCAAGTGATGTCCATGTTCTGCAGAAGCATGCTTTCTTCTTTGACAGGAATCAAGATGGAATAGTTTATCCCTGGGAGACATTCAAAGGTAATTCATTTTTTCTTCCTTTTTTTTTTTTTTTTTTTTTTGTAGCTTTAAATAATTTAATTAGTTTCATGTAGTTTTTTCTTACCTTTTTTGGGGTTCCAACAGGTATGCGGGCGTTGGGGTTTGGCATACTTTTATCCACTGCCACTGCCATTTTGGTTAATGGTCTTCTGAGCCAGAAAACCCGCCGTGTATTCACTTTTCCTTAATCTCTCAAGATGCTTTCATTTCCTACATATATTGCCCTTAGCTTTTTCCTCTACAGCATGCGTAGTTTAGATGCATGAATGCACAAACATTGACCCATTTTCATGAATTGCAGGGAAAGTTTCCTTCTCTCCTATTTCCTATTGAGATTAGGAACATAAACAAAGGAAAACATGGGAGTGATACAGATGTTTATGACACTGAAGGAAGGTATACGCTAAGCGGATATTGCTACATATCATGTTTACTTTTACATACAATTTTAAAGCTTTACTTGCCAGGAAATGTGATGGCTTCACTGGCCTTGATCTTCATTTTCTTTTGTATTTCTGACTTCTGATAATGTTTCATAACATAACAAAAAAAAAAAGATTTATGTAATCAATTAAATAGACAATCGAGGCTTTGTCCTCGTGGAGTTCGACTGACCAAAGTCAAAAAGATAATCGATCATAAAATTAATATGTTGTTTCTTACGTAGTGTAGTGTTTTGAGTTGCCGGCCAGGTCATTTCTGGCTTTTATATCTTACTTTTGACAGAAAAACTTCCCGAAAAATTTTTGTTTAGTAAGGCTGGTTTCACTCTATTGACTCTGTCAAGTGCCAAATAAATAAATAAATAAATAAAACTTTCTCTAATTTAAGGTGAAGTTATGATAAGGTCCATATCCCATTTGTTAAATAAATGGCTAACATCAGGTATATTATGATAAACTATCAAAAGTTGGTTATCTGCCATTTTTTATGAACAACCAATCTTTATAAAGACTGCTCCCCTTACAAAATTGATAAATTCTGCAACTGGTCACATCATGGTCTTTATACGTGGATTGTCGACTCTCAGGTTCGTCCCAGAAAAGTTCGAAGAAATTTTCAAGAAACATGCACGTTCAAATCCCAATTCCTTGACATCAGACGAACTCACAGCAATGCTGAAGGCCAACAGAGAGCCTAAGAACTATGCCGGATGGTGGGTTTACTAGTTTTTCATTTTAGCTGACCAGTAAATACATTGACATATTTCTTATACTACATGGATTCGAAGTAAAGGTGTGGGGTGCTTATTGCAGGTTTGCTGCCTACGCAGAATGGAAGCTGTTAGCTTCTCTTTGCACGGACAAGAATGGTTTGCTGCACAAAGAATCAATAAGAGCCGTCTATGATGGGAGCATCTTTTATCAATTGGAGAAGGAAAGACAATCGGCTAAAATGAAAGCGTAATATTATTCCACAGCGACACTTAAAATTTTCACAGAATGAATTGTACATTAAACTATAACAGAAGAAGCAGATGAATCTGTATCATTCTGCAAGAACAGAAGCTATATTGGTTTTCCTTTTCTTTTTTCTTCTTTTTTGTTTTGATTTTCATTTAATGTTTTCTGCAGTGATGTATAATAAAGGCATATTTCCCAAAAAGTTGGCCGTTCCAATGCGTCAGATTCGATGGATTCTTTGTTTCAAGAAAGTAAATAAGATTTGTGTGCATGTTGTTCATAAAATTATAGTAGTCTCAACATGTTCCTGAGGATGCTTCAAAATGTGGACCTGTATGGACTGACAGACATGCTTATGAAGCAAGAACATGTACAGCAGCTCTGAGCAGCAAATCACCTTCTAAATTGAACTTGGTAGGCGACAGGATCTGATGCAATGCCTTCAAGATTTTATTCTAGAAGATGTGTTATTTGAGAACGGTCGGTAGATAAATGACTTCATCGTTCTTCTGACAAAGTATGCATGTATACTTCTATATATCAAATTTGTATTCATGAAATAGTTCACAGAACTTCAATGGAAAGAAAATACCAACAATTAAATTAGACAGGTTAAACATTGATCACTAATTCTCTCTTCCAATTCTATTCTAACCCTCTAATCGCTGTCCTTTCTATAATTCTACCTACCATGAGTTGTAGTAAAACACCTATTCAAGAGTTCTCTCATCACTTATGCCTAGGCTTCATGCAAATTCTCAATCCAGACATCTGATGAAGGGTGATGTCACCTTGGACGACCCCTGCTTTTCCTTCAATGTTGTTTTATAATATTTACAGCATAAATGGCCAGTTAATGACCGTGGTGGCTTGTTTCATATGCCTTATGAACTATGTACGATTGCCCTAAACCCTATATTAACTCACTAATTGCGAGTGCTCTAGCCCCGAGATCATGAAGAAAAGATGCCAAATTTCACTCAATCATAACTTGGGATCACATTGCAACCATTTACCCGGTTACCTGAAATTATCCCCGTAAAAGGTTTGGACATTTTTAATGCATGAATGTTGGTAGGTTCTCAAGAACATGAAAGAAGCAAAATGAAAGGTAAAAGACAAAGCAATTGGTTCGCTGATCACCGAATCAAATGTGTAGGGAAACAACAATCAAGAATATTGTGCCATTCAGGGGCATAACATGCTCAATGTCTGTTGTGCTGTACAATCAAGGCTTCCAGATAAAAAAGTATCCTCGTGTCTTGCTCAATGACAAAAGTATATTCATTCACCAATTTTCAATGGGGAAAAGGTTGAACCGTGAGTATAATTTCAGAGAAGTCTTCATGAAAGGCAGCCAAAGCTGCTTCATCGTCTTGTGGTACAAGAACATGAATGAACCCATGGGGAGCTTACATGAGAGCAGCAGAGGTAGCCAAGCCAATATTTCCATCTCACTTCTGAATCAACAAAGAGGTTCACTGATCTCAAGAAGTTCATTGCAAAGGCCTGTGAAAACAGATGACTGAGTTTCAATTGGTTTGAATTTGATGAGTGCTGAAGGAACCAAGTCCTCATCATCTAAAGTCCTAGCCCTCTCCCCTGGTGCAGGAAAATGAGGGATAACCCGCCGCTTGACTAAAACAGGATCCAACAGTTCAAACTCCAAACTGGGATCTTTTAATGCTGTGCTCACAAACTGAAAATAGATAATAAGTTAGGCCTTAGCAGTTCAAGACTAATCTGCAACATGGCATTAAACCATATAGCTATCAAACGACTAATGACAGTGGAAATTGGACAGACCAGGAAAATATTCAGAATCTCAAGAACACAACTGGAAACCAAAAAATTAAAAAAAGAAATATTATGCACTTCAAAACATTTATCCATCTCAAACAATGATGGTGAACAATGAATTGAATGCCATAGGCAAATTTATCTTCTTTCTGAAGAAGAGCATAAAGACATACTATAAAACAGTAGTGAAAAGATTATTCAGGACAATGGATTTATCAAGGGAGTACTAATAGATCTTGCAACATGAACCTTAAGACTAAACTGATGTGAAACCACACTGGATCGCTTAACAGGATGTCTAAAGAAAACCAGCTCAATTTCAAGTGGAGAACTTGTACAAAAGCTGCAACACTATGCTAGTACAAATTTCAAATTTCAAGCAGATACCGATTGATTTAGTTGATTAGGTCCCGAGGCATTGTCTCAATGCCTTGGTTGTTCCACTACAATTTTATTTATCCAAGGTGATTCATACCACATAAAATGTATTTCCTTTGTTACACCATTAATTTCCAGGTGAACTGCTCTTCTACCTGTGATGTTCTCTTTGAACTATAGATCAGAAGGGCATTTTTCTAAGTGGCATTCCCCACTGTAAATGACTGCATCTCAGCTACTAAATCTTAATTCTTACTCAGGGGCAGACATTGAGAATGAGAGTGTAAACTCAATAATAATAGACACTTGTTTTCTTTTTTGTTTCAAGTTCATTTTTCTAACTAACTTTATCCACCATTTAACTATTTTTCTTCTTCTTTTTAATAATAGACACCCACTAATGCATGCCACCTGCTTTTCCAATAAGAATACCAAAAGTATGATTTCCATTGATAACCTTTCTTTGTCTCAAAAGTTTATTCCTCTCTTCATGGTTGCTTTGCCCATGGAATATACACAAACTATGCCAACCAAACTCGATCATTAGGAATTGGTGGCATAACTGAGACATATTCAAGAGGTTGTCGACATCCTGATCCATTCCAAGCCAGGGGAGAAGAACTAACCTCATAGATAGCACTGGTGGGTTCCCAAGGTGTGAAGACACCTTGAAGCACCACTCCATCAGGAAATTGGATACGAATAAGAGTCCTTATGTATCTCTTCCTATTAGCTTTTGCCAGCTTTTCTTTGTAGGACTTAGGTATCAAGAGCTGAGATTCCTCAATCTTTTTCTTCCTCATATCAGCTTCTCTTTTCACCTCTTCAAGGGAAAGTTTGTAAAATGAATCTGGGAGCTCCATTTTTGCTGCTACACTTTCAGGTACAGAGAAAAAGACTCGAATCTATAAAAGGCCAATTGTTAAATATCAATCTCATGATAAAACATGAGTCAATGGCCAATGTCATTGGAATAAACCACACAAAAATAGGATAGTCCTAGAAAGCTAACCACAATATCAACGAAAAAAGCATTAACAGGTATAAAAAGAGTTGATAGAACAAAGCCAGAGTACACCAAACCACACATAAAGAAAACATTTAAGCACTAAATTGGAATATGACAGTTTATTTGCAACTAGATTGACAACTTCAGTGATCAACAATTTCACCAAATTTTACTTCTAGCAATTTCAAATTGCATTATCTCTTAAGCACCATATCAATTTATCAACAGGTCAGATTCCTAGATAGAAACACACTCATGATATAAGGGAAAGAAGTTAAAAGAAAAGAAAAGAGAAAATTCTTGGTAATGTTGTCTATCCCAAAGTTCACTTTATCTAAAAAAGGTAAGACTTTTTTTCCTTATCACACTGTCATGCCAGCAGACAACAAAAATGCTGTTTGAATTACTGCCGAGTAAATTAGAAGAGATACTCATGATATAAGGGAGAGAAATTAAAAGCAAAGAAAGAGAAAATTCCTGGTAATGTTGTCTATCCTAAAGATCACTTTATCTAAAAAAGTGAACTTTTTTCCTTATCACGCTGTCATGCCAGCAGACAACAAAAATGCTGCTTTACTTACTACTGCCAAGTAACTTAGAAGAGATCAGAGTCAACATAAAATGACATAGAAAATTACAATACTGCAAAGCTCTAAGATTAGACTTCCAGGTACTTATGCTATAAAGCTCACTCTTTTACAAGTATCATTATTCAGAGACAGGAAAGCTTTACCTAGAAGATTTTCCCATATCCATTTACTGACATCTTATTGTTTCATCAAATTAAACCTTCAAATAAGGTCCAATTTTGGCCATGGACTAAATTAATATTTAATAAAACATAGATAGGAGCATTCCCAATATACATTTGAGGATTCTGCATCATATACTAACAAATCAACATCAAAGTCAGCATCAACAGATGTTGGAGAGTAGACAGTTTTGGAGCCAGCTTACCACGAGTTCAACATAAGATTGAATTATCACATTGCTTTCAAGTTCAAGATGTTACGAGCTTAATGGAAATGTTTTAGCACATAGGAAGCTACCAACATTCAGTTCCATAACTCACCCAAAAAAAGAAAATAATTCAAAGGTGGTAACAGGAATCAAAATGATTCATCAAAGCAGAAAGAATTGAACGCAAAGTGAAAAATAAAAAATAAAAATTCTGAATTTAAATCATTTTCATCCACCCAAACACTAACACAAATCTAACGAACCTGTCTGTCAATCTTTTTCGGTTCAACTGCTTCCTCTGTTTGAGCAGAAGCAACAGATGGCCTATTTTCAGCCTTCTGTGGCTCCTCCACTGTCTTTTTGGGTTCCAATAAACCTATCACCTTATTGATCAAACAGATCCTTTCATTTACCGGAACATCCTCCATGACTCCCCACATCTCACCACTCTCCTCTTTCAACTCAAACCCAACAAATTCCAACAACTCCACTCCTCCAGCAACCTCAGTCACTGACTCCCTAATCTTAGGATTTCCCATTCTAATCCTCCTGAACTTTGCATTCTCCGGTTCCCTAACAATGTTTCTCAACAATCTAAGAATAACTTCCACTGACGCTTCTGGTGGCTTCCCCGATGCATATGCACCAACAACGGCATCCAATTCATTCGTGCTGGGCTCTTCTGCCCCATTACCTTCAATAAGCACCCCTTGATCAACCGAACTGCTTTGACTCTTCTCATCTAGACAGCTTTCTACATGTACAGACACTTCCTCTTCCGATCTATAAGATTGTCCACAAACTGGACACTCAAAGACATTCAATGAATACCCATTTTGAGATCGTTTCCCAGTGGTGATCAACGAATCAAAAGGGTCAAACCCATCGACGGGCTTCCGAATTGGGGCTGAGCTGCTAATAGAATCGAGCTTGTTTTGATCAGAATTGGGGCTTTCCTGAGGCAAAGTCTTGGAATTTGAAGAAGCAGAATCGAGTGAAGATGGAACATGATTTGACTTTGAATGAACCGGCTGAGAATACCGGGCATGCACCGGGTCAACGGGTCCTGAAGAACCGCCATTGCCACCGCCCAAGACTCGACCTTGGCCCTTAAATTTTCCAGAGGAAGAGGATGATGATAATTGGGTATTCATCTTTTTCATGAAACCTTTGAATTTGTCCTTCATATCACCCATCTTTCTTTTATCCCTCCTTTTTGGGGTTCCACAGAAATACAGAAATCCAGCAACAACAACAACAGAAGAGTTACAGAACTACTCAATGTATAAACCAAGAAAGAAAAAGGATAGAAAAGAGATGAGAAAGAAGACGGGCTTTTTGTTTAATTGATCAATCAGGCAGGCAGATCAGGAACTGAAGGGCTGAGGAGTCAAAAAGGAGGTGTCTTTTTATTGGTTTGGTTACAGATAATGGTTAGAATTGAAGGGGTTTTTGACTTTTCTCTTTGGTTTTTCTAATTTTATAGGAAAAAGGAAGAATATGCCTTTGGTTTTTAGCCGGTTTGCTAAGATGGCTTATTGCTTGCTTGTCCAAAAACCAGATCAATCAAATTTGGGAGTAAGAAGCAGCGTAATGAAAACGCACTAATGTAATATAATTTAATTATTAAATTAGAATAAATAAATACAATATATAAATTGTTCAATTGATTATATATTAAATATGCGTCTCTTATTACTTATATTGTTAAGTAGTCAAAGTGGTAAAAGCTTTTTTTTTTTTTGGCACTCTTTCTTCAAGGAATTCTAACAATGTTTCTTAACACCACGAAGGGAAAAAGGCTTGCTCGTGCATGATGCAAGGAAGCGGCATGTATGATGTGTCAATTTCTAATTGGTTGTAACATGGCTGTCTTTGAAACTGAGATTGCATTGGCCACGTTAATTGGTTCCCCAATTCTAATCGGTTACCGACCAGTCGATCGGTATACCTTTCTTTGTTTGTTCGTACATATTCCTTCTACGTTCCCCCCCTTCTTTTTTCTTGTTTTTGGCAATATGTAAAACTACATCTTATAAAAACATCCAAAATTTAAAATAGAACCCCCCATTTTCTTGAATTGGTTACTCTTGATACCTAATCAACTTATAAATTTATTACTAAAAGTTAATTAAAATTTGCACATTACAATATTTTTGTCCTTTCTTTCAAGCCAATGGGTGCCAACCCGCAACAAAGTGAATCGCGAGTGAAATGTTAGTCTTCCTCTTGATTATCGGAACATTTCATTCATAAAGGGTTTTCTTCTTTAGTATCGGAATAATATTTGATTAATTGTTTATCCACTTTTACTTTTGCTATCGATCTCATAAATAATGTCCTTTGTCTATCCAAAGAGATTTTCACCGTAAAGCTAATGATCTTTTAGTATGGCAAAATGCAATGACCAATTTTGAACCAAACAAACAAACAAAAAAAAAGAAACAACCACCAATTTTCAAGAGTCTATTTGAGACTTAGGCTAATGGGAAAGCAAAACTAATAAGAAAACTACTTTTAAAAAAGAAATAAAAGTCATCTAACGCTTGGTGAAATGGATGACAATAAAATATCAAATCAAAACCATATCAACCAATTTGTCATAGAGATCAATGTCACATAGTACTTCATCATCTCTCTGAATGGTTTTGATACATCTTGCCTATCAACAATACCATGCCTGCAATCCATCAATTTCATTTTCTGGTGCTCCAACTCATAGTTTTATGCTCCGACCGGTCCTGAAACTGTGGACTTATTAATTATATTATACCATTATAATTAAAGTACACAAAAACTTATTAGTTATGAGAATCAACGGTATCTAATAATCTCTCAAACCATTCACCATGTGGTTGGCAACCTCACATGCACTTGACATCTCAAAATGGAGAATTAAAAGACATGAAAACAATGTTAAAAACGAAAAGGATTGGACTATAGAAAAATTTGCCATTGTCAGTTTACTTGATGATGGATGCATATTAACAGAGAGAGGATTATAACATGAGGAAAATAATGAGAAAACATAGTACATACAGCCCCACATTTCATAAGTATCATGCTCTAACCTTGGAGAGGAGAGACAATGCAAGGAAAAAACAATCAGCCACATTCCATGAGAAGGTTCAGGGTTTGTGTTTCTCTGTTTTTTTGGAGTGGGGGTGGGGCACAGAGAAGAAAGGGGGAGGGCGTGATGGAGAGGAGGGCATCAATAAGTTGTACATGGACTGCTTTCCAAATAGAGTTTTTACTGAAAGCATTTTGAAAGGGAAGTCTTCTTCACTTCATGTCCAAGCTCAGTTTCTTAAAATGGTCATGACAGGAATACTTGATGCCAAATTTGATAAGCCAGGGCAGGAATATCAGAAAAAGCAACTGTGAAGTCATTTGATCTCACCTCCAATGCTTTAAGAGCAGTTAATAAAACAAGGTGTGAAAGTTCTGCAATAAGCCTGAAGTATTTCAAGGCTACCCAAGGTGTACAGCATAAATGGACAGCCTTAAAAGGGCTGATCAGATATTAGTTGCATGAATTGTATGAAGAAATTGCAACCAAAGACAAAATGGAATTGGTTTGGTAACACTAATCTCCACAGTGTATTCTTTTTTCTGTCTGAGGGGGAACTACTGGCAGTAGTCTCTAGACCAAATGCTTTACTGTCTCAATTCTTATTTTATTCAGGTGCAATAGAGTGAACCCACTACCAGAAAGAGGAAGTTAAATGAAGAGTTGGGGATCATGTTTATGAATTCAGTTCCTTTTTACTAATGCAGTTAGCACCACTACCATACAAATAGAGTAGAAAGATAAATATTGCTTTTAAAAGCATTTAGCTTTGATATCTTCTTCATAACAAAGCACTCAACCCAAGATTCAAAATGCAATGAAAACGCTAGAATCCCGTCAAATGGGTGATGTCTACAGACCATTAATTGCCCCTGGTGCATCAATCAATTTCCGTTTTACAACCATACTTAATCCAGACCTTAATGAGAAATAAATTCCTATACAAATCAGCATTGTGCTTCTCACAGTACTTTCAAGCACATAGTGGCGACAATTTGCTAAGAGCTCACTTGACTACTTGACTTACAAGAACAAACAACCGAAGAATAGGTCGCAATTGCATAATCAAAGAAGCTGCTGGACAGATAAAGAACAGAGCACAGGAGAACAAGTCCCATGAAAAAAGGTTCTTGAGCAGAGAAGAAATGCAGATCCTTTCTAGGTCATTTCATTCCCTATCCTTAAAGGCCTTATATCAGAGTCAAGTCACTAGCAAAACAACTTGCCATCACAGTAATCACGAAAACAAAATAGATGCGAATGCAATTGCAACATAAAATGGAGGCTTCATTTCTTTTACGTCAAAGTGCATTCATGAATTTGAGGCCTAAAACTGCATATTATGCAAAACCCGTGACCCAAACATCTGCTAACCTCATTTCGCATTTATGACAAAGACAACATCAAACGTAACAAGTTAAAAAAGAAGAGAAAAGGAGAGAGTTTGAATATGAAATTGAAACCAATGTTTCCGTCGACATCCAAACAGGAACATAATTTTCCATAAACTAGCGGTTAAGTAAACCGGCAAAAACATCCTTCAAAATTACATATAAAAACTGAGTAAATAAAAAAATCTCATAAGATTCCAACAGAAAAGCGTGCGTACGTGCGTCCAAGCAGATGTTCAGTCCTTATTCTTGAGCCTCTCGACGCGCTGGTTCAGCTGCTCGATCCTGACGACGAGATGCGTGATGGAGTAGAGGAGCCAATAGAAGATGAGTGCGGCGGCGATGAGGAGAGCGTTCCGCTGGCTCTTCATGATGGACTTCTGGTGGCGGAGGTGCTCCGTCGGGGTGCAGGACTCGCCCTCGCAGCTCGGCCGCGTCTCGTACTTCCAGTATATGTCCATGAGGAGGAAGAGACAGAACGGGACCACCGAGAGGAACGGCTTAAGGAGGTTTCGAGTGACGGCGACCAGGCCCTTCCGGAGGCCGTCGAGGCCCGGAATCGTCAGGAGAAGTACCATGATCGCCTCCGCTCCCGCAGCGTAGCCCAGCACTACCCACTCCAGCGCCATTTTTTTCCTTTTCTTTTGCTTGATTAAATTCTCCCAAAAATTTCTGAAACCCTAGATCTGAATTGATCGACCCATTTTCCCTTCTTTAAGGGGACTTTCTTTTCAATGCTTTTTTTTTTTCTTTTTTCACTCCTTTTTGTTTTTCAATTCATATATAAATGTATAAATTATCATGTTTATAAATAAAAATTACATATCTTCATCATTTAATTATAATATTAATAAATATAAAATTTAATAATTTTAGAAAAATTAAATTTAAATTAATTTTAAAAAAAAAAAAAAAAAACAAAGCACCAAATAATCGTCGATCTATATTACTTTGCACAGTTACGATGCTTTTCTTAAGGCGTAAGAAGAGGGGACGATCGGGCGACGAAAAGGGAGGAGACGTGGGAGTGCACGTGTCAGGTTTCTGTGAGTTTGACTAGTGACTGGCGACGACGATGAACGGCTGGAGATTTGTTTGATCTTTTATTGCAACTAGGAGCGTGTGGGTCCTACAAGAATTTTAGCAAATTGGGCCTCTAAATTGAGTTGGGCCCTAATTTTGGTTCTTCCGATATTCTTTTTATTTTTTATTTTAATAAGATTTATTAAAACGATTTAATTTAATATAATCACTTAAAATTTTTAATTATTAATTTTAAAAATAAAATAAAAAAATTATTAAATTACAATGATTCAAAATAGATCATTTGAATTCAATATACTTTTAAATAAATTATTGTGGTAACGTAACAGTCATTTGATGGAACTGCATAAATTCTGTAGGATCTTCAACTATATGGCAAGTATTTCAGCCATGGTTGGAGCTCCCAAGTAAAGTAAACATGCTGGGACGACATTAATAACTCTCATATGACCACCCCATCTTTCTTTTTCTTTTCTTTTCTTTTTTTTTATCATTATCTGATCAATATACATTGTACGGGAAGATTTTATTGATTAATATTTTTAAATTATAAATAATATTTCATATTGAGTGTTAAATCCACAAATTTAAAAGTGCTATTGATTAAGATTTTTTTATTTTTTTTTAGACGCAGATGACAGGGTGTTTACGCTAAACTTACAGCTTCGTGTCGCTTTACAAAACACGGGGGACAGTTCTCACTTTTTTTTTTTTTTTCCTTTTTTGGGAGATCATTTTTCTCTATCGCCGACAACTTGGGGGGGGGGTCTGTTCTGAGTGACGGCACCGTAAACTGTCTCCACTCAAATCAAGTCAGCGACCATCAACTTTGATTTCCAATTTTCCCTCTTCTTTAATCCCAAACAGGCTTTGATTTGATTGTTTTTTTTTTTTCTTTTTTCGACAAGTTTTGCAAAAAGGATACTGTTCATGCGCGAACTCCAAAGAGATTAACAAATTAATTTTATTTTTTATTTAAAATTTTATTAAATTATAAATTATATAATAAAAATAATTTTTATTATTTTATTAAATTTCATATATCTCTTTTTTAGTATTCAAATTCATAATCTTGGGAATAATTATTTAAATTTTTAATTATAAAAGCATTTAATTATTTATTTGAATGGTAATATAAATTTAAATCTTTTTTAATATTACAAATTTTAAATTTAAATACCAATCAAATTTAATTATTCAAATATATATATATATATATATATATATA
Source organism: Kandelia obovata (assembly GCA_021464305.1). NCBI lineage: Eukaryota > Viridiplantae > Streptophyta > Magnoliopsida > Malpighiales > Rhizophoraceae > Kandelia > Kandelia obovata. The sequence continues at coordinate 5,650,969 of CM038488.1, forward strand.
AAATATTCCTATATTCTAAGTTTTTGAATTTTATATTTTATTATGATTTTTAAAAAACTGAATGATTTTTGTATTTTTATTATTTCTCATCTTATTTAAGTAATTAAAATTATATAATGTCTTATTAATTTTTCAAAGTCATTAGAAAATATTTTTTAGTAACATTTCAGTAATTAAAAACTTAGGTATTTATTTCGAGATTTTAAAATTTAATGTTGTGAAGAAAAAAATAAAATTTATAAATATATAAATAATTATTTAATAGACTACTGAATGAATACTAAAAAATAAAAAATAAAAAGAAATAATTATTGGAGAATTCACATAACCGCCACAAATTAATGAGAGGTTCAATGATTCTATGCTTGCCTAATTAATTTCCTTTGGAGGGATTCCCACAACAACTACCAACTGAATCTTCATAATTCCTCTCTCTCTCTTTTTTTTTTTAAGTCTGGTCTGCCTTCTTTTTCAACCAAGGCAACACACAAGTCATATTTAAATTTGCCATTTGCTTATAAAAGATAGCATTATAAGACCAACAAATTGCTATGTAATGGTTTTGGGCGGCGTTTACAATGATGAAATAAAAAATTGCCCCCTCCGTTTTTCCCTTGGTTTGTTTTTATGCCTAAAAAATACCTAAAAATTTTTTTAGTTTTTTTGTTTTCTTTGGGAAAGAAAGGAAACTAAAATAAGGAAAGGGTCAAGAAAGAAGCGATGGATTATGATTAAAGCAAAACAACGAGCCATTTGTCTGCTTTAACGAAAACCACGAGTAGCAGCCAACAGATTTTTATTATAATAATAAAAAAGAACTTATTCATAACCGTTGGATTAAATTACCGTACAGATTGGCCCTTCCAAACCACCGATTCTACATAGGTTAGCGGTCTGCACGTTTTCACTGGATAATTACCAAAACAATAAATTATAGCCGACCCTGTTAATCCACGAGCCTTTTTAATTTTTTTGTTGTTTTCTTTTTTTTCTTCTCGTCACGTGAAAAACACACGTACGAACCTCCACAGCTAGCAGGTGTATTATTCACAGACAAAAGTGGGCCCCCAACGTTAGCAACTTGGCGGCGCTCGGACAATTGTGTGTCTTAAATAATCGCGCACGTGTCATGCCACTGGCTCAGCCGGTCACTTCACTGGATATGCCGGTTAACTTTTTTTTTCTTTTTTTTTGTTTTATTTTTCTGAATATTTTAACGGTCGAGATCTAATAAAAAGGGCCCTGCGGGGAACTTTTCTTTTTTTTTTTTCCACTTTCTATTTCTAGTTTTTTCTCTGTCTAAAACTTTGACGTTTAGCAGAGATGTGGAAAGGTTGATCTGTCAATTATATTACGCTTTTAGAATTACTGGAGGTGGGTTTCGTTTGAATTCAGCTTTTTGTGTCTCTCTGTTTTTGTTTTTGGTTGTGAGATTTGAGGTGTGAAATGGAGAGGGACTTTTTGGGCTTGAGCTCAAAAGAACCAATTGCTGTGCTTAAGGATGAAGTTAAAACTGATGGGTTCAAAGATATAGGTAACTGGGATTGTTCTTGTCTCTTTTTTGTTTTTGTTTTTGTTTTTGTTTTTTTGTTCTCTTCATAATTTTTTTTTCTCTTTGCTTCTAACATTCATGATTCTGCTATTGATTGCAATTTCAGTTGATTTTAAGTTATTTTTGGAGTGGAATTACTTAAATTTTGCATTTTAAAAGATGGGTTGGTCTAAAGTTTGGATTTTTCTCTTTTGCTTTTTTCCTTGTCAATTTTGAGTGCATGCTTGATAAAGCAATTACATGGGATCCAAAAATGGGAAAAAAGTAATGATCTTTCATCATCGAGCAGCTTTTCTGGGTTTTGTATTGGTTAAGAATGAAAAGTGATATGTGTAATGCAGTAATTGTTCTATTGATGAGTTCAATAAACACAATTCCTATCTGAGTGCATTAAATCCTAAAAAGCATGTTTATTTGTTCTTGTACGCATACATCTTTGTCTATGAAACTTGAATAAGACGAAGGTACCGTTTCTATTTTATAGAGGCATTATACTTCTTGAGCTGTTTATTAAAAGCAAATTTTATAGTTTTGGTATAAAAATAAAAAAAAAAGATTTATTTTTTGTTTGTAGCTTGAAAGTTGCAATTATTGGGGTTGGGGAACTCTGGGCATAATTGTTTATGTAAACTGTAAAGCATTTTATGGATGGTTATTTATTAGTTCCTTAATTTGAATTGAACTTAAAACCTATGATCTCTATTAATCTTTTCGTATGGAATTTGTAGGATTTGCCAAAGGCTCTGGGTTGCACTGGCCTTTCCCAAACGAGGTCTCTGCACTTCCTCATTTAATGACTTTCAATATTGCTCAAGAAGATAAGAACCGAAAAATGTCATCTGATCACTTGGTGCCCTCTGGCTTCTTGTCCATCTCAACTGCGGATGGACATGACCTTACTAAAAAACACTCCATGTTTGGGATCCAGGTACAGAATTATCTAACCACTCAGAAATTGTTTGTGGTAACAGCTTTCCTGTAATTGCAAGCACATGTGTTGTGACTTCATTTTCATTGTATAAAGAATTTGTCAGTCAAACATACTTTGAGAGTTATAAAGAATTGGATTTCACTGAATTTATTTGTCAATTGAGCTGAGCTTAAGGATTAGATCATTGGATTACCTTCCAGCCTTACTTTGCTATCAACTCATATCCTTATTTCCCATGTTGGTTTTACTAAATAGGAATCCTTCAATCATGATGTGCAACCCAGGACTCATTTTTCACTGACTACTTATCCTTCGAAACATGATGTACATTCCATGCATCATCATCCGGATGCGAAGATGTTTCCAGTCTCTAACCAGGCAGCTCCAATTTCTGTGGGCAACCCTTTTAGCAAAACTCATTATGGAACCACTACCATGAAGTCACAATTACCGGGAGCAATTCCTCCTGTGCCTCCTCATCCAGTTCTTCCGGCTATTGGCGCTGTTGCTGGAAAGACAGAATCATGGTAGTGTACACAACTTACTGCTCAAATATTAGTATCTTGAATACCATATTATTGATCCATTTTTCTCATGGGAAGCAGTGCCAAGGCATCTGCATCTCCTGCGCAATTGACCATCTTTTATGCGGGCACAGTCAATGTATATGAGGATATATCACACGAGAAGGTTTCATCTCTTTCTCTGTTGCAGAAAATGCATTTGTTGGTTATTTATTCTCCAATAGGACTGTCTTGAGCTTATTATTCTAATACTATTGGGAATCTTATCCAGGCCCAAGCTATCATGTTCTTGGCTGGAAGTGGGTCTCCTAATTCCTCAAACTTGCTGCAACCAAAAGTTCAAGTCCAGGGACCAAACTCAAAGCCAACATCTGCTGAAGTTAGTCCCGTGAGCCAACCCACAAATACGCCTCCTTGCTCCAGTCTCTCAAGCCCCTTATCTGTTTCTTCAAACACCGTTGCTCAGTCAAGGAGTGGCTCCACTATTACCGAAGACATCATTGCTACTAAAGCCACAGGAGTTGCAACTAGTGTTGTTAGCAAAGTTGAACCTCAAAAAATAGCAAATTCGTTGGGGTCTCTATCTACAACAAAGATAGTTCCATCTGGTATGACTTATTTGCTGAGTGTTCTATTCAACTATTTATTGTATCTTCGAAGAAGTTTCTCATTTTTAAGGGCTACTAAATTGTTGCTGTTTTTTCTTCTTCTTTAAGATAATAACAATTGTATGCCATAGAATAAATTGAGCAAAATACATACCTTCAGTCATATTAATCAACAAAATAAACCGAAAATCACGTAAAGAAAGGAAGGAAAAGTTGTGACAAAGCCTTGGCCTATATAATCAAATGCCATTATCACTTGTTCAACCTTATCACCTTCTTCTATCACAGTTAGTGGGTCTATCTTGTTTTCTAGTTTGAACGTCAACTAGCAAGCTTTAAGGGATATAGGATGATGGGTAGTTAAATCTTTAATTATAACCTTAAAGAAAATAAATGATTAGTATTTATCATTCAATAATGTGTGCTAAACTTAAAAGACAAGTTTAACATTTGTCCACTTGGTATGACCTATTTGCGAAGTATCTTGTTCAAATATTTAATCTGCAAAGAGGTTTCCCCTTTTCAAGGGCTGGGAAACTGTTGCTTCTTCTTCAGAAGGGATAGATGAGACTTAACTTTCATGGTACTTATTCATTGAGAACATGATATGTGCAACATGTGATTGACGCCCAGCTTCTTATATGGCAGTTCCTCAGGCTCGGAAAGCATCCTTGGCTAGATTTTTGGAGAAACGCAAAGAAAGGTACATGGTTACACAATGCAGGGGAAAATCATGGAAATGTGCTTGAGAATCTCCTGATTTTAGATTGATCTTTCCAGTACAGTATTTCTGTTAATCTGCCTATTCTTTCATTGTGATCTGAGTCCATATTCACCAGCACATACACAAAATTTAAATAAAGAGTGAATGCTACAACTATGTCACTACCTACATCACAAAATGTAATGAGTCACAAAGAAGCATGCTTTTCGGTTGCACGATCAAGCTAGCACTGAGGATTTCATTTGTGCATGCAGGGTGATGAATACAGCACCATACAATCTTAGTAAGAAATCTCCAGAACCTGCTACCTCAACTGCGATTGAATGAATTCTCTGGGACCTCTGCTACTATGACAGGTTATCTCATGCTGAGAGCAACTGTGATACCCAAAGCCAAGCTAATGGTTATTATTGCAGCTTGATGTAAGTTGCTGTAAGGATGTGTATTTTTGTTGCTTACTTTGAGCAACCATACTCTTGACTTCATTTTGCTTCAAGACTTACTTGTTATATATATAGCTGGTGTAGGGATTTTCAATTTGGGAACATTTTGTAGCTATTTAACTTCTGTTACGTTGTGGAAGTAGTATCATATTAAGATTGTAACTATACCACTACTGCCTAGTCTGTGCTTTTAATTTCATGTGTATATGTTTCAGGTTGCTATACATCTGTCGGAAATATTTGATTTTTCTCTAGCAAACCTTTTGCTTTTTCTGATAGCTATGGTGCACCTATTTTTCACCTATTGTAAGTTCTTCTGCCGAGAGAATAGCTATTACGTCATTAAACCTAATTGACACATCGTAGAATAGGCTAAATTTTGGTTTAATATCTTTTTGAGCAATGCCTGAATAGTATTATTATTATTATACTTACTATTACTATGCTTATTAAAGCTATTAGATTGAATATGTAAGGTTTAACTACCAAAGGGGAAGGAATCGAGTTACAAAACAGTTCTCAACTGACCCAACTAACTCTTCATTTGGCAGTGTCTAGGGGGGGTCCTCTGCAGTTATACTATTGACACCATTCCCTTCTCTCTCTTTTTCACCTTTTTCTCTTGGTGGGTCTGGCTTTTGATGTTGCCATTTCTACTACCAGCCCTCGAACATACGAATTTAGCAAACCCAGGTAAGTGATTTGCCATCAAGGCAACAGGGAGGAGAGCTTATGACAACATTCTCACCAACATAGAAATTATCAGACAGATGAAGGGTTTAGTCTTATATGATAAAAAAAGAGAGTTAAGTATTGCGTGAGATTCAAGTCAGTATGGCTTGTGCTTTAGGCGTTGAGAAAGTCATATAGAGTAATTAATATTTAAATGATTATTAATAAGAGATTAAATCTTGACGTTAATAAGTACTTTTCGATCTGAACTATTAGTAATAATTCATATCTCTATTTTATCTGTTTTTATGTATAAGTTAAAAAGACTTAAACCACTTGCAACATAAAAATGTGACTAAATATTCAAGTTGAGGACAAACTACGAGAGCATGCCTGATAATGGGAGGCCGAACAGAGCATGGCATTGGAGGCCTGCTAAAGCCCCTTTTTTGAGTGCCAATTATGCGAGAGGTTGGCTATCAAGTCTTCGCCCTGTATTTCTTTGACTTTTGCTCCCACAAGTGCCCCGACCCCGATCGCTTTTCAATGGCTCTCCTGTTCCTTGTCTTCGTGCAAACAAAGAAATTCTAAAAAAGCCATGATTATGACTTGAACCAAGCTGTTCACACACACACACACACACTTCATTCAAAGATAAGACGCGTTGGGGGTGTCCCAAAATGCAAATTTTCCTGTCCAGTTCTTGATGTGCATTTTGGATATTAAATTGCCTTTCGGTAAGTTTCACATCCAAAATGACAGTGATGCTTCCATTGTTAAGTATCTTTTTCTATTAGGCAATTAACTAGTAGGGCAATTGACGGCTTCAGCCGGTCAGTCTCAGTTATTCCAAATAGAAATGCCAATCTATTTAATTAAAGTGTCTCTCCCAATGTTATTAGGGGGACTTGTGCTAATGGTAACATTCTGATATTAATGATGAATTTAATTGCAGAAATACAAAATTTCATGTACTTATTTAAATATAGTAAAAATATATGTTATGTATAAAATATTTTATGTATATAATATAAGAAGAAGAAAAAAACTACTAATAATAATATAGTAAATATTAATATAAAATTTCTTTATATGACATAAAATGTTAAACGCAATAATATAAAATCTTATTGCGTTTTAATGAGTTCGTAAAATTTGCGTCACAAAAGTTTCAATTGCGTTAATTGGATATTATCTTATCTCGAAATCTTATTTTTCTTTTACTATATTACGTGAAAAGTCATTTTTAGTAGGTAGAGAGAGACTCAACATATTGAAATATAAATAAAATCTATATAAATTTTAAACTTTCACGTAAAATAATTGTGACATCTGCTGATGGTGAGAGATGTGTCTTGTTTCCAAACAGAATTTTCAGCAGCTAAAAGAAAGGAAGAAAAAAAAATTATTTTCCCTTATATTTTCTGAAGAAAAGAGTGGAAAGAAGAAAGACAACTCATCCTTCTTTTACAATTTTTTTTTTTCCTTCTAACTTTCTAACAAGTCAATAGAATCGGTGAATTTCTATAATAAAGATTTTTACAAAGCATAGAATTGGCAAATTGATAAATTTTTTTTTCTTATAATTCTTATTTTTGCAACATATAACTTAGAAAGCTCTTTTTATTATTGTTTGTCATAATGATTATTTTATCAATAACTCTATTAGAGTAAGTATTAGATATAATTGTGAAAATAAAATATATTTATTGATTATATTTTTTTTTTCTTACTAATAAACTATTGAGTTGTATATTCACACAAATAAAAATATTATTTATATAAATTTTGAGTATTTTAAAATTAATTTATTTTTAGTCTCATATGTAACATACACTAATTGAAAGTATACAATTTTTATTTTTATTTTTTATTAAACAATTTTGACATGTCCAAAATATATCACAAGTGCTATGTCTAATACATGTGTTTCATATAAATATATATATATATATATATATATTTTCTATTCCTTCATTTTATATATTTATGAGTTATATAGCCTTTTATATATATATATATATATATTTCTCTTGATAATAAGTTTATAAATCAGTTATTTTAGAAAAATCAGTCTAAAACAAGCATATTATTGACCTAATGCTTGGACGAGCTCTTCTATTCATGGCCTGCTATCTATGGACTTGTCAAGATAAAGAGATCAATCTTGTTCCAGCCCATGAAAAGCTTGCTTTTGTCCAATATATTAACAGAATGCAATTGACGGTGGAACCCTCTTCTTAGAATACCTCTTCTTTTTGTATATTTTAGCAAAAAAAAAAAAAAAAAAAAAACTATTAAGTTATATAAATTTTTTGTAATTATATTTAATTTATTTTTTAAAATTTATTTTTTAAAATTTATTTTTTAAAATTTATTTAGTATGGAAACTTTTTGGTTAAATTTAATCAATCATATTAAAATATATATATATATAGTTAATTTTTTAAATTTACCTAATAATTTAATTTATTAATTAAATTTATTTCATATTAAATATTTTTCATTAAATACAATTATATGATAATAACACATGTATTGCATGGTAAATATATTTTTATTTTACTGTTAGTTATTAAATTTGTTGATATAACTTAATAACACAGTTATAACTTAGTAAGTTTACTATGTTATCATATATACAATTAGTATTTTGTTAATTATTTTAAAATAATATATATATATATATATATATATATATATATAATTATATAATGTACATATGACACGAAATTTTATAAATTATATATGAAATGAAAGATATTTATTGATTATGTTTTTTTTTTACTAATAAAATTATTATAACATTTATGGAAAAATTATATTATGTGCATAATTTTTAATAATAAACTAATTGTAAAAATTATAGGAAAATTATATTATATGTATAATTTTGAATAATTTTGATATTAGTTTTATTTGTATGCAATATATCTCCAATGCACTTTTTATATATATATATATATATATATATATAATTCAATAGATTAATTAAAAATATATTACATGTACCTAATATTTTTAAAAAAATTATTTTTATTGGACATATTTTGGCATATAGGTCAAGTTGTGGATACATTTCACACACACATCTTTTAAAATTGTCCAGCCTTCACAGGTTTTAGTTTTGATCCCTCAAAAGGGGCATAACGTAAAACTTCACTACTTGGAGGAGCTATTCTATCCATGGACCTATCATCCACGGGCCTACCAAGACTTCTACATATATATAACCTTTTAAAGTGAGATTACAGCATACTTCTACTTAAGTTTTCGGTCAGTCCGCTTGGCCGCAACCTCTCACCGCTGCCGAAAATCGCAGCTGAAACCATTGGAAAAACGTGCTTTCGTCTAATGACATTGATTCTAAACCGTTAAAAACAATGGCGAGAAAGGTTTGACAGTCATTAAGGTGCTGTTTTGCTTTTGGGTCTGCTGCTCCTATCCCAGAAACGGTTACTTATTACGGCATTTTAAGAGGAAGAGACGTGCTTACTCTTTATCCAAAATACTGCTTCGGTAGTCTTGAGTGAAAGGGGTTTGCAAAAATATTGACAGAAGAGGGATTATATGTTTCGCAAATCTTGACAATGTCCTAAGTATGGCGTTCTGAATTGTCCGTTATAGATATGTTTCTTATAATAGAGCTTTACTTTTCTTTATGTATTTTTTGGAAGAAGATGAAGATTTGGATGTTCTTGTTCTTTCTGGCTTCTTGATAATTTTATATGACTGATTTTCCAAGGAGAATTACTTTCAGACACACCCTGGTTGAGTTTCAGCTTCCGAGCCGTTTCTTTTCAATTTAATGTCGAGTGAAACCATTTTCTCTCCTCTTAAGTCAAAGCTACAGACTAGATCCAATTTTCCTCAATCGGGTATTATCATATAAGGAAATGTATAAGAATGATGGTTTGCTTTGCAATTGAAGTTGAATTGCATCACCTTTTCCATAGCTTTGCTTTTAGATTGTGTTCGTTGTGTAAAGAAGTATTGCTTGCTTGACATACTTTTTTCTTAGCTTTACGTTATTGGTGTGGATGATGAATTGTGTATCATCTGTTGCTACCTATTTCCTATGCGAGTTTGCTATGCATTTAAATCGACTGAGTTGATATAGTTTTGAAGGCTAAAGTTATCTTCTTGATTGTTGAATCTTGATAACTGTTTTTTTTTTCACCTTTTTTCTAATTTTTTTATAAAAAATTTGGTTGTAGTCTTTGCGGTTTCTTCAGTTTGGTAGTCTTGAGATTACAAATCTTGTACAGAATGTATTCTATCAGTCTATACAAGCATGGATGAAAGTATACTAAGTGGACAAAGGATGTAGTTATCTCTTCCTATTGCATCTATACAGTCTCTGCACTTGGTTAGCATCTCTAAAAGAAAGCCAAATACAGCTTGTATCATCCCCTTGTATGAAGCAATGAAAAAATCATCTTGTCAAAGTCTGATTCACCCGCCATTCCCTACAAGAATTAAGTGAGTAGGAGATGAAATCACTAGTGATGACGAGGCCATTCTTAGTCGTGGAAAAGAAAAAAAAAAAATAGTGGAGAGGCTGTTTCCATCATCCCACCATACCGTCCCTCTTCATTCCCTCTCAAACCTGAATTGTCTGTCCTCTCACCAGAATTTGCTTCTCACGCCGAATACTTGTTACTCTAAGGTCCATTCTCCCCCCAACTCTCTCTTTGTCTGTCCCTCAATCTACCTATTGTGGACTAGCTTTAATGGGCACTTGTAATTTCTTCAAATTTGGGGGTTGCATATGCGTGCATTACTACATGATGCGTTGATCTCACTTTACTAGTTGTTGGGTGAGTAAAAAGGAGAATGAAGAAGCCAGATGAATTTTGGTTTTTTTCTTTTAACCTTTTTTTCATTCTTGTCCTTCAAATTTGACAATTTAGTACTAGTAAGCCACCAAGCTGTGTTCTGAAAAGTTGCTTTTTGGATGTAAGTTTCTGGGTTTGCATATATCAGGGCAGCTATTTATCATGACAATTTGGTAATTTTTTAAACTACTTTCACCAATATGTACATATGCACTTCATTGTAAATAGCTTCATGTATTTATGATGGTGTAGGAGATCTACAGATTGGCCCAATATTACTTGTGGGAGCTTCATTGTCTTCTGTACCACATGGTTAGCAAGGAGGGCATTCAATCCAGAAAACAGGGTGAATCAACTACCAAGGTATAGTATATAGTATGGTCTTGTGTTTCTATATTTGACTAGTGTAATCAAAACATTCTTGTCTGTTTGATCTCTTGCCTTTGGAGATTACACGCAAGACTCTCATGCAAAGCAGCAATAGATGTTAGCAAGAATGAAATTATGCTCATTTACTCTAGCAAGTTGCAAATCATGATTATGCACATGATCTCAACAATGCTTTTGGTCTCATTCATAGATGCCTGCTAGGTTATTTTGATGGGCTATCCTCCCTTGTTCTTTTTAAAGTTTTTATTTTTTTTATTTTTAAATTCCTTGAAATTCTTGGATTTTGTTTTTGAATTTTCAGATTTTTTTTTTTTTTTTAGAAAATTTCATATATTTTTAGAATGGGCACTTTTTTAAGTTTACATCCTGAAAAAGGAGCATACGGTTGACTTCCACTGCTTGGATGAGCACGTCTATCTGTGGACCTAATATGTATGTATGGGCCTAATAACATCAACAGATGAACTCTTCTCGATCCTTTGAAAAGTTTCTTAAAATTATTAAACATAAAATCCATTATTTTAAGTTGAGTTAACAAATGCCCTTCCATCTTCTTCGTAGGTCGGCCGCCACCTAAAATCATAGTTCGCTCATCCGAAATCTTTAGCCTTCGTTCTTTTGATTCTAAACCGTTCAAAATGATGGTGAGAAGTGTTTTCCCATCATTTACCGCTGCTTGCATCCCGGGAATGGTTAGCTATTTTGGTTTTTCTTCACATCATGGTCCTGTTATTTACGGAATTTTAAGAGAGAAGGACGGGTTTATTCTTTATCAAAACTGTTGCTGTGGTAATCTAAGGGAAAGGTTTTGCAGATATGTTTCAGGGATGGAGCAATTTAAAAATTTTGATGATGCTCTAACTATATTAATCTATATGGTTTTGTAATGGAGGCTTCAATCGTGAATCACGTTCTCCTCAGCTTGGAACCATTAAATCTATTCTTTTGCCAACGCTGAAGAACGTCTAAGATTGAGTTTTATTTTAGGTAATTTTCTATCACCGGTGAGGTGGGATGAGTATAGATATAATTGGTTTCTTTACTTTTCCTTTACTGGATAACATAAATTTTCAGTATGTTGGGTCCATATCGCAGTTGGATAAGTTTCCGCTTTCAAACTTCTTTTAGATTAGAACTATACACTAAACACCATTTTTTGTATGGGTCCATACAAAGTATGTTTTCACTCTTTTTGAAATTGTGCTATTTGTATAATAATGTTTCTTGGTCTGACTTTTATTATGTGTTTGGATATTGAATTGTGTATCACTTGTTGCCATCTATTTCCTATATGATTCGTTATCCATCCATCTGGAATTGATATAGTTTTGAAAGTAAAAGTTATCTTTTTGATTGTTGCGTCTTTTTTAGTATTTATCTATGCTATGTCTTTGAAATTCTCCTGTTGCTTTAAAATTTTTTTAGAGGCCTTCTGGATACACTGAATCACAAAGGTAGAAGGTGCAAACTAATCAATTCCGACAGAATTTGCACAAAGATCCATTGAAGTATATTCCTTTTCCATCTGAAACAGTTTTCATGGTAATGGATTGTCCAAAATTCATCCAAACAACTAATATAGATTGTTGTTTTTTTTATTATTTGATTACTCCAAAATAATTACTAGAGTTGATGGCATGAAGCAGCTTTGAGATTGGAGTGAGTTTTCATTTTCTTTCAATCTAGCAAACCTAAAAATACTATTTAGTTAGTTTCCATGAACCAAATTATAGTTAATGATATTCCTTTGTGCCAGTCTACAATGACAGATTTTGATTAATTCCTTTTCAACAAGGGCATGGATTGTAACCCACCCCACTAGAGTTGGTTAATTTGAGAACCAAAAGGATTGCAACTTCAGTGGCATCTTATCTACAGAGTCCTGAATCAATCTGGTATGACCATAGTATTCAATTTCAATAACTTAGTTTGAAACATATTATATAACTATAAACTATGTAAGTTGATCTGACTTTTATGTGCTGCATAAGCTAACGGTACTTCCAACTTTTTATGGAGCAGTTTCTGAGGCTTGGAGATCATCCTTGGCACAGTTTTTGGAGAAGCAGAATGAGAATTTGTTGCTGCATGATTTAGAGCAAAAGATAAAATGTTTTGCACATTATTTTGTGTACCCTTCTTATGAATTGCTCATCTACTCTAATTAGATGACAAGCAAAAGGATGGATTGTAGAAACATGAGGTTTCCTCCATTATATTTGAGACCAAGTCTTTCCGTGCAAAATTGAGGATGGTTGTTAGTTGCCATTATTGATTTATTTTGCTTATTATAAGCTGTGGTTTCTAGATTAGTAGTTCGGTGTGGTTTTGGTAATCTGTCAATTCTCACTTGAAACAAGAGCTTGTATTCTACATTTCATCACTGATAATTTTTTGGAATTACAAAGCAACTAGCTTATATATGTATGTCGGTGCACCATATTCAATGTTCTTTCCAGTTCCAAACATATTTACAGATAGCAAGCCAAATTTCCTTTCACCGCAGGTGCTAGTATGCAGTCGGAGGTCAGTAGTGAATGGTTGATTTACCAAACGAATGAGATGGACGTTTAATCATGTTGAATACCATGTTGATGAACCACTTAGTGGTTTATAGATGCTTTGTTGTTGGTATTCGTCTAAATTTTCCTGCCCCAGAAGAGAGTACCGAAGCTAGTATCCATTTTCAGGCTTATATGCGTTTTCCAATACAAATAGGATCGAGAGTTGTTTGATATTCTCTTATCCTTGCCTTACAACTAATTATGGTAGCATGATTTTTCACAAAAAAAAAAATGTGGTCCCTACTCAAATACAATTTTTTTTTTCCCCCAAATTGGGAGGTAGAAGAAAGAAATGAATGATGGTTGCATAATTTATCTTGAAATGATGGAATTATCTATTCTCAATCCCATTTTTCTAAGTTGATTTTATCATTATTCTGTTCATTTGGACTTTGACAAAGGAAAGACATAGGGGGACCCGTAGACTCAAAATAATAAAATATAAACATTAATCAGTTTTCTTTTCTTATTATCATTTTTTGCGGTGGCTATAAGGTGATTGATATTACAAAATCCTCAGGTCAAGATCCTGGACTTGCTAGTATGCACTGTATTCAATCTAGTATTGAAGTTTGGAAGAAAATCCCAAAGTTTTTATGTGGCCAATCTTCAATAAGAGATAAGAATGGATATAATAGAGATGCTTTATTTCTGGTTTAGAAAATAGAACTCAGAGATTCATAAAACAATAGCAATTGGTGGACCTGTCAACTACAAAATAATTGACAAGGAAGTCCTCATCCGATTCTCTGTTTAGATAGGGAATGGGAACAAGTGAAGTTTGTTCAATTGTGATGAATTGTCTTTGTTGTCCCTAGTATTAGATAAACTAACAATGAACAAAATTAAGGACAAAACAGCACATTTACCCATGAACCATTTAACCAGGTGTTGGTAAAAAATTGTTATTTTGTTATATTGCATGTAGAAAAGAATCCGAACCACTTGAGTTCATATGTCAAGTCTTGAAATTAGTTGACAGATGCATGAAGTTGGTATTAACATGTTGTCTGGTTAATTTTCTCCCCTGACTTTGTGTTGCACCAATTGCCTAAAATTTTGTCAATCTATGAACCGTTGGTATATGCCCTCGTTGAGTGCGTGAGTTACTGATTATAGTGCATGTGCTCTGACTTGTTTCCTTCTTCTGCATTATAGTGCACCTCCATTCATAGATGGAATGCCTAATTGCCACTGATTTGCTAATTGCACTTCATTCATGGGGTTTTTTTAGCTTGCTGTTTATGTCTTCATTTTTTTGGAGAGGTTGTGAGGGAGGGGAAAGGAGAAGGAGGGAGAGATTGAGATAGAGAGGGGGGGGTTTGAGACTGTTTGTCACTGAATATCTCTTTTTCTTGGATTGTTTATTAACAAGTTTGCTCATAAAGATGAGGTCAAACATTGTGAATTTTGGATACATAGCAGACCCAAAAATTCACCGAGTCTATATCGAGGTGTTATACCAAGATGTTATATATACGCTTAAAATAAAGTTTTTGAAATACAACTCTATTGAGGTGGTAAAAGTGTACATGCCTGAGATGCTTACCCAAGAAAATTGGAGTGTAATAAATTATTATGTTTTTTAGATTGCATATCATATTGGTTATAATGGTTGTCCTGTGATCATTGAGGACTCTTTGAGTAATGTTTTTTTTTTTTTTAATTGTTCCAATATTTTACAAAGAAAAGTGTTTGTGATATCAGCTGAGGAGTTGATCAGTTTTATATCTACTACAAGTGTTAAAATTTTAAACCATTTTGTGACAACACCTTTAATTTTTTTTTTCTCAAATTGTTATCAATAGTCCTTCTCCAACGATTTAATTGTTTCAGTTTGTAATGCATTGGTTTGCTCAAGTTGAGTGATTTTGAGGGTTTGACGAAATCCTAAATTGGCTATTATCCATGAAAAAAAAAATTCAAAAATATTAATATGACATGAAAATGAGAATATATTAAGTTTTAGAAAATTATGATACAATTAAAACTTGACTATGATATATATTGTTAGATTATATATATATATATATAGCATTAACTTATTTTTTTATTTTATATTGTAATTAGTATTTTATTTGAAATTTTAAAAGAATATATTTGATAAACATATAATATGATAGTTTAATAAATTATAAAATCAAATTATACGGTATAATTAGTAAAATAAAATATATTTTTTCTTAGTGATAATTATTTATTAATATATTTACAAGAAACAAAATATAAATAATTTTTAAGAATTTTAAAATTAATTTTATTTATAATTTTTTGAATAACTTTTGTTTCAAACTAATAATTTAGGTTTAAATTAATACTTGACTATCTATTTGAAGGATTATATCCACTTTTCTTTTAATTTTTGAAATTATCTTTTTTTTATTTTTTAAATGTTTGAATTTTTTTGGTATTTCCGGATTCTTTAAATTTTTTATATTTTTTAATTCATTGGAATTATTTGGATTTTTTTTTGAATTTTCAGTTTTGTTTTTTGAAAATTTCATATATTTTTTAGAAATTTCATATTTATTATAATTTTTTTTTCATATTTTTCCAAATTTTATAAAAAATATATTTTTTAAAAATTATCACATCTTGATTTAAATTATTATTTTATATAATATATATACATGTATCCCATCTTAAGTATGCCTTTTTTAGAATGATGTATTTTTTGATAATTTTTTAATTTTTTTTAAAAAAGAAGTAAATCAAATATAAAATAAACATGAATAGTGTTACATTTTACAGCTTCGATGAGCACGTCTATCCATGTACCTAATATCTATGGGCCTGTCAAGATCAAGAGATGAACTCTTCTCCGGCCTTTGAAAAAGTTGTGTATATTTTAAATTTATTAAACATAAAATCCATTATTTAAGTTTAGTTAACAATGCCCTTCCATCTTCTACTTAAGTTTGGTACCTCAGCCGCACGCCCTAAGCGGCCGCCTCCTAAAATCATAGTTCTCTCATCCGAATTCTTTCTTTTGATATCGATTCTAAACCGTTCATCCCATCATTTACTGCTACTTGCATCCCGGAAATGGTTAGCTCTTTTGCTTTTTCACCAGATGGTTCTGTTATTTATGGGATTTGTAGATATGTTTTACAGATTCAGAAATTTGAAAATCTTGATGATGCTCAAAGTATGTTCATCTATATGAGCTGCTAGTTCTATCTACAGGAGAACAAGATTCAATCTTGTTTGAGGTAATTTTCAAATGAATGGTTTCTTTAGTGTTCTTTTACACTCTTTCGATAACATAAATTCAGTTTTATATATAAAATTTCAGTCACGTTTGGATGAGTTTCAGCTTTCAAACTCTCTTCCTATAGACTAAACCCTATTTTTTGATGGATCGATCCTGTTCTTTCTTGACTTATTTGTATAATAATATTTCTTGGTCTGATTTATGCATTAATATTGTGTTATTGATGTGGATGCTGAGTTACCCATTTCCTATGTGAGTTATGGAATTGATATAAATTTGAAGGGTAAAAAGTTATCTTTTTTATTAGTAAATATTTATGTACGCTATGTCTTTGAAATTCTCCTTATTTTTTGTTAAGTATTTATCTATCTATCCTATGCTTTGAAATTTTTTTGTTCTTAGAGGCCTATATGATAAGTTGTTGTATGCCACATCAACAAAGAAAAGAAGGTTTACAAAGAATAATAGGTTCAAACTAATCAATTCCAATGGGTTTGCACAAAGATCTATCAAGGCATATTCTTATCACTTTGAGTTGGTGGTGCGAAGGAGCTTTGAAATTGGAGCAAGTTTTTAATTTTTTTTAATCTAGCAAACCTAAAACTAATAGTAGCTTCCATGAAGCAAATCACTGTTAATGGTATTCCTCTGCACGAGTTTATAATGACATCACCTTAATCTTGATTAGCTCCATGAATTGTAAGCCACCAGAGTTAGTTAACTTGATAACTAAAAAGATTGCAACTTCAGTGTCATCTGGTATGACTTAAGTATTTAATTTCAATAACTTAATTTGGATCTTTAGACTAGAATTATAATTTTAAACTATATAGGTTGATCTGACTTTTATGCACTACATAAGCTAATCATACTTGCAACTTTTTATGGACCAGTTTTTGAGGCTTTCCAGCCTTTGCTCCAAATTCTTTGTTTCGGAAATGCGGATATGGCTGACTGCTGCAGCTGAGCCTTCTGTATCAATTTCGGAAAGCCTGTTAACAGTTACAACATCCATAGATATATGAGCATGAAGAAGATATTTATTGAGTCTCCATTTATATAATGTTGTATCACTAAATTTGATGGCAAGCTCACACAAATCATAGAATTTCACAAAAATCATCCTAAGTCCTAGTTTTTGGAAGAGTATAATGAGAATTTGTTGCTTAGAGCAAAAGTTGAAATACTTCCCAAATCATTTTGTGTACCCTTTTAAATTTTCTTATAAATTATTCAACCCACATTAATTATATAATGAGCAAAAGAATGGATTGTAGAAACATGAGGTTTCTTCTATTATAACTCTTACCTTGCAAAATTGAGGATGGTTAGTTGCATATTATAAACTGTAGATTCTAGATGATAGGTTGGTGTGGTTTTGGTATTCTGTCAATTCTTTCACTTGAAACAAAAGCTTATATTCTGCATTTTGCTAGTTTGTAGTTAGATGCCAGGAATGCATGGTTGATTTACCAAACGTAGTATTCCTCTCCCACAATAAAGAACTAATTGTACACCACGGAAAAAAAAAAGAAAAAGAAAAGAATTTTATAAAGGTACATATAATCCCATTGAATACCATGTGTTATAAACTTCTTGTGAGCGTTTTCCCATACAAATGAGATCGAGAAATGTTTGATATTCTCTTAAACCTTTCCTTTGCCCTTCGTCCACAAGCCATGCAACTAATTATGGAATGATGATTTCTCAACCAAAAAACGAAAAACAAAAGTTTTGAATTTGAAAGTTTTCATGGTCCCTACTCAAATACTTTGTTTTCCCCGAAATTGAGAGGAAGTAGAACAAGGAAATTAGTGATGGTAGCATGATTTTTCATGAAATGATAGAATTATCTATTCTCAATCTAATTTTTGCATGTTGATTTTTTAATTATTCTATTCATTTAGACTTTGGTAAGGGAAAGACATAGATCACCAACTCAAAATAATAAAATATAAAAATCTATCAATGTTTTTATATTTTAACAATTATAATATGATTAATATTTTAAATTAATAAAATTATCTAAATATTTAATAATTTTTAGACAATTAACTCTTATTTATGTGATATGAAATATTACTCATTTAATATAAAATTCTAACTTTTGAGAGACTATACGAGAATTTATAGATGCATATAGTATGGTTAATATTCATAAATTATTGAAATCATACAATTAATTAAATTTTTTTGTAATATTAATTTTTTTTTGTGATATTAAAAAATTTTAATTTGATTATCCTTTTTGTATCATTAACAAATATTTTTTTTCGTGTTTAAATTAATTTAAGATTGTGCACGTAATTGTATTCATATATTTGTATTTTCGTAACTTCAAAAATTATTCCCTTTTTCCTCTCCAAACAAAAAGAAAATTTTTTACATATTAATTATATTTACAAGGGGTGTTTAAGAGGGAAAAAAGGAAGTAATTCTAAAAGAGAACAAAAATTATAAGTCATAATATTTCATAACTTTTTTAAAAATTAAAATAATACATTATTTTGTTCCTCCTTTCCACCATATTCAATTGGATTCTTTTTAGCCTTCTTTAAAATCTCTTGCTTCCTCTCGTTTTCTCTTTTAATTGTAAGTATATTTTATTTAAATTAAAAAAAATAAAAAATTTAAATTATTAATATTTTTTCAAATAAAAAAAATTTAATAGATATCTTTTTAAGATAAAAAATATCAAAGTATAAGTACATTTTTTTTAAAAAAAAGATAAATATAAAAAGATTTGTTGTGTTTAACTATTAGCAACATAATGGGAGGCATAAGAAAGATGTATAATTTATCTAATGATATATATATATATATATATATTAATTTATTAAAAATATATATTTTAATTTTTTTATTCACAATTTTAATTTTATTCAAATGCTACAAAATAATTATTAAATTAATATAAAATGTTACAGACGTTAATAGTTTATTGAAAAAATTAACATTTGTATTAAATATTTAAATATTTTTAATATTAAATAAATACTATTTCATAATTATTTTATTAATTTTTTTAAGTCTTGTTAATATTAATATACTAATATTAGACCCACACGATACATACATTTATCATTACTTTTTTATTTATATTTTATTTCAATAAAAATAATAAAAGTAACTTAAATTATGCATTTTTCTATTTTAAAAATAAAAAATAAAATTTAAAGTATTTTTTAAGAAAAAAATTAAATTATGAATATATTTTTTAAAATAAATTTAGAAATATTTTTTCTCTGAAAAAAAATTTAGGATTATTTTTTAAAAAATTAATTTTCTTTTTTATAGATTTTTTACATATGTAAAAATTGTATAATTTAAGTAAATTGTAATATTTATTATATTATAATCGAGCAAATTAAATATATATTTAAATTTCAATTATATTAAAATATTTAAAAATTAAAAATTAATTATTATATTAATATTAAATATTATAAATCAAAAAATTAAAATTAAAATTAAATATTTAAATAAACATTATTACATAAGTATGAAAATATATATTTACATATATAAATATATTAGTATTAGATTTAATGTGTGAATTTATTATATTTTAAAGAGTTTTTTTAAATTTTATTTAAAATAAAAAAATAATTTAAAAATATTATTTTTTAAAAAAATTGAAATTTGTTATTTTTTTTCTCTATGATAAATTTATTAATAATATTTTAAGAAAGTTTTTCCTTTACTTTTCTTAATTATACATATTTATGTTACATAAATTTTAATTATATATAAATAAATGTTAATATACATTGACTAATTACATTATAAATACTAATTGAGTTAATTAAATTTTTAATTATAATTTGTATTATAGAGAATATAGCAATTGTTTAGAAAAATTAGATATATTAATATTTATAAAATTTAATTTTTTTTATAAAAATTAAAATTAATGTGAAAAATTATTAGACTAAATTGAATAATTTAAAATAATAATAATAATAATAATAATAATAATAATAATAATATATAATATCAAAAATTTTATGATTATTTTTTTATATAAAAGTTTTAATTATTAATAATTAATTAGATAGAACTATTTTGTTTTAGATTTTTTAATTTTATTTTTTAAATATAAAAATAAACTACAAGTTAATTATAAATTTAAAATTAAATACTAAAAAATATTAAATATCATAAAATTAATGGCATACAAAATAAATAATTTTTTAAATAATATATATTTATATATAGATATAGACGTAAACAAACAGACATTGACAAGCATCTATAAACAGATACCATAGATTGAATCCAGCTCATATGCCACGTCAGCATGGAACCTCGTCGTACAGTGAGGCCGCTCCCACCCTGCATAGAAAACCTCTGCTTACGCTCTTATAGAAATTTTCCTCTGTGGTAGCTCTCACATCTTATTGGTATACCGTCATTTCAATCGCAACCGTCCAATATGATCTGTGAATGACAGAACAACCCAGGATGTCGGGACCCACACGGACCCTGTCAATTTTTTATTGCACGATGAAACAGAAACAGAACAAAAAACAGATGCAAAACTCCATCAAGTCTTTGGACTCAACTTATGAACTGCCCCATGTTTTTTATTCTGTTTTAGTTCACTAGATTATTATCACATAAGCTATCATTCCACCATTTTTAAATAAACTTTGTTTCTGTTTCATTCCACACAAAGCCTCAAAAGGAGCTCACTTTTTTTTCTCTCTCTCTACACTTTCTCTAGGCAGATTCTTTCCTCTTTTTTTTCTTTTTTCTTTTTTGTTGTTTTTGGTGTTCTTATTTGGTGATCCTATACTTTGTCTGGTGATTTCCTTTCTGGGTTTTCTGGTTTTGGAAGATTGATAGAGCCAAAGTTTTCAATGGGTATGCTGCTTCTGCTGATCTTATTGGCAGTATCTGCGGCCTCTGCTGATGAAAGTAAGCTTCTTTAATGGTTTTTGGTTGCTTTCATGGATCGCACAATCTTTGTTCATCTAATTCTCTTAGTGTTGTTGCTTGCTTTTGTGTTGTTTTGATTTTGAAATTCAGTACCCAACTTGTAATTATGCTTGTTTTTTGAGTTTATGTTGGAAATTATCAGTTTAGCCGCGGGGTTTCCTCCTATGCTCTAGTGCATTCATGTGGTCATTCTGTCTGTTTGAGTCATCTCTATTAAATTTCATTAATTTTTCTGCATTAATATACTTTTCCGGTTGCTTTTATGTGTTTTTAGTGACTACTGTTTGAATCTATGCAGCTTTCCATTTTGTTCTTTTCCAGTAACTTTTTTGCTTCAAATATTTGCTTCTGCTAAATACCATCCCCTTCTCTGGCTTTGGTTTGCTGTTGGGCTCTGGATGGGCTTATGATTAAATGATTTGGGAGGAAGATAGGATTATTCGTTGCAAAATGCAGGCATCAATATTAGTGTTAGTCGCAATGTCAGATTTTTTTAATAATTAACGTGTTTCCTTAAAAGAGAACTAGTGCAGTTTTAAGTTTTAAGTCACAATCTTGGTTCATTTTCCCACTTTTTATTGTGATTAGACTTTCTTTAGAAAACTGCGAGGATGAGAGAGAGAGAGAGAGAGAGAGAGAGAGCATATTGAAAATTCTTCTTTACTCTTGGTCATTACGTTGTTGCTTTCAGGAAGAATCCATTCTACGGCACCCTTTCCTCTGTTGGAAATTTCTAATCTCTTATGTCTACGATCCTTTTGACGGGGACTTTCAACCATATTGCTTGCCAGCTCATGTGGCTGTATTTGACCAGTTTATAATAAATATAAGAATATTAATTTTATTCATCACGCTTAAAATGTTTTGTAATTATATTTATTTAATTATTTAAAACATTTTTAATATATTAACTTTAATAATTAAATTGAATAATATTAAGTATTTTTTTATAAATATAACTGTTTACTGATACTTATATTTTAGATAATTTTTTAAATATTATATTATTAAATTTATTGATATAATATTAATGGTTATATTTTTTAAAATTTAATAAAATAATAAATATTTTTGAATATTATAAAAATTATTATAATATTTTTTAAAATTATTTTTTTATTTTTCCAAAAATTAAAATGTATGCTTATGTCAATAAATTTAATATGTAACATTGAAAAATATATATTTATATCAATAAATTATATTTAATAAAAAATTTTAATATAAATTAAATAATAAACTTTGGTACAAATATTGCAGGACGATAATACCCTTAATAAATAAATTGGAATCCTAGAAATCTACCACTTCCTTCACTCTTTTTCCCTGTTTATCTCTCTGTGTCTGCTTTTCCTTTTTTTTTTTTTTTTTGGGTTAGCAACCTGGAAGGTGTGGTGGAGGGGGAGACAAGTGTATCCTGATTCAGATCTACTATCAGTGTATCCTAGTGCCAAAACCTGCTGTTTGCTGAACTGTTATATTCGGTGATTCTGTTTCTCAATTTAATTATGCTCCAAGCTTCCTACTATCCCCCTCATTATACATAAACTTCATGTAGGACCCAGATGCCATGTACTATTTCACCTTTGTTTTTCTATTTTTCTTCTTTTGGGCTGAAGATAGAAACTTGATTACTCACTATCACACAAATAGCAACTACCTGAAAGTGACCTTGGCAAGGTCTTATGATGGAACCCACTTATAGAAATGTGTAACTCATACATCCGGGCTTAGATTAGATGAATGCCCTGCTTCTAAATTTTCCCCTTAATCTGTGGGTTGAGATAAAAATGGACCATGGAAAATGCTGCAAGAAACATCTTCCCAAATACTAGCAAGCAGAATTGTGGCATAGTGTGACAACGGAAGGGACAAAACTATAACTTTTATCACCGTATTCATAATTCTTCATGATTTCGATATTGTCTACATTGGCCTCCCAAAGAGCTCTGCGCAAGGAGACCACAGATATTGTCTGAATCTATAATATCTTTCATGTTGATAAATGAATAGATATGGAGACTTTATCTATTAAGGACAAAAGGGAAAAGTAGATCAATGAGGTTGGCATATCACCGTTTATATGACTCAAGATCCCCTCTTTTTTAAGGATGTGGGAGTTGAGCATGATTTTATAGGAAATTCTGTTTATATAAAAGTGGCTGCAATTAGTGACCAACAATTTTGTAGGCATGATTTTATGGGAAATTCTGTTTTAGCCTGCTATTTGGCATTTTATGCCAGATTTATTCTTCTGTTCAGTGTTTTGTAATGAAATTCACTACACCTTTCTGTCATGAGGATTTAATGTATTGGCAGAAGAAGAATCTGATCATGAATACACACCCATGCATTGCTTTTGCAGGTTCCTTCATTGGTGTCAACATTGGTACAGCCCTTTCTGATATGCCAAGCCCCACCCAGGTGGTGGCTCTTCTTAAGGCTCAGAATATCCGACACGTCAGGATCTATGATGCAGACCGAGCAATGCTTCTTGCATTTGCCAACACTGGTATCCATGTAACTGTTTCTGTGCCTAATGACCTGCTTCTTGGCATTGGCCAATCAAATGCGACTGCAGCCAACTGGGTCGCTCACAATGTAATAGCCCATGTCCCTGCCACTAACATCACAGCCATAGCTGTAGGATCTGAAATCCTTACTACACTTCCTAATGCTGCCCGAGTCTTAGTCTCTGCACTGAAATTCATCCACTCTGCTCTTGTCGCTGCAAATCTTGATGGACAGATTAAAGTTTCTACACCACACTCTTCTTCCATCATCCTAGATGCCTTCCCACCTTCCCAAGCATTCTTCAACCGTTCTTGGGATCCAGTGATGGTTCCCTTGCTCAAATTTTTACGGTCAACAGGGTCTTATTTCATGCTAAATGCATACCCTTATTATGACTACATGCAATCAAATAATGTGATCCCATTGGACTATGCCCTCTTCCGCCCCCTCCCTCCCAACAAAGAAGCTGTTGATGCCAATACACTCCTTCATTACACTAATGTCTTTGATGCTATTGTTGACGCAGCATATTTTGCAATGTTCTATCTGAACTTCACCAATATCCCTGTTGTTGTGACAGAGTCTGGTTGGCCTTCCAAAGGAGATTCATCTGAGCCAGATGCAAAAGTTGAAAATGCTAACACTTACAACAGTAACTTGATTAGGCATGTGCTGAATAACACAGGCACTCCCAAACATCCTGGGATTGCAATTAGTACTTATATTTATGAACTCTACAATGAGGATTTGAGACCTGGGCCAATTTCTGAAAAAAACTGGGGGCTGTTTGATTCCAATGGGGTGCCTATTTATATTTTACACTTAACAGGTGCTGGTACTGTGTTGGCCAATGACACTACAAACCAAACCTTTTGTGTTGCAAAGGATGGTTCTGACACAAAGATGCTACAGGCAGCACTGGATTGGGCATGTGGACCAGGGAAAGTTGACTGCTCGCCTTTATTGCAAGGACAACCATGTTATGATCCAGATACTGTGATTGCACATTCCACTTATGCTTTCAATGCTTATTACCAGAAGATGGCTAAGGCTCCTGGGACCTGTGATTTTAATGGGGTGGCTACCATCACTACTACTGACCCCAGTAAGCAACTAATTCTCCACAAAATAAGAATTCAATAGAGGGAGAACAAGAGTATTATATCCATTGTTCCATAATGGATGTGAATTAATTTCCATATATTAATGTGCTGTGAATGCTGATGGCCAAAAATTATCTTCTGTTAGAGATCTATATTTTCACCCCACAAATGTTTGTGACCATGGTTGTTCTCGCCATGTGCCATTGCATATGTGGGGAATACCTCCTAAAACATTCTGTGGGTTTGATGCATTTTGAATTAACAACATTTAGGGAGTTCAAATTCATGTTTAAAAGATTATTTGACGTATGTCTATGTAAGCATGACTTGCAGACCCATATTTCTTTTAATGCTGATAATTTTGTTCATTAATGCTTAAATAGAATGTGCTAACATTGTTTTACTTGTGCAGGTCATGGCTCGTGTATATTTCCTGGAAGGTATAGCCGATGACTATTGCTCTTAAAATCTTGTATCCTCTTGCATTGCCACATTTTGACTATTCCAATTACCATGTGTTCAAATTTGTATGATTGCATGAATTTTTTACTGAAATTTTTCACCACTCCATTCCTTAATATTTTTCTTTTTGGCTCTTTGAATGTAGTGCTGGAAGAAACGGTACCTTGTCAAATAACACTTCACTGGCTCCATCCCCAAATTCGATGGGTTCTGACAGTGCTTCGTTACATGTCTATGCCACCGGTTCTTTCACAACTTCTGTGATTTTAAGTGCTTTGATAATGAGCACAGGTTTCTTGTAATATTTTGTACTTAGTGTCGCCTGTAATATCTGGACACTTCCCTAGAATCATCGAGGAAATTTGCTTTTAATTTCGTTCGAGAATTTGCAGCAGGGCCCAGTTTTGTTCTTTCTGGAAAAGAGTTGAGGGTTAGCAAAGTTGATTGAACACTTAGCAGTGAAGTAGTTCTAACATGAGTTACCATCGTTTCTTTTGTACAAAACCAACCAAAAGGGTTGGTTGGAATAACCGTTGTAACCTTCATTTCAGGTGAAATTTGGTTGTATTCTTTGTCTGTATTTTGTTGTTAAGTAATAGACAAGAGATTTTCTTCTCCTTTCTGTTGCCTGCGTAGGAACTGTGAATGGATTTAATGTATAGTTTTCTGGGTCAATTAATTGGTTAACACGGCACAAACTTTTTCATCTAATCGCAATTCTTAGAACTTTTTCAATACTACTTTTTCAACTACAGGACTGCAATGCATGCAGCTGGCGTTGTGTAATGAGTTATATAGCATTTGACATAGATTTTATGGTTATTTGGGATCATTTATGTTCAAATTACATATTTAACGTAAATTATGTTATGAATTTTTTTAATTTTATAAATTATATTTTAAAATTTATTTAATTATTTTATGGTATTTAAATTAAATTAAATTATTTAAGAAAAATATATAAATTATTGGAATTTTTTTTATTTGTTATGAAATATTTTAGAATATCTTTTTAATTAATTATTATATTTTTTTTAATTTAGATTAAAGTATTTTCTTCATTAACGAAATAATTTTAAGTTATAAATAAAAGTATTATATATTTTTAATAGATTTCAATTAAAAAGTTCAATTGATTATTCTGTTTTTATTATTTGCTTTACTGCATTTTCATCATTTTTTAATATTATAATAAATTTAACATATATTGATACTGTCTTAACCTCTTTCAATAAAGAGTAATTTTACAAGATTATAAATACAATAGATTTTGTATTCAGATATTACTTGTAGTTAATATATTTGTATACATATTTCTAATATTAAAAATATTTTTTTCTTTGATGAAAATTTCTTTATAAAATATTTTGTCAAATAGTTAGCAGAAATTAATATTTATTTTGAATACAATGATATTTATGAGAAGTAAGGAATGATTCTTATATATTTTCTAAACTCTAATATGGTGTAGTTGAATGGTATAATTATACTTAATATTTTATATTAAGATGTGGTAGGTGTAAAAATTAATTATGAGTAAAAATAAAAAATTTATTAGTATAAATTTAAAAAAAATTTGAATCAACACGAAAGAAATATTAATTCTTATTTTTTACTAATTAATAAATTATATGATTGTTGTTCAATCATGATTTGAACAACGTATTTCTTCAACATAATAAAAATAAAAGTGTGAGCAAACATATTATAATATAACCTTTTAGTTAATAAGAAATAAAAATTAAATTTTTTTCAGCCTAATTCATAATTTTCTTAAATTTATTATTACTATAAAATTCAATAACTAATGAATTTCATATTTTTATTTATGATTGAATTTTAGATTTATTTCATCTTAATTAAAAAGTATCATTTTACTATTTAATTGGATTATTTTAGAATTTTAATATATAAAAATAATTTTTTTCCTCTTTATAAATATCATTGTATCCAAAATAAATACTAATTTTTACTAATTATTTTACAAAATTTATAACAAAAAAATTTCTATCAAAAAAATAAATATTTTTAAAATAAAAAAAAATTTATATAAACATATTAATTGTGAGTAATATTTTAAATATAAAATTTATTATATTTATAATCATATAAATTCTTTCTTGATCTTTGTCAATAAAAGTCAAACATATTTAAATATTACTTAATATAGAATTTAACAAAATAAAAATAATACTCAATTAATTTTAATAAAATTATATTTTTTAAAGAAAATAATAAAAGTAAGACAAATAATTTTGTTGAAATATGTATTTACTATATGATTTACCCTCTTACAGTATATTTATAAATAAAATTAACTGAAAAATACTTTAACTTAAAAAAATACTTTAATGATTAATTATAAAAATAAAAAATATAATTTTATTATTCAGACTTATGTAAAATTACTCAAAAAAAAATTTATTTTTAAGTATTTTTTGTTTAATTAAATAATTTCTTAATTAATTATTAAAATATTTTTTCATTTAAGTTAAAATATGTTCCTAATTAATTAACTAGTTTTACTTATAAATATAAATGTATGTAAATTTAAAGAATTAAATTATCGAGTAAATATATATTTCAAAAAAAAAATATTGATCTTACATCTATCTTATTTTTTAAAAAATATAATTTTTTAAAAAAAGTTTAATCGAGTATTAATTTTTACACAGGAAGGCAAGCCAAGACAAAGAATAAAGCCTCGTGGGGTCATCCAGCTGGCTCTGAAGTTTGGTTTTAAAATGACGGATCCAGAAACCGTTAATCATTGGGCAAAGCTCATGAATACATACAAAAAAATAAAAAATAAAAAATTACACAACTCACTGAAGCTCTTGAGGGAGATTGAAAGTTGGCTCGAACCTGTTTGGTTTCTTCTCTGAAAGCCATGAAACTTCAGCTTTGCCCTTTTGGATTGCCTATTTCTTTTATTATTATTATTATTATTATTTTAAATAAATTATTTCTTTTTTACTTGTGTCCACTATTAATAAATATAGTTGTGTCCGAAAACACTAATAAACCATCTTAACTGTAATATAAACATTTGTGTCTCTTTGATTGTTACAAAAGGATACATGGTCCATAATTTTACTGCAAGAAAAATAGTAAAAAAAATTTAAGAACAATCTTGAAAAACTCAAACTCCAAAATAGTTTGATTTTTAAAAATGCATGCCATAATTTAATATATTTCATTTTATTATATAAAAGAATTCATATAATCTCTGTTTGTATATCAATACGAGATCAAATTTTGTTTATAAAAAAATATTATTTATTACATAACTTAAAATAATTTTAAAATTTTTAGATTTCTTGGCATTCAAATAAAAAAAAATTTCTAGATTGTCCATTTTTGAATTTTTACATTTTCTTCATCATAAAACCAATTAGGTGATATTTCAAATTGAGGACTTATCAAATTTGATTGCTTTTAAAATGATGTATGAGATTGAAGAGAAATAAGAGAGCTATTGGTGACATAATAGTGACCTTTTCCAGAGAGAGAAAAAAAAAAAAAAAGAAAAGATAAGACTAATAAAAATAAGAATATTCTTTTGTTAGGTAGCCTACACATTTTAGGGGGAAAAAAAATTCTTAATTAATTATCGTCATAGAAGGAGATGCTACATTATTTACTTATACAATACTAATGGACTCCCAACGGATTAAAAGATAAGTAACAAGAATATTCTTTGTTAGGTACCACATGCATTTAAGGTTAAAACAAAAATTTAATTAAATGCAATCAAAACAATTGTTAAGAAGCTATTAGAAAGAGAGAGAGAGAAAGAAAAAAAAAAGTTATATATAAGTGGCTATAAGAGGAGAGCGATACTCATCAAATCTAAGAGCATCACAAAAGAAAAGGCAAGTCAAAAATCATGGGTGCACGGGGAAGGTTCATCCAATTGCTCTCATTGTTTGCCTTAGTGTTAAGTACAAATCAAGCTTTTATCGGCACAGATAAGTACACCGTTTATATTTTCAATAACCTAGCTGGTAGCTATCTCTATCTGCATTGTTGGTCTAGGGATGACGATCTTGGCAACCACAGGTTATCTGTTAATCAATATTATGACTTCAGTTTTCACGTCAATGTCTTCGAAACTACCAGATTCTGGTGCAATTTTAAGTTTGGTAATAACAGGGGTGGTAAGTTCAGAATCTTTTGGACGGGACCCAAGTTTCTGGACTCGTGCGGCGTGAATCTCGATGACAACTGCACTTGGTCGGCCAGGGAGGATGGTCTGTATTTGCATGACATTCCTTCAAAGCAATTTCTAAAGCACTATGGTTGGTGAAAAAGACTAGTGTTATCCTGTGATTCAACTAGGGTTTATGTCTCCGCTGCCTTTAAAAATAGAGCTCTTCTGGATCTTGTAGCATGGAAAATAAAGCAGTCAATAATATTGAGTCATTTTTCAGGACAAAAAGTAATATTAATATGAAAAAAAAAAAAGATCTAATCTTTCTTTTCCATCCCTTCTCGGCTCTCGTTATTGCACTGATGGTTTTTTCTTTACAAGTGACATTTGGCTATGTAAGTTATTCTTTCAATTGCAGAAAAATAAGTAAAGGGTTACACTCTTCTCCCAACCCAAGAGCACATTCGGCAATGACCTATTTATTTGCCAAAAAAAAAATTTATTTATTTTTTTGAATGACTTAAAAAATTTATATTTCATATACTACAATTTATAGTACATGAAAATTTACACTCTAACAAAAATATATTATAACCAACAATCATTTGTGAAATGTAACAAAAATGGTAAAAAGATATATATGACTCTTTCTATCAATAAACTTCATAATATTCAACAATATTTTTAAAAATTAACAAAAAGGCATAAAAATTACATATAAAAAATTATTCGATTTAAATTTTTAGTTGACAATACTATCATTAAAAGAATTAAAATAAATAAATAATCTCATGCCAAAATAATTTTGTTCTCATCTCAATAAGTTAAGGGTAATTTAGTCTACTAGAACATTTATAATGTTGTTTTGGTAATTATTTCGAGATTTTTTTTTTCCGTTGATACTTAATAAAGTATATTAATTATTACAAAATTTAAATGTCAATATATTTTGTGTTATATTTAAAAATGTATAATATAAATTGTTATTAAAAAGCACGTTAAATATAAATTTTTCCTTATATTTCTCTGCTGGATTTACCTCTCCAGACGAAATTTTGGTTTTTTTTAGAGAGCAAAAGTTTGGCATATGGAAGGGAGCAAAAGCCTATTCAAAAATTGCTTGCAAACAAAGCTCAAATGGGCTTCACGTACAAAGGTTTCAACCAAAATTCTAAAAGTTTTGTTACGAGGTGCATTTTTAACAATTTTCCAAAAAATTTGTATTATTTTGGTTGCCTGATTTTTTTTTTTTTAAAAAAATAAATTTTATAATTGAAATTGTGAATTCTAATTTTAAGTTAAAAGGTGTAAAATTTATGAAAATGAGAGAATTATCTTTTATATATATATATAACTTACTATTGAATGTTGAAAAGACATTCTAATAAAAAAAACAAAAAAAAAACTTGTAAAATGTATTTATATTCATTTGAATAAATGTTCAACAATCCATAGTTTTTAACCAGTTATCTGTCCCACCAAACGCTTTAATTGTTACTTCAAACAGGTCCTAACTTTTGTTAGATTTCACCCAGGCCCTTCACACTGGAGACTGATGCCTATGATGCGGGCATGAGGCGGTTTTGATGCAGGAGGGATGCCTCATAGCCTCTATTTAAGCAAGCCCTTCAACTCCAAGCACAAGGAACTCTGCATTTACAGAAGGAAATTTCTAGCAATCCTTGTGGTAGTCACCGAATGGAGGCACTACTTGAAAGGCCTTGCTCCAACATGGGCTCCAAACTTATGTGCAGCAGAACAGCGTCGCCAAACTTTGAGGGCTCAACTGTGTAATACATTACAGGGAGTAGAAAATAGAGCAACAGATGCTCTCTTGCCAGACACAGAGAGCTTGTCCTGCAATCACTTCCATGGTGCCTAAGTGGATGGAGGATGTTTTGGGAAGCTATGATTAGGATAAGATGACTCAGGAGCTGACCCAACAGACCAATTCTACTTCTGGAACTACCACTACCTGCACACTAATTAATGGAATGATCAGGAGGAAAGGGCGAATCTGTGTGGCAGCAAGGGCGACATTCGAAACCAGTTTCTTCAAGCTGTGCATGATTGTCCAGGGAGGTCACTCAGGCATGAGAGGTACTTATGCT
Source organism: Kandelia obovata (assembly GCA_021464305.1). Lineage (NCBI taxonomy): Eukaryota > Viridiplantae > Streptophyta > Magnoliopsida > Malpighiales > Rhizophoraceae > Kandelia > Kandelia obovata. The sequence continues at coordinate 5,682,713 of CM038488.1, forward strand.
AGGCTCAAACAGTTCTTTTATTGGGCTGGGCTGAAAAGCGGGAGTGCAGCAGTGGGCAGCAAACTCTGATGTTTGCCATAGGTGCAAAGGAGAGAACGTGCCTTACTCTGGTCTTCTGCAGCATTGTCCATTTCTAGAGCAGTCCTAGAAACATATTTCAATGGACTTTATTGTCAACTGGTTGTTGTGGATCATTTTACTAAGTCTAGTCACTTTTTTGGGATTGATCACATACCCAACGGTAGCCAAAGTGTTTCTTGATAAACATATTATGCCTCAAACCACTGTGACCGATCAAGTTAAACTTTTCACAATTGTGGTTTGGTAGGAACTATTAGATTAGTAAGATCCACTCTCCACTTCAGCTCTACTTACCATCCACAGAGAGATGGACATATAGAGAGATTGAAAGGTTACCTGGAGAGTTGCCTTTGGCCCAAGCAGTGGCACAAATGGCTGTCTCTTGCAGAATGGCGGCATAACTCCGCCATTCACAGTGTCATTGGAATGTCACCATTTGAGGCACCATAGGGCCATGCCCCTTCTCAAATTGCAGACCCTTTTCCTGAGGGAACAACGGTAGCCAATCTGGCCCAGTTCATGCAGTACCGACAGACTCTCTCCACGTTACTCAAGGAGCAATTGGTCAGGTCCCAGTGGATAATGAAATCCTATGCTGACCAAAATCACTTTAAAAGGTAGTTTCAGAAAGGAGTTTGGGTCTTCTTGAAGCTCCAGCCTTAAGAGCAAACATCCATTGCAGTAAGGGCTAATCTCAAGCTTGCATCCACTTACTATGGTCCACTTCAGGTGATTGAGAAGATTGGATCAGTAGCTTACAAGCTCCCCTTACCTCAAGGAGTTGACATCCATCTGATCTTCCTTGTGTCACTCTTAAAGAAGTCTGTTGGATCTAAAGTGACTGTTATGCCTCATTTACCATTGAGGGGCACAGATGGGCAAATTTATATTGAACCAGTAGCGATTCTGGACCAAAGAATGGTGAAGCAGAACAATCGCCCAATCGCTCAAGTCCTGGTGCATTAGTCCTTCCTGGAACTAAGATGTTCTACCACAAGGCAGCACAATTAACAGATTTTGCATAGACTTATCAATGTATTCATGCTCTCCGTGCTCTGCAAAATGTGAAACCTCCATGTCCAGAAGCTAAGTTAAACTCAGGTCGAGCTCCAACAAAACATGAATTTTCTAAATTGAAGGTGGATGTCCAGAAGAGAAGTTTTGAGAATCAGAGAGAGAGGTAGTTAAAGCAAGGAGCTTAAGGATACCGTGGAACTGATATATTATATGGGTGGACAAACCAGAAGCCTATCTTTTGTAAGTTGTAAGTCGGATTGACAGCAGTCTTAAGTCACCAGTTTTCTTTTTTGCAAAGCATCAACTGGTTTTTTTTTCTTTTTTTTTTTTTTTCATTTTTTGGGGACACAAGGAAATTATTTGCATTCACAAGTAGTGCATAAAATTGTGCACCCCTCGCAAGTTAGAAAGGGAAAGGAGCAACAGATCGTTTATAAATTGGCAGTAGGATGAAGTATCAAATCTTATATTTTCCACTGTGATGGGCCAGTTGATGTGGAAACCCCCTTGTTTCTCGTAACCATGTGACCATGCGAGTGTGTCCATGTGACGACCACACAATCAATAGAAAGAGCTATCAAATGCACCAAATCAGGAAAATGTGAGAGAGGGGAAGGAGTAATGCAAAGGGAAAGCCTTGAAGTAAAAAAAAAAAAAGGGCTGCTCAAGTCATCAAATTGGAGCAGTATTATGTTGTAATACATTATCCTTAATTTACATTTGTCCTTTAATAGCTATGGATAATGGATAGAAGATGGCATGATTATTCGTGGCAGAAATGTTGCACCATGACTGCAGGAGGCTTTATAATCTCGCTGCCATGGTAAAATTTGCAACTGACAAATGATCCCAAAAAGTAGCATTCTTTTATGCTCTTACAAATTACAACAAGGCGTGTTATACAACATAAAAATGGAAAACTGTGAATATTACATTCTTTAATTTTATACATAGACTATGCATTGAGAATTGGGATGTTAACCACAATAGGCATGTGTGGAGCTCATGCTTTCCAAACTTTCAGTGGTCTAAAGGGTCAACAGCAGTCTTAAATAGAAGGATGTGAACATTGTCAATGGAAAAATATAAAAAGCCTCCTATGGAGTGAGTAACATAAGAACCAAAGCTAGTTCCAACAATGCAGTGCCAAGCCGGACCATATGCAGAATCAAACTCCTGTCAAGCGAAAAAACCAAACATTATGAGCTAGTTGATTACTGAGCGTTAATGGTCTTCTTGAAATCAAATGAGCGAATTCAAGTTGCTTTGCCACTGATGTTGAACTTGATTGCTATATTTTACAGAAAATTTACAGAAAAGACCTGCAAAATAGAAAGTAGGGCAAGTTCTCATTTTAAGTTTCATAGAAAATGATGCCTCCAAGGCCTAATAAAGAACCTCATAGCATTTATTTTGCATCTATAACCATGCATTCCACTTGTTGCCTGGGATGTAATTGTCTGTATGATAAAATCACAACAGCCTAAGTTTGAAGTGGAATTAATGAGGCCTATCATATCACACCAAACACAAAAGGAACCAATTCCTCAGTATTGAATCCAAAATGCCAAATTAGTTTCCCAAAAAAGATCAGTTTAAGACAAAGAAAAGGAAAAAAGGATAATAAAAGCTTGTTACTTTCTATGGGGCTCCTATCAAGTCTATCTTACTTTCCCAGGCTTCTGAGCATACTGATAATTTCAATTTATCTCAATTGCTGAGGACATCAAACACATATTTTATTCTACAAATAAATGATCAAAATTTGCTTCAAAACATGGGCTTCTAGCCAAAATAATCTAAATTGTAGTTCAACAATCTTTTTAACTTTTTCTGCACAATTTTTATTTTTCATTGGCACATGATCCTGACTTTATTATATTAGACACTGGACTGAACTGTGGTCCAGTTTCTATCCATTAATTGTAGGCTTCCTTTGGTAAAATATTTAAGTAGTTTAACACTTTTAAGTATAGAAATTTCTTCACATAAGATTGACAATTTGATTTTTTCAGTTTAGATCGTTCAGTTTCATGTTGAGGTGGAAAATAGAAGATTGCGGCTATAAAGATGATCGAGATGAACATACAAATATGGCTTTAGCAGAATTCAAGAGGCAATTAAACTACATCTGGAATTTTATTAAATTAAAAAAGAAAAGAAAAGAAAAGAAAAGACATACCTATTGACTGTTGCTAACGTAAATTAAATATTTATCTGGAATATCACAATTTTTTTCAGCTAATCTAAATTGAGAGGGGTTGATCGGCCTACAACCTTGTCCTTTTCACGTTTTGTTGTTTTGCACTTCCTTTGTCCTCATAACTCATTAAAAAAAAACAAAAAGTAAAGAAAGAAAGAAAGAAAGAGGTTGAAAAGGTCAGAAGGCAATTTTTCAATAAATAAAGGGATCAAAACGAAAGCAATTGATTTTTACTACAAAAGCTAAGAAAGCATGTAGTTAATAGGGCCACCCGTAATAAGTGATACGACCACCCAATTTTCCATCAAAGACATTCATGAATACCATTCACCATAGCGTCGATAAAAAAAAGAAAAAAATGAGACTAAAATCATCGATCAGTCATCACTCATCAGAGTATAGCCGTATAAGCCACCAAAAAAGAAGATTAAGAACAAACATTAACAAAGACAAGAAGAAATGAAACAAGAAACATGTATAGAACAACCCCATTTTCAGATAAAACTTAAACCGCACTTTGCCATAGACATATTAATCTAGACGCCTCATTTAACACACTATGAACTACAACATTTAACCTACCCCATATAAAGAATTCCGGGGTAATCTAAACTAACCAGTTCTGTTATTACCAGCATGTTCTTCGGATGTCTTGATGAGTGAGTGTTGTGGGCATGTTTAGCTTTGACTTTGTTCCAAAAACAAAAAACACATTTAACCTCGTACCAAAAAACATTGTTCAGTTCAAGTTAAAAGCTTATTGGATGATACCTAACATTAACATGAACACATCAAAACAGATCAGTTTAAGCTCGCAACATAAAACAAAGATCAAAACCCAGAAAAAAATAACAAAAGATATCATTAAAAGAAAAAAAAAAAACAAAAGGTTTTTCTCACCTTCTTCAAAGCATGAGCAAGGCGTTTGCTGTCTAGTTTTCGGGACATGGAGTCAAGCTGATGACGAGCACACCTGAAAGCTCGGGTCTGCAAAGGAATGGGCATATCGGAAGCTCTAACTCGAACATTGAGCTTGTCATACTGCTCTTGCTGCTCAATGGCTTTCTTTTTCTCTATCAGACTAGTCAAGAACCTGCTCCGCCTCTCCAGTTCCAGCTCCGCTCCTTCCATTTCCCTCCGCTCTTTCGCTTAAACGCTCAATTCTCGGAAACCCCAGAAGCCTTTCCTGGTTCGTTCACGACGATGGAGACATAATGAAGGTGGGTTCAGCTAGTGCGCACATATGCTCGATAAAATGCCTCAAAGGAAGGGAAAGAAGAAAAAGAAAGGGTGACAGTTAACGAAAAGCAAAAGAGAAGGGCAGATGGAGCAAAGTTCTTGCTTGGCATAAATGCACTTTAACTTTATTTTTTCTTTTCTCTTTTTCTCACTTTTTTTTTTTATTTTTTGTTGGGTATCTACAAAGATCGTTGCTTGTTTTCCTTTTGTTGCTCTCTATGTATTTTTTATTAAATGGGAGTTGAGATAGACGAGGTCATTGTTGGGCTGGATGTAACGGGCACAAAAGTTTTGAACTTCCCATGATTAGCGGAGAGTTGGAGTTGATAAAAAGAGTCAGTGATTTAATAACATAGACCGATGTGTTAGACACGTCAAATTGACTGTGTCTAAGTAGAAAAGCCAAGCCTTCGAACGGGAGACTGAATCTTTCTGGTGAGTGTTTGTACTTGTCGATTGTATAAAGCTTTGTGGGGGCATTATGGATTAGCCTTGAGATTGACTCTTAAAAGAGAGGGAGCTGTTTTGGAAGTGATTATTTTCAGGTTCTTCTCTATTTGTGGATGGTTATATGGATGAAGAGACCAGAAAAGTGTACCAAATGTGGTTGGAAAGTGCAAAATTAAGTGAGTCTATGGTGTGTGAGAAAGTTATCTACATTGGAAAAAGTAGAAGAATGGTTGCTTCTAACATTTGCATGGGAATTGTAGATGTGTAGGTTAAAGGCGTGTTTGGACTTTGAGGGGACCAACCTCCTGTTCCACTAAGTATCACTCAGCTTCTACAACATTCTCCTAATAAGAACAGGTATCGACAAGTATTAATTAAAAATAAATGTTCCCCCATAATAGATGGGATGACCATCATGGGATTGGGACAAATGAGCCAGAGGCCTATTAGTTGCCGCTCCTGATGTGAGGGGATCAGGCCATCTACTTTCAGACAAACAAACGAGCAAGAAACCCCAGGTGTGGCTCCTACAAGAAATTTGTCTGGCTTCCCTGTCTAGGAGGGGATCTGTGTCGTTTATTCACAGGAAACCTGACTTCCTTCGGACATTGGGCACAGACCTTGACCGGGAGAAGATACCCCAAATGCTTTCAACCTGCCGCTAGAAACAAAAGATTTCATTGTGTAACCAAACCAAAACTCCCCAATGTTTATATTGGTCACTACTCAGAGCTTTTGCATAAGTTCGTGTTCACTTTTTTTTTAAAAAAAAAAAAAAAAGTTATGTAAGAATTTTTCAATAATTATAGCTACTCAAAGTTAGAGTAGTTTAACCAATTAATATTTTTTTAAAAAAAAAAAATCACTCGTATTCTTTATCTGTACTCAATTATTAGTATTATTTTTTTAGTATGCGAAATAGAAAAACAAGAGTAATATCTTACGGTTTTATTCGGGAGGCTTAGTCCTGCACATTGATTTCAACCTCTAACTTTGACAATTTTGCTCCTTTTGGTGTTTTTAGATAAACTATTTTGGCCCTTAAATGGTAAACTAATTATAAAATTAATGCAGAACAAGCTTTCACCAAAGGCAGCAAAAAAAAAAAAAAAAATTCTCTCTATTTTTTTTTTTCAAAACTAATATTTTATATGTAAAAGATATTTTATCATTTTTAATGTTTTTGATATTTTATTTTATTTTTTAGTTAACTAAATGAAAAGCAGAAAGAGTACCTCTATACTTTTATCCCAAAAAGAAAAAAATTGTGCTAATTAATAAAGTTCCTTTAACATGATAATAAATGATTTCTTGAAACTAAACCACAACTGTTTGGAGAATTTTTTGATATTTTATTAGGACATGCAAACAAATTATTATGTAATTATCCTATCTTGTTTTAAGCAAACCTAAGGCCAAATTCTTTATTTCTAACTTTTGTCTCATTGTAAAGGGACTACAGTGTAAATCAAACAATGGAAGGATAACAAGCTATGATTGGAAATAACAGAAAATCGAGTTGGCTAACCATTAGGAAGGCACTAAGCCCCAAATATTCTTGCTCTGAATAGATTGCATGAAACTTAATGGAGACTTCACATATTGAACGTACATTCTTCAACAAAATTGACTGATTAATCAATAGCTTGTTTGTTTGCATTTCTTTAATCTGATTTTAAATAGCTTTCAAATATATATTTATATATATAATTTAGTAAAAATCCCCAGATAGAAAATTCCGATTTAGAACAATTTCTAACTTTATTTGTAATCTTTGATTGTTTAAGGATATTTGAGTCGTTTTAAGAAACAAGTCAGAATTGCATTGCCTTAACTAAATAGGTCCAACAAAACAAAACAATTACATTCTTTATTACATAGCAAAAGTAATTTGTGGTAAAGATAAAAATCTAATGGAAAATGTATTGGTGTACATTCATGAAAGAAAAAGGATAAATTCAAATATTTTAGTCCCCCTGTCATTTCTTTCAATGTTGGATATTGAAGCAGATATATTGAATTCTTGTTGAGGTGATAGACATTTATATCTCTCACAAGCTAAAAGAATAAGGGAATCAAAAATATTTGCAATCCCGTAAGTTCATTCATATTGAAACATAAATTAATTGATTCTGTCATGAGAACTTGGCTAGTTTTACACTGGTTGCTGCAATCATTCTCTTTTATACAGGTTTCAGACTAAAAATGTGCCCAGACAGGGATAGAGTCAATTGTCTTTATTACCATGTTATCAATTAATTTTCAGATTTTGGATGGCATTAGCTTGGATTGGACCAGGACCCTTCCTTCAGAAGATATGCTACTAGCGCATAGTTTCTTGATCCTATCTTAGGATTAGTCAATTCTATTTCAGTAGAGGAAGGGCCCAATATAAGTGTAACAAAGTTTCTATAAAAATAAATTTAACACTGAGTACATCTACTTCTCTCCAAATAGTAAAGACTTTTTTTTTCTTTCTTTCTTTCTTTCTTGGGTCAAAAAAAAAAAATCCACTAACTATGGGCTTATATATGAACAATTGTTTTTGAGTTTTGTGGGCTTCAATTTCGTATACCTGATCCAAAGGTCATTCAATTTACAGAATCACCTTTGAAAGGATCATGAGAGTTATCTTTTAGGTCAGCTTGTGAGAATTTAGGAGAGACGGCAATTAGAACATTGACTTCCCACTTCAAAGGACCTTAGTCCCCTTTGGGAACTTCTATTAAATTTCCTCTTTTAGACATTTATGTATGCCATAGAGAAGTGTTGTAATAGAGATGGAAAATTCATTATTCCATACCATAAAGAATTATGCCATATAAATTATTGTTGTCCCCGTAAGATACCAGTCACCATGAAAAGTATTTTTAACCCATTGACCCATGTGAATACCCCAAGAAAAATTGAAATAAAAACATGTCATCGGCTGACATTTCCACGAATTAGTCAAAAATAACGGGAAATGTGCATGTCCAAACAAAATTTCACCTTTGAAAAGAACACATTATCCTGCCACGCAAGTGGAGTTCAGGGCTTCAGATCCACCGTGTACATTTAACGTGTGACTTAAAAAAAAAAAAAATTACATCATAAGTATACGCAACTCTTTCTTTTCAATTTTTCAGTTTGAAAAAATAACCCATTTTGACAATTTCAATCAGGACATGAGGCTAAGAATGAATTTCATAGTATAGGTGATTTTTTTGGAATATAACCTGCTAATTAATTATATAAGATGGTTCATGGATCAATAACTGATTACTGTACAATAGGTTTATTTGATTTCCTTAATAATATATGGCAAGTACAGCCTTCAAGTTTGACCCCACAATGCAATATTGATCTAAGACCGAATACAAATTACTTTGAACCAGATGACTTGATCTCCCTACACTCAAAATAACTACCGGCTCATGCCTTCTTCAACCGTTGGTGCCATTGAAGCCATCTCCAAGCTGCGGTTCTTCTTCTCCACATTGCCATGCCATCCTTACATGTTCGAAAGTTCGCCGGAGAAAGAAAAAAAAAAAAAAAAAAAACATAATCACCAAGAACATGTCAATAAACAGCATTAGTTATTCACAAATTTGGTGTGCAAGAGCCACGAAAATTTTCAGCACTTTTTTACCTAGTTCCAAATCAAATCCACGGATTTTGAGCTCCCGATACTCCTGGCACAAGGCGCAATACTCACAACAGCAATGGACCAAGCAATCCCCACAAGGGCTCTTTTTTATGGTGTATTGCTGCCTCATCTTGGAGCGGTAGAAGCATGAGTAGCAGCAAGGACAACCATTCACACAAGCTATTAGTGTGTACAGTGCTCCATTTACACCACAAGCTGCACACATGATCATCACAAGTCAACATCTGAAGCACAATCTTCTTTTACTCTGGTCATTATATCTCAGAAAATATCATAGCGAGAAAAATAGGGAAACTCATTATTAAGGTTGCGTTCAAACGTCACAAAAGCGGGCCTCTGCTCCAACATATTTGTCTTTGACAAAGCCAAAATGATCATCGATTGATAATAAAAATGAATGAACTTCGTCATGTTTTCCAAACTCAGTCTAAGTTAAAATTTAATTGGGTCTCAAATTAAATTTTTGGTATCAAATTTAGTTTATCAATGTTTAAACAGTTTTCCAAATATCATATCATATCATCCAAAGTTTTAACAATACTTACTAATTGTTGCATTTCTGATGTCAAGCTGATAATAACCATAAAATCAAATTCAAAAGTAAATTTGAAACTTCAATTTCTACAATTTAATTAAAATTTTAGCTAAATTGGAAAAATAATAAATGTTTTGTTTTGTTTTGTTTTTTTTTTTTTTTTCCCCTTCATTAACCCTCTTGAACAATGACTACCTAGCAAACAAGGATCATCCCTTGTGGAAATTATCAAGAGGTATTTAAAAGATGATTTCACTTCAATTAATCGACATTAAACATGGATTCTAGTTATAGCAGTAAATTGTAATTAGTAACTTACACGATGATCCCTTATCCACAATCTCAGCAATTCGTCCAAAGGTGACACAGGGGCACCAACATGTAAGACAACCTGTCCAATAAAGAACAGCAATAATTGAGACCATGAGTTAACATTAACAACTACAACTCCACTCTCCTAAACTTGCACGTTTTGATAACGCGCCGCCGCAAGGAGCAGCTAGTTTAAGTCAAAATGAAGTTTTTATTTTTAACTCACAGTTCCGCCAATCTGAGAAGCAATCAAAAAGGCCAGAAGACCAGGGGTCCTTGTTCTTGGATTCATGGTCAAGGGCAGCAAGAGGCCGAGATGTTTCACTTTCAGAGTAGTACTGGGATGTCATGCCCACCGGAATTCCAGTTGTTGTCTGCTCACCGAAAGATAGTGGTGGATGTTGCGGCGGCGGCAGCGGCGGCAGGCCTGATGCCAAGTATTTCTCATAATTAGAAGGTGGGTTTGATGCATACATGATTGAGCCCAAAAGAGGACTAGAGACTGGTCAATAAAATGGGATGTTAAAGAGCCGAAGGGCTACAGCTTCAGAGAAAAAGGGGTGGTGCTGGTTATGGTTGGTGGGTTGCATTATATAATTGCTTGGGGAGTAAAAATAAATCACGTTTAACTGCACTTTTATTACGCCCGCATAGGCTGTTGAATCAACCCATAAACTGTTAATAGTATATTTTTAATTTTTATAATTAATTCCAAATATAAATTAAATATTAACAGATTTAAGAATAATAGTTAGTTAGAGTAAGTTTATGCATAGTTGATAAAATTATTAATATTAATTTTTTATATAAAATTTTTTGCCATGAGAAAAAAAAAATCTAAATTAAGTGTTATGTAATTCGTTGAGGCAAAATTTATATCTATTAGTTGTCCTTACCATATGATTTTTTTTTTAATAATTAAACTATTATTGTCTATATTTTCCTTAAAGTTCTCTTTTAAAAAAAATAAAATAAAATAAAATTATCTTTAGAAGTTTAATTTCGATTCTCCTAATCACAAAAGACCATTCTCACCAAAATCTACATATTTATAAAATATACAAGTTTCATTTAAATAGAAAATTTAATGTCATTCAAATAATTTTTGAAGTTATAATTAAAAAAATAAATTTAAATTGTGTGTATAACTCAAATTATACTTAGTTAAAAATTAATTACTAAAGTTATATATATAACTTAAATAAATATAATAAACTAATTTATTGGATAAATTATAAATAACATAATCGATAAAAACTTCAATAATTTATACTAGTCAAAGTCTTTTGAGTTGATCAATTAAGCAATTTTAAAATTTGAGTGGGACTAATGTTATTATATGTTTATTTTATTTTATTTTATTGAGTTTAAGAGTGGATCCGAGTACGACGTGAGTGGACTTGATGGGTCAATGGCACCGTGGTAGACGGGTTCTTTGAGGCCAATGGGTTTTGGCGGTAGTTGCCCTTAGGGCATCCGCTTTCCTTCCTGTGAAAACGTTGGGGACGGGGGAGCATTACATGTTCACAGATGTGTGGACCGTTGGATCAGTTGATTGTACAGTCGGATCATTTAATCCGACGACTCAGGCAATGTCCTAGAAATTTCCCTTTTCATTTTTTATTTTTTATTTTAAAAATTTTTGAGGGTTGTGATTGGCCGTTTTCCAACGTTAGATTTGTTTTAAGACTAACTGAGGATTAAGCTATTTATTTTCTGAGTTGCAGCGGAAAGGTCTTTTGGTCTGTTCATGCTGTGGGAGTCAAGGTTGAAAGTTACATCAATTTGCATTGGGTGGACGAGCTTTTGGTCCCTTCTCCTTACTAATGCAAAAAAAAAAAAAAAACAAAGAAAAGAAAAGAAAAGAAAAAACTATTTACACTCATGCAAATTTATCCCTAACCAATCAAAACTCCAAACGTGCTTGCAAAGATTACTTATGAACTATATAACGCTTAAATTAGGCAAATTTCACAATTATATTATACCAACCCATTTTTACGTTATGTAGGAAGAATATAATTATAAATTAAATAAATATGAATACTGCACAACTTAAAAGTTTTTTAAAAAATAGTTACGCAATATAAAATATATATTTTTAGAGTTATTAAATTAAATTTAGAATTTTATTAAATTGATATAAAAAATATATTAGATAAATATGAATTTAAATTATTAATTATATATTAAATTATTTGAAATATATAATTAATAATTATAATTATATAATATTGTATATTTATTTATTCACCTAATATTTCCTTAAATTTAATTAAAAGAAAATGGGGATGGGGAGGTGGGGGTAGCCGAAGTGTTCTCTTTGCTTGGGGAAAATTGTTTGCAAAGTTCGTTAGAGGGTTGTTTCCAAACCAACAAAATAGTTTGCATGTCCTCTTCTAAAAATTGACGTTAGGGAAAAGGACATTATCGTGTGTTTTGGGCATTGAGTAAAATGTAAGGAATTAACCAATTTTATTTAACTTATAATTTGAGTATCACACGTAATTATAGGACAGCACAATAATTTCTAACTAGTATGACAATATATTTTATTTTTTAAAATAAAATAAAATAAATTTATTATATTTAATTGTATAATTTAAAAAATAAATGAATTTTACTTAATTTTTTTATTTTCACTTACATATAAAAATGAATTAACTTGACTTAATTCTTTAAAATTAGTCAAATTAATTAATTTTATTTGTTTTTTTGCAAAAAATTAAGAAAAAAGAAAAGAAGGAAAAAATCTTGGCATGAAAATTGGGTGCATTCCTTTCTCCTCTCCTACTCCTAACAGTATTTTTGCTAATTCATGCATTTTAAGTGTCACTCTTAACTTGCCCCACTCAAACTCTCTTAGCTCTCTCTCTCTCTCTCTCACTGTCTCTGCCCACAACAACAAATCACTCACAATTGCTTTGAGCTAAATGTTATTTTGATGATCTTTTCCTCACTGGGTTACCCATTACCCATTACACTTGTTGTAATCATTTGGCATTTTGCTGGAATTTATTTTTCTTTTTTTTTTAATAAAAGGAATGATTCTAAAGATGTATGATGAGTCAGGATGCTTTGATCCCAACACCATTGCAGAAGGTCCAGACGATGACGAGCTTTGCCAGCAGGGTGCTTTACCACCCTCATCTCCGCCGCTCATGGAGGCTGGCAGCACCTCGAACAGCCACCCCAACAATAACAACTTTGATGATCATCTCAGGCTGTCTGCTGAGGAGCTGTCTTTCCAGCTCCAGAATCAGCTGGCCTTCAATGCCGTCCAATTGATGCAAGATTCACCCAATAACTGGGACCCCCAATTCCAGGAGATGAACGTCAATCATCAGAACTTGAGTCTTTCTTCCTTGCAAGAAACGACGCCATGTCTGCCAATGCCTGAGCTTCTCAATCTTTTGCAGCTGCCCGGATGCTCCGCCTCCTCTCTGCTCCCGAATTCGTCCGTTTCGTTCGCAAACCCGGCCCAGAAGGCCGCTCTAGGCTTGGTGGGAGACATTCCCGCGGCGGATTCAATGCCGTTGCCACCCGTTCTCTATGACCCACTTCTGCACTTGAACCTCCCACCGCAACCTCCTTCTTTCAAAGACTTATTCCAGTCTCTCCAGCCCCAAGGGCCTACCGGCTGCTTGCCTGGTTCGAGAGGCTGTTCGGGGTTGTTTTCTGACGGAATTGAAGAGCATAGGGAGGGCAGTGTGGGGGGCATTTATCAAGATGGGGACTTGTGTCAGCCCTTTGATAATGGGGTCTTGGAGTTCTCGAGGGACATGGCTTGTGCTGGTAAAAGGAGGAAAGGTTCAAAGGTCACAAAGCATTTTGTCACCGAGCACCAGAGGAGAAAGCACATGAATGACAAATACCATGACTTGAGGAGTTTGGTTCCTAACCCAACTAAGGTATATATATATATATATATATTTCTTACTTCCTAATTCAATTCCTTGATACACTATTTATTTACTGTTCAATTTAATTTCAGGGATTTTCTAATTTGAATACGATTATGTGAGACATAAAATTGAGTGTCTGTTACATATAAAACAATTGAGTAAACACTTAAATTAACTTAATTTCATTGTCATGTGTTACTTCCCAACTTCTGTTTTCTTGTGTGCATATGCCCTGCTTGGAATGAGAAAGACTGATAGAGCATCAATCGTCAGAGAAGGTATTGAATACATAAAAGAGCTAATTAGGACTGTTAATGAGCTCAAATTACTGGTGGAGAAAAAGAGATACAACAGAGAGAGAAGCAAGCGGCAAAAGAAGGAGGAAGATACCGTAAGAGGGGACATTGAGAGCTCTATTAATTATGTAGACCCCGTTGGTGACCCAAATCAGTCTTATGTGAATGGATCCTTGAGGAGTTCTTGGCTTCAGAGGAAGTCTAAGGATACTGAGGTGGATGTCCGCATTGTTGAAGATGACGTTACCATCAAACTGGTTCAGAGAAAGAAGATCAATTGCTTGCTTTATGTGTCCAAGGTCCTAGATGAGCTTCAGTTGGATCTCCACCATGTGGCTGGTGGCCACATTGGTGATCATTATAGCTTCTTTTTCAATACCAAGGTATAATTCCCTGGTTTCCTATTTTATGCAACTGAGAAAAAATGGTGGGTTTTGGAGGGACTTAATTTATATGTTTTCCGAATGTTGCAGATATGTGATGGTTCTTGTGTCTATGCCAGTGCCATAGCCAACAAGCTGATTGAAGTTGTTGATACACGATATGCATCTGCTCCATCTAACAGCTGCTATTAGCAGGAGAGTTTCTATGGCAATATATATATATATATCCTATGTTTTCTTTTTTCTCTTATTTAAATGCTAGCTTACAAGGAGTGAACTATCTTATGTAGTTGGACTCATTCTGGGCTTTGGCTGTGTTTAGCCATCAGTTTAGTGGACACTCTCTAGCATCTTTGTTTGTTTTTGTTCGTGGATACATCGTGGTTGAGCAAATATCCAATACGTTTCTGGACCCATGTTGCTTGATGTCATATCTATATATATATATAGTGTAGCAGTTTTGATCCATTAACTGTTAAGATTGCACCATTGCGTCAAGAAGTTGCTTGAGCCCATTTGCAGTAGTGACAAAATTGTATTTTACTTCATGGTGGAGGACATGTTTCTGAAAGTTTAATTCACTAGAATAGAATTCATGGACTAACAAAGTACTGTCATTTTCTCTAGTGTAAGGTAGGCCTCATAGACATTCCAAATAGAACCAAAAATCTAAAAAAAAAATAAAAAAATAAAACGCATCTTCAAATGTTTACCTAAAATATTGCTTCTGAAAATCTATATATTTCAAATTTTCTTCGCACATTTCGAGCATGTTGAACCTTCACTTTTCTTTGCAGTTTGCACCATTCGTCTGGTACCAACAGCTTATCCTCACATGTCAATTATCCTCGCACTCTATGGACGTGGTACCGACTCACTTTTCTGATCCAACTGTTGTCGTCTCAGCCTTCTCTTTCACTTGATTGTAACGAAAACTTTTCAAAAAACAGTATATTCAACTGTTTGTTCGCCGTTTATATTCATAAAATCTAAAATTTTATTTTATTTAATGCGTCATTTCGTTAGATTCTTTCTCATTAAATATAATATAGGGGCATATACACAATTATTTGTAAATTTTACTTTTAATTAAAAAATATAATAACTAAAATTACTAAAAATAAATAATAATTAATAATTAAATTTTTTAATTTAAAAAATAAAACATATAAAAAAATTTAGAAAAAAATACATATAAGAAAATCACCTTTTTGAGTGCAGAAAGTTTTCGCTGTTTAACCTTAAAACCTTTAAAAATAATGCATCGTAATGCTTGCAATTATTTTAATTCAAACAATTTTTAAAGAAATGATATTTAAATTCTTAAATTAACTAATGTATTTGAACTCAAAAATTAAATTAAAAAAAAATTAAAATCCTTGGTAATTACAGTCGAATCTTTCAATACAAAAATCTTCAATTTTTTAACCCTAAAACCTAAAATAAACCTTAAAAAAATGCATTACAACACTAATAATTATTTAATTCATCAAACTATAAACAAATTATATTAAATATTTTAAATTAATTAAACTATTATAATTCATAAATAATAATAATTAAAAATAGAAAAAGATGGAAAGAACCTTAGATGCCTCAATCGATTCCCCCGATGCTAAAAAATTCTAATTTTTTAATCTTAGACATAAATGAAAACGTAAAAAAAAAAAAAAATCATCGGAACTCTCCTAAAGAAAAACGTTTCAGAAAAAGACAAGAAGATGTCACAATAAATAGACATTAGCAAGAAATCGAACAAACTTACAATTTTATTATGGAAAGGGAAAAGGGCTATTAAAAGGGATTATAAAGACTTTTTATAATTTTTACTGCTTGATTACTTAAAGAGGGTTTGAAAATTAGAGAAAAAAAAATTAGAGTTTTATTTTTCTGTCTGCATGTATATTTCTATGTACAAAGGTCAATTAGCTTCTTTTTTTTTTTTTTTTTTTTTTTACTCTTTATCCATTTTAAGTGACAATATTTAATTATAATATATTTTGAGTAATTTATGAAACGAAATTTTTAAATATGTCTTATTTATAAAACATAAAATATAATTTATCCTATTTTTAATACTAAGTATATATAATACACAGGATTGAATTCATATTTTTAAGATAGAATTGAAACGTATTGAAAAATTTTGACATCCATAACATCATAAATATATATATAATGATAAAATTTAAGAATGTATACAAGAATTGTCATGAAATGAAATGTTTGTTCTATCAATTTTTATAATTTTTAAAAACTTAAAATGATGCTAAGTTCACTTAGGAAATCACCGTAACAACAAATAACAGTCCTCCGTAGTCCATAACTTCCCACTTTCATCGAATAGACATTTAAGATCTTTTGTTGGAAAAATTTTGAATTTTAGCCCATTAAAATATCCCTTAAAGAATGTGTAAATTATCTGCAATAGTATACTAAATTTAGTTTCCGCATACAAGATAAAAAAAAAATTAATAAATCATATAACTTAATTCAAATATTACGTCTGGAAAAATATTATTATTTATAAATTATTACACAACATATAGATGAAGTATACATGCCACAAGCTCATACAACATCGAAAATCACATACGTATAATTACAACAAGGATGTCACACTCTCGTCGGAAAATAGAAATTAAATTAACTGTTGCAGAGTTTCAGGACATTCATTTCACTTGTTCACTTTGTGTGCCCTTCAAAAACCTGAGCTAGCGGTGCTGTCATTTCCATGCCGCGACTCTGTCTTTGCATATTTCCTTCCCAACCTTTTTTTTTTATTATTTTTTTTTTTTTCCACAAGGGAATAAAAGTCAGCTTTCTACATGCCAAAATTTTTGTACCTAAATGGGTCCAAAATAAAAGCGTTGTTCGGCAAAATTCAAGCTGGCAAAGATGTCATTTTTCCCACTAGCTAATGGCTTACAAAGTTGTGCAATCTCCCGTAAGAAAATAATGATATAGAATAGTCAGCGTCAACTATAGTTGTTAGATTCAATTTAGACATTAACCGAAGTAGGCCGTCTGTCCAATCGGCTTACCCGGGTCAGGACTTGACTATGCCACCGAGTTCTCAGTAGTCTATTAATCTGGTGGAACAAAACCAATCCCACACGTAGTAATAAGGTTTTCGAAGCAAGTTTACAAGGTGGGCACATACATATCAGAATTGATTCGTGTCCTGAGTCCTGACCCACTCACTTAGACGTTGAATTGGTCAGATAATTCCATGTAAACAGTCATCCAAATTGGCACAGTACCACACAACAAAATCAAGAGCAAGAAAGGAAGAAAAAGTAGGAGAGAACTTGAGAGTACCGAGGGCCATGTCAAAGCCACGGCTCTGTAGCTCCCGATATTCCTGACAGAGGGCACATCCCTCGCAACAGCAGTGGACCAAGCAATCGTTGCAAGGCCTTTCCTCTAACGTGTACTGCTTCCTTAATTTGGACCGATAGACGCACGAGTAGATACAAGCACATCCAGTGAAGTATGCAAGTATTGCATAAATTGCTCCGCCTGTAGCGCAAGCTGCAACACAAAAAACAAGAGTCACCACACCTATGTCTTTTGAATCAAATGGGGAAAAAAAATATAAAAATTCCTGTTTGAAGAATTAAACGTTGGACTAAAAATTATAGTAGGAAAAAACTTGGCAAAATGAAAATAAAATGGAACCATATGCTTATAAAGACTAACTTGTTTTTCCTTGATCAACGATCTCAGCGATCCTTCCAAAGGTGATACATGGACACCAATACGTAAGGCAACCTGAAATTAACAGCACATCTTAGGACCAACCCAAAAGAAAGGAGAAAAAGCATGTAACACAGACAAGATATTTATATGGCGAGAGAGGATGACATACAACTAGGAACGTCAGAGAAGCAGTCACAGAGGTCAGAGGACCAAGCTCCTCTCTGTCCATGATGGTACTGCTGTGTAGTGCTCACAGGAACACCTGTGGCTGCAGGCTGCTGGGATGCTGGTGGGTACGTCTCAGAAGCACCTTGGAATGTTGGAGCTGATGGGTTCATGGCTGTTGAAGGAGATGCTTACACAAACAAAGCAATATCAATTATAATTGTATTTTTGTCAAGGTTTGAATCAATGTGGTGGTGTAGGGTTAAGCATATATATATATATATGCTTAACCCTATATATATATACACAGAGAGAGAGAGAGAGAGACAGAGAGAGAATTTAGATATTGCTTATTTAGAAATTTAATTATAATCAAATAAAAATTGTATTATTTTATTTTAATCATAATTAAATTTATATATTTATAGGATTATTTAATAAAAAAATAAAAAACATAAAAAGAAGAAAAAAATTATTCACTAAGTTTTTTTCTCTAAAAAAAATTCTCTTAATCAATTTAATTTAATTATTTATTTTTTTCAAATATAAATTAATTATGAAAATAAAATTAATTTTAACTAAATTTAATACATTTAATCAAATATTTAGAACACGTGTACCTTGTCCACTTAAAACTAGTATATATACGTGTGTGTGTGTGTGTGAGGGGCCTGTCACAATAGTGAATAAATAATTTTTTTAATTATTATTATTTTTTAATTTATTAAGCCAATTAGAATGCAAAGTTTCTACTGATTCAAAATAATTATGTCTCCAAAGGAGGCTTTAAGTTTTTTAACGTGGGAGGTGCCTACAATAGGCTTTTCTTTCTTTCTTTCTTTCTTTCTTTCTTTCTTCTTTTTTTTTTTTTTTTTTTAAGAAGAAAGTAACGCTGCCGACTTGACTCCAACGTCTCCATTTCCAAATAGCCGTCGGTTCACGACGAAAAGTCGTTAAATTTAATAAAACAAATTGATAAAATCTCATATTGAATAAGTGAATCCGTACATCTCAATAAACTTTTCTTTTGGGAATATGAGAAGGGAATCGCCTGTTATGGTACGCAACCTTATCCGCGGAAACGAGGTGGGGCCGGTGACAGAAAACTATAATTTTGTATATAAATAAACACTTATGTAATTATATTTTAAGTCAATGAAAATTCCAATTTCCTATAGAGTTTCTTTTATTAGTTACGACGTGAGGAATAAAACAAAATAATGTTTTGGAAGACGCGGAAAATTTTCAAGAGTTTCATCAGAATGAACAGGGACAGCTTAAAAAATAATAATAATAATAATAATAAAAAGAACAAAAGGGTGCGAGGTTTTTAATTCTGGCTTCTTGGAGTTTTTGGTCATACCTTCTCATTTTTTATTATTAATTTTAAAATTTACCTGAAATTCACTTAAATTTTTCTTTTTGTTCTTTTCTCATATTTCATATTGAATTAACTTATGTAAGTCAAATTAACGAATAGCGTCGCTAACTTTGTATTTTTGTACAGTTAGTAACATTTTCCTGTTGTACTTTGAAGATGGTATTGGTTTTTGGCACAATAATTGCGCAAGCTAATGCCAATGTAAATGGAAGAGAAGCAAAATACAATCACATTTCCATTGTGCACAAAGATCACATTAGTAAGCTAACATACAATTAGTGAGAAACGGAAGAAAAAAAAAAAAAAAAAAAAAAGAAATAGTGAGAAAAGGAAAAAAAAAAAAAAAAAAAAAAAAGAAGCAACATATTAAAACTTGGAGCAGGCAGCAAAATCTGAAATGGAACCATTACCAATCATTAAAGCAGCTTACTGTCCTTATCGGTATGAATTTAGAGCCTCCCTTTGAGTTTCGATCTCATTAGTAGGCAATGCAGGGTGACCTTTTTGCACACCACTTTCAATCATCCTCTCACTTTGTGGAAAATTAAGAGTGGGCTGAAAAGAATGCAAGCAGGCCCACCAATGGAGCATTGATGTAAGTGGTGGGCTCAGACTCTTGGAAGAAAGGCCTTGAATCTGGAAACGCGTCAGAGACATTCGGCCCACCAACCACTGCTCCAACAAGCAAATTGGGGTTTGGGTTTGGACTTAGGAAATAGCGCGAACCCTCTTTGCAGCCAATACGGGCCGGATGGGAACGAATGGAGGGCAACGAGCTGGCCCTGTGGTGGATCCTCTGCGGGTAATGTGCACCGTATCCAACCATGTACGACATTCGGAGTGGATTGTCTCCAAGAATGTAGTCCACCTGAGGGCAGTTCCAAGTGGCAAACAAGCAAGCATCTTGTGATAATCAATATACCATCCAAATCAATACATGCAACATACATACTACATCGAGATCAATTTCTGCACAGCAGACATTCGTCGGTCTGATCTGGGCCGTCTGCCACGTGGACCATCTTCTATCTCCTTAAGTTTGTTTTATTTTATTTTTGAAACAAAAAGGAAGAATATGAATAATCAATTACCTGGCGTTTAGCCAACTGCTTGAGGTGGGAAGGGGAGGCAGTCGTGCGGCCACATGGCACAACCTTATTGGCGTGGCTTAGATAATTGGAATATGTAAGAAGCAGGAAAGACAGAGACGTTACATGCTGCATGTTACTTCCGCCAGCCTTGAAGATCAGGCCACCTTTTTTGGCAAATCAAAAAACAAAGCAAATGTTTGATTTAGTTATTGTAACAAAAAATCATACGCATAGAACCGATGAGTTCAAATTTATTAGCACTAAAATTGTCTCTAAGCTAAAAGTTTCGATTTTAAGATTCGATAGAAAACAATTAACAAAAAACAAAAACAAAAAAGTCATATGTAATTAAAGACCTAAACATGTTTAAAATAATTAATTTCTATTAACCACATAGATGCATAGAAATGATCGAAAATCCTGTGGAGACCAGCTTATGGGCTAATGAATTTGTTGAAAAAGCACACTAATTCTCTCACAACTGCCAGAGATTATCATGTGCTTTCCCTGCCTAATAAGAACGAAATTGGGCTATATGTTTTCAATCAGCTCTGCAACATGGTAAGACAAAAGTATTATTTTATGAAAATATTAAATAAAATATGGAAGGAAATATATACCAGGAGAATATTGAACTTGAGGATGAGAAAGTCCAGGCAATAAAGTGCAGATAAAGTCATCTGCATTTCGCTTGAAGGAGTTGAAATAGTCAGCTCTTCCCATTAACACTTCCTATTAAAAAATTAGTAGAAAAGTTAAAATTAAATAAATTTATTTTGTTATTTATCTCTTGTTCTATGCTGCAGGGCCCCGAAAATACTGAGTCATGCACATGGACAGTATCCGTTTTTTTATCTATTAGTTACTTCAGGTCACCTTCAATTTAATTCACCATTGATACATAGCTGTAATAAATTCGTGAAAGTGACGATATTTTTCCTAATCCATATTCGGTAGTGAAAACTGGAAGAACTGAAAACTGAAAAGGCTCTGATCAACGAGTCACGGTCGCTTTCAAGAAAACTGTGAAAAATGGTTTAATGGATCGGCACAGCAGAGGGGTATGGGGGAACCAATGCCTTTTCCCAAGTCCCAGCCTTTTGGCACATGCAATGGTGCAGAGACTTGGTCAGAGGGACCACAAAAGCACAGATCTTTAAGAAATGGAGGCATGGACTTTGGAGAGCCCTTACTGTTAGCCGATGGGGGTCTGATTGAAGAGACAAGACAAAGTCTCAATTCTCAGTCAAAAGAAACTGCCCAATTTGTTGGCTTTCTTGACTTTTTAGTTTATTGTGTGTGGGGAATGTGCAGCTTGTATTTAGGAAAAACAAACAAATAAAAATAATAATAAAAAAGAAGAAGAAGAAGAATTGGCTCCCACATGATAAACCGAATACTAGGCTAATCATGTGCAATCATCAACATTCTTGAGGGTCTTCTCAATCCTTGCACTATTTTCTGAACATCACATTTGTTTGGCTTCTTATTTATTCCATGTGGCCCACAAATAGTGGGGTCACAACTACCAATGTGACCTGCCACTGAAACGTGATTCAACAGGATTTGTTGAGGGAATCGATCATTAAAAATGAGTCCAGAATTAATTTGTTAAATCGGCTGAAACAAGGTTAAATCAGTAATAAATAGAAATAAATAAAAAATCAATACATTATTTATATTCGAAAAACATGAATATAAGTATTTCACAATTCAATGTATAAGATCATACAATGAATTTATTTAATGTATTAATAATGACAAATTTTAACGTCTCGAGTTCTCAAATATGCGGGTTTTATAGAAGCTTGACTGGACTGGAAATTGAACTCGTTTTCAGTTTTCCTGTCCGAGTTGCTGGTGTGATCAGGTTTTGTAAACATTGTTATCCAAGTTTTATGCTTTACTCTTTTTCCCTTTGATCTAGGCTTTATCCCACATTCCTATCTAGTGTACAAGAGTTCTAAACAGATGGGTCCAACAATCTACAAGGCCCCACCCATAATGCCCCCACCTCAAACCACGTGACGCACACATATAGGCTGGACCGCCGCATCAAAAACAACAAATATACTCAAAAAGAAAAACAAAAAAGCATGTGACAAGAACAATAAACTTAGCTAGAAATAACAAGTAAAGAACCCCAATTATTCCATGAAAAAATGAACCCTACAATTATAAGAACATGAATATACATATGGCTACTTCTAAAGAAAAATAATATATATATATATATATATAGCATGTTTATAAGCATTGATTAAGAATATACGAAGGGTATATTAATTAAGCTCCGATTATAGCCTTAATTTAGCAAAGGTGTGAAGGGGCATTTACCTTGGAAATGAGAACGTTAATGCCAGCATGCTTGTTATCCCAACCGAACTCATTGATGGTATCTCCAGCATGCAACACCACCTCGTTTTTCACGATGTACTCTCTGTATTCGCGCCTGCGTGAGGCCTTGTGCAGCCACGCCGCAGCCCACAGTAACTCGTCCTACACCATTTGTCATCATCAAATAACATATTAGCTAGTGACCAAAAAAAAAAAAACATATTAGCTGTCATCTTTTGACTTTATTTTTTTATGCTGATCCAACGGCTGGACATTACTGGGTGTCGTCTCTTGTTGTTAACGCTTACCTGGTACCCGTTCACGTCGCAGTAGAAAGGGCACACTGCTGAATGTAGGCTGCTACTGTACGCACCCCGGTGAGTGTCAGCAAACTCGAACACCTACACAGTCAGTCACTCTTACAAAGTTACCCCCTTTTTTATCTTTTTTTTTTTTTTCCGGTTCACATTTCTCTTTTCATCCAACGGTCAATTTCTCCCGAGATTTCGAGAATTTATAATTACTCGATATCGCTGTCATGACCGTTGTTTCTGGTCCACCCGTGACTAAATTTCCAAGAAAGGTATCTAAGGAACAATATTTTCCAATCACATGTCCTTTTTTTCTTTTTTCTTTTAGAGAAGAAGAAAAAAAAAAAGATGCAAGCGTACTTGACACTGTAATGACATATAAATTTATAGTTATTATCTTTAATTACAATTTTGTAGAAGGTAAAATATAAAAATGAATAATCATAATAATTTAACATATATATAAGTATCAAATTAACTGTGCTGTTGATTGTTAAAGAATAAAATTATAATAATTATAAAAATAAGAAACATAGCTTTCAGAATGAATCATAATGAGACAAAGCCACAGCTATAAATAGGCAACACAAACCCAACTGAAGACAAGTTCTTGACACGTAAAATTGGTCATTTATTTGGATGCGGTACAAAGCAAAGGAGCCAATAATTGGATAAATTTGTTGTTTCAAAAGGCACACAGATACCAAAAGTGGTCCATGAAGAGGACTTGTCAATGAATTTAACAAATTCTCTTTTTCGTTTTTTCTTTATCCAAACGTAGAAGTACCCAACAATAATGATATGGAAATTTAGTTTCAGAAAATTGATTATTAGAGCAACATAAAGTGAAAAAAGGGGATTCATTCCAGTGTGACAGTGACGTACCCTAACGGCTCGATCGAGAAGCAATCTGGAGTGAGCGGGATCGCGTGACCTGAACACGATGGAGGCGGCGGCCAATGCAGCGGCCGTTTCGCCTGCCACGTCGGACCCCGGGTGGGCCCTGTCGACCCTGTAAGCCGTCCGTAGCGTATCCATGTCCTCTGGCCGCTCCCAGCAGTTGTGATCCGATTTGGCGTCACCTACCTGAACGTAGACCACGTCGGGAACCGCCGTTACTTTCAGGAGATAGTCCGTCGCCCACTTGACGGCCTTCACGGCGTTACCTAACTCCGGTCCCATGCTCCTCCCAAAGTCGATGACACTCCACGACAACAACGTTGCCGTGAATGCCATCGGAAAACCGAACTTTATGTTGTCTCCGGCGTCGTAGTATCCTCCTCTTAAGTCCATCTGCAACAAGCCGAACACAGAATACTTACAACGTCGAAGTTCTGTTTTTAGCCAAACAAAAAAAAAAAACACACACACACGCAAAAATGTACAACATTGATGTAA
The DNA here is from genome assembly GCA_021464305.1 of Kandelia obovata. Classification (NCBI taxonomy): domain Eukaryota; kingdom Viridiplantae; phylum Streptophyta; class Magnoliopsida; order Malpighiales; family Rhizophoraceae; genus Kandelia; species Kandelia obovata. Next base: position 5,707,168 of record CM038488.1, read on the forward strand.
AGTGCGGAGTATCGTACTTTACTTACCCCGACAGAGGCGCCGTCGCGCAAGGCGGAGTCGCGGCGCCATTTGACTCTTTGATCGGGAGGGAGTTTGCCGGAGCGCTGGCCTTCGAAGAAGAGAATGCTCTTGTGGAGAGCGTCGCGGTAGTCATGGCCGCCGGCGGATACGGATTGGCGGTGGAGGAAGAGGAGCAGCAGAAAAGAACCGATGCGAAATGCTGGGAAAATTGCCAGGAAACTTGGGGATTTTCGCGCCATCTTCTTCTATCGAGGGTGGCGGAGGAAAGCTTGGTGCGAAGTAGAAAGGGAGGACATTGGCACAAGCCCTTTATAACCGAATAAAAGTGTCATCGGATTCCCAGAGCATGGGCCAGTGAAATGCCACCACGTGGAGTGGCATTATTGGATGGAGCTTGGATTCCGATGCAAAACATGCTTGACCCTGTCTACTCCTCTGTTGACCGTTATTGGGTCGGATAATCCGACGGTATTGCTCTAACGGGTCGGATGACCCGCTTTCCCTTGTGTTTATAACAGAGTCGGTGCGGCACATTAGGGGCCAAACTTTATGGATGATGTGATGACGGGGGATGTGTGGTCCACCGATGTACTCATAAAATAGCAAATGCGGAGGAATGGGTTCGTGGGTCCCACAAAATGAATATCTTGGTTTCATGGTTTGCGGGTCGGGTTAGTGATTCTTATCTGACAATTGGGGGCAGGGAATGATTCTAAAATCGTCAGATGGGTTGGTCATGATGGGGTCGTACAGTGTTTGGGTTAACTAACTAATATGGTAATTTAGTGGTAATTCACTGCCTTTTTTTACTATTATTATTATTATTCTGCATTAACTTGACTTGAATTCGAAAGTTTTTACCGTTTTCAGTCATCTCTAAAAATTGGATGAAATTCTACCGAGACATAATGTTAGTGCTGAAATCAAATCTAAAAAATTTATTTAAACTCAACAGTTTTACTTTTCGAGTACTTTAAGGTGCAAAAAAATTCAGGATGTAAAGCCATGAGGTGTTTGATGAGAGGCCGAGTTGAATTTATGTTGTCCTTTCACACATGTGTACCTTAAATTAAATTATTCAGCACCTTTTTTTTTTTCTTCTTCTCTCCTTTTTTTAAACTCAGTAAAAGTGGTTTCAGCCAAATGAAAAAAGAGAGATAATGAATCTAAGATCATGATCAACAATTTAATTCTTTGCAAAGGAGACCGAGATTTTATTTTTTTTTAGCCATTGTTGCCCATGTGGGAGATCAACAATTTCTAGAGACCATTTTCATGCTATCTTGAACTTTGGATAGAGACCATTTTCGAATCTCATGTGCTTTCGTTAACGTTTTCCAATCTAAGACGCTCTTTTCATTCACGTGTCGATGCACAAGAGATCACTCACAATCGCACATCCGAGGTGTGCCTGTTGAAATTTCAACTATTGTTCAATAGCAAAAACAAATTACTTTTATTATCATATTTAATTATAATTTTTTAATAAAATAAAAATGATACTTTATTTATGATTCAATATAATCGTACGTGAAAAAAAAAACGTGTTATAATTTATAAATAATTCATTTATTCATAAATCTTATTTCTAATATTTTTAAATTTTGTGTTGAGTAATTTTTTGATAACGATAATTACACTCCACGATTGAGTTTTGTTCAATTTGATTCCCTGGGCAAAAAGGGAATGTCGATGGAGGCAATGAGAAGCGAAAGAAAACTGATTTACATCAGGATTTGCCTGCCATAACAATTTATTGGGGAAGTTGATTGGCAGTCGGTGCAGGTAAAGGCACCCCTTCACAATCATAGGCTTTAACGTGGAGATGGTGGTCGGGAGGGAGGAGAAGGGGGGGGGGGCATCTACACATATTCAAATGCACATAGATGATTCTATATAGCTTATCTTTATAGATATGTGCGCAGGTGTTAGGCCCCCTCTTATTCAGTTACATTTTGGCAGTACTCGAGGATATACAGAACCTCGTTGGTTTGGCCGTTTATTGTTTAGTTGATTCAATTCGACCTAGGCCTCACTTTGTGTATTGTTGTGTCAAATATGAACAGAAACTCACTCGTGCCCATATGTGTTTGTTCTTGTGATTGAATAGAGTACCTACGTAGTCCGTGATCTTTCAACCATTCTTCAAAATGGGCATGGTTTTTGTAGGTTATTGCAATTTTTTTTTTTTTTAAAAAAAAAAGTAAAATACTAACTCAGTTAACTATAAGAAACTAAGCAAAGAAATGCATAATTTGAAGTAAAAATATAACTTTATATACCCAAAATAAAAGAAAAATACTCTTAATTCTTTTGGAACCTCAAACTAAAAGGAAACTTTCTGTCACAAGTCAAAATTTCTAAAATTGAACTGATCAAACCCATCAATAACACTTGAACGGGTTTTACACCCATGCAAAAAAAAAAAAAAAAAAAAAAAAAAAAAAAAAAAAAAAAAAAAAAAAAAGAAGTTGGAGCTCTGCTACACCATTACATCTGCTAAAAAATTTGTACTCCTGCAACCAAAAAAATAAAAGAAATCTGACCCTTGGAAGATAGATAATGTTGATTTGCCAATTATTGGTGAAAAAATCAGCTAATGTTGATGTTATGTTATGGAAGATAACTCTCATAGGCTACTGCACACTGAAATTACTTAAAAGGGAAAGGTTGGGTGCATGAGTGGTATGTTGGAAAGCTAAGGTATTATTGCATCACGTGTGACCATATCCGAATAATCCAAACTTGTATCAACTGAATTGAAATACTTGAAATAAAATAATATAAAACTTGAATAATTCAAATAAAAATTGATCCAAATTCCGATCGATCACTAATTGGATTAACTTTGGAACCAAAATAAATTGAATATGAATTAACTTAAAATCTAAATAATCAAAGTCCAAAAATAGAAAGGTTAAAAATTTAATATACTTAAAAACTTGATATGTTTGAAGTCCAAAACACTCGAAATTGATCCAAAACTCAAGGTAATCCAAATTCAGATGATCCGATTAATCATATGGATAAATGGACCAACAAGGCTGGGCCACAAGGCCACCTCGCACAGGCTTATTAATATTTATATGGGTGGCTCGTTATTTAGTGTTGTTCCTTGTCCAGAGAGGGAGAGGGGATCCTGCAAATTAAAATTTACGAAAGCACAGAGGACCAAAGAAGAAAACATTATGAAAGCAGGCCCAGTCATTGGAAGCAACGAACAATTGCATGCTTCCAATAAAAAGGAAGGCGAAGGCCCAGTCTTGATTTCTTATCTAAATTCACCGATACTCTACAAACAAAAGAAGCAGAGTTATACTAATTTTTTTTTTATCATTAAAAAATTTACTGAATCATAAATTACATAACAGAAATTATAAATTTTATTTTTTTATACTAAAAATCTTATATTTTGAAAATAAAAATTTAAAAGTTTAACTAGTAGATATCTCTTAAAAAGGAATTAAATTATTTTTTTTTTAATTTTTTTTGTCTAATTAAATTTATTTATTTCAATTAAAAAAATATTTATACAACTTACTTGAATTATCAAAACGAAACCTGAATATTATTATTTTAATATATGCTTTGAGCTGTGAAATACTGTGGATTCGATTTCTTCTTTCTTTTCAATTTCAAGACAAGTTTCTGGCTACCTCTCCCCTTTTTGAGCCCGTAAACAATGGGAATTTAAGCGAATATCGTTGTTGGATGCCTCGCGATGTGCCATAAGTCAATCCTTAGACATTACAACCTAAATATAAATTCAATCCTCGAAACCTACTTCCAGTAATATGAATATGACACAATGAATAATCTGGATTAAACTAGATGTAGAATAGAACAATAATCATATAGTATGCAACTTGTTAGAATTCTGGTAGAAATAAAAAGGCTAAAGAAACAAGCAAGGAAAATCCTAGGCATCGGTTCGGTTGACAAGACGATTGTACTTTCTCTACCTTGTCAAACAAAGATTAGAATTGTGAAGTCAAAACGTACAGAGATATAATACCTTTGAAATCTCACTGTAGATGAAGAAAATAACTATCATAATTGAATGTAGAACCTTGTATAGAATAAAATCACTAAATATAACTTAGTAGACACTAAGTTTAAAATTTTAAGGTGTGATTTGAGACTTGAATTTCAGATTTCATTGATAATTAAATCCCATTTCTCCATCTTAATTTGGCACCAAAAACTACTTAATGTTGATATTACTTGACTATAATGACCCAAAAACTACAAGATACACAATCAAAGAAAGGGAAAAACTTTCAAATCCATAACTAACACGAGACCCATCTTCAAATTTTCCCTTATTCACATTATTTATAAACATAATAAACACATAATTTTGTATCATATAAATTTATTTTTTTATTATTTTTTACTTCAACTCAATCTTACTTGACTTATAATTTGAGTGAATTAAATTAAAAATACCTCAAAAAAATTAAATAATACAACATAATACTTTTATAACAGGACGATGCTTGTGCCCTTTTATCATGAACCTGTTTCCCCTTTCGAGACCTTTGACCTTAGCCACTCGACCAAAGACCATGAGCCGGCGGCTTTAATTACCACACTCACATGGATTCATTCAAAATGCTTTGAAAAGAGAAGATTGTGGTCCCTTATCCACTGTCAATAATTATTATCGTTGCTCGTTTGTTTGGCTTTGATTTAGAGTTGTTTGAGAGTCAATTACGCCGATGATGACTCCGTGACTTGTTCAAACGGTTTGGTCAAAACTCTTCCCCTCTTTTATAGACCAGCTCTTCATTGCATTATCTACATAACCTTTTTATGTTGTCGACGGATGGTTCATATAGTAATGTAAGAGAGCTCAGTTTCCTGAACTTGCTTTCTTTCCGAAGTATTGTTGAACAGATAAAAAAAAAAGTGTCCAATTGTGTAGGAATTTTGCGTTTTAGTGTTATGGAGTCTCGGTTTTCTTCATTCTTAAATTCTTTCAAGTACAATCATTTCTATAATACCTGTTTTATACGTTTGTCCAACCCAAATTAGGGGACAATACCCCTTACAGTCGCCATACTTCAAAATGTCGGCAACCAACAATTGGCCCTTTTATGGCTTTTATATTTAATTAGAAAACCCTTATTCAAAGCAAAATTTCTGTACACAGCATTTAATTACACAGTGGATCAGTGGAATTATACTTACAAATCGCCTAGTAGTATTAATGGTAGATGTTTCCCTAATTTTCTTTAATTCTAGTTTTTTGACCTTTGTTGCTATAAAGCTTAGTCTACTTGGATGATTAATTAATTAACTTATAAACACTGTACAGAGTTCACTTCTTTATCTAAACTCGATCGAAAATAAATCAAGTGCATCAGAGAAAAATATAATAATTCAAATGAAAATATTTTCTTATAATTATCAGCCTTAATCCACGACAAGGAAACTAATGCCATGATAGAATACTATGAATATTTCAATTTTCTATTTGTATTGATAAATATCTTGTATATGCACTTTGTTCTTCCCATAAATAAGAATTTTGTGACTCCCATTAAAGTAATCATTAGAATATTACCTCAATATCATCGATTCTCTGGTCAGTGCGCCCTCGGGTCCAGCCGCAATCCAAAAGCAAATGGGAATCAACCGGTCGTGTTCATATTGTAATTTCCATGTGAAAAAAGTAGCTGACTCGAGAATCAACTTTGTGGGGTTGCTATTTTTAAGGAGTGTAGATCTGTAATGAACTCTAATTCAGTACAGATACTCAATCTCTTTGAAAATAGTGGTCTAACAGCACTGGCGATTTGCTGCCAATTATGATACCTTCCAATAATCCTTAAATATAAATGATAAAAGTCACCCAATTTTTGCTAAATTACCATAGTCTCTTCATCATGGACGATCATATATCAATCATATGACGGTTAACTGCAAGCTTATTTTTTATTATAAGGTGGCGAGTGGCCGAGAAAGGAAAACAGAATCATTAATACTAAAACAAAGAACTAAAAGATTCTAACTTACAAGGGTTTTCCAACTAATTATCCCAGAAGCACGAGATCTGCAATCCTATTAATTAAATAGAAATGCTACTAAATAAAAAGCATTTTGAATTTTCCATTCATCCCTTAAGCAATAAACTACTGGACAAAGTTATTTCAATTTTGATATTTTAAAATTAAGATATCCTCACTTACTATTTTGTTTTTTGTTTTTTTTTTTTACATAGGTATTATGTTATACTTGCAAACTTTGAATGTGAAATACTAATATGTCTAAGAGAAATTATATGTATAAATAAACAATCTTGTTACCATGACATGAAGGGAAAAATCTTAATTTTGATTCCACAACTTAAAAAGAAAAACACGTATAATTACAAAAAATATCAAGCTAAACAAACAAAAATAATAATAAAATAAAAATAACCAAGTTAGTCATCTTACTACAAGAGAAAAACACATCAAGGTAAATTAAGATTCAAATTCTGACCACCAATTTAAAATTGTTTCACTTTTTTATTATTTAAAAAAATAATTTAATAATAATTTATGTATATTTATACATATTTTTATTTTTTAATTTAAAGACATTAAAATTCAAATTTAAAATCTTATAATTAGATGCAAAAAATTTCTATTTATAATAATAGTTATTATTTAAATAATAACTTCTTTTTTTTTTACAAAATTATTAAATCAATATAATGACACCTAGTATATATTGGGAGAAATAATAACTAATACTTGTATTATATATTTTTAATAATAATAATAAAAAAAAAAAAACAAGATAAGAAGCAAAATAAAGGTTGGTCTAATGACAGGCTTCTTTTTGACAAAGCAGAGAAAGTTAGGGTCATGATATGGAGAGAGAGAGAGATACAATTCTCTACTCTCTACTTTAATCAAAGCTTATGGATAAAAATGTAATTCCACCTCTTCACCTCGCGACAACTTGACAGCCAGTCGCAGACAAAACAAGTTAAATAGCCTCAGCGCTCAGCTGCAAGTCAGAACAAGAAGAAGATCAAACACACACACGGACACACCAATTTGCAAAGAAGGCACTCCAGACACCAGAGTGGACATCGTTCAAATTAACCGGAAATGCAACAGCCACCATTGCTCCTCCATTTCTTCCTCTTAACAACCGTGCTCCTCCGCTCGATTCCCGTCGTGTTCTCCCAGTCCCCGTCCAGTATCAGCGATGAGTACATCCGCTCAAAGTGCACCGCCACATTGTACCCGGAGGTCTGTTACGCCTCCCTCTCTCGCTACTCCAGCGCCATCCAGCAGAGCCCATCCCGTCTGGCCAGCGTGGCCATAGGCGTCAGCCTCTCCCGTGCCCGCCACATGGCTTCCTACGTCTCCTACCTCTCCCGCCAGGCCGACTACGGCTCCTTCCCCCGCACCGCTGCCGCCCTCCACGACTGTTTCTCCAACTTCGGGGATGCCGTTGAGGAGATACGCGGCTCGCTCAAGCAGATGCGCCAGCTTGGCGCCCTCTCCGGCTATTCCTCCACGGAGTCATTCCGGTTCCAGATCAGCAACGTCCAGACCTGGATGAGCGCCGCCTTGACCGACGAGGAGACTTGTACGGACGGATTCCAGGAAGTCCCCGACGGCGCGCTCAAGGCGAACGTCACTGACCATGCAGCTACCGTCAAGATGTTCACTAGCAACGCCCTCGCTTTTGTTAACATTTACGCTACTCAGGGAACCCCTTAATGCAATTTTATAATTTTCTGCTTTTATATTATTTATTTTGTTAGAGTATTTTTCTTAACCGTTTGATTTTGGTGGACGGATATATATCCGTGTGACTGTGAGTGTGATAAATTAGAGCTGTTTGCTCTTAATCTAATGTTAATTAGTCATCCTTTTTTTTTTTTTTGGTCCTTGTATACGAATTATTATTGTATTTTAATTAATTGTTGTGCATATGGTCTACCATTTTTTTTTTCTTGTTTCCTTTTTTTTTTTTTTTGAAACAAATACCAAAACAATGTGAATAGTTTTTATATACATTTAATGCATTTTTGTCTAAAAAAAATTTGAATTTAAAATTTTTTATATCATTTTATTCTGGATCACTTCGTTATCATGTCACTCAACCGAACTCACCTGCGTCACATCAGTTGCGTCCGTTAATTGCAGCTGATTTATGCATAGAAAAATAACTTTTAGGGATATGGGTAATCATAAATATGATTACAATCTCCGTTAAAGTTTTGCCGCTAATGCCATGCGCCAATAATTATGATGTTTTCTAATTTATCGTAGCACACTAGAGGATCCACTTCCTTACAGGAAAGGAAACTTATAATCATATCTGAACATGATTTTTTTTTTTTAAAAAAAAGTAATAAATTTAAGATATTATTATTTAATTATTTATTAACAAGTATCAATTTTATAAAATAAATTAATAATTATTTGTTAAATCCTTGCAACAAAATTTATATGTATGTCTGAGCTTTGATTGCAGTCTTTTCTTCTAGTTTTTTTAAAACGCCAAAATATCAAGACACTAAAATTCTTCCCTTTTAGAGGATGAGAGAGGGTTTGGGATCATATGGCCAGCCAGGTTAGCTAAATGGTTATTAGCAAGTGAACTTTCATATGTAAGATTTTTTTTTTTTTTTGAAATATGCCACAATGTTTCTATATACCATATTCAACTCTTAATTAAGATATAGTTTGACTTAGACTCCTGTAGTCTCTATCACAATGACTTGGCTCACCTCACCCAACTTTCTTGCTGCATAATTTTCCCCTAGTCCCTCACATTGTGCTTGGATAAAAAAACATAGGAAGGAGAGGTAAGTCGGAGTGAGGACAATGGGAGAGAAAAATTGGAGGTGAGAATTTTTTTTTTTTTTTTTTTTGTCATCTCTGATATTTGGAAAAGGGTAATGGGAGGAGAGAGAAAAATTTTATAGGAACAATGGGGGGGGGGTTGGTGTTGGTGAAGAAACAAGTCAAGGTTTGGTATGAGAGGAACAAGAATATAATTTAGTGGCAACGGCTGTAATTGGCAGGCTTGATGTCATTTTTATTTGATGGAAAGCATGGATTAGTGCCTCAACCAGTGATCTTCCAAGCATTGGGCAGGAATTACTACTTTCTGATGAAGCATTTTAAATCTTGGGTCAAATCTGAAAAAATTGGGCTTAAGGTAACTTGGCAACCATCAAAATTATTCGAGATTCAAATGGAATGTAGATGGGTCCTCAATACATCTGGGCCTGCAGGCATTTTAATTAAACAAATTATTATTAAAATTCTAATTTTATAGTTTGAAAATCTTGCATTTTTGTAAGCGCCTTTTATTTTTTAATTAATTTTCATGCTTCTAATAAAATTATTTTAACTAACTTATCAAATATATATATATATATATATATATATATATAGTCTTTTAATAGAAATAATAAGAATCAATAATTTTCTTCTTAATTTTGGGAGGAATAAGTTTGATGAGTTAACGAGAAAAATTAGTTTTCTTTTTCCTACTAAACATTTTCCAAATACAATATTAACTCTTTTTTTCTCTCTCTCTTTATTCTTTTTTCTACCTCTTAAACACAATGCCAAAGGGCATATCAGTATTTAAAAATTTATATTTCTATTTTTAAAGTTTTGAATTTTAATGATAAAAAAAGATATGAAATTATAAAAATAAAAAAATATATATTCTAATTATATAGTTCACGATCTAATAAGACTTTTAATAATTATAAGAAAAATAACAATAATTCTTGACTCTCCATTATACTTATAATTAATCTCACCTTCAATACTTATTGTTAAGACCGTGCTGACATATTTTGCTTGAGCTCGACTAAGTTTATTTCCTTAAATCATTTGAGAAGTTGACGGTCTGTGTATGACTTATCCTATAGCCTTTTTGTTATCGTGGTAAAGTTTGAACCCTGATTACTGGGACTAAAAATTCAACCGCTCTGTCAACAAACCAACCATGATGTTGGTGCTACGTGAATTGCAATTAAATTAACATGTTGAAATGGACCCATTTGGTCTGGGTTCCCTGATCATCTAGCCCAACCAAACAATTCAATGTTGGACTTGATGAGATTGTGTAATGTCTCTCTACCCATCTCGTTTATCTAATTGGAGCAAGGGTGACTATAGTTTTCTAATTTTCTTTACTTTCTTGGGTGACAATCTTGTTCTGTAATTAAGCTCATAATAAAATTGTTATTACTATCTATAATAATCATTTTCTGATTTCCTAATTTCCTGAAATTAGGTGCTTAGGAAACTTAAGACAAAAAAAAAAAAAAAAGGTTCTATTCTCTCCAATCTCTCTTAAAATGGAAATATTTACGGGAACTTAGTTCGTGTGCCAACACTCCAACAATGCACTACATATTTTTTCTATTGCAACTCTTTTCCCACGACCCACAAAAGGTGAGAAACGAATTGGCAGAGCAAAATGCTGACCACCCAAAAACGATCATGTGAGTGCCTGGATCGTAAACATACATTATTGGCTTTTATAGACTAAAAACGAAAGAAACGTTACAGGAGCATACTAATGGAGGGTCACATTCTACTTCTCAAAATAACGAGATGTACACAGTTTTATTTTTATTTTTACAAAGTGATTTTACTGTTACACTAAGAATTATCCTTCACAGAAGCAACATAATATATATCAAGAAATTTATCTGGCCTATAATGGAGTCAAGCTCTGGAGTTATCCATCCAAGGAAGACATTGGAATGCTACCCATGAATTGAAAAAGACTGGAAAGTGTATTTATTGGGGACGACAAAGTAGAGGAGCGACAAAAAGCGATTCAATTGGAATAAGTGTGTCTGTAATCCTTGAGCCACTCGTAAAAGCTCTGCTATTATGGTTCACGAGAGAGATGCAAAGTTTATTGCAATTATGGGCGACTTGTATGGCTCTTTGGATAGCTTCGGAAAAGGGCTTTCAGAAAATTATTGTGTGGAGTCAGACTCTCAGTCTGAGCTTGGAAAATTGGCAAAAGCTGACAGAAAACCTGAAAGCCACTATTTTTATTTTTATTTTTATTTTTAAACCCTCGTTGGGAGCATCGGTTGCAATACACCTTTAAGAGAAGACAATTTTTGTGCTGATTTTCTACCAAATTTAGGAACTTCTACTACTCCTCAACTGGAAGTGTGCAATTCCCCTCCACCGGGTTTGAGTGAGCTGCTACATTGGGACATGATTGACCTTTTTTCTATTGCCTGTTTAATGGCATTTCTTTGTTTCTTTTAGAAGCAAGAAATTATTTTTATTAATTTTGTGCATCTTATTAATTTTATATCATGTCCATAGTTACAAAAGATTAAAATGACGTTCCTTTGTAGAAACACAAAGCAAAGTAGAATTTTTTAAACTAATGCGTCCATTTTTATTAAATTTAGATAGGCCATCTAAATTGAAGAAGAAGATTCACATAAAATTAAATTATTATTTATTATTTTTTAGTATGATTGTAACTTACAATCAAATAAGCTCAACATGTCCATAGAAGGCCGAAAGCCCGAGATTTGTTTTTGACGAAAAGTTAATTGAGCTGGTCTGTTTTGTATATCTAATTAAATGGGCTAGCCTTTAAAAAAATGATTGAGCTTGAGGACTCTGGCAGGCTTGATGAAAATTTCGTAGGCTTAATCACGACATGAACAAGAACAGAGAGCTTGATTTTCTGTTCAAATCATTTTTTTTTTTTTTTTCTCTTTTGAACAATAAGAACTCTTGACATTAATAGTAGTTACCAAGTCATAAATATACAAAATCCTATACAATACTACTCATCGATTTTATACAAAAATAAAAAAATCAACTTCACTACAACCAATCACTCATAGTCAAAGGTAAAAAGCTCTCAAGTCTCAACGACTCTATTTTCTTTTTCTAACTTTTTGGCCTCTCTTAACGAACGAAAAGAAGGAATGCGGGTGGCAAAAGTACGTAATAATGAGCCAAATAGCTCACAATTCCAATTCTCAACTGCTTAAAAAAACATGAAAATACCTAAGTATTATTTTATCCAGCCGGGGGCCTATGCGAGATCTCTTCGTTTACCTAAACTGGGCCTGAAATCTGAATGTGCCTTTGAATTTATGCCGATTGAACCTACCAGTTGCGAACTTGTTAGTCATATGAAAATAAAAGTGAATTCTATGAACTTTGGATTGGTAAAAAGGAAATTTCTGATAATTTTTGCTAAATTTGATTAGGAGGATTAGACTCAGACATCATAGTGACTCCTATCCAAAGAGTTCCTTATTTAGACAATGCTAAGTTTTCATCTCTCGCATTAAAAATAAAAAGGGGTTTTAGTGGGTCGGAACCATTTTTGCAATGGGGCAACTTTTAGACAATTAAAATAAATCCATTTTGTTTTTATGTATTTTTTTAATCCTCAATATGAAAAAATAAGAATAATATTTTACAATTCTATTAAAAAAATGTACTTAATTGCACTGTATAACGAGTTGAACTGATAAACTAAAGTCACAAAAAATGAAACTTTATGTTATTTAATTAAAATTATCAGTCTCTTCAAGTATTATGCAAAGTGATATGTAAGTTTAATTACATCAAATTATTTAATAAAAAATTTGAACTCATAATTTATATAACACGAATCAATTCTCTAACTATTGGATCACGAAGAGTGATTGTTTTTTTTTTTTGTTGGGTTGAAATCAAAAGTGGATCGTTTGCTTATATTTCATTTGTTTCCTCTTTTCCCCTTCCTCCAGTCGGATTATTGCATTGATATAGTAAAAGGAACAATTATTTTATTTGTAGAAGAAATATTTGGTTTGGACTCAAGCAAGTGGATTATTTTTTACGATAGAGGCAGAAATCTTAATTGGAATTTTTCCCCTTTTGGAAGGTAAAAATAATTAATTTGATAAGGGTCTGTGTTTTTTGTTTTTTTTTTTTTTTGGTGGTCTTGCCTCATCATCCTACTTTTGTTAAACCAAAATCTATTTTTATCTATCTAGCTCGTCTATTTCAAATGAAACTTGACCAAAAGAGCTAAATATTATATTGAGGATGAAAATATATTTTTGCAAATTTGATCTGAAATAAAATTGGACGACAAGCCCTCTTTACATTCTTTCTTTTCCTGCACCCAAATTGAACTAAGATAAAGTTATATGTACTAAATCAAATTGAACGCTCTTAGATTCTAGTTTATGTGTGTTACTATTATAATTATTCTTTAATTATTTTAGTTTTTTAATGTATAAATAAAACTAATAGTGAGAATTACAAATATAAATTTAGCAATTATAATAATATAATATAAATTTGTATCCATAATTTATTAAGTTTAGCTTATCAATATAATAAAGGACGTAAAGACAAAAAAAAAAAAAAAAACTTTTGGATTGTCTAAGATAAGGGCAGTTTTCATCTATTTATCATTTTGATGAGTCGCTACACAGAAAAAAGAGATGGGTCTGGACCAAAATGTGTTTTAAGAGTTTGCTTAAATCAACTGTGGAGAAGTGTCATCAATCATACCATTAATTAAGGAGGAGAAAAAGATCACTTGAAATGCAACTTGTCACCCTGTTTTGTTGCTTCCTTTTTTCATTTACAGCTTTCTTTAGTTAAGATTGGCCACTGCAACTTCATTCTTTTATTTAATTTCCTTCTTCTTCTTGTTGTTTTTTTTTTTAAGCACAGAATCAAGAGAATTTTAATGCCGAAAAATAACAAAGCGTGTACAAACATTCTTCCTGTGCTACGTTACTAACACGGACACTGACATTAATATAGTGCGAATACAGGATATGTCTAACTCATACAATGATATGAAATGGAAATGGTGGTCTGTATATATGACTAACATATAAAAATATGACCAAAATTCATGAAATTTAAACATACATTCATATGCATGTAAGCATATGACAGAATACATTCATGCCCATTCCTGCGTTTCCAAGCTTCATAGACTGTGACTTCCATGTTAACCAGTACCACAAACAGGGCCTACTCAAATTTTAAATGACACCATAGGGGAAGAAGTCATGGTGTTCTAATCAAACTTTTTTGCACAAACAATTATGTGGGATGTGGAAGCTAAGCTAGGGGATAGGCACCCACATCACATAGGACCCAAATTGCACTCAAAATGAATGAAAGATTTAGAAGCAATGAAAATAACATTGTGTTTTTTCGAAATAGACCTAACGAGATGACCACAAAAGTGTTGATCACAAGGGGTTACAAAGAATTTGTATGCAATATATAAAAATTCTCATGTTACATATAAAATATCAATATAATATTTTGTGGTCACTTGTAGCCATAAAGATTTTTATTTTTCCAATATAACAATTATTATTATACACGTAAAATGGGTTGTACCAGTCTGGGTAACCCCGACATTGGCATCGTTCGACCATGCAAAAGTTGAGTGCCGCAGGGCTGGTCGGCTCAGCCAATTATTTATATTACATTAGTATAATTGAAATGCAAGTATTTGATACTTTTATTGAGTTTGTGATTTTCAGTTGGCATGTAAATTGCATCTTGCCGTAGTGAAATTTATTTTCCTTTTTTTTTTTTCTTTTTTTTTTCCCTCGAGTATGCAGACAACCATATGGAAAAGAAGTAAACCAATCTCGCCATTGAGCTTCCGAGATGTGAAATAATTCAGAATTTGGAGATATTCGTGTTTGATTAGACTGGTTCAATTTTTCGAAATCCCACGTCATAAAATTTCATATTAAATAATTGCTTTTCTTAATTAACTTTTGCTTCTCAAAATCAAATGGAAAAAAAGAATTTCAAAATGTTATCTTAGTAGTAGGTTCAAAATATTTATTAAAATATCTAACTAAAGATTATTATTATTATTATTACTGTTATAATTCAAAAGCTCTGACATGACTAACATTGATTAATGGTTGTTTTATTCCTTTTTGTGCTGGTCCAACTAATTTTGATATTATTGATATGACTAGAGTTAAATTATTGATAAAATTTAATCAATTTTAATATTATTGTTAATTAATGATAAGAATGATATTAAATAACTTTTAATTAGTATACTTACTGACTACAATAAATTGAAATATATATAATACTAAAATTATAATAAATAAAATTTAATTATTTAATTTTTACTTGAAATAGTAATTTCTAATGTCGATCAAGGTTAATAATGATTGTGTCTTCTCTTCTCAAATTAAAACGCACGGCATCAACTTGCTGTAATTTGGCAGCCCACCCAGACGGACAAAAGAAAAATGCCTTTGCCGAAGACTAAATAAGTCAAATACCAGAAGCTTCCTGAATTCTATTTTATTTGGATATTAGTTTGTTGATTTTCCAATCAAGTTGCAGTGCTAATGGATGTAGTTTTCGTATCGTTCCCAACTGCACAATTATATGGAATAATCATGGATCGATTTCCATAAAAAGTTGAGGTAAGGTAGGCCAAGTAACAATCCCAATTTTAGTATTAAATAATGTTTTTGCTTAAAATTTTTATTTTAAATTCTTTTTAATCTATTATTTTCTTCTCTGCATGCTACTTTGGTCTTCATTGTTTTTTAAATATATATATATTTTTAATTTTCTGTTACTATTAAACTAACTTTTATATTACAAATATTCGGTAAAATCTGGTATTATTAGCTCCTTTAATTTATTTTTACTAACAAGGTGGTGTCTAAATGTCTCACAAATTAACATGATCAAAATCTAATTTCGTGATATAAAATTATTTTATTACAATATATGATATTATAGTAAGAAAATAAATATTTAATTTTTTAATATATATATATATATATATAATTTTATTTATTTTATTTGTGTTAAAATTTGAATTATTGTTAATAAAATTAGTTATAAAGGTGATTATTATTTTTAGATATTTTTAAATAAAATATTTTTTCATTTTCCTACTCAATATTTGTCGAGATGAACTTAAATATACAAATACTAATATCCAATAAATGTCTTATATGCGGTACACGTACCACTTGACTTGTGAGAACAGGACCAGTATGACATATATTTACAAGCATTCAAAACAGAGAACTTTATAGCCATGATAATGAGATTTTATGCATGACGTGTTTCTCGTGCGAAAATTTAGGATTTGAGCTAAAGTTGAAATTTTGGGTCCAGTCCGAAGTTCTATCTGTTTTCTTTGTTCTCCTCTATACAACACTTATCCAACGATACCCAATTGCATATACAAATCAACTTCTCTCCCTTTGACTTATTTTTGGTTTTTTAAAATAATGTTTATGCGTTGATTTTTGTTGAGCATACTAACAGAAGCAAAGGGGTCAGCCGTTCTAATTATTAACAAAATAAACTTAGATACCTGACCACGTTCAAATAATTCGGCCCTGTCGTTGGTCGCCAAAAAACTGAAAGGCAAAAAAAAAAAAAAAAAGGGTGGGTTGCTTGTCCCATCTTTGAACCCAAAAGAAAAGCGAATTTGAGATAAACAGAGACGGGAGTTTTGCTGGTATAAATCATGTATTGTACACCACAAAGTGAAAGTTGGGTTCTTTGCATTTTGATGTGATAAGAAATAGGACATAAGGCTGCTGGCTTGGCTCGTGTTTGCAAATAATTGTGTTCATCCCTACAATCCTAAGAGAAGTACAATTCCTAGAAAGCCACATGGCAATACAAGAGCTTGGACGGTGTCCAATCCAGACCACGACCATTTTGCACGTAAAAGGTTAGACAAAAGAAAACCATCATAATGATTCATTTCGAAGGACATTGGCTGGATTTATATGAAAGAAAATTCTTTTCTTTTCTTGGTTTTTATATCAAACATATACAAACGAGTACGTGCCCTCTTAGCTTTGACGCCATTACCTTAACGCGTAAGCATGATGAATACTACTATTAGCCTTGTGACTTTATCATTTGAATTAAGAAAATTTTAGGTCAAAATCAAGGCATCGGTTGTTTATGGATGCGCCGGCAGATCAATTGACAATTGGAATAGTCTATAAGTTTGTCATTTGTTCCCAGAAGACAGCTTTTGGGATTATTTGTATCAGTGAACAGTATTCCTTTAAACCGGCAAAATCTCCAACGAGTGAGTTTGAGCCGATTGAAAGGAAAATTCTCCGAAACGCCATTAATGAAGTAGAAAACGAACTGTTCATTGGTCTTCCTATCAGCTAACAATTGTTATTTTTTATTTTTTTTTCACTTGTTTCGTTAAAACAATTAAAGGAATCTACAAAGCCCACAAACCCATTTTCCATACGGCGTCTACAATTAAAAGTCAAAAGCCCTCAATCGACCATTCAAGAGCAGCCATAGACTTGTTAACTTTTGGAACAACAATAATGTCCTTGCACATTTCAAATATCTTGTGCCCACACCCACCGGTTGTGCGTCATACCAAGCCACAAAACGGCCTATATAAACAACCCTCCTCTTCGCAATCCTTCATTCAATCCATTCAAGTTGTACAAAACTCTCATTAGAGTTAGCAAACATACTTGGGCCATTATGGATAAGTTTCTTCTTACGTTTTTTAGTGTTTTTTTACTGTTTCATTGCTCCCTTATAGTATTTGTGCATGGTGCCACCATAAGTACGCCATGCAGCCGAACCCCTTATCCTGATGTGTGCAATCATTTTCGTATCGATGCCAATCTCGTGCAAAGCAATCGAATTCAAACCCCGTTTGCTTTCCGAGATCAATCTCTTCTTGTGACGATGAATCAAGCCATACAAGCTCACCAAAGTGTGTCTACCATGGACTTGAGTTCATTTGATCAAAAGGGCAAGCTGGCATGGGCCGATTGTTTAGAGTTGTACGAGGACACGGTTGATCAACTCAGCCGTTCAATGAGCTCTAGCAATCCAGCTGACGCACAAACTTGGCTAAGTGCAGCAACTGCCAATCAACAAACTTGCCAAAATGGATTTATTGACTTCAATTTAGCCTCTAATTTGGAGTCTTTGCCATATATGTTAGGCAACTTCTCAAAGTTGATAAGCAATTCGCTGGCCATAAACAAGGCTACAATCTCCTCCTCATCTCCGAGTCCTGATCATTTTCATACTAGGCAAGGTAGTGGCCATCGAAGATTGCTTGCCAATGGATTTCCTTCGTGGGTTTCATCCGGAGATCGGAGGCTTCTCCAATCCACCGCATCATCAACAGCTGATATTGTGGTGGCAAAAGATGGGTCCGGCGATTACAATTCCATATCAGAGGCCTTGACTGCATCGGTGGAGCGACGGAGCGGGGCCAAAAGATTCGTCATCTACGTGAAAAAAGGTGTGTACGAAGAGAATATAGACATCAAGAAGTCAATGAAAAATTTAATGTTTATTGGAGATGGGATTGATGCAACTATCGTTACTGGTAGCAAGAACGTTCAAGATGGCTCCACAACTTTTCGCTCAGCAACCTTTGGTAAGTTTTCCTTTTCTTTTGTTTTTTTTTCCCATAACTTGTCAATTTAAAACTCTTCTAACTATATATATCTATCAATTAGAATCATTTCTTCAAATCATTTAGTGATGGCTTTGGTACATTTATTAACTCTTTTTGAAGAGGTATGAAATGATTCCCAATACCGATAACAAGCCTACAACAAATCAGAGATGCATACTTTGTACGTACGTGTAGGTGTCCATGCCCATGCAAGTGTAGATAATGACCTTATATGTGCAATAATTTTTGAAGCATATTATGGCCCTCCACACCTGTAAAAGTCTTTATGCAACCAAAGCATAACATTGGGATATAACCAAGTAGACTTCAACTCATTGTAATTTATCTACTAAAAAATGGGACGGAAAATTAAATTTTAGACCTTCTCATGACACATTGTGGGGATGAAGCATCTTAATCAATTATTTGTTTCCCTTTTTATTATTCTTTTGACACTTCATAGTCAGAAATGGCAACTCAGCGTTAAAATCGACTCATGTAATTGAATATAACCATGAGAAAACATTTTGTGGGAATATGAAATTTTTTTTTTTTTCTCCAAACGAAAATCTCTTTTTGCTTACGCACGATATTTCTAATGTTCCCGCAGCTGTTTCCGGCGACGGGTTTATTGCAAGGGACATGACATTTGAGAACACCGCCGGACCCCAGAAACATCAGGCGGTAGCCCTCCGATCCGGTTCCGATTTCTCGGTATTCTACAGATGCAGTTTCAAGGGCTATCAGGACACCTTATACGTGTATTCTCTCCGGCAATTCTACCGGAATTGCGACGTATACGGCACCGTAGACTTCATATTTGGAGATGCCGCAGTCGTTTTCCAAAACTGTAACATTTATATTAGAAGACCAATGAGTGGCCAGCAGAACACCGTCACTGCACAAGGAAGGACGGACCCCAATGAGAACACAGGCATAGTTATTCACAATTCCCAGGTGGCGGCCGCCGGCGACCTGAGCTCTTTTAAGAGTTATTTGGGGAGGCCATGGAAGGAGTATTCGAGAACTGTGTTCATGAAGAGCACTTTAGATGGGATAATCGACCCAGCAGGTTGGTTACCTTGGAGCGGAAGTTTTGCTTTGAGTACTCTGTATTATGCTGAGTACATGAATACTGGCGCTGGTGCTAGCACTAGTGGGAGGGTCAATTGGCCCGGATATCACGTTCTGAAGAGCCCGGCGGAGGCCGGAAAGTTCACCGTCGGGAGTTTTCTCGCGGGAGGTTCTTGGATTCCGGGAACCGGAGTCCCTTTCGATACAGGTTTGTAGGTTGCTTGTCAAGCGAAAGACAGGGAGAGAGAGAGAGAGAAAAAAAAGACCTTCATTACATAATATATTTATAATTTTATTTTTAATTATAACATGTTGTATAATGTATGTTTTTTTTGTATGTTAAAATGTATTGATTGAATTGTATGAAAAAAGGGGGATACAGAGGAAGGTGTAACATGTCAATTGGTATGTAACTTTTATATCTATTACCCCAGAGTTCGTGAACCAGTGGTCAATATGTACATCTTCATACTGAAGATTCTTTGTAACAAATTTTTCAAGCCAAGAAAATAATTGTACCATCTTTGATTGTCATCTTGTAATAACAAAGGTTTTCTTTGTCTGTTTCTTATTTCATTGTCATTTTCAACTATTTTGGTTACATCCACCTCAACAAGCCCGAATTGACTGATGATGCCACCCTCTTCATTTGAGTTCACACTTACGGTGGACTAACAGCTGTCATCCATTCACTTAATGATAACATCAAATGATGCCCGTCAACCTATCCAACAATATATATTGGTATATGGGGGAAGAAAAAAAAAAAGTACAATCAACTTGTTTGGTTTTCCTCTTCTTTCTTTTTTTGTTTTGCGAGTGAAAGCTATTTATTATTACACTAATGTGTTTTCTATTTCTAATATTTTCCTTTGAAAAAAATAAAATTATGTTCCACAAAAAATAGTAATCGGTAATAATATCGAAAAATAGTAATGGTACGTAGTGATTATCGACTAGAAAATAACGTTTCACCATACATTAGTCTAATTTGTTGGTGGAAAGCTGACCAGTTAACTCTAGTTTGCATCAATTTAACTATAGACTTGCTGAGACTTGGATAGGAAGTGATTCTCGCACTACAATTGCATTGTAAAACAATTGTAAAGGAAGATCTTGATGCTTGGTCTCTGATCCTAATTAACTGGCTAGGATTTGTATTCATTTTTCATCATTCTTTTTGACCCAAGGATTTATAACTAGGCTTTCATCAAAAGAGCAACGTAGCTTGAATGCAATGCGCATAAGAATTTTATTTCCTTGTCTCTTTGATTATGGAAAGGCATACAAAAGTAACCAATAAGGGAAACAATGTTTTGACCTTATTCTGAACTAGGATTCAGTACAATGCCGATCAAGCAACATGTTTAGCAAACTACCAGAAACTATAATTATGACTAGGTCTTTTCATTAGGAATATTCAGCAGAAGAGACTCCAGCAGCATATCCGGGCTGGGGTTCAATTTCTCTTTCATACGTCACTGGAGCTCTACCCCCTAGCATTAAGGTTCAGAAAGCTAAACTGATGCACAGCTGTATGTATATGGTGGGGAAGGGGGTGCAGTGAGATTTTACTTTGAATTGCACAGGACTGCACCAAGGCTACATAGGATTTGAAATGGAACCACAACAGAGGAAACGAGCCACTGCATGGCTAACGGTGATTAAATAATTCAAAGAAAATTTGGGGTGTTAAAAGCCAAAACCAGGTTAGAAATTTTAACACAAGCAGTAGATTCAGCACAAGTTCAAGCTGTTTCAAAAGAGAAACAGAAAATTGTCGTTGCAACATCAATACAGTTTCTGTAGAACAACATATCAATGATGGTCCCAACCCAATAAAATAACAGTACACCATTCCTTAAAGCAACATTGATAGAACTTGACAAGGGTAGGTGGTTTTAAGTAGTGCTTGAGACATACTCATTGACTTCACTAAGGGAAGATTGCAATTGAACCAAGTGGGCCGTCAGTTCGCTGGCTGCGCTTGCATCAACATTCTGCAAGGGACAACAACCAGTCAGATTACTCCTAGTTTTAAGAAGGAAACATTAAAAAACAAAAAAACAAAAAAACAAATACGTCATAGTCAACGAGTATAACAGTGGCGACCGTAGGTAGCCCAATGCATGGGAACGTCTTCAACAGTCACAAGCTTTCCTCCGTCCGCATTTTCCTTGTTCTTGTAAGCTAGTATAGATAGCCAAGCAAGGACAGCGCATATTCTATCTCTCTAGCATATGTCGACCAAGCTGGTTTCCAGATTCCATTATTACTGACAACATTCTATTATTAGATGATGATTCGAAGCACAAATGCTCCACTATGCAAAAGTTGACTGGTTCCAAAGCTTTCCTCCCCACAGATTGAGCATAATCCAGCATCCATCAGATTACCAAAAAACTTCCAGCCAGTTGGGACCCAAAATTGAATAGCAAATAGCTAATTATGTAACCCAGCTACCAAGAGCGTAAATGACAATGATAAATGATGCCACGATATAACTCAAGGAATTTGAAATTCAAATGTTTGGCAACAACATCCAGTGCAGCTGATGTTGGCATGCTCCTACAGGCAGCAAATGGAAACATATCATTCTGAAATTGTGCGTAAATTTAAGGATGAATGGAGCCATTGCATAAGACAGAAAATAGAAGCAGAAATAAAATACAGCAGAGTGAACTTTAAATAGATCAATTATATTGCACAGAGAAGAGAGAAGCACGGAACATGCAACCCAATATTGTTGGGAGTCAACTTTAACCTAATCCCAATGGACCTGGGTTCAGATACATAAATAAATGGATTACTTTCCCATGTAACACTATAACATAGAAAACAACATTAGTAAAAATTACATAGTATGGTTCTCCCTTGTAACAATGCATCTTATAAGTATATTGCTATAAAGGATGCAGACTAGAGCGAAAATTTCCTAACTTTAAAAGACCTCCCTTTTAGGCCTACTAATATGTAAGCCTACAAAAGGACCTAATTATGAGAGAACACAACTTCATCAAAAGTAAACTTAAGTCACAGATTTAAATCAAAGAGAGAATTGCGATTAATGCATGAAAAAATCTTCAACTTACACCCTTTGGCGGACTAACAACTAAGTTAGCCCCCCCCCTCTATTCTTATGCTCTTGTTATCCTGCCCCTTTGACTCCTTTTTTTTTTTCCTTTTTCTTTTTGACTATTGCAATTTGTATGGAACAATGGAATCATGGCAACATATCTTTTCAAAATGTAATGCTTCAACAAGAAGAAAATTGCACGAATTAGCACCCTTAATGAGACATTTTTGTGTTTTACTTTGAGAAAGTTAATTGAAAGAGGAGAACGAAATATCAACCCTGCTTGCTAGAACTTCATCATATCATTTCTGACAGTACTTTTGTAAAAAGAATGGAGCTGAATTGCACTTCAGGGCCAAACCTTTTAAAAAAGTTAATATCAGAACTTGGATTATTAGAGAAAAAGGTGGTTTTAGTTTAGGAAATTTACTCTATTCCTCCTTGTTTGGCCTCTAAAGTCACAAGTTATGAGAAGGAAAGGAGAATCTTACACATTTCCATTAGGATTCTAAACAAGGAGAAAGAAACCTCACTGCCCGTACTTCCTTCTCTTTCCTTTGCATTCTTCATGGTATTGAAAGGCCAGAAGCTGGTCTTACAAATAATCAAATGTTATAAACACATAGAAACTCAACAAAGTCTCTAATCGTAAGAAAACAAAAACCAACTTAATTAATGTCAATATCCTAACATTCGATAAGTTTAACTGCAACAGTTAAAATAACGTACAATTTGGAACCAAAACATCAAAAAAGATGCTAACATTGTAAACAAACACACAATCAAGAGATCGACAAGCATAGGAGGCTGAAAAAAAAAAAAGAGCAAAGCGGTACAAGCAAAAACCTTGCTACTCGCTTCAGCCCAGCAGAGAAATAGGAGATGGCTTCAACTGCATTGGCAGCAATAATGGCAATAGAATCTGATGGAGTAACAAAGAACCTGAAAATTTATTAGAATTATAAATAGAAGATTTAGACAATAATGGTTTGCATAGAGCACTAAGTCTGAGGGTAACTTTTACCAAGAATCACATTACAATCTGCATCACCATCAGCAGCTGCACCAAATTCTGGTGGTTCAACATCAGAATTTGAATTGCCTGATCCCATGCGAGCAACCAACTCCCATGTACTCCCATGTGATCAGGATGCCCTCTTCCAAAGCCATCCTATTTGCAGGAATCAAATCCAAACATTTAATAAAAAAAAAAAAAAAAACCAAAATCATAAATAGAAGATGCAACAGAAAGATGTTAATATTATAACAAAGTCACCAGAAACTTTGCAAGACCTTGGGTACACACCTCAGTAAGGAGCTCTCCTGTGCACCAAGCTCCTCTAAAAAGATGCGTTTTGTGTAAGCCCCAGCAACTCCATGTAGCGCATCATAGCTTCAAAATAATGGCTGCTAAACGATAATACATGATTCATATTAATAATCTCCCCTAACAGTTTAAATTTTTAAATGTAACAGTTTCTTGACATTAGTTTCAAAGTTTTCATGACCAAGTGATCATAAGTTCGAATCCTGTTGCCTTCACGTTTACTGTGAATTAATTATGAATTTCTGGGTTGTTCAAGTGAGCCTTAAAATTTTTAAGTAGAATGGTTTTTTTGACAATGACAAACAAAAGTCATCATGAAATGGATACCAAAACAGATATTAGATATGAAATAATTATAATAGAATCCAGATGAAAAGCCAACTACATGCCAAAATGAGAAATCCCATTTTGAGATAAATCCAGATACTACTGCAGATCATTTAAGCAGATTGCATCCAGAGGGCACGGCATATACATTGAACTAATATATTTTTTCTTTCTTCTGCTCTGTGTCAGGATGCAGGAGTGCATACTAGTCCTTCAGCAGAGCCTTGTAAAGTGGCTAATAATAACGGCTTAATGCTGAAGTAAACTAAGAAGCAAGCAGGCCATACAAATATCGCGATTTTGAAATCCGACTGATCCAAGAAATGGAAGTATGCAGACAACCATACGGAATAGAAGTAAACCTAATCCGCCATTGAGGTTTAGAGAAGTGAAATAATTCAGAATTTGGAGATATTCGGTTTGATTAGACTGGTTCAATTTTTCGAAATCCCACGTCATAAAATTTCATATTAAATAATTGCTTTCTTTAATTAACTTTTGCTTCTCAAAATCAAATGGAAAAAAAGAATTTCAAAATGTTATCTTAGTAGTAGGTTCAAAATATTTATTAAAATATCTAACTAAAGATTATTATTATTATTATTACTGTTATAATTCAAAAGCTCTGACATGACTAACATTGATTAATGGTTGTTTTATTCCTTTTTGTGCTGGTCCAACTAATTTTGATATTATTGATATGACTAGAGTTAAATTATTGATAAAATTTAATCAATTTTAATATTATTGTTAATTAATGATAAGAATGATATTAAATAACTTTTAATTAGTATACTTACTGACTACAATAAATTGAAATATATATAATACTAAAATTATAATAAATAATTTAATTATTTAATTTTTACTTGAAATAGTAATTTCTAATGTCGATCAAGGTTAATAATGATTGTGTCTTCTCTTCTCAAATTAAAACGCACGGCATCAACTTGCTGTAATTTGGCAGCCCACCAGACGGACAAAAGAAAAATGCCTTTGCCGAAGACTAAATAAGTCAAATACCAGAAGCTCCTGAATTCTATTTTATTTGATATTAGTTGTTGATTTTCCAATCAAGTTGCAGTGCTAATGGATGTAGTTTTCGTATCGTTCCCAACTGCACAATTATATGGAATAATCATGGATCGATTTCCATAAAGTTGAGGTAAGGTAGGCCAAGTAACAATCCCAATTTTTAGTATAAATAATGTTTTTGCTTAAAATTTTTATTTTAAATTCTTTTTAATCTATTATTTTCTTCTCTGCATGCTACTTTGGTCTTCATTGTTTTTAAAATATATATATATTTTTAATTTTCTGTTACTATTAAACTAACTTTAATATTACAAATATTCGGTAAAATCTGGTATTATTAGCTCCTTTAATTTATTTTACTAACAAGGTGGTGTCTAAATGTCTCACAAATTAACATGATCAAAATCTAATTTCGTGATATAAAATTATTTTATTACAATATATGATATTATAGTAAGAAAATAAATATTTAATTTTTTAATATATATATATATATATATAATTTTATTTTTTATTTTATTTGTGTTAAAATTTGAATTATTGTTAATAAAATTAGTTATAAAGGTGATTATTATTTTTAGATATTTTTAAATAAAATATTTTTTCATTTTCCTACTCAAATATTTGTCGAGATGAACTTAAATATACAAATACTAATATCCAATAAATGTCTTATATGCGGTACACGTACCACTTGACTTGTGAGAACAGGACCAGTATGACATATATTTACAAGCATTCAATAA